>CM064496.1:28643641-28943415 GCA_032716605.1 Paralithodes platypus | reverse complement strand
TTGTCTTGTACTTTGTCTGTGAAATTATACATTTTAATGGGAAGTGAAGCTAGGAATCTAGGTCAGGAGTGGTAGGGAGGCTGGACTGTGGACGAGCCGGCATGACCCACCTCCTCTACCAATCCTGATTTTAAGTGAATATTGGAATGGGTGCCTCTCTGTTGTTGGGGTGAAGGAGGTTTGACAAGGGGCGGTGTAAAATTATGTTGAAAATTTGGATGAAGTTATCATGAAAGGTCTCAAGTTTTATAATTTGTTTTCTGCTAATTGCTGCCAATAAGTATTTAGAGGGGGGATGTGGGCTAGATTGTGAAGATGTTGTGCCGTCTGGAACTCATACCACTGAGTCCCGAACATCCACCTCAGTGCTTTATTTTGTATTCTTTGATATTTTAGTTGGTTGGTAGGGGCCGAAAGTGAAATGCTGAGTGGGACGTAGCACAAAAGAGGTCTTATAAGTGCTTTGTATAAGTGAAGCTTGGTTTTTATTGAGGCATTATCTGAAACGATAGATAGTGTTTGTAGTGATTTTGATGCAATGAGCAACATGGAAGTTTGTGCTTGTTTGTGGAATCGGGATGTTTTTGGGTCCGAATGTGAGGCCGAGTACTTGTTGTTTGTGGGAGAGACATTTATTTGTGTGCGGGTTTAGGGACAGGTGCTCCGGTAAGTTTGCTTGGAATAAGGGTCTTGGGCGGAGATGTTCCCTTGGCAAAGTATTTGACGTGTGATTTTATTGAGGATGAGCCTGAATCCGAAATTTTGGCCTCCCAATTGTGCTGACTGAATTTTGTCGAAGTTCTCTTTCTCTTTGAGCTCTGTTTGTCAATATTGCGTCTATTGTGTCTGCTCCTTCATTATTTGCGTCACATCGTCTGCGTACATTACTGTAATCGAGTCATTGTGAGTGGGGTTGGGAAAGTCATGATTTGTGTATAGGATGTAAGAAGTGGTAGGAGCGAGCGGCTGAGACCTTGAGGTACGCCTGCGTTTAGTGGGATATGAATCTGAATAAAGATTAGAAAAACTTAATATTTTGCTGTTCTACTTATCCAAAAGAGTGTGCAGAGAAATGTTCTTCTGGAGATAATTAATTGGAAGTTGAAATTTTCCTGCAGATTTTGTACTTTCAAAGCCTTCGTGCCACACTGTGTCAAAGGCTCGTTTTTTAATGGTCTTTTGTAATTAAGGCTGTCGTTGTTTTTTTCGTCCCTTGGACTGTTTGTTTGATGTAATGTAGTTTGTGATAATGTTTAGTGCTTCTTGTGTCGATCTGTGTTGTCTACAAACCAAATTGCAATGTTCCGTGAGTAGTCCTTCGTCTTCCGGGGAGAAATAGTCCTGAGTCGGTGGTTTATGATACGTTCTAGAGTCCTTCCCAAGAGTCTTCAAGTAGACTAATGGGTCTGTAGTTTAGTTGGATTAGTCTTGTTCTTTGATTTTTTCTTGTGGGAATGAGGATAATGGTCGCTGTCTTGAAGCATATACGGTAAAGTAGCCTGAATGCCAGGAATGGCGTTTGTAGGAGGGCGAGTGAGTGCTGTTTATGAAAAGTGGTTTAGGTAGGTGCTTTACAAGGTGTTGATTAATACCGGTGGCACTAGGCGCCTTACTCCGTGTTTTAGACAGATGAATTGACTTCGTCTGGCACAATGGGAGCAGTGAGTATGTTTTGAGGGTCACGTGTGTTTAGGTTAATGTGTGTGTCATGGGAGATGTTGTCAGGGATGGTAGTGAGATGTTGTTCTATATTGCGGGATGTTGTTGTTCGGCAGGCCTTTCAATGGGGTGTGGGTGGTATACTTATTGCCATGTCCTGTTGAAATGTATCTCTGATAGCCCTAGGATCAGTAATTTTGTTGCCATTAACAGTGAGGGAGGATGTTCTGGGAGTGGTATTACCTTTTAAACGTTTTATATGTTGCCAGAATTCCCAGGGCTTAGTTTTCCTGTTTTGTTCTTCTGAGTGTACTAGTGAGTCCAGTGAGCATCATGATCAGATTGCAGGCTGTTTAGGATGTGAGTTCTGAGGGTGGAGAGATGGTAAGGTACTGGGCCTGTTATGTGGTTGTGTTTGTTCTGTTCGAATCGACGACGATAGCACACTAGGAGTCGTTGTGTTCTGATGGAGGGTCTGAAAGTGTGTTTTGATTTTGTATGTAGTTTTTGGGAGAGTTGTGTTGGCGGCATTTATGATTTTGTTCTGTAGGTTCTCAATTTGTTGGTCTATGTGTGTGTAGTGTTGTCCCTCATAGTCGTGTATGTAGTTGTCTTCTGATAAAATGTTTTTGAATTCTTCCCAGTTTGCTTGTGAGTAGTTAAAATGTGATTGACATGGGACTTGAATTGGGTTTGAAGAAATTGACATGAAAACTGGGATGTGATCTGATCCTGAAAGTGGCCCTGGGGAAATATCATGATGGAATATATTAAAAGCTTGGTTTGAAAAAATTAAGTCAGGTTTACCATTACCGTTTGGTGTGAAAACTGTGTTGAAATCTGGGCCTTGAAAAGTTAATCTTTTGTGGTTGTGTAGTGCTAATAGTTGAATTCCACGTTGATTAATGGTATTATGTTGGAAAGCTTGGTGTCTAGCGTTAAAGTCTGCAAGTATAAGTGTAGGTGCATTGTTATTGAATAAGGTATTTAAGTCTGTGTAAGGGATGTAGGTATTGGGTCTGACATATGTGGTGGCAACTATGAGGGGTCCGAGTGTTGTGTGTGTTTTAACTGCAAGGAAATGCTTGTATGTCCAGTCTGTGATGAATTCGTGTTGAATGGTGCTTTTTATCATGATTGCAACTCCCATCGTTGGCATCGGACAAAGCATCATATTTATACAAAATTCGAGGATCAAGTAGAGGGAGGTGGGCGGAGCTACTGGGTGTTTGGTGGCTGTTCATTGGTGGAAGGCAGTCTATTCGCGAGACGGGCGCTAAATCTTATCGGTGGTTGGTTGTTGGCTGTGGGTGGCTGTGATTGGTTGGTGTTGTCAGTTGTGTGCTGAGCGTGGAAGCGTAAGGGAGGGGGGCAGCATGCCTGTAGCGCTTGCCTGAAGGAAGAATTTGAAGGTCTTGTGTTTGGTTGTTGATGCTGGGGTTGAGTGTTTGGATGTATAGAACTTCTAAAATAGCTAGTCTTCTGGGGTCTGATTCTTTGTCGAGTATGGTGGTTTGTTTGTCTAGGTCGGCGCGAGTTAGGGCAAGATGGTGGGGGGCTTGATAGTGATCTTTTATAGCGCCAGATTGAAGGTGGAGGGTTAGTCGACCGGAAACGCGAGCCTGTGTCCTTCCAACATAGGATAGGGGTCCACAGTCCCCAGAGGTGCAAATATGCTGGTATATCACATGATCGTCTTTCGATTGGTTGGTGGAAATTGGGCGGTTACGGAGGACAAGGCTGGAGGTCTTAGGAGATTTGTAGTAAATAATGAGTTTGATTTTATTGTCAGGGTTGGTGGGGAGGACGTTTTTGTTAATTATTTCTTTCATAATGGATTCGTCTGTTGTGTGGTCGGAAGACATGTAGTTTCTGTAGAAAAATGTAATGTCATTGGCCGGGTTGGTGCTAGGGCGGTCTTGTTTGTACCATTTTTCTAGGTGGTGGTTGATGGCATTGGTGACGTCAGTGTTGGAATACCCATTGTTGACTAGGACCTGGGTGAGCCTTTCCAGTTCATTGTGTGTGTCATTCCAGTGGTGGCAATGGGTGAGGGCTCTCCTGACATAGGCGGCGATGGTGGACTGTAGGTATCGTTTAGGTCATTCACTTTCCCCATTAAGACATTGGCCATTGTTAGTAGGTTTGATGTACACGGTAGTTGTATATATATATATATATATATTTATATATATATATATATATATATAGATATACAGTATATATATATAAATATATATATATAAATGTATATATATATATATATACTATATATATATATATTATATATATATACCGGTATATATATGTATATCTTTTATCTTTAAGTATATCTCACAATTACATGTGAGCAACTAAATGTAATTATACACTCAGCCTGGCTCGAACCACCGACAGTCAGAAAGACTGTCCATGCTTTAACAAGCTCTACCACGGTGTGATAAAGGAAACTTAACCTTTTCGTATTTATATTAAGGAGTTGGTAAATCCTACTTGGAGAATGTGTTTCAATTTATACACAAGTCGTAGGATCCATTTTCCAGGATACCACACAAAGATTTTTACAACTAGCGCCACTCAGCTCGGGCTGAAATTGATTTAGTTCAAATTATTAGACCGAGAGTCATTAATATAAAGTATATATCACAGATACACGTGAGCTATTAAATGTTATTATACCCTCAGCCAGGCTTGAACCACCGACAGTGGTAGAGTTGGTTAAAGTATAGGCAATCGTTCTGATTGTCGGTGGTTCGAGCCTGGCTGAGAGTATAATAACATATAATATCTTTCTATATATATATATATATATATATATGTGTGTGTATATGCCAGGTTTACGGACAGTTTGGTGGTAATTAATATGTTGTGTCATCCCCCAGCCAGGGTTCGAACCCAGGCCAGTAGTGCAGCACTCCAGCACCTAGCCAACTAGACCACTGAGGAGCTTAAAGGTAATGGCTTCATTTTGAATTATATCCCATCCACCACCACCCGCTCCGACTCGTAATCACGTAGCTAGGTGTACGTACCATACACACAAACACCGCACACACAAACGCTAGCAACTAAGTACTAGAGCAGGATACAAGTAATCTGGGGCACATTGAAGGCCTCACTGATAAACAAGTAGTCTTTATAAATTAATATTTTGTTTCATGCCCCAGCGAATATAATATTTAAGCTTAAGGATACAAATAATAATCATATAGGCGACAATGTATTATAAGTATCTAGTGATAATAATGAAAATAATGATTATACTATGATCACGATTACTAAGCTTACTGCATAAGATATAATTATACATTATATTGTATAACGATATCATAAGTTATTGTTTATTTAACATTAGGAAGTTGTTTATGCTTCGAAACTTTCAATGAAAAATATGTTAAAGAATGTTATGCTTCGGATCTCACCATGAAACGCGCATAAATTGACACTCTCGAAATTGTAACCAAGATAGTCTTGACTGATCGAAGCAGTTTTGAACTGAAAGGTCGGGTACAGTCGTATGCGTTATATTGGTACAAAACTTCGAATCTTTGAACCTTTAAAGCCAAGTTCTGAAGCATCTGGTCTACACTAAAGCATCGTATTGTTTCGTTTGCACACGATACTGATTAAAGTGGGTGCGTCGCAATGTACGCACTTAGATGCACTAGGTGAAATTTGAGACAAGAGAGAGAGAGTGACAGGAAGGGATCGGAGTTCACGAAAAGAGGCTCCAGTCCTGAAAACATACTTGACTTACAGTGTGCTTGCTTAATAATCCAGAAGGGTTGATAGCCTCTGAAGTCCTATTTTAACTATATAACTCAGAGACAGCCGGCAGTTGACCAACAGCCAGTGTAGAAGGCACATATCGACTCGCATCTGTCATAATATTCGCCATCGAACCAGTAGATGTACCATTTACCGTGTTTTCTTTCTCGGTTGGTCAATTGGAGAGATATTGGTGTAGGGATAAGTGAAAATAAGTAATTCGTGTTATGTCGTTACGCAGCATAATAATATCTAAGAAGTCAAAGTAAATATAATACATCTACTGTGCAAATAACTTACAGTAGTTGCTCATATATTAACCACTTCTCAAAAATATCGTGATCAATATTTACATTAATACGCAGTTGCTAATAGTTATTGGTTTGTCCAAATTATATCCGTGGCTTGAAATGGAAAATAGTGAATCGTTGTGCGGTAACAAGTACAGTCCACTAAAATAAGTCTGATCTGCCACTCGGTGCAAGCTGACCAGCAATGCAAGTAAGTTAAGTTTACTGTTTTCATAATACTTTACTATTTCATTACTTAGTCTATAGTCTATTCGCTGTAGGTAGGCGAGAAATCATGACCTCTAACCTCTGTAACTATAAAACGACTAGAGTAATCGGACTAATAGTTCTAGCATTTGGGACTAGTCAGTCAATGAATAGATGTGGAAATTTACAGCCAATTTGCTCTAGCCCTTTTTAAGTTACAGTGGATAGAGTTCATAATTTACATAACTTACAGCGACTAGACTATAGTTGTCCTTCATAATATAACAACTCTGTTTAGCTGTAATACCGTAATTATTGAAGGTAATATGTGTTTTGGTGGGTAGGATCTTAATAAAGGATATTTTCAACACTATCCTTTCTATATCTATCTCTCGGTATATATATATTTTGTTATATGTTCTCTCTTAGCGTTTATCCTTTACCTGGTCTCCGTTTATCGCCCCCTGGAGATGGCCTGATAACCTTACATTATTAGCCTCTTTATTTACCCTCTCTCTCTCTCTCCTCTCGCTCTCTCTCTCTCTCATTACTGTAATATATTAGTATTTTAGGCTTCTTTCTATTTCTATGTCTTGTACATTGGCTCTTTCTCTCTCTCTCTCTCTCTCTCTCTCATTACTGTAGTATATAAGTATTTTAAGGTTCTTTTCTATTTCTATGTCTTGTACACTCTCTCTCTCATTACTTTAGTATATTAGTATTTTAGGCTTCTTTTCTATTTTTATGTCTTGTACATTGGCTCTCTCTCTCTCTCTCTCTCTCTCTCTCTCTCTCACATTTTCACCATCTCTCATAGCCTATACACTTTAACGTAGTACCCCATTTTTCACGCGCCACCTTCGTTCAGGGAGAATAGAAAATGGGACACGTCAGGGGATTCCTTTATTTTTTCGTCATTACTTTTTCCTCTCCGTTTTCTCATCTTCATAATTTTTCTCGCCCGTCTTCATTAACCTCCTGTATGTCTTTGGGAATTTTATGCACCGGAGTTTTGGAGTAGCCCTGCAACAGAAGGGCCTATAAGCAGCGTCGCGGCCAAAATGGCAATTTCATCATCAATCTCCACCTCGCTTTTGTTTCCTCTTTCTCTCCCTCTCTCTTTAGCTTGTATCCATTCGGCCCCATTTAGCATATATACTGTTTTAAGACGATTACCCTCATCCAGGTGTCTATGTTTTCCTGGCGAGCGGTAGCAAGCCATCATATATATATTTTTGTTCGGACAGCAAGCTAAATTTGTAAATTTTTCGATAGAATAATGTCTCCGGCGAAGCCGGATTTCACCATACAATGCTGGGACGCTATCGCTCGCCAGGAAGAAATCGACACCTGGATGGAGATAAACGTCTTAAAACAGTTGGCTGAATTGGGCCAAATGGATACAAGCCAGGGAAAGAGAGAAAAGGAGATAAAGAAAACAAAATGTGACCCCCCATTAACTACTTTCAATGGCTTTCTGTCGTATGGGTGAATTTTCAAGCTTTGCTGGCACAGTGTTATTCGTATGGTTTTCATGTATGATTATTATGATTACTGTTTATTTGGTGATGATTTAATTTTCAATTTTTGGTGTTCCTCATAGAATTTCTTTGAATTCTTGTACCGAATGTGATAATCTGTTTTTTCTAAACTTCATTATTTCAAACACACACCTTCTTTAACCCGGGAACGGCAAGGAGACTCTTAAAAGGCGTTTGTGGCGAAAGGCGAAAGGACTCTTAAGATCCAAGGCCTAAACAAAAACTTTTAAAAGACCCCAGTAGCACTCAAAACAAAGGAAAATTTGATTAATTGAGATAATTCACCTCCATACCTCCTATCACTCCTCCATATATCACAAAACCCCCTCCTCCCCCCCCCCACCCTTCAATTATTACCTATTTTTCTTTTTATTCCCTTGTTTATTGGTTTATTTATCGCGCCAATATCTCCAACCCGGTTCCAAGGTCGTCTAGTGCGCATGTAGAGAGCGTGGAAAGAGAAAGAAAGTGAGAGAGAGACATCAGTCTGCCTTCAGGCCTCGGAGAGGGAGGATATACGTCTTGTTCGCCTCTCACCTCATGACTGGAGGGTCGGCATTAATTTGTCTTTTTCACCCCCAAATACTATTCCCACTTGTTTGATTGCTGTTACATGTTAATATCTTCATATTAAACGTAAAACAGGCGCATATGAATAAGTAATAACTATGTTTATGGTAAAAATACTGTTTTAGGCGGGAAGGAACCAAAATACCCTCGCTTGGCGGGAGTACCATTGGCGCACCACTCTCGGGTTAAAATAAATAATTGGTTTCAGTATATAGGTTAAATTTTAAATTTTGTTTTCATTCATGGCATTCACTAGTTATTGTCAGCACGTACAGATGGCCACACTCCCAGTTGATACATACATATTTGTAATTATGCATTATTAGCAGTATATTAGGGGAGGTGTGGTGGAGTGGTCTTGCCACTGGCCTGGTAATCCAAAGGTCCCGGGTTCAAATCCCGATGTATCAATGGGAAGATATTATTGGGATGGAATTTGTGCTGTACCTAGTATCAGTGCATTACCACAAGCCCACCGAAACGTCAATAAAATACCTCATTGTTCCCTGATTAAATAGCACTGTATGAATATTCCCATATTCAAAATATGCTATAGGGGTGCAATGCCTGGTGAGTTATCTGCTCAACAGGTGGCGTTGTGTGTGTGTGTATGTGTGAGAGTCCGAGTGTAGGGGGTGAGACAATGAAGCGCGGGAACGAGGTGGCTTCAGAGATGGGGTCGTTTCGGGCCATGAGTGAGCACCGTGCCTCATGTGAAGGCAAGATGGCAGGTGCTCGTTGTACTCTACGTGCTTCACATGTCTCACTCCCTAGACTGAAACAAGACCTCACGGGCTTCACTGTTCATTGTAAAGCGGTGAATGTTAAGGCTTTCAGCCTATGCCCGAGAGGAAGTAAGTTGGAATAAAAAAAAAAAAAAAAAAAAAAAATATGTCTAAAATAAAATGGAAAACTCAAAATTAGAGTTGACCAATCATCAGAATAAATGAAGAATCATATGAATAATATGATATAAATATTACGTACAATACTTGGTTACTATCAGAACCTATCAATTAAGACAGGTCAAGAAGGAAATTAGGATTTTGTTTTATTTTATATTATTTTATGAAACCACGGTAGCCAAAGATTAAAAGAATAACCGTACAGCTTTTACCAAATGTATCTATTCAAGGTTGGAGATGATGGGACAATAGGAGAAAATATTGGCTGATGGTGAATTACAAATATGCACTACTTCAAATCGTCACTTTCTTTCCGTTTTCAGAAAGACAAACTTGGCAGTTTTCAGAAGTCCATAAGGAGTATAACGACAGTGTAGAACATAAGTATGGTTACTATTACTAGAAATTATGTGCTTAAGGGGGGTCACCAGCTTTTTTATCTTTCTCTCTTTTTCTCTTTCCCTGGCTTGTATCCATTCGGCCCCATTCAGCCAACTATTTTAAGACCTTTATACCCATACATGTGTCTATTTCTTCCAAATTCGGATTCGCCTGAGATATTGTTCTATCGAAAAATTTACAAATTTAGCTTTCTGTCAAAACAAAATTATATAGTGCTAGCTCGGTACCACTCGCCAGGAAAATATTGACACCTGGATGGGGGAAACGTCTTAAAACAGTAAGCTGAATGGGGCCGAATGGATACAAGCCAAAGAGAGAGGGAGAGAAAGAGAACAAAAGCGAGGTGGGCTCCCTTAAGGACATTGATAAACTGAAACCTCAAAAATCGCCTGGTCCCGATTAGGCATATGCTAGAGTATTAAAATAAAGCAGAGATGAGTTAAGTTACCCATTGACATGCTTATCCAACAAGTCATTAGAAACAGGCTTAGTTCCAGAATCTTGGAAGCTTGCAAATGTAGTTCCGATCTTCGAAAGGGTGATAAATCAATGGCATCTAATTACCGTCCAATTAGTCTCACATCAATCATAGGAAAGTTACAAGAGTCAAACATTTCTAGGAAAGTTAAAAACCATATCCAACTTAATACATTCTTGTCAGCATGGATTTACTCAGTGAAGGTCTTGCCTTACTAATGTGCTTCGCTATTTCTCTGAGGTATATGAAGCATTAGATGATAAGTCATATAATATTATTTATGAGAGATAGATGAGAACGTTTGAGGTGCTGGGTATACAGTAGGTAAATCGTTGTTTGGGTGGATTAGGTCATAGCTAATTGGTAGGGAGCAAATAGACAGAAAAGATGGTATCAAGGCAGAATGGAGTGCAGTCAAAAGTGGTGTCCCCCAGGAATCTGTATTAGGCATTTGTTTGTTATATATATAAACAATATTTTGATTTAGGTATATCCAATAGGATTAGTAAATTCGCAGACGATACCAATATGGGGAGAACAATACATTCGGATAGTGATATAAAGTACCTCTAAAGGGATCTAGATACCTTATATGTATGGTCAGTTAATTGGCAAATAAATTGTAACTTTGATAAACGCAAGGTATTACAGATTGGGAAGATTAATACAAATGCAAAATGTAAACTAGCTAATATGGAATTAGAAAACTCAGACTGTGAGAAAGATCTGTGTGTGTTTGTCAGCAATGCTCTTAATCCTAGAACAGAAGTACTAAATTAAAGGTATTAAATATAGGGAAGACTAATATAAATACAACATATAAACTAGCTAATACGGAATTATAAAAATCAGACTGAGAAAGATCTGGGTGTGTTTATTAGCAATGATCTAAAGCCTAGAAATAAACTGCTGACGTTACCTTGAACTTCACTCACCATTAGTGAGACCTAATATGGATTATGCTGTTCAGTTTTGATGCCCTGAGTACAGAATGGATAAACTGTAAACTCTCCACAATATTAATCATTTATCATGTGAGGAGAGGATAAATACCCTAGGCTTACATCCATTAGAAACACGAAGATATAGAGGATATATGATCGAGGTGGTTAAGTGGATGAAAGGTATATAGAAAGGAAAATTTAAAAAGTTTTAAAGCTGAATGCTTGCGAAATAGCCCGTACGAATAGCTTCAAATTATATAATTTTCGCTTAAAACAAAAATATAAAGATAAGCATTGTTTTGGAAATAGGGTTGTGGAATATATTGCCTAGTACTTTAATTAGCTCACAAACGGTGGACATTTTCAAACGTAATTAAGATAGTCATATGAATGCTAATGGTGGGGTTAGAAAAAATAAATAATATATATATATATATATATATAAAGGCTAATTGATATATGTATGCGTGCATGACAGACATTTATGCCATATGAGTCTTGGTTACCCAATAGTGGAAACAGAAAGGGGAATTTTCAACTTGAACGTAAGTTATGTGGAAGCCCAAGACTCCAGTACCTCCTTCCCCCCTCTAGTATAATAACAAAGAACAATACTTACAGAATTGTTGGCCAAGTTATGCACAACACAACTAAGCATGACAGTCTTGGAAGCCGTGACGGTAACATTGGTGGGCACCAGGGGGTCGAACACAGGGGGCAGGGTGGGCCCGGGGGCTGTGGGGTCCGGGACCACGTGACGAGGGGGGCGACTCACCCCTTCCAGTTTGTCAATGTTGTTGTCGGTGTTTGCTTCTTCACTGTTGGTGCTGATGAGGTCTGTGTCGGTCGGTTCCAGACGCTGATTGTCGCCCCACCCACACACTAGCCCTGTAGAGGAGGAAGAATTGGTAGTTAATTGAATGTTTACATTTGTTTTGGTTCAAAGTTATTTGTCTTAGTTTTGTTGTGTGTTATATTGTTACATTCTGGAGTCCATTTGCATGTACTCAATTATTCCCACCGCCAACGAATTTGGATGGAGTTTATGCTTTTGCCTCCACTTGTTTGTTCAATAAGTTATGAACCGATGTTCAGGAAATGTAGTGGCCAGATAGGATATGTGCCAAGTTGGAAGTGATTCAATTTTCGAGGCGATCGGTAGAGCGCGTACCTCCGCCAGCGTAGGCGTAGTTATCCACTTTCCCGATTTACCCTCTAGTTAATTCGTGTATTTGTATCTATTCATATATCTCTCTCTCTCTCTCTCTCTCTCTCTCTCTCTCTCTCTCTCTCTCTCTCATCAAACACACACACACACACCTAATATTTGTGTATATATGCTGATATTAAGTCGTAGCTATCCATTGATCTCTTGATGCGCTTGACCCGTTTACTCGTTATTGGTTTTAAGGGAGCCCACCTCGCTTGTTTTCTCTTTCTTTCCCTCTCTCTTTGGCTTGTATCCATTCGGCCCCATTCAGCCTACAATTTTAAGACGTTTACCCCATCCAGGTGTCAATATTTTTTTGGCGAGCGGTAGCAAGCCAGCGTATATATATTGTTGTTTACAGCAAGCTAAATTTGTAAATTTTTCGATAGAAAAATTTCTCCGGCAAAGCCGGATTTCTCCATACAATGTTGGCTCGCTATCGCTAGCCAGGAAGAAATCGAAACCTGGATGGGGATAAACGTCTTAAAACAGTTGGCTGAATGGGGCCGAATGGATACAAGCCAGAGAAAGAGAAAAAAGGATAGAAAGAGAGACAAAAGAACATATATATATGCATACAATTATGAAAACAACTCTATAATATAATTCGTAATTACTGTTTCCATGCCCAACATGTATGTCAATGTACAGTGAAGCAAAACTGGTGCTCTAAATCGGTGTGTAATAATCGTTGTATTAAATATTTCGAGAATCATAATTTGAGCTATTTTGTCATAGTTGTATGCATATATCATATATAAAGTCAGTGCCATTTCACTAACACTTAAAAATTAGTATACATTAACTCTCTCTCTCTCTCTCCTACCTGCTATCTTTATCTTTCTCTCTCTGGCTTTTATCTTTCTGCTTCCCCTACTTCCTGCCACAACCTTTTGCTTCTTGCCTGCCTGCTCTCTCTCTCTCTCTCTCTCTCTCTCTCTCTCTCTCTCTCTCTCTCTCTCTTCGAATCGGAGTCTATTATCTGCTACAATTTATCATATTGTTTTTCTTCTTCTGGGTCTTGTTTTATTGAATCTTGTATTAAATATTACTAGTTTAGATTATCAACAGACAAAAATAAATTAAATACTGTAATTATGATTATTAATGGACATACACATATTCTCAAGTAACAGGCTTAATTTCTGTATATTATTGTCTCTGATATTGTGACTTCGAAGCATAGCCCACTAAAGTGCTCGTGTGTTTAGGGATAGACATTTAAAACAAGCTTAAATGTTTTAGGACAATGTTTAATAGATATCAGAAATAATAATAAAACAACATAATTGACCAACCCAAACATAACTTAATTTAACCTCTCTTAATAAATTATATAATCTCATTTAATTATATGTATTTCACACCCAACACCAAACGCCTCCCAAATGAAATTAATGAAAGCATGTGATCCTACTGGGATTCGAACCTGGGTTACCACATAAAGATCTAAAACACTCTAACCATTACACCATCAAGACCGTTATAAGTACAACACATGACCACGATTGATATCCATTTTTCGAATACTGGATATTAATCTAATCATGTATTGTAGGATACTGTACTCAACTGCACTATGAATAGCCTAATGTTTAAGCGATAGGAAAGAATATTTAATGTATTCATTTGAGTTAAGTTAGGTAGGGTTGGGTGTCTTTAGGTTAGGTTAATACATGGTAATTCATGTTAAGTTAGACTATGGTGGACAGACCTATGCTATTTAAAGTTTGGTTTGGTTTGAGAGTTTCGCTTTCTGGTCTTTTAAAACAAATTTGGTGAAAAATTTCAGGGATTTGGCCTAATTTGTATACCATCTATCTATATTTGTATGTCTGTCTAGCTCTCTATCCATGTTCTCCCATTATATCTCTCCCCTCGTTAATCCTTTCTTTTCCACACCCCATCCTTCTCAGAATCCCATAATCCCTACCTCCTACGCTTCTGTCCATTCACTATGCTTCACTCCCAGCGTTACATCCATTCTCTATCTCCTCATCGTCCATTCCATACTCCATTCCGTTTTGTTTCAACCCATCACTATCATATACTCTACTCTCTTGTATATTTATTCCCTCCATCCCTAGGTCTTCCTGTATTCCTGTTTGCTATCTATATAATTCCCTATTCCATTCCCCACCCCATTCTCTTTCATTCCATATTTATCATACTCCCCCCTCCCATGTTCTTTCATTATGTCGCTATCGTAGTTCCCCCTCCCATTTTCTTGTATTTCATTTCCCCATTTTCTTTCACTTCGACACCCCCACATGCATCCTCTTCACCAATCTACTTCTTCCCACTTGCTTTCAGTCTATCACTTCCTCCATCTGAGCCCCCCAGCCTCCTACCCTCTTCACCATGCATCTCCTCCTCCCTCTCCTCTTTTACTCCCATCTCCTCTTAAATTCTTGAAACAAAAATTATGATACGCAATAAAACAACTAATTTGTGGACGAGAAGAAGTAGGAGGATGAAGAGGAGGAAGATAGAGTAGGGGGAGGAAGAAGATGGAGGAGGAGGAGAAGACCGATGGACGGGTGAGAGGGGGAGGAAGAAGATGGAGGAGGAGGAGAAGAAGACAGATGGAGGGGTGAGAGTGGGAGGAAGAAGATGAAGGAGGAGGAGAAGAAGACAGATGGAGGGGTGAGAGGGGGAGGAAGACGGAGGAGAAAGAAGGTGAAGGACAGGGAAGAGAATTAGGATTAGGAAGAGGAGAAATAATAAGGAGGGTATAAAGAGGAAGAGCGATACATAGAATAATTCAAGGGACTGGAGTTCTCGCAGAGAGGCTCCAGTCCTGACGTAAATCGTGACGTACAGTGTGCTGGCTTAATAATCCAATAGGGCTGACAGCCTCTGAAGTCCTATTTTAACGTATAATATTTTAACTAATAGAATAATTTACAAGTAGAAGGTGGATAAGGTGGGTGGGAGTATTGTTTAGGAGTAGGTAGTGGGTAAGAGGGTATTGGTGGGTCAATAACTATACTCTAGGCCTTAAGTTCTGCCTCATTTCGAATCCTCCAAATGTGCTGTATGATACGAACCTCCAAAGTATGCATAACTGGTAAAGTGAGCGGAATTTAGATGCGAGTATCCTAGGTTCGAGTCCTTGGAGTGCCACATGTATTTGTTGATTTCATTAATTGAGTTTAGAGGTGAAGTTGGTTGGTGGAAAAAACATAATAAATAACTGGTAAACACAAACATATTGATAAACATTCTATTCATTTTGGGATAGGTTCGAATTATACAGACCACGGTTTGTGCGTTAGGGTATACAATCAACGACAAAAGTTAGTTCCCCCGAACAGCCACTGTGTGAATCCGAAACACCTGGGGGTCGAATACGAAGCATCTCAAAGAACTGTACTTAAGGGGGGTCACCATTTTTGTTTGTTTTTATCTTTCTCTCCTTTTCTTTTTCCCTGGCTTGTATACTTTCGGCCCCATTCAGCCAACTCTTTTAAGACGTTTATCCCCATTAGGTGTCGATTTCATCCTGGCGAGCGATAGCGAACCAGCATTGTATGGAGAAATCAGGCTTCGCCGGAGACATTTTTCTATAAAAAAATGTACAAAATTATCTTCCTGTCAAAACAAATATATATATATGCTGTCTCGCTACCGCTCGCCAGGAAAATATTGACACCTGGATAGGGGTAAACTTCTTAAAACCGTAGGCTGAATGGGGCCGAATGGATACATGCTAAAGAGAGAGGGAGAGAAAGAAAAAAAAAGCGAGGTGGGCTCCCTTAACTCCCAATAAATGCTTGGTTATTACGATCCCAAGGTGTTTGGAATTTACAGGGTAGCTGGTTAGTGGAAGAATCATATGGCGTTGATAGTACTGATGGTAAGTGATGGCTCGGCACCAATTATGTTTTGATCGATAATTGGTATCAGCAATATTTACAAATGATTTCTTCTTTTTGAGTGACATATACAAACATGTCCCTACAGTTACCCACCCTATTCAACATCTGACAGACATTAATACAGCATAGAGCGAGCCAAACGCAATAACAGTTGAGACATGACTTATTAGCGCCACTGTACATGGGTGCGTTTGTGGTTGACTGGCTGGTGAGTGTGTGAGTTGGTAGGTAAGTGGATGAGTAAGACGGTACAGTTGTCAAGACATGAACCTGGGACAAATGTTGCGGGGAGCCAACTGTTTTAAGACATTTATCCCCATCCAGGTGTTGATTTCTTCCTGGCGAGCGATAGCGAGCCAGCATCGTATGGAGAAATCCGGCTTCGCCGGAGAAATTTTTGTATCGAAAAATGTACAAATTTAGCCTTCTGTCAAAAACATATTAAAACATATGCTGGCTTGCTATCGCTCACCAGGAAACAAATCGACACCTGGATGGAGAAAAAGTCTTAAAAAAGTAGGCTGAATGGGGCCGAATGGATGCAAGCCAGAAAAACGAGAGAACAGGAGAGAACAAAGCAGGTCACCCCCCTTAACAATAATAATAGCTTCCACCCTATCAGAGTTTTAAAGCATCCGGACTCGACTCTTATATATTGATTTGTAACTATATTATATGGTTATAATATTATATAAGACATTGAGACTAGAAAGGAATAATAGATTTCTGAATATATTCCCTTGCATTTATCTTCTTCTTCTTAATTTTTATTTTTGTTCTTCTTTTTCTTCTTCTTCTTCTCTCACACTCTTTCTCACACCCTCGCACACTCTCTTTCTCTTTCACACATTCTCTCTCTCTCTTTCTCTCCTCTCCTGGAGTATGCTGTTCAATTCTGGTCTCCAGCACTCAGGAAAGATATATAGCGACTGGAAAGGGTACAAGCTAGGGCTACAAAGCTTATTCCATCGCTTAGAAGAATGAGCTATGAGGACCGGTTGAGAGCTCTTGATCTCTTCCCGGTGGGGACACGCAGACTAAGAGGTCAGCTCAATGAAGTTTTTGAAATACTTAATGGGATTGACAATGTGGATTATAGCAAAATGTTTAGCCTCAATTTGAATACAACACACAACCATGGCTGGAAATTAGAATTGAAAATGTTCAGCAGTAGTATCTGTGGAAAACTGTTTCATATATAAGATCTGTTCTACCTGGAACAAACTTCCCTCCGAAGTTGTAAATAGTTCTTCAGTAGAGCAGTTCAAGAAGAGAGTAGATTGTATTTTGCACACTCTGTAAAGAGTGTAGTGCGCTAAACAGTCTCTCTCCATCCACTTCGAGTATCTCCTCGGAATGGACCGCAAGGTCACAGGGATACTAACTATTCCTTGTAACTCTCTCTCTCTCTCTCTCTCTCTCTCTCTCTCTCTCTCTCTCTCTCTCTCTCTCTCTCCACATCATTCATTCTTTTCCTTTCGTTAATTAAAAGTTTATGCAAATAAGGAAGAGAGGTCCTTTGAATCCCAGTCATTATATTCCCAAGCCTGAATATTAACGTTGTGCGGATCTTAATGGGGCTTCGCACTTATATACATTTCCTGGTTATAATGCATATATACATGATTTCAGTCCACTGCGCGGCATATTGAGAGTATAATATGTACAATATACCCTTTGAGTACCAGCGACGTGTTATCTTTTATTCTAGGTACGTTTAGACGATTGTGTGTGAATTTGTATTTTGTTATTGCGTGTTCATTGTTTTCTGTTGTGTTGTTGCTATGCTGGCTCTGTGTTGAGTCGCCCCCCCAAAAAAAAACCCAAAAGAAAAGAAAAAAAAACGAAGAAGAGGGAAACAGAAAATAATGAAAAAAAGGAAAAGTGGGGATTGGGCCTGAGTATATAAAATTGAATAAATATAATGTTTAGACGATATTAAGCAGCTCTTGAAGGATTTGTGCTAGTTATTTGAATTGGGTGACCTAGTTTGAAGCCTTATTGTTGCTAGAGGTCCTTCCTAAGCTGAACAATATCGTCTAATAGTTGTCAGAATATAATGCAAAGGACGTCCCTGGTGCTGAATGGGTTAATATTAGTAGTTTCATATAGTTTAATGATGATGTGTGGTAGCGCTTTGAATATTGATGCAGTGCGTATAACACGATTCAATTATGTGTTAAGGGGGGTCACCTGCCATTATGTGTTAAGGGGGGTCAATTATGTGTTAAGGGGGGTCATCTGCCATTATGTGTTAAGGGGGGTCATCTGCCATTATGTGTTAAGGGGGGTCACTTGCCATTATGTGTTAAGGGGGGTCACCTGCCATTATGTGTTAAGGGGGGTCACCTGCCATTATGTGTTAAGGGGGGTCACCTGCCATTATGTGTTAAGGGGGGTCACCTGCCATTATGTGTTAAGGGGGTCATCTGCCATTATGTGTTAAGGGGGGTCATCTGCCATTATGTGTTGAGGGGGGTCACTTGCCATTATGTGTTAAGGGGGGTCACCTTCCATTATGTGTTAAGGGGGGTCACCTGCCATTATGTGTTAAGGGAGGTCACCTGCCATTATGTGTTAAGGGGGGTCACCTGCCATTATGTGTTAAGGGGGGTCACCTGCCATGTGTTAAGGGGGCTCACCTGCCATTATGTGTTAAGTGGGGTCACCTGCCATTATGTGTTAAGGGGGGTCACCTGCCATTATGTGTTAAGGGGGGTCATCTGCCATTATGTGTTAAGGGCCTTTTTTCTGGACCCCCTTCTCCCTAATGTTTAGCCCCACCAGTTTTGAGATTATAAGACGTTCGGCCCATTAGTTTGGCGATTTTAACACCTTTTGCTCCATTTCGTTGTCAATTTTAAGACACACCGTGCCATTTATTTGGCGATTTTTTCCTGGCGAGCGATAGCGAACCTGTAGTTTTAAGAGGAACCAGCCTTCGGCCGGGACATTTTTCTACCCAAAAATGTACACATTTATCTTGAAGGAGAGTCTAGGGGGTGTTTTTCTAAGCTTGATTGAGGTTTAGGGAGGAAACTAAACAAATATATGAATAAATGAATTAATAGACCAAACAAACGGTCAGTCTCCCCTTAACCCATTCCGTACCGGTAACATCCTTTTTATTATATTCTGGCAACTACCAGACGATTTTACTCCGCTAAGGAAGGAAGTCTATCAATGAAAAGACTACATAGTATTGTCAATTAATCCTTTTAACAACCATACATCCTCCGTAAGCTTCATAAAATAGTGTAAATGTAGCTGAACTAAAATATAACAAACGTCGCTGGTACGGAAGGTGTTAATGCTTTGTAATCAGTATCCACAATATTGCCATTATATTATATCTCAGCCTGATTATTAACCCCTTATGTACCGGCGATGTCTTGTTTACTTTATTCCGGCTACTATTAAACCATTGTATTCAGTTTTAGAAGGACCTCTAGCAATTAACAGGCTTCGAACTATCTCACTTAACCATTTTACTACCACAGATCCTTCTTAAGCTGCATAATATTGTCTAAACATAGCTAAAATAGAATATAACATACGTCGCTGGTACTCAAAGGGTTAATGCTTTGTAATGAGTATGGACACTATTGCCATTATATTATATCTCAGCCTGATTATTAACAGTTTGCACATTCCTATTAGCGCTTCATACTCTTTGCATTAGCAGATTTAGATTATAATTAGTACTGTGTTAGTAGTGTCTTAAGGGGGGTCACCTGCCTTTTCTCTCTCCTTTTCTATCTTTCTTTGGGTTGTATCCATTCGGCCCCATTCAGCCTACTGTTTTAAGACGTTTACCCCCATCCAGGTGTTGATTATTTCCTGTACACTTTACACAACGGTCAAGTTTTAGACATAATTAAATGTAAAACTGAGTTATTTTACTCGGAGAATAAATTTCGAACTAATAGTTTGTTGATGTCGAATTTCTATATTCATTTACAGTCATGGTCACTGAATTTGACGCATTGTAAGCCTTTTATATTTAGGTATCTACAGAAGTCTACAAAATGGTTTGCCGTATACTATATAATATAGGTCTAGATAAACTCAAGATTCTTATTTATATTGAAAGGTTATTAGCCCTTGCAAACTAAAAATATATAAATACTTTTGCCCATGTTATATATAGCGGTACTGGGGTTATAAATATTACTTTACTTACTTCACTTAAGGGGGGTCACCGGGTTTTTCTTTTAACTTTCTCTCCTTCCTTGGCTTGATTCCATTTGGCCCCATTCAGCCAACTGTTTTAAGACGTTTATCCCCATCCAGGTGCCGATTATTTTCCTGGCGAGCGATAGCGAACCAGCATTGTATGGAGAAATCCGGCTTCGCCGGACACATGTTTCTATAAAAAATGTACAAATTTAGCTTGCTGTCGAAACAAAACTATGTATTTGCTGGCTCGCTACCGCTCGCCAGGAAAATATTGACACCTGGATGGAGGAAACGTCTTAAAACAGTAGGCTGAGTGGGGCCGAATGAATACAAGTCAAAGAGAGAGGGAGAGAAAGAGAAAAAAAGCGAGGTGGGCTCCCTTAACTCCAGCGATTGTTAGGTGACGATTCTGGTAACCCTAATACTAAATGTAAGTAAGGTGTTCCATATCATTTCCATACGTATAATTATTATATACCGGTAGGTAGGAATTATCCTCCCCTTGTAAAATTATCCTACTCATCGAGACAGAGAAAGGGGCAAGGGAACGCGAAAGTGGTCCCGGACCCTGATAATTGGAACCTTTGAATGTTGTTTCTGTTTGGGCTCATACATACATACACACATACATACATACACACATACATAGACCAAAGTTTGGGTATACAGATATGAATAATGGTGCCTGGAAAGCATCCTACAATGGTACAAAACCGTAATGTTTGTTTAATGTAATTAACTTTACAAACTGGTTATGCTGTACCGTAATTCAATCTAATTATGGAACTTTCAATGGTGTACATTGTGTTAATTATGTTAAGCTTATATCGTATTTGTTAGTAAATATTAGTGCTGGTAAAGTGGCATTGTTTTCAGCTAAAGGACCTGTACCGGTAGTAACAAATCAGCCATCCTCCGCCATCTAGGTGCCATTGGTGTCAATAGCCTCTCTATACACTCATAGGTCCATATCTATGCCCCCCCCCCCCCTCCAAAAAATAAAAATAAAAATGTACTTACATCTACGAGGTCAAACTAGGGCGATCATAGTACAACATGAAATCCTATGTTCACAGGGAAAATATAAAATACACAGGGGAAGTTACCTGATAGTAAACATTTAAACAATATGGCTAAAAAATACTCATTAGGTTAACTTCAACATTTACGGAATCCAAAATGCAGCACTTATTCCATCCTGGTAATATCGTCCCTTGATTAGTCAGGATTTGAGCTCGAGAACCTAGGATTACCCGCTCATTAGCTAGATCACCTTATCACACCAAACCACACCTCACCATACACGTGGTATATATATACAGTACAGTACTCTGACGTGTATTACATATTATATATATACTGGTAGAACAGAAACAAAATATATATAGTTTATAGATTTACATTCTGAGTATTACTTACTTGGACACGTAGGATACAACACGTAACTATAATTTACTGGTTAAGTCTACTGTATATACCTATTTCAGGTCTGACAATGAAATTTGAAAGAGCCAGTATGATTTTATGTCGGCTTGAAATTTCATCGCTATAACATTTGTCGATAAAGAAATCTATTTTGACCACTAGGGCCCCCCCCCCCCCCCAGCCTTCCCTTTCGAATTTTAATAAACTGTAACACGAACAACAGTTAACATTTTCAGTTAAAAAGCCGTATGTAATTCTAGCGCAATACTGGAATACTGGTCCGCCCGTGTGAGCGTTTATATTACATTGTTATTGACACGGCCCGAGTACTGAGTATGGAGAGCAATAACGTTTTTGAGTTTATTCGCAACAGAGGCAATGGAGTTTCTATCAAGCATTACTCGTATATAGCTAATCATTTGTGTCTTTGCTGATTTAGGGTAGGTTAGCCAACTTGTCCAGTCAGTACAAGGTATTAAAAATAAATTGCCACACAAAATTAATAATTTATGAAGGTAAATTAGTGTCAATGTACACTCGAGCAAACAACAATCTTTACACTACCGCTCTAAATATTGTGGAAGTGGGTCGAAATCCTGTGATAATACCGCACAGATGTATGTTTCACCCGATTAATTCCGTTCACACAAGATTATATAAAGCTCCCCAGTGTAAAGATTTGTTTTGTCCTCGAGTGTACCTTGTCCCTTTCAATATTTGGAGACGTGTTGTTCACTTTCTTCTGGTGATTATATTCAACCTAGGAAAGATCTTTAGTAATCAAAGAGCTATACACTTGCGCAATTTACCTTTCGACTCTCACAGATCCCTTTACAATATCGTCTTTTAACACCTAAAATGAAATTTCAAAATCCATTCTCAAATACTGAAATGGTTAAAGGGAGACAGACAGTTTTTCTGGACCCCCTTCTCCCTAATGTCTAGCCCCACTAGTTTTGAGATTTTAAGAAGTTAGTTCCATTAGTTTGGCGATTTTAAGACCTATCGCCCCATTTCGTTGTCATATTTAAGACCTTTCGTGCAATTTAGGTGTCTTATTATTTACTGGCAAGTGATAGCGAGCATGAAATTTTAAGAGGAATCGGCCTTCGGCCGGAACATTTTTCTACCGAAAAATGTACACATTTATGTAGAGGGTGTTTTTCTAAGCTTGATGGAGGTCTAGCGAGGAAACTAAGAAATAAAGAATAAATGAATTAATAGAAAAAAAACCCGTCCAGTCTCCCCTTAACTATCAGACATTTCGATACTAGAAAAATGGGGTGCTTTTGTTCAGTATCACATACTAAGTGGACCACCACGTAATAAATAAATCAACACATGCACACCTCTGAGTGTGCAGAGCAATAACACTTTTGAGGTTATTCGTAACAAAGGTAATGATGTTTCTATACTACTTTCTAAAACACGTTTTTGATATAGTAATTACAAGAATATAATTAACCCAAAAAATGATAGACCTAGACCTAGGCCGATTTGACGACTCTTCTAAAACGCAATACAAACTAAATCATCGTTTAGGAAATTCAATTCTGCATCCAACCATATTGATACTGTATATATATATATATATATATATATATAAATACCCAAAAGATTTGTGGTTGAGGTGTTACGGTAGTACGTAGTTGAAAATGTGGCATGAAATCAGCAATGTGTGGCCATGTGTATTGGTGGCGAGAGGAAAATGGGAGGAGCAGGGTGGAGGCAAGATGGCGGGCAGTAAATGTCATTGGAAGCTCACTTCATAAACCCTAACAGTCACACTTCTTTTTTTGTCATTAGAATATTTTTGTACCTGTTTCACATCTCTTCTTCCGAGAGGAATGTCGCAGCCCACCAGTAAAACCTCTCAAGGGGATTGTCATAGCCGCTAGGTTAAGATCAAACATTTTCTTGAGTTTGGTTGTTTATGTACAGTGAGAAAATCTTATATTATTCACAAGAGGGTATCTATATTATTAAATCAGTTTGTGTGTCTGTTTGTCTGTCTGTGTGTTCTTAATAGGCAGCCACAGTTTTGGACCTGGGGAGCTGAAACTTTGCATGTGGGTGTCAATTGACCTGGGTCAGGTCATATAGGGGGCGAGGCCACGATCGGAGGTAGTTTCGAGGCCGAAATTGAAAAAAAAAACATGAACAAATTGCAGTTTGGGGCAGAAGGAGGCCTCTGATCGAAAAGGTGTATGGAACGAAAGTTGTTCGCAGCCGCCCAAAATGGGGGGTACGGATGAGGTCAGATCCAAAATCGGAGGTCATTTAGCGGCCGAAATCGAGGTCGCCGTTTAATGAGGCACAGGGAGGTCGAGGCCAGTGATTATGGTAGTAGTAGTATTGTGATGATTGTGCTAGTAGTGATTGATGATGGTGATTATGGTAGTAGTAGTGATGGTGATTATGGTAGAATTTAAACCCGGGCAACGCCGGGTACCCCTGCTAGTTCATAACTAAATCTGTAATTTATATTATGCTTTAAAAATAGTAATAAATGGGGAACTGGAATTTGTTTCTAAAATCAAGCCCTAAAATCTATATATCTATTGCCTATGTTATCCTAATTCCCGACGGAATGACCATGAACAAATTGCTTCCATGTTTCTCTTGTCATCCTTCAGACGGTGATCCTCATCCCACCCAAAACCACTTTCACTCATTATATCTCTGAACTCCACCCTTCCATTTCATTCTCGGTCTGCTTCTCCATTTCTAACTTTCCACCTTACTGTCATACATATTATTAGTTATTCTTTCACTCACCCACATACTCTCCGCATGACCTAAAGACCTCAAGGTGTTCCACTTCACACTCGCGAATGTATCCACACCAAATTGCTCTCGTACCTTCTTATTTATATGTCTACATTTCCATATGACTCTAGATGCACCTCTTTGGTAACTCATTTTCACCCTTCTCACTCTTGAGTAATGTATTTCCAACAACGTCCATTCTTCACTTTCGGATGTCAACTTTGTGATTGCAAACTATCCTGCAGTGACTTCTTAAAGTACTTCCTTTTCACCTCCTTGTCAATGCTTTCAGCGATCTTACAAAATTCCTCCCTTGTTGCACTCCCTCTCACACACCTTCTTCTAAATTCCCTATCTTTACTCATCACAACACCCAAATACTTATATTATCTGTTATTTGCCTTGTTCTAACCATTTAAGCTAATTTCACAATATGTGACAGTATTCATCCCAAAGACCTTAACCTTACTCTTTACCACAATCACCTTCTGGGTCCGTTTCTTATACACAGTACCAAACATAATTATATTTACCAAGCCCTAGAAGTGATTAAACGGTCAAACAATGCGACTGTATGCATATTTTCCTGTACTCCCTTTCACACATAGCTAAGTTGTATGTGTTATTGGTACGAAGAAGACTTAAGGCAAAGCTGCCTGCAACAAGTGTACTAGTGTATATTTAACTTAGGGTAACCTTATTTAAAAATATTGGATGAGTTGCCACTGGTTGGAAAAGCCTCCTAACATTTTATATTATTCGGAACAAATGTTATGAACTTTGTATTACATATTGGCTGGGTTATAGCTTGTTGTCCTAACTAATTTATAGAACACTCGCTCCGGTACATATATATATATTTTATAACTAAATTATGACCCCCATTCCGATCAATTCTGAAATTACAGGCCGTTGCATTGATATAGGCTAAATACTTGTTTTAGAATAATGGTGCCACGGTGGATTGGAATATTTAAATGTAGGGGTTAATATATTTTGCCGGTAATTAGATAACCTAATTTGTTTTGGAAAGTATTTTAATGTTCGTTAATACACTAGAATCTAATAAGTTTGTATAAGTAAATGTGTTAATGTTTATTATTACTAGATTATTTATTCTGTGCCTTTTTTAGTTTTTTTTTTTAGCAATTTGCATGGAAGAAACAACAGGCAGGTTGCCTGAAACGAGTGTCTCCCCCCACACTTAAAAAATGACAGAGCCAAATTCAAGGGGCGTTGGAGTCAAAATGCTTGGACACACAAAGTTTAGAGCAGTCTAAGTTATAGGATGAAGGAAAGCCTGATTGAGGGAGAGAGTTCCAGAGTTCACTTGTTGAGTAGAAGAAAGACTGAGAAAATTTGCCGATTCTTGGGCTGGATAGCTGGACCGAATAGGAGTGGGAGTGTGTTGTAAGTCGGGTGCCTCGCATTCGTCGCATGGGAGGGGTATACACTGTGAGAGCTCTGAAGAACACTGGATATTGTAATAGCGATGGAAGAGTGAAAGAGATGCAAAACATTGCGGCGTGTAGAAAGAAATTGTAGGGAACTAGTAAGAGGAAGCGAGTTGATCAGGCGAAATGCTTTTGATTCTGTTTGTTTGAGAAGTGCGGATTTGGGTGGAGCCGTCCCACACATGCGAACAATATTCAATACAGGAGCGCACTGTGCCACGATACACAGCAAGAAGCTGTGCGGGTTGAAGAACCCATGGAGACGGTTGAGCACACCCAAATTTTGGGAAGCTGTTTTAGCAAGAGTGGTAATATGATATTTCCAAGAAGGGTTAGATGAAAAAGATACACCTAAACTGTTGAGAGAAGATGAAGGGTTGAGTTGTGTATTGTTGAAGAATAGTTGATAGACTTGTGGAAGATTGTGATGGAGAGATAGAGGGAGAAAGTGGGTCTTGGAGGCGTTGAAAGTAATAAGTTTTTCTCTGCCCCAATCAGAGATAATTGAAAGATCCAAAGACAGGTATTCTATGGCCTCGCCATGTTTGTTTTGGAGTGCTTGCATGCTGGGTTGGTGTGAAGAACTAGTTGAATGGTGTAAAGTAGAGTCATCAGCATATGAGTGAATGGGACTAGAGGTTAGTTGAAGAGATCATTGATAAATATTTGAAGGATAATTGGAGGCAGGACAGAACCCTGAGGAACACCGGAGTTGATAGATTGAGGAAGTGAACGATGGCAGTCCACAACTGCAGCTATGGAGCGGTCTGAAAGGAAATTAGAGACAAAGGCACAGATAGAGGGATAGAAATTGAAGGTGTGAAGTTTGGAAATTAAAGACTTATGGCAGACTCTATCGAAGAATTTCGATATGTCTAGAGCAATTAAAAAAGTCACCGAAGTCCCGAAAGGAGGATGACCAAGAGATAGTAAGATAAGCAAGGAGATCACCAGTAGAGCGGCCCTTACGGAAACCCTATTGGCGATCTGAAAGTAGATTATGGTAAGATATAATGCTTAAGAAATGTTGATGCAAGAATAGTTTTAAAAGAGCAATTGGACGATAGTTAGAGGGTTGAGAGCGGTCACCCTTCTTTGGGACAGGTTGAATAAGAGGAAACTTCTAGCAAGAAGGAAAGACGTTAGAGGGTAGACAGAAAAGAAAGAGTTTGCTTAGGCAGGGAGTCCGCACGGAAGAACAGTTTTTAAGTACAATAGGAGGAACACCATCCGGTCTGTATGCCTTCTTAGTATTAAGCCCAGAGAGGGCCGAGAGTACATCCTTTGAAGATATTATGATATAAGGCATAAGTAAGTGAGAGGGGGGTGGTGAGGGAGGAATAGCACCGGAATCATCCAACGTGGAGTTTTTAGCGAAAGTTTGAGCGAAGAGTTCAGCTTTGTCAGAGGAAGAGGTGATGGTGGTACCATCAGAGTGGACAAGAGGAGGAAAATACGAGGAAGTGAAATTATTGGAGAGGTTTTTGGCTAGATGCAAACAAGCTTGGGAAGAGCTAGAGTTTTACCATTCAGAGCATTTGTTATTGATGAAAGAGTTTTTGATGAGTCGGAGAACAGATTTTACTTGATTCCGGGCAGAAACATAAAATGTATGGGATTCTTGATTTTGAAGGCAACGGTACCATTTGAATGCTTCCTCCTTATTGCGAACAGCAGAGTATAACAAGCGTGAGTAAACCAAGATTTTTGAGAGTTAGTCTGAGAGAAAGAGAATGGGATGTATGCTACTATGCCCGAAACGATTACCCCAGTAATGCACTGGGCACTCTCTGAGGTTTCCCGGCCACGGAGGCAAAAATCACTCCATGGGAAATCAAAGAAGTACTGCCATAGAGCCTCCCAGTCGACAGCACCAAAATGCCACAAGCGCCGCCAGCTTGGGGGGTCAGAAGTCAATTAGATTAACCTAATGTATTTGTATTGAAGTATTTGTATCTATGTTTAAGAAAATTTGATATTATGATATACCAATTAATAATTATGCAGTGGCCAATATTGCTATTTATTTTACACTCTTTATACAAAATATGTTTAAGTAAGTATATATCTATTGCCTGCCTCTCTGATCCCCGAGAGGGTGACCATAAACGAATCTCCTTCATAAAGGCAAATCAATTTGATTCTCTAGTTGTTTCCGGGAAAATAAATTAGAAACTGTATCAAGATACATAAGCTTATGTTATCATAAATGGCCTAAAATAGGATAATCTTACTAATTAAAAATGGATAAATATTTAACTATATACCAGTATTTTATTAGGATTGTATTGGGCTTATGATTTTATTCATTTTTATTCCTTTGGTAAGTTTTAACAAATATTAGTTAAATGTATGCACAAATATGTACAGACGGCGGTAAAAGTCCTGTGTCCTACCTCACCGATACTCCAATATTCATAGAATTGAGAAGGTTAGGTGTACAAAACATGCATATTTCTACCACCAGATGGCACAGTGTGAGGTGTGTAGTTCAGGGCGTTGAGTGATGGGGGAGAGGAGGGGTACTCTCTGTTAGGCAGGGGAGGCGACGGGACTTTTGTCGCCAACTGTACACACTCAATCCCTAATATCTTGCCCCTCTGGATCGGGATTGTGGCTTGGACCAAAGATCTTATAATCTTATAATTGTTTCTGCACGCCAGGTCACGGTAGTTTTAAGCAGTAATGCCCACAGTAACGCGCACCATATCAGAATCTTGAATATAATAGTGTCTTCAGATCAGATTTTTCTCCACCATCCTTCCTCATACCAATCGAAATCTAATAAAGTATGTTTTTATAAAAGACCTCATGCAAATGTTATCAAATATTTAATCATTATATGCATTCATGTTACTGATAATAACAATGTACTCTAATTAGTGTTGTTAAATGTATTCGATGTATACTATATAAAAACAATTATGACATGTATTATATAATACAATGTATATTATAAAAACATACTAGTGTCATATTAATAATGATTCATCTTCCTAGCCGACATTAGATCTTGAACAAAGAATCGTCACCCATGTTCCGACTTTGGACAAGTATATGGCCCGCCACACACACTCCTGTAGGCTATATCCAAGCACCATCAGGTTTACTTTCCCACTTTAAGGGACTCTACTTCGCGTTGTGTTCTCTTTCTCTCCCTTTCTCTTTGGCTTGTATCCATTTGGCCCCATTCAGCCTACTGTTTTAAGACTTTTACCTCCATCCAGGTGTCAATATTTTCCTGGCGAGTGATAGCGAGCCAGCATATATATTTTTTTGCTCTGACAACAAGCTAAATTTGTACATTTTTCGATAGAAAAATTTCTCCGGCAAAGTCAGATTTCTCCATACAATGCTGGCTCGTTATCGCTCGCCAGGAAGAAATCGACACCTGGATGGGGATAAACTTATTAAAACAGTTGGCTGAATGGGGCCGAATGGATACAAACCAGGGAAAGCGAGAAAAGGAGAGAAAGATAAAAAAAAAAAACACTGTGACCTACCTTAATGTTTGGTATTCTACTGTACTATTCTTACACACAGGTCAACCTTTCTACAAGTCGGTCTGTCTGTCCACTCAAGTGCCTGCTCTTCTATTTGCATACTTGTTCTCCGTCTGCCTATCGGTCTCTCACCCTTCTATTTGTTTGTCAACCCTCTTCCTTGCTGCTTTAGTCACCTAACTCTCATTTCAAAATTGTATTTGTCCATATACCCTTTTGTCTGCCTATCCATCTGCCTGTTAACTTTCCCAAACGCTTGTTTTACTTGCGTGTACTTGTCCAACTACCTGCAGGTCCTTTTACCAGCGTGCTCGCCTTTGCATATGTTTTTTTTTCCACATAAAGATTTTGATGTGGCATTTAGTCTACTTTGTTATATATCATCAATTACTTCAATTCACTGTGCATTTTTTGAATGTGCTATGTATTTCCCATAAACTTCGCGTTTTATTTTTATTTTTGTCTATGTGAGTGAGGGAGACAAAAGGCAGAACTGCCTGTAGCTAGTCCTCCCCCCAGCATTGAAACAGAGACAGGGCCAAAATCAAGGGACGTTCAAGCCAATATGCATGGACACACGGAGTTTGAGGCAATTTAAGTCATAGGATAGGGAGAGGGTAATACTGATTCTGGGAGAGAGTTTCAGAGCTTAGCTGTTGGATAGAAGAAATAATGAGAATAATGTTTTACTCCTTGGTTGGAGAGTTACACAGAGTAGGGGTGGGATTGTGTTGCAAGACGGGTGGTACGTGCTTTACGAAGAGGGGGAGTTTATACACTGAGAGAGCTCTGATGAACACTGATTATTGTAATGGCGGTAGAATAGTGAGAGAGATGTAACATTGCAGGGAAGAGAGACTGCAAAGAGTTGGTGAGTGGACGTGAGTTAATGAAACGGAAGTCTTTCTTTTCTACTTTGTCTAGAAGTGCTAAGTGAGAGGATCCTCCCCGCACGTGTGAACAATACTCAATACATGGATGCACTGTGCCCCTGTACAGAGAAAGAAGCTGTACAGGGGTAAAGAACCCCTGTGGTGAGCACACCCAGCTTCTAGGAAGCTGTTTTAGCAAGAGTGGTAATATGATATTTCCAAGAGAGATCTGAAGAAAAGAGATACTGAGAATATTAACCCGTACAGCCCCAGCGACGCGCCTGACGCGTCAGCGATGTATGTAACGCACAGCCCCAGAGACGCACCTGGCGCGTCACCCTAATTGCGCCGACCGTAACCTCAGGTGTAGCCACTCAAGAGGGCTCAGATTTGTATGGGAACTGTGTACGTATCCCACGCAACCGTGCCGATGGTTGAACACACTCAAAGTCCACGTGCGTGCGCGCGAGCGCGCAATAACCTGTTTTTTGGGGATAATTGCCTTCAATTTTTTACTCTTATAAAATCCGTTTTTGGGGGCTCTGTAGGACCATTTGTTAAGCTTTTTGAGCGGTTTTTCGTGGTTTTTCCTTCATTCCTAACCCATTCGCTATTGTTTCTGGAATAAAACCATTTTTTGAAAACCGGCCGGGTTCTGGTGCGCAAACATTACAAAACTAGCCGGGGCTCCACGGGTTAAGAAAAGATGTAGGGTTAATTTGCATGTTGTTGAAGAGTAGGTCATAGTTTTCTGGAAGGTGGCGACGAGTAGCCAGATGGAGGAATTGAGTTTTGGAAGCATTGAAAGTAACTAGGTTTTCTCTTTCTCAATTGAAGATAGCAGAGAGATCAGAAGATAGGTGCTTTATGGCCTATTACGCGAGTTTTGGAGTTCCTGCTGTGAATAATGTTATGGAAGTCTAGTTGAATAGTGTAATTTAGAGTCGTCAGCATATGAGTTAATGGGGCTGGAGGTGCAAATGAGAAGGTCGTTAATGAATAATAGGAAGAAAACTGGAATAACTAAATTTGACTCTCCTGCTGGAATTAACCCGTACCAAAGAGTAAGAGCAAGTGGTCCAGTGGGTTAGAATTCCAGGACAAAATTGTGGCGCCTTTCCACTTCGGATGCAAAGCCCACACGGCGCTAACGCTTGGTATAATAGACCGGTGCCATGTGCAATGGTTCGCATCCAATCAACATACCTGAATATCTGATAATTCCAGTGGCAGACAATGGATGTGCTCACAGAAACGGGTGTCCTACGTTTATTTTATTTTCAGATTTGTGTTATTGCTGGTTGACTGAGCTCAATAACACCTGTACCTCATTTCCAGGCATAAACCGCGCAACTCGAACATTATGTCCACAAAAGTACACAACTGTGAGCGTGTCTATTGCACATACAGTCGTTGCAGTATTTCCATGCTATAAATACTATTCACCAAATGTATGAATGAACAAGCTGTAGTTGGTAGTTTTAAATCCGTGCACGATTATATGCATTTGTCTTTATTTTAGAATTGCTTGTGTTTTTCCTGTACATACAGCTTCCATTTACGGTGTGTATGTTTTATAATATAATTGTGTGTCATTTTCTTCTCTGTACGTTACAGTTTATAATTATATAACCTGTGTGTGCGCGTGTGTGAATGAGTGAATTATGCATCAGATTGTATTAATAACTGGGTATCTTTTATGAGCAATTATATAACTTTGTGGGATTTGTGTTCTGAACTATTATTATAATTACCGCTCGCCAGGAATATATTGACACCTGGATGAGGATAAAAGTCTTAAAACAGTTGGTTGAATGTGGCCGAACGGATACAAGCCAGAGAAAGAGAGAAAATTAGAGAAAAAGAGCCGGTGACCCCCCTTAAGACTACTAACACTCAAACAGCACGCCCACAGCAGTCCCTCACCTGGATGGCACTTTCATCCTTTAATTGCTATCCGAGGCCCGGGCCAGAAGCATATACCGGGCATAGGAGGAGTGTTCTGAAGAGGGAAACTTTAGTCTATTCGCTGTAAGTAGGCGAGCAATCATGACCTCTAACTTCAGTAACTCAAAAAGGGATAGAGCAATTGGGCTGTACACTTAAAAACCTATTCCCTGGCTGATTCTTCCCAAATGTTAGAACTATTAGATTGATTACTCTAGTCGTTTTGAGTTACAGAGGTTAGAGGTAATGATTTATCGCCAACTTACTGCGAATAGACTATAGTTTCCCTCTTCAGCATACCGGGCACAGGAGTGTTCTGAAGAGGGAAACTAGCGCAGGAAATCAAGAGTATGTGTATCTCAAGGGGGATCACCTGCTTTTTTTTATCTTTCTCTCCTTTTCTCTCTTTCTCTGGCTTGTATCCATTCGGTCTCATTCAGCCAACGGTTTTAAGACGTTTATCCCCATCCTGGTGTCGATTTCTTCCTTGCGAGCAATAGCGAGCTATCATTGTATGGAGAAATCCGGCTTCGCCTGAGAATTTTTTCTATCGAAAAATTTACAAATTTAGCTTGCTGTAAAACAAAAATATATATATGCTGGCTCGCTACCGCTCACCAGGAAAATATTGACACCTGGATGAGGGTAAACGTCTTAAAACAGTAGGCTCAATGGGGCCGAATGGATACAAGCCAAAGAGAGAGGGAGAGAGAGAAAACAAAAGCGAGGTGGGGTCCCTTAGGAGCTACCGTAGCTAAAATTGCTCTGTGTGTAACTGAGTCAAATGAGTCAACAAATGAGGCCAGGTTGTGGAGCAGGACAACTAGCAATCCTTATACAGTAATACATCTCAAATGTTTCTCCAAGAGTACTTCCTTGATCGGCTAGTGCCTAGGAACTTAAAACATAATTTATCATATTTATTTTTTTATTTTTTTGCATTTTATGTTAATTTGCATTATTGAATATACATGTATACTCCTTTCCACTTTTCAGCATTTATACCCACATTAACACATAATTTATCTCCACATTTCGTTCTCAATTTTTTTTTTTTTTTTTTTTTCAATATTCCAACTACTCCCTCTCGGGCATAGGCTGAGAGCCTGTACATTCCACCCCTCAGCACGGTGAAGCCCGTGAGGTCTTGTTCCAGCCTGGGGAGTGAGACATGTGAAGCATCCATCATGGCTCGAAGCAGCTCCATCTCTGAAGCGGCTGGTTGCTTCGCTCAAGTGCTTCACCGTCTCACCCTCCAGATTCAGACCCTCGCTCTCAGAATGCCACCTATGGAGCAGTGAACTCACTAGGCATTGTTCCCCTGTAACATATTTTGAATATGAGAATATTCATACAGTGTTATTTAATTAGGGAACAATGAGGGTATTTTTTTGGCATTTCGGTGGGCTTTGTGGTAATGCACTGATACTAGGTACAGCACAAATTCAATCCCAATAATATCTTCCCATTGACATATCGGGATTTGAACCCGGGTCCATTGGATTACCAATCCAGTGGCATGACCACTCCACCACACCTCCCCTTACGTTATTTATCGCTTTATCCGCAGAATTTACCAATTATAATATAAAATATTTGCTGTCCCAGTTGACCATCCACAAATAATTTAGTATTCTGTGTCTCAATTGACGGTCTCTGGAAAGGAAAACATGACTGGCTGGAATTAAAAATGTTTTATTCATGATTTGGCTAACAAGTCTTCAGTCCGACTGATTATAGATTACAATTTATATCATGCAGTTAATATTTCCTAAACTTTTGGAAATGGATTTGTATATATTGTTCTTTTTACATTGCCTTGGTTCGAGGCAAGATTTAATCTATTGCTTATTTCTTTACATATATTTAACTCTTGGAGGCCGAGTTTTACTTTTCTTTTGTCTTGGCCTTGGGTATTGATTATAATTGAATACATACATAATATGGTTTCATTGTATATATATATATATATATATATATATATACAGTATATACCCGGTATATATATATATATATATATATATATATATATATATATATATATATATTGATTGACGCCGTGATCCCCGAAGGGGTGGCGATGAACGAAACGCCACCATGCACCTCTATCCCCAGTCAGTCGACGCCCCTCATCAGCACCTCCTTCATTCATATACTTCTTCACTCCTTCCTTCCACCTCTCTCTCGGTTTACCTCTCCCTCTCTGTTTTTTCCACCTCGCTCTCGTACACCCTCTTAGTCATTCTCTCGCTTCCCATACGTTCCATATGGCCGAACCATCTCAAGGTGTTCCTTTTCACACTTTCCACCACATCAACCTCCACACCACATTCATCTTTCATTCATCTCTCTATCCCGCCATGTAACTCTGCACGCACTTCTCAAGTAACTAATTTCCACCCCTCTCACTCTTGGTTTGAGTGTCTCCACCAACGTCCATACTTCACTTCCATAAGTCAGTGTCGAGATTACCACAAGGCCATGCAAGGAATAACCTATTACTTGTTACTGCTTTCAGCGTTCCTACAACTCTCTTCCCCTGTTGCACCCTCTCCCGCACTTCTTCATCCATACCCCCCATCTTTATCCACCACACTGCCCGGATACTTAACCTTTAAACGGTGAAGCTATGGTAGTTCAAACCCTCCCATATGCGCCTATTTTAGGTTGATTATAAAGGTATTATCCTGTTACAGCAATAAAGCAAGTAGAAACAGCATTTGGATGGTCAAAATCGTCGATACAGGCCGGGAGTTACATAATGTATGGCTGAGGCAACCTCCCTCCCCTCCTCCCCTCCCCTTGTCTGGAGAGACACTGTTACGCAATAGTCTCTCTCTCGCTCTTTCCCACGCTTGGTAACAGTGATGACAACGCCCTGCTACCAACTCGCTAATGTTAGCATGAAAATAGACCACAGAATAAGGGAATAACAGGGAAAATAGTTGATAATTGAAGGAGGGGAGGAAAGTGGGGAAGGAGGGGATGTGGAAGAGTGATATTTGGCATGGCCCAGGGGCAAAACAAAAACTAAAAAACTAAAAACAACAGTTTTTTTGGGGTGTTTTAAATGGATTTTTTTAGGCCCAGGATCTTAAGAGTCTTCCCGCAGTCGCCCGGGGAAACTCTTAAGAGTCTTCCAGCACTTGCCGGGTTAAGAGTCCCAGCGCCTTCGCCCAGTAAAACCTCTTAAGAGTCTCGGCGCATTTCCCGGGTTAATGAGATGACAATTTCCATACCCTGACCGTTCAGCTTCACCTCACACTCTGTGGTTTCACCCCTTTCGAAGACCATAACCTTGCTCTTCCCCGCATTTACCTTCAGATTGCGTTTTTCCCACATTATTCCAAACATATATACCAGACCCTGCAACTCCCATTTATTGTTGCTCATCAGAACTGTATCATCAGCAAACAGCAGTACAGGTAGCTTCCACTCGTTTCCCTCCCTTATCAACGATACACCAACATCCACTGCTCTTCCTTGTATTTCTTTCATGACTCCATCCATATATACAGTAAACAACCATGGGGACATCACACACCCCTGTTTCAACCCAACCTTCAGATCAAAGAACTCGCTCTGCTCATTCCCCACACGTACTGACGCCTTTGCACCCTCATACATGCTCTTCACTGCTTTCAACAACTTGCCATCTACTCCGTATATTCTAAGTACTTTCCACATACCTTCTCTATCCACTCTGTCATAGGCCTTCTCCAAGTCCATAAAGGCAACATTCAGCTTTTGTTGCTTCTCCAGATATTTCTCCACAACACATTTCAGGATAAATATCTAATCTACATGTCCTCTTCTCTTCCTAAACCCGCCTTGCTCGACACCTATCCATATATTCGTTCTCGGTGTCACTCTCTCAATAGATATATATATATATATATATACAGTATATATATATATATAAACGAATGAGAGATCCATAGGGGGTATGATTTCAGTCTTATAATGTTCTCTTTACAATGGCTTGATTATGCATTATACATATTTACATGTGACTAAGAAGGTGTACGAGAGCAAGGTGAAAGGACAGAGAGGGAGAGAGAGACCGAAAGCGAGGTGGAAGGATGGAGTGAGGAAGTATATGGATGAAGGCGGTGTTGGTTGGGAGGAGGGGCGTAGACTGACTGGGGACAGAGGTGAATGGGGGCGGTTCGTTCGTGGTCACCCCTTCGGGGATCACGGCGTCAGGCAATAGATAGATAGATAGATATGCGTTTTTTTATTGCCTTTATTTTAGCTTCGATACATTTAAATTTACTTCATGCTCTTCTTTCTCTTAACTGTTATTCTTGAAGTTTGTTATTGTTCTGTTGATTTCAGTTTGATACACGTTCATTGGCATAACTGGGAATTAGCTACCAGTATTTTGTTATCCCATTAATTATATTATGGTTCATTCTGTTAAAGGGGAGATGGACCGGGGTTTTTTCTATTAATTCATTTATTCCTTTATTTCTTAGTTTTCTCTCTAGATCTCCATCAAGCTTAGAAAAACACCCCCTAGACCCCCTTCAAGATAAATGTGTACATTTTTCGGTAGAGAAATTTCCCGGCCAAAGGCCTGTTTCTCTTGAAATTTCAGGCTCGCAGGAAATAATCGACTCCTAAATGGCACGAAGAGTCCTAATATTGACAAAGAAATATGGTGAAAGGTCATAAAATCCTCAAACTAATGGAACCAACGTCTTAAAATCTCAAAACTAATAGGGCTAAACATTAGGGAGAAGGGGGTCCAGAAAAACGGTCTGTCTCCCCTTAAGTTGGCCAGAAATCGTGGCTCCCTAATCTCTGTAACTGAAAAGGGGCTAGAGCAATTGGGCTTCAAAATTCCACACCAATTCCCTGACAGACTCTTTCAAAATTATAGAAATATTAGCTCGATTACTCAGCCCTTTTTTAGTTACAGACATTAGTCATCAAATTGCTTGGCCTAATTATAATGAAAGACTATAGTTGTCTTTCATCTCATCCCTAGCCTATTACTTCTTATTTGTGTAGAACTGCAGTGCATTGGTTATGTTCTGTTTATTGTTTGTTGGTGAAGTAAAAACAAAATTAAATATTATAATATACAAATGATCTACATATTATCTGTCAATTACAGTAGCATTTACTGACAATGCTGTTTAAGTGAATGCTCATGCAAAATGTAATAATTATAAGTACCGGTATAATATTTGTGAATATAATATATTAATAATACCGGTACGCATAAACATTATAAAGTATATGTTTAAGGGGGCTCACCGGCTTTTTTTGTTTATCTTTCTCTCCTTTTCTCTCATTTCCTGGCTTGTATCCATTCGGCATCATTCAGCCAACTGTTTTAAGACTTTTATCCCCATCCAGGTGTCGATTTCTTCCTGGTGAACGATAGCGAGCCAGCATTGTATGGAGAAATCCGGCTTCGCCAGGGATATTTTTTTATCGAAATTTTTTCAAATTTAGCTTGCTGTCAAAACAAAAATATATATATGCTGGTTAGCGACCGCTCGCCAGGAAAATATTGACACCTGGATGGGGGTAAACGTCTTAAAACAGGAGGCTGAATGGATACAAGCCAAAGAGAGAGGGGGAGAAAGAGCCAAAAAGCGAGGTGGGCTCCCTTAATGTATACTAGCCACAGGTGCCACATGAAAGAGCAGGAGCTTGCATAGATTTTGACATGGTTCCGTCCCCAAAATTTCTCTTTGAAAAATTGTTGTGGATGTGGCCTTGTTCGAGAGCCTCCCCAAGCGACTGGTAATGTATGCGGACTGATGATTGATATACTGATGACTGGCGGGGATAAATGAGCGAAAGTACTCCAGTGACATTAATTAGTCAAACTGATGTAATTAATTCGTCTGGATGACTAATTTGGGTTAATTTTGGACCAACTTTGCTTTAGGTACTAATTTCTACAACGTTGATATTGGCGAGGTTATGTTTATTAATCGGTATTTTGTTGTTGTATTTTAACTTTTAAGTACGCAATATAGTTGAAATGTACATATTGTTGGACTATGTATCATAAGCATTATCTTTAATCTATGCCAACTAACAATTGATAAACTAATACCGGGCAGGGAGGTTTGAGAGAAGCTATATAGGTAATATTGATTTAGTCAACCTTATGTCATTAATTTGTCCACTTGACTAAATAGGTGAGTATACGTTCATGCTATATTAATTAGATTCTGGCTAACATTAGATATTGTTATTAGGGATTTGCTTTTGTAAATTAGAGGATTACAAACTACTTCAACTAACCCTTTGACACTCTCAAGTACAATCTGAGCTGCGTTCCAAGTAGCCCTGTCCCGAGCTGCCTCACTTCGCCGGAGACATTGTTCTATCGAAAAATGTAAAAATTTAGCTTGCTGTCAAAACAAAAATATATATATGCTGGCTCGCTGCCGCTCGCCAGGAAAATATTGACACCTGGATGGGGATAAACGTTTTAAAACAGTTGGCTGAATGGGGCCGAATGGATACAAGCCAAAGAGAGAGGGAGAGAAAGAGACAAAACAAGTGAGGTGGGCTCCCTTAAAGTAATGGAGGGGTTAGTGTAATTAATATACTGATGACTGACTGTGATAAACGAGAGCTAGACTAGTGGCAGCTCATCATTCGCTCCCTTGCCACTCGGATATTCATAAAGTTGGCATGGCTTGCAGCTTTTTCAGTGGCTGGGCTTTGATGTTCTCTCTCGCGTGTGTCTGTAGTAGTGAAGGAGTGAGGGAAAATGTATTGTTGGGAATTGGTATTTTCATCTCATACTTATATATATTTTTTGTTTTGTTTTCGTTAGAGTTGATGAGGTCCTAGTGCTGGTATAGACTTAAATTAGGGTGTGATTTAATTGAAATATCTCTGGTATTTGTTTAGATAGTTCTCAATTGTTTGGTCTTGGCACATATTTCTCGTACAATAGTTATTTATATAATAGTTACTTATATAATGTTTAACCCTTTATGAGCGGCCTATGCGGTTTATTTATATGTACCGCCCAGCGGGGTGTTTTTAGCCAAAATAGGGCTGTTTACATGATCATTTTCATGCCTAAATAAGACCCAGAACGTAAAACAAGTATCTATCCCTGAAAGGGCATAAACAGAGCTTTCGAATGACACCATAACGATCCTTTTATGATGGCTAGTTTTCTTGCAATAACCGTGCAACGCGAGTGCAAAAAGCATGTAATTAGCCACTTTCCCGATACAATTCCGTATATAGCGAGTGAGAGAGGTAGGAGGGAGGTGAGATTCGTGTCAGTAGGTTCGCCGCGGTGGTCTGGAGCAGTCATACACTCGCTACTCTCCTGCCACCACTTGTCTCTCTCTCTCAGCAACATTACGTGCTGAAATTGCCACTCGAGTTATGTCGAGCGCCGCCACATAGTCCAGCTTTATTTAACTCGACTTAAGTTGCGCGCCGACTTTTAGGGGTTAAGCTAACCCATGATTAGGTTAGCCGAAGGCTATATCCAAGTTTGTGTGTTTTGGCAAATCGTATTAGATATGACGCCTAGATTTGTTTTGTAAGGTTTGCCGTTGATGCTTTGATGACCTCTCACACACCTGTCGTAGCCTGGAGGGTTTGTTTATTGTTGGGATGGGACACTGATTTGTTGTATTGATGTTTGTTTTGTTAGGGCTAACGAAGTGTAGCTTTAACCTTTTCAGTACGTGTGACGCCTCTTTATCTGTATTCATGATATCTTCAGATATTTGTTCAGTTTAGGAACGTGTTAATGGAGATAGTTTATACCTTTTTCATTAACTGTCTTGATAGCATAATGCATAAATACGCGGAATTTCGGTGTGAGTATCCTAGGTTCGAGTCCTTGGAGTGCCACATGTATTTGTTAATTTCATTAATTGAGTTTAGAAGTAAAGTTGGTTGGTGAACAAATATTAATTACAATAAGTCTTTCCTAAGCTAAATAACATAGTCTAATGTTAGCCTGAATACAATGAACATAATGTATCCCACACTGAAGGAGTTAAGATATTGATGGATATAATAAAATAACTCGAAATTTAGTAATAGTTATTTGCAAGGTAATGATACTTGTACTTTTTATCTTTATTTGACTAGTTTACGAGGCTGAAATTATAAAATTGTTACAAGATCGGCCAGGATTAATTATCTAGGTAACAATTAACTCGATATTTGTTTTTGTCTAAAGGTTAAAAACAATAAATGATCTGTCGTTGCCCTCAATGTTTCACTATTTCTGAAAAGATGTAATTGCATTAAGGGGGTTGACCTGCTTTTGTTATCTCTTTTTCTCTCTCTCTCTGGCTTGTATCCATTCGGCCCCATTCAGCCTACTGTTTTAAGACGTTTATCCCCATCCAGGTGTTGATTTTTCCTGGCGAGCGGTAGCGTGCCAACATATTTAAAACACTTTTTTTTTTACAGCAGGCTAATTTTGTACATTTTTCGATAGACATTTTTTTCCGGCGAAACCGGATTTCTCCATATAATGCTGGCTCGCTATCGCTCGCCAGGAAAAAGTCGACACCTGGATGGAGATAAACGTCTTAAGACAGTAGGCTGAATGGGGCCGAATGGATACAAGCCAGAGAAAGAGAGAAAATAAGATAGAGTTAGCAGGTCACCCCCCTTAAGTAATTTGAAAACAAATTAATGATGCTTCCCTGTTCTTGTATTTCTTATAATGTTATGTTGTGCAACGTTTCCCCCCTTGCCGCCACATTTGGTCTTCATTCTCGGCTGATTTATATTTGTACAACCCTCCCTTCAGTCTCTTTTACTGCTTCCTTATTCCGTTCTTTTATCACCTATCTTTTCTTCATAGCGTGACCTGCTCTGTGATAGTGTATATATATTTTATATGTGTATTTAACTTTATATAGTCCTTCTTTTTCTCGTGTATTTATGCTCGTGTAGTAATGTACACCCTATGTGGTGGATTGTGTTCTTTTATTTATACATTATTATTTTATTTAAGCGTTGTTTTCACATAGCGATATTGATTAGTTGTTTTGTCTTTTTACTGTGTTCGTATATGTTTTGGTTTGTTTATTTTGCAAGTTTTACATTATAATTATCTATATATTCAGGCCCAATCCCCACTTTTCCTATTTTGTTTATACTTTTTATCTTTTTATCTTTTGCATAATCTTTATACTTATGATTTCCCTGTTTATCGTTTTTATTAATTTGTATAATTTATAATTCTCTCTTTGTACGTTGTAGCAATGTTTGGTTATCTTACGTATATACTGCCTTTAGTTGTATATTTTTCATCTTAACCCATTCACTACCAGGGACGTCCTGTTTAGCATATTCTGGCAACTATTAAACGGTTTTATTCAGCTTAGGAAGGAACTCTAGCAATTATAAGGCTTCAAACTATTTCGACCTTTTAACTACCACCGAGCCTTACTATGCTGCATAATATCGTCTAAATATAGCCAGAATTAAATATAACACACGTCGCTGGAACTCAAAGGGTTAATATTCAGTTGTATGCCTAGCAAACCATTGTTAAGGGAGCCCACCTCGCTTTTTTTCTCTTTCTCTCCCTCTCTCTTTGACTTGTATTCATTCAGCCCCATTCAGCATACTGTTTTAAGACGTTTACCCCCATCCAGGTGTCAATATTTATCTGGCGAGCGGTAACGAGCCAGCATATATATATTTGTATTTTGACAGCAAGCTAGATTTGTACATTTTTCGATAGAAAAATGTCTTCGGCAAAGCCGGATTTCTCCATATAATGCTGGCTCGCTATAGCTTGCCAGGAAGAAATCGACACCTGGATTGGGATAAACGTCTTAAAACAGTTAGATAAATTGGGCCGAATGGATATAAGCCAGGGAAAGAGAGAAAAGGAGATAAAGATTAAAAAAACAGGTGACCCCCCCTTAATCTATTTGACTGAGAAGAGTTCATTTTAACGGCAGGGCGGTGTGTGTATAATTATGTGAATAGTATTTGTTCATTGCTATTTGCTGTGCATATAACCCTTTCAGTATGGGTGACTTGTCTTTTAATTTTATTCTGGCTACTATTAATGCATTGTATTTAGTCTAGGAAAGACCTCTAGCATTTATAACTCTACAAACTCTCTGAATTTATCGTTTTGACTACCATAGATATTTCATCAGCTGTATACAATTGTGTAAATCTAGCTATAATATACTACACTAACTGTTTGAATGGATTGCCCCAATAGGCCTATCTAACAGATATTGTAACTGTATCCTATGTAAGAAGTCCCACGTTTGATATTCAGCCACAACCACTAGTGTGCCAAACTTGGAAAATTTACTTTTATGACTGAAAGGAATATGAAAAGGAATATAGGCAAACTCTATTCCCCCAATGGCGCTGCCGACTGGAAGGCTTTTCAGCAGTACTTCTTTGATTTCCCTGGGACTTATTTTTGCTTCCATGGCAGTGGACCTGAACGCATTACCGAGGTGAGCATCTCGGGCATTTTCTTTCTGTCAATATAATGCAAAAACAAATCTTGGTGTACTCACGCTTGTTCTACTGCTATCCACAACTCACGAATCACGAAATATGTATGTTTCTGCCCAGAATAATGCCAAATCTGTTCTTGGATATGCCAACAAAATTGTCATCAATAACAAATATTATGCACTTTCTAATTCTAGCTCTTCCCAAGCTTTTTGACATCTACCTGAAAACATTTCCAACAATTTTACTTAATTTCCTCCTCTATTCCACTCCGACAGCCCCATCGTCACTTCTTCCTTTGACAAAGCTGAACTCTTTGTTTAAACTTTCACAAACAACTCAACCTTGGATGATTTCGATGCTATTCCTCCCTCTCCACCCCCCTCTCACTTACTTATGCCAAATATCTTAATCTCTTCTAAAGATATAATGTCTGTCCTCTCTGGGGTTAATACTAAAAAGGCATACAGATTGAAAAGTGTTCCTCCTGTTGTGCTAAAAAATTTGCTTCCATACCGACTCCCTACCTAGGCAAACTCTCTTTTCTCAATCTTTCCTCTAACCTCTTCCCTTGTTGCTGGAAGTTTGCTTTCATTCAACCTGTCTCAAAGACAGGTGACCACTCTCAACCCTCCAACTGTCATTGCTCTCATTTCTAGCATCTCTAAAGTGTTTGAACCTATTTTAACCCCTTGAGCAGTATGACGCATTTTGACAGTCTTTTCTGGCTATTATTAGACAATTGTATTCAGATTAGGAATAGTATATATAAATCAGTGGATTAATTGATATGGTATTCACACTTTTGATGCCCACAGATACTTCCTAAGTTGATAAAAATTGTCTACTAATAACCTGAACCACTGTTAAAGAGCGTCATAATCCTCAAGGTGTTATTTCAAAATGTATTAAGCATTTATATTTCCATAACCTTCTTTCAGCTCTCCAACATGGTTTCCTTAAGGAATGGTCAAGTGGCAGTTTCCGTTCTTACCTTACTACCTCTTGAGCATCCTCATTTCGGGACTCCAGTGAGACCTTTTATATTGTGCTAGACATATGGAAATCATTCGATAGAGTCTGGCACAAATCACAAACATATTTGACTACCCTCTTTGGGCTTTTACCCCTCTATCAGTGCCTTTATCTCTAGTTTCCTTTCTGGCCATGCCATAGCTGGAATTGTAGACAGCCATCGCTCACTTCTTCAACCTATCAACTCCGGTGTTCCTCAGGGCTCTGTCCTATCTCCAGTTCTACTTCTAATATTCATTAGTGATCTTCACAACTATACCTCTATTATTATCCACTCATATGATGATGACTCTACCTTACACTATTCAACTAGCTTTGTACAGCGTCCCACCATGCAAGCGTTCTATAACTCACGTGACAAGGCAATGGCACGCAATCTTCTGATCTATCAACTATTTCGGATTGGGGCAGAGAACATCTTGTTACTTTCAATGCTACCAAAACCCAATTTCTCCATCTATCTACCCGTCACAGTCTTCCACACGGCAATCCCTTACTTTTCAACAGCACACAAATCAAATTTTTTCTTGTGTCTCCTTTTCTTCTGATCTTTCCTTGGAGGCACCAAATCACCACTCTTGCTAAGACAGCTTCCCAGAAGTTAGGTGTGCTCAACCATCTTAGTGGGTTCTTCTAACCCGCATAGCTTGTTGCTGTGTACAGAGGCTCAGTGCGCCCATGTATTGAATATTGTTCGCATGTATGGGGAAGTTCCAACCATACCACACTTCTCAAAAGGGTATGGTCATAAGAATTTTGTCTCATCAACTCACCTCCTCCTATTAATTCTCTACAGTCTCTCACTACATGCCATAGTGTTGCATTTCTTTCACTCTTCTACCGCTATTACAACACTCAGTACTCTTCTAAGCTATTGCTGTGTATACCTAATTCCTTACGGAGAGTGGATGGCACCTGCCTTTCAAAAGATTCTCACCCCTATTCTGTCCAATTCTCTAACTAAAAATTTACTTGATTATCCCAGTCATTCCTTTACACAACAGTAAACTCTGGAACTCTCTCTTCAATCTATCTTTCCCTCATCCTATGATTTAAACTCTTTTAAGTTTTGTGTGTTCAGACATATTTACTCTAACGTACCTTGAAATTGGCTCCCTATCATCCTTAGGGTGGACACTTCTTACAGGCAGATTTGCCTTTTGTCTCCTCTGTACAAAACAAAAATAATAATACTAATCTAAAATAACATTGTTCTGCCTAATTTATCACTTCCACACATATAATAAGAACTGTCAACTATTTACTATTTACTTTGCACCTTTATTAATAGTGTCTACAAATCAGAGAATCTATTATAGGACTGGGTTTGAATAGTGCCTCGTTTGCTAGCCTGACTACCGCCATTAAGGGAGCCCACCTCGCTTTTTTGTTTTATCTTTCTCTCCCTCTCTCTTTGGCTTGTATCCATTCGGCCCCATTCAACCTATTGTTTTAAGACTTAAGCCCCATCCAGGTGTCAATATTTTCCTGGCGAGCAGTAGCGAGCCAGCATATATATATTTTTGTTTTGGTAGCAAGCTAAATTTTTACATTTTTCGATGGAATAATTTCTCCGGCGAAGCCGGATTTCTCCATACAGTGCTGGCCCGCTATCGCTCACCAAGAAGAAATAGACACCTGGATGGGGATAAACGTCTTAAAACAGTTAGCTGAATTGGGCCGAATGGATACAATCCCACGGTAAGAGAGAAAAGGAGAGAAAAAAAAAACGGTGTCCCCCCTTAATAGGATTGGTGCTGGGGACGGACATTAGGAGGATTGTTGGGCAGAGTCGCCCAATTGTTACTCTAAGATAAGAATGCGTGTATGCCTCATCACGATCATTACCAAAAAAACAGCAACATTTCAATAGCCATCGTGTCTCCTTGGGAATATATTGTTCTGCAATTTTAATACAAAGTCTGATTATAATGTTGACTTAAATACATGCGCATGACATACATGTAAGCATATATGAGCCTGAGATACCCAAAGGTGGCTCTGGTGGTAGAAACTGAAAGGAGAATCACCAACTACAAAACGGCAGTTATGTAGGAACCCCTGGGTTAGATAATCTAGTTCTATATAGTTCTATATAGTAAACACTTGGTTATATGTAAAGACACGTATAGTTTCAGATTATTTTGAACAATTCGACACTGTATAGGAACCCTACAGATATCAAGCAGCTGGTCACACTCAGTGAACATTCAATGCCCTATAATTATTACAGTTGATAAAACCTCAAGCCAGGGTTTGGTTCTTGTAATGCTTTATGGCTGATCTCTTGTCTTTACTTCAGTGTTGACTTACCTGTTACTTCTCTCTCTCTCTCTCTCTCTCTCTCTCCGTGTTTACCTGTGTCTTGACTTACCTGTTATCTCTTAGCGTTCCCCTCCCCTCTATTGCATGCATCTTAGGGCACTGTCTTCCCCCTCTCCACTCACTATTTATACCTCTCTTAAATTAGCAATGTAGATATTATAGGCACGTCCCTAGTCCCATTCTTCTCGTAACCTGTTCAGCACGGTACACCAACGGACAAAAATACTCCTGAGCCACGCACAATAATCCATCTATTTATCTTTTGCTTGAAGTCTTGATCCTCGATGGGGTGGCCACGAGTAAATCACTTCCATACACCCTTTTCTTCTGTTATCCGAAGGCCCTTCTCCCACCCAACACCACTTTCACTCATATAATCCTGCATAATCACATAGAAAAAAAAAAAAAAAAAAAAAAAAATTGAATATAAAGGCTATGTTAATGTATTTCAAAGATATGTTTTTACGTATAACTAGAGAGATATCCAGAGCTGATATTATAGAGGTAGGACACGACTCTTAAAATCCTCACCTCGCTTAGCTTATCCCTTCCCTCTCTTGTATCCCGAAGCACTTCCTATCCCCTCGCCTCGTTCTATTTTTACCAGTCTTATATCAGTATTGCTGATATTATATGCACATGCCTAGCTTCTCTCCTCTTGTAACCCTTTCAGTAGAGTACAATGATTTTCGGCCTATCTCAATATACTTCTATCTATCTATCTACTCTGGCCCAATCCCCACTTTTCCTTTTGTTCTTGTTTTTCTTTTTTCTTTTTTGGTGGGGGGTGGGGGTTGGCTTGACTCAAGACAGAGCCAGAATAGGGACAACACACCATAAAACAATGAACACACAAAAACAAAACATACATTCACACACATCTAGGTCATCCAGTAGAAGACCCAGAGACCTAGATTACATTTTAGTTTACCTTATGTTGTATTGTTGGTAATATGTGCTCGTCCATCGCCTCACTCCTCTCGTAACCTTTTCAGTACGTTACGATAACTTTCTTTATAATTAAATTATTTTCTTATCTCTGGAAATATGTGTTACTTGCTTAGTTAACTTAAAAGGAGATATCTTGTTTAGGAAATAAATAATGCTTGGATTATATTTATGGGTAGGGTTTGTTTTATATTCTTCTTCATCCTCCTCCTCCACTTAAGGGGGGTCACCGTTTTTTTTTGTATCTTTCTCTCCTTTTCTCTCTTTCCCTGGCTTGTATCCATTCGGCCCCTTTCAGCCAACTGTTTTAAGACGTTTATCCCCATCCAGGTGTCGATTTTTTTCTGGCGAGCGATAGCGAGCCAGCATTGTATGGAGAAATGCAGCTTCGCCGGAGACATTTTTCTATCGAAAAATGTACAAATTTAGCTTGCTGTCTAAACAAAAATATATATATGCTGACTCGCTACTGCTCGCCAGGAAAATATTGCCACCTGGATGGGGGTAAACGTCTTAAAACAGTAGGCTGAATGTGCCGAATGGGTACAAGCCAAATAGAGAGGGAGAGAAAGAGAAAAAAAGCGAGGTGGGCTCCCTTAACACCTACCATTCCTTTCCCTCCAGTTCTCCTCTCCACTTGTCGTCCTCTTCATCATCAGGTCCATCCTCCTCCTTCTTAATCCATTGTTTACTTCTTTCTCTACTTTATTATATCCACTGTCATTGTTTTTAAAGGATTGTATCCTCGTCTAGTCTGATAATTAACAAAGGCCAATATCTCTCTCTCTCTCTAACCCCAAAATGCACATACTACTAAGGCGAAGAGTCGCATACATTTTTTTTTTTTAGAATCTTCTCTGTAAAATTCCTTCTGAGGATTTCGAAGCCCAGCAAGGTTAATCACTTCAAACCTTTTCATGTACGGCTATTGCCGGAGGGAACGGAGAGTGGGGAGAGAGCCTTCTTCCATTCTATCCTTTCCTTCAATTTTCCTTTTCTATCGGATATGCACTATAATTAAGTCCTGATCACCACATTTGGATCGTAAGTTCTGTGTGGCCAGTGTATATATGTAAAACTATGTAAATCTCTATCTCTCTCTCTCTCTCTCTCTCTCTTTTACATATAATAAATCAATTGAGGTAGGCAAATCAAGTTCATTTAGAAAATCAGTCAATGTTTTCCTTCAATCAAGAAACATTGTGTACCATTCGACTTCAATAGTTGTGGAATGAATATGAACAAACATATATTATAAATGAAAGTTCCATTATGTAATGTTCAGAACTGTCGTATGTTCTTATGTAATGTATGACATAAAAATGTAGAATAATTGCAAACATGCGAAATTGTAATACATAGCTAGTTGAGTTATCGTTATACGGTAGTGAAAAACACTTCTTACTGTATAAATAGTAAACAGATAACAAATGCATTAATATAGTGTACCGATAGAATTGATAAACCTGCCTACTTCATATTCTAAGCTTTTGTATTTACTTGCATTTACAGCTAACCATAGCAATTGAATTTCATAATTTAAAACACACTTCTGAATACAATGTATTTATGTATATGAATGTATGTATATTGAAACATGCATTGAAAAGTGAAATCTACAAGGGTGGGTGAAAGAACAGGAGAGGGGAACATATGCAAAACAAAATAAATTGTAAAATGCGAAAGCTAGAGGGGACTGGATGGCGTTAGGTGTGGGAGTAGGAGGAGAGAGGGGGAGAGGGGGTTGGGGTGGATGATATATTTTTCCATTTCCACTGAGGCTCCATAATTTATCTTTATATAAATGACCAGGGCAGCCATTATTTACTGTCTGCTTGTATATTAATGGAGGCACACGGAAAACTGGGAATTATGGGAATCCTTTTAAATGGGTATTTCAAATGAAGGGATTAATAAAGGAGGGATGGTGGCAATGGGGGAAGGAGAGTTGGGAAGCAGGAAAGGAGGGATGATGGGTGAGGAAGGGATAATGGAAGACACAGGGGAAGGGAGAGGTGGGGATGGGGTAGGAAGGGGATGTGGGATCGAGAAGGAAGGGATGGTTGGGGAAGAGGCTGAGGAATAAATAAGAAGTGACGGGATGAGGGAGGTGGAAGGGATGGGGGAGAAAGGGAGTGTAGGAGGCAGAACAGATGGTAGGGGAGGGAAGGGAGTAGAGACGGAATGGATGGTGGGGGAACAAGATGAGGGAGGAGAAAGTTGATGGGTGAGGGAAGGGAATGGAGATGAAGGAAGGGATGGTGAGGGAAAGGAATGCGGGAGGCGGAAGGGGATTGGGGAGGAAGAGAATGGAAGAAAAGGAAGGGATGGTGGGAGAAGGGAATGGGCGAGGGAAGAGGATAGAGATAGTTGCCAATTAATACCCTCACACGCTATCCATAACGTAATTATTCATCTATGACAAATATATTACAAAACATCTGTTTATATCTATATGCAATTAACATTTTCACCTGCATGTCAGTGGTGTCACACAACAGACAAGGTAGACAAGAGCCCAACAAAAATAGGTTAAAATGTCCAATTAATGCAGGCCTACTCGATTCGTACCTGTCCCAAAACAAGCAACCCTAGTTTATGGTAGACAAGAACCCAAACCATATACAAGTCCGGGAGCAATGGCCGCAAATTGTATCTAGATAAAATCAACCTCATCCATACCATTGTGGAGAAAATTTGTAAAGTTATATACAAAGAGTATAATTTTTAGACATATGATGCTAAAACGTTAATTTCGAAATCTATTGTATTTAAGAGATATATTGAAAAACAGATTTTGAATATTTTAGTTACCCTTCAACCGTTTTCTTCGATTTAAATAACTGATTACTTGTGAATGTTGTTTTTATGTATTACAGTTTTGTAGATAATATTTTAGCATAACTAATTAGTTACATTTGAAGACGCTATTTTGAATGTTTTAAGATATTAGTGAAATTAAATATAGAAGAAAACTGTTTGTTATAACTTATTATGGGTGACTGAAGCTTTTTTAGTGCAGTATAAAACTAGCTTTTTTATTATATATATTTAACAATTATAGGTCTGCCATACGTGCGGAGGTGTCCGTAAGCCACGCACGCGGCTTACGGACACCTCCGCACGTATGGCAGAGCTTCATCTGGAGTTTTTGTAGCCAAAACAGTGGTAACACAATTATTTAATTATCACTAAGTTATTTGAATATAGGTTAATTGTAAACTACAAGACAATTATTATGATACACAGTTTATTTGGTCAAACAATGCAGAACTTTAAAAATGAACTAATGTAGACATTATAATTGTTACGAATTATAAGGGAAAACGAATTTGCTCAAATGGCAACAGTCTAAAAATGAATATGTTTTTAATGTGAATGCACCAATATATTTAGTTAACGAACATATATTTCGAACTTGTCTATTTTTCTAATTAGTAATTTGATACTTTTGTGTCCGGCCACTTACATGCACGACGAACATTAACAATTTGGTAGGGTTCCTCCCGGACTACAAGACTAACCATTTCCTATCACCAAGTACGTGGATACAAGATCGACTAACCCTTACTAACAAAGCATATAATATAGGTGGGTTAATTAATGTTACTAATATACATCATTCTATCCCAATCTGTGTTTATTCTATCAATCTTCGCTGGAAAACCCTAAAAACTCGCCCCCAAACGGCTCCATTTCAACTCTTTATCGGACAACCTACTCACGTTATCGACACGGTGGTCCGACGTATACTGTGTATTTTTTTGAGGCGGCCTGTGTGTGTGTGGGTCTCGTCTAGCGGACGAGACCCTGCCCTTTTTCGTAGGCCGGACAGGCCGGGCCTGCAAGTGTATGGTCGGCTTTACAGTACGTTAACACTCCACATATAGCTCACACACTCTACACAACAATGGACGGGTGAGAATTACCAACACAAGAAACAAGCTACAGAAACGAACGAATTGCCTTGATGGAGGAGATTTGTTCGCGAATACCCCCTTGGGCATCAAGGGTGTCTGACAATTAATAGGTAGATAGATAGACAGATAGATAGATAGACAGATAGATAGATAGACAGATATAAAGATAGATAGATATATAGATAGATTGATTGATTGATTGATTGATAGATAGATCCAAATGATAACAAAATATTTTGGTCTACTCTTAACTCATTCAAATCCAACTTCACTACTGCTTCATCCATTCCACCATTAAAATCTCCGACTGGCAATCTTGTAAGTGATCCACGAGGTAAAGCTAACCTTCTTGCAGATATTTTCTCCACCAACTCAACCTTAGATGAAATAAATCAAGATGTCCCTGTACTTAATTTTAATTCACCTGAAATTCCCTCACTTAAGATCCACACCAGACATGTCAAAACTATTTTGCAGAATCTCTCAGTAGATAAGGCTCCTGGTCCAGATGAAATTCCTCCAATAGTACTTAAGAATTGCTCCTTGGTGCTCGCTCCTGTATTGGCAAAATTTTTCCGTCTGTGTACTCATACCTCATGCTTCCCAGTACCCTGGAAAGAAGCAAACATCCATCCAGTTCCTAAAAAAGGTGCCTCTTCAGATCCATCAAACTACAGACCAATAGCTATAACTTCCACTCTTGGCAAAGTTTTTGAAATAATATTAAATAATCACATAATTAAGCATCTGGAGAATAATAAATTAATCAGTGATAGGCAATATGGTTTTAGACGATGTCGATCAACTTCAGACATTCTTTGCCTTCTTACGCATCAAATCAACCAAGCTACAGACCAACATGGTGAAACACATACAATAGCACTGGATATATCAAAGGCATTTGATAGAGTCTGGCATCAATCCTTATTGTCGAAGATGTCACACTACGGCCTTGCATCATTAGTTCCACTAATTTCTTCTTATCTTCATAACAGAAAAATACGTGTAATGGTAGATGGCCTTTATTCTCAATTTCACTCAATAAATGCTGGTGTTCCCCAGGGATCAGTTTTGGCCCCAACTCTGTTCCTCATTCATATCAATGATCTCATATCTACCACTCATAATCCAATACATTCCTACGCAGATGACTCAACACTCCACAGTTCCTTCACATTTACCAATTCTTTCACCCAACCCGATCTTATAAATTCAAAAATAAACACTGCAATTTCTCTGAACCGGGACCTTTCTAGAATTAATGAATGGGGACAAGAGAATCTAGTTTCCTTTAATGCACAGAAAACCAAGTACATTCAATTTTCTAACCGACAGAATCTCACTGACTCCCATATATTTTTTAATGATGTAAATATTCCCACTTCCCCTAGTATTGACATTCTCGGTGTAACATTAACTACTAACTTGAGCTGGACACATTATGTTAGAAGCATTGCTAAGAATGCCTCTAAAAAACTGGGACTCCTGTACAGAGTTCGAGAATTCTTCACTGACGAGCAGTTGGCCGTAATATATAAAAGTCATGTGCGCTCTCAGATGGATTACTGTTCACCTCTGTGGGGTGGAAGTGGAGTGGTTGCATTGAGGCAGTTGGACAAAATTCAAAATAAAGCTATTAGATTAATCAATAACCCTGCAATCACACAGGACCTTCCTACATTAGCCATACGAAGAAACGTTGCATCCCTTGCATTATTCTACAGATATTTTCACAGCAATTGTTCCGAGGAACTTGCTTCAATTGTGCCGCCTCTCCACATCTTTCCCCGTAGAACTAGGGCAGCTGAGAGCGCCCATGAATTTACACTTTCTCCTCCACAATGCAGAACTTCTGCTTATCAGAATTCATTTATCTCCAGAGCTACTACTCTTTGGAATTCACTTCCCTCGAATTGCTTTCCACAAACTTACAATCAACAAATGTTTAAATCCAGTTGTTACAAACATTTTATGAATGGAGGATGCCTTTAGGCACATGGACCTTTTTGTTTTATCTGTGTTTTTCCTTCCTCCGTTCATTGTCTCTTAAAAAAAAAAAAAAAAAAAAGATAGAGAAATAGAGAGAGAAATATTTGTATGTATTATTTTCTCACATCTTCCCGTCCACTTACCCGTTTTTCTTTCCTCCTCCTTCCCTCTCCTTCTCTTATATTTTTATGTTGCGTTATTGGTACCTTCCTCTTCCTTCACCACCTGTGTATCTGTCCCTGATATAAGAGGATCAAGGAATGGTCAGGGTGAGAGAGGCTAGAGGCTGTTTTTTTATGTGTGCATCTGTGTGTATGTATGGGTTTTAGGATATGTGCGAGTGTGTGTGTCTGTGTTAGGAAGTGTCTGTGTGTGTGTGTGTGTTTGTGTTATGAAGTGTCTGTGTGTGCGCGCGCGTTAGGAAGTGTACTGTATATACTGTGTGTGTGTGTGTGTGTGTGTATGATTTGCTTTACGATTTTGTTTTTGTTCTCTTGATTTTCGGTGATTTTTGTTTTAACCTGTCTTGCTCTTCTTATTTTGCTTAGTCTTTTCCTTTATTCTTTCGTTCTTCTTCCCTCACCGTCCATTTGCTTCTTCTCTCCGCTTGATATACGTGAATTAATGTGTTATATGCCGGCGTAATAATAATAATAATAATAATAATAATCTATATAATATTTTCGGTTGTCTGTGTATGTGTGTGTGTGTTCTTAATAGGCGGCCGTAGTTTTGGACCTGGGGAGCTGAAACTTTGCATGTGGGTGTCAATTGACCTGGGTCAGGTCATAGAGGGGGCGAGGCCACGGTCGGAGGTCGTTTCGAAGCCGAAATTGAAAACAAATTGAAAAACATTGAACAAAATGGCCGTTTGGGGCAGAAGGAGGCCTCCGATCGAAAAGATGTATGGAACGAAAGTTGTTCGCAGCCCCCAAATAGGGATACTGATGAAGCCTGATCCAAAATCGGAGGTCATTTAGCGTCCGAAATCGAGGTCGCCGTTTAATGAGGCACAGGGAGATCGAGGCCGGTGATTATGGTAGTAGTAGTATTGTGATGATTGTGGTAGTAGTGATTGATGATGGTGATTATAGTAGTAGTAGTGGTGGTAGTAGTGAGGGTGATTATGGTGATTACCCGGGCAACGCCGGGTACCCCTGCTAGTAATCTATATTATTAAATAAGTTCGTGTGTCTGTGTGTTCTTAATAGGCGGCCGCAGTTTTGGACCTGGGGAGCTGAAACTTAGCATGTGGGTGTCAATTGACCTGGGTCAGGTCATAGACGGGGCGAGGCCACGATCGGAGGTCGTTTCGAGGCCGAAATTGATTTTTGTTTTAAACAAATGGCCGTTTGGGGCAGAAGGATGCCTCCGATCGAAAAGGTGTATGGAACGAAAGTTGTTCGCAGCCCCCCAAACTGGGGTTACGGATGAGGTCAGATCCAAAATCAGAAGTCATTTAGCTGCCGAAATCGAGGTCGCCATTTAATGAGGCACAGGGAGGTCGAGGCCGGTGATTATGGTAGTAGTAGTATTGTGATGATTGTGGTAGTAGTGATTGATGATGGTGATTATGGTAGTAGAATTTAAACCCGGGCAACGCCGGGTACCCCTGCTAGTAATAATAATAATAATAATAATAATAAGAAGAAGAAGAAGACGACGAAATCGGTTGTATGTGTGTGTGTCTGAGGTGGGGAGGTGGGGTGGGGTGTTAGTCTTTATGTCTTTAGTTTTATTACACCTCACCTATTCATGTCTACTATTCTACCTCCCTCTAATTTTCGTTCTATTTTCCCATATTAAACCTACCCCATTCCTCTTCTTTTACTTTATTCCTCAACATAGCATTTGTTCTTCCTCTATTCCTTCCTTAAGTTGGTCTCACACGAGAGCTTTTATAGTCAACATTCGAGGATCAACATTTTTCTGTCAATATTTCTGGAATATTTTGTCCTGGTATCGGAAACTAGACTAATGATAGATAAATTTCGGTAACCGAAAAACGAATATATGTTTGCCTCACAAGCTGCCAGACCAGTGTTAAGGATAAATGTTGACAGAAAAAGCGCTCGTGTGATGCCGACTTTAGTGTTGTTCTCTCTCTCCCCTCACTGTTCGTCCATCTCTCTCTTCCTCTTCATATAAGCCGATCAAGAATTGTCAAGGTGAAGGAGGCAAGATGTGTTATTATTTGTTGTGGCATATCTTTCTTCGGTGTGTGTGTGTGTGTGTGTGTGTGTGTGTGTGTGTGTGTGTGTGTGTGTGTGTGTGTGTGTGTGTGTGTGTGGTGTTTGTGTGTGTTGTGTGTGTACGTGTTGTGTGTGGGTGTGTGTGGTGTGTGTGTTGTGTGTTGTGTGTGTGTGTGTGTGTGTGTGTGTGTGTGGTGTTGTGTGTGTGTGTGTGTGTGTGTGTGTGTGTGTGTGTGTGTGTGTGTGTGTGTGTGTGTGTGTGTGTGTGTGTGTGTGTGTGTGTGTGTGTTATGCATTATTCTTTTTGCTTATATGTTCATCATCGTCAAGTGTTTTTTTTTCGCCTTTTCTTCTTCCCTTTTTCTGTTTTCGTCTTCGTTTTCTTCCGCAGCTATTTTTTCTTTTATATCATATCTCTACGTTTTCTCTCTCTTTCCCCCGTCACCGTCCGCCTGTCTACCGTTTTCTTTTCATACAAGCGGATCTGGACACAGTGAGGGTGAGTGAGGCCAGATGTTGTTTTATAATGTTTTGTCCAGGTGTCTTATATGAATGTTTTATTTGTTGGTTTTTCTGTATCTTTTCGGTGATTGTGTTTTTTTCTATTTGTACATTTACTTTATATATTTCATATAGATGCATATATTGTCTATCTTTTTCTTTGTTCTATGTTTTCCTAGGTTTTGTTTTTTTCTATTTGTACCTATTAATTTCTCTCTCTCAATCTCTCTCTCTCTCTCTCTCTCTCTCTCTCTCTCTCTCTCTCTCTCTCTCTCTCTCTCTCTCTCTCTCTCTCTCTCTCTCTCTCTCTCTCTCTCTCTGTACGATGTACAGCGAACCCGGTCGGAAGATTTGCTTTTAAAGTACCAGCAGCTGATCAAGTCGTTTAAGGAGAAGTCATCAAGGATCATCGTCTCAGGAATCGTCCCCCGGCTCGGTGTAGAGAGCCGATTTTACAACATAGCCACCAGCACAAATCGTTGTCTAGCAAACCTCTGCAGGAAGGAGAACGTGGGATTCGTCGACACCTGGGACAATTTCTACTACGATGACTATTTGTTTTCGGACGATGGAGTTCATCTGAACCAGGTGGGAGCAGCACGTTTTGGGCGTCTTCTCAACGATGCGGTGAAGGATTTTCGGAGAAGAAATCGACTCGGCACAGGACAACCAGGAAGGAGGACCGAAGACAGCGAGGACGGCAATCTACAAAGGAATTAAATACTAATCCGTCAAGAACCGCGAATTTGGATAAAGCTCCACCAACACGACCCAAATCCAAAACCGTCAGGGATAACGACCGAGGACCGAGGACAGCCATGAATGTAAATGTAGATCCGACCAGAACCAAAAATTCGATGAAAGAACGATCTGCGAGTTCTAAAACCGCAACTTTAAAGGTTTTCTATGCAAACGCTCGTAGCATACGCAATAAATTTTCAGATTTAGAGGAACTAGTGTTTACAGAAAATTATGATGTGATTGGCATAACAGAATCTTGGCTCAATACCCAAGATAGAGACTTTTTAGCAGAGTATTCACTTCCCGGTTATGTAATGTTTGAGAACAGCCGAATAAATAAAAATGGAGGTGGCATTTTATTTTATATCAAAGAAAGTCTTAACCCGACCCTCGTGTCAAAACCTCAAATTGTGAACGTCGACACATCTTTTGTGCTAATAAAGAATAAGAAAGGTACAAAAATAATACTTGCGTTAATATACAGACCTCCAGCTCAATCAGTGCAAACTGACCGAGAAATTTACGAACAAATTGCAGATGTAAGTAACTCACAAGATACCGTAATTTTTGGCGACTTTAATTTACCTGTGACCAAGTGGGGCGATACTCTTACTTCACACTCCGGACATGACTTGTATACGAACTTGCAAGAGAGTTCGCTTTATCAATTTGTTCGAATGCCGACCCGTGGTAATAACGTTCTTGACATTGTACTTGCAACAAAAGAAGAATTGATAGAGAATTTGAATGTTGGTGATGAATTCAGTAACAGCGACCATCGTACGATAACTTTCACTTTAAAGTTTACTAGTAACGAACCAAATAGTAGCATCGAAAAAGTCCCTAATTTCAAGAAAGCAAACTTCCATAAACTTAGAGCTATGTTTAAAGAAACTGACTGGAGCTTTTTAATTAACAATAACGACATAAATACATCTTGGAAGTTATTCGAAACCACTTACCTAAAAGCAGTGCAAGACTGCATACCATCGAAAATACGGCGTCCAGGCCATAATAATAAGCCCAAATGGTGGAATAAAGATATTTCAAACTGCCTGCTTGCTAAACAATTTGCTAATGATAGATTAATATCCTCACAAAATGACGAAGAACGGGTGAAATTTGTAGAGCTACGACGCAAAGCCAAAAAGTTAATTAAGCAAAGTAAAAAGACCTTAGAGTTACATATTGCGAATCAAAGTAAAACAAACTCGAAAGAATTCTATAGTTATTTCAGAAAGAAAAAAGTAGTTACTTCAACTGTTGGACCGTTAGTCGATGAAAAAGGAGAATACACCAAAGACGAAGTACAAATGAGTAATGCCCTCAATACCTTCTTTGCATCAGTTTTTACAACAGAAGACCTCAGTGATATCCCTACACCATCGCCGATTCAGATTGATAATTCAGATGTTCTAAGCAATATCACCGTTACAGAGAGAGAAGTATTGAATTGTTTAGATAAACTCAAGGTAAATAAAACGCCAGGACCTGATACAATCTCGCCTAGAGTTCTAAAGGAAGCTAAGAATGAGCTCTCCAAACCACTGACATTACTATTCAATAAATCCTTGCAGTCTGGAACTATGCCTGATCAGTGGAAGCTAGCCAATGTAACACCGATATTCAAAAAAGGCAGCAAATCCCTACCCAGTAACTATCGTCCAATTAGCTTAACCTCAGTTGTATGTAAAATGCTAGAAACGGTCATACGAGACAGACTCGTAAATCACTTAGAGGAAAATAACATACTTAAAGATACTCAACACGGCTTTCGTAAAAAACGTTCTTGTTTAACAAACCTCTTAGACTTCTTCCACGATATCCTCAACCTCTACGATGAGAGTAAAGCTGTAGATATTATATACCTTGATTTTCAAAAGGCCTTTGACAAAGTTCCCCACAAACATTTACTGCTAAAACTAAAAGCGCATGGAATACAAGACGGTGTGTTGAAATGGATAGAAAATTGGCTCAGCAACAGAAAGCAAAGGGTAGTCATAAACGGTAAGGCATCTAAATGGACCAATGTAAGTAGCGGGGTACCCCAGGGACCAATTCTCTTTCTAATTTACATCAACGACATAGATGAGGGTCTCACCTGCACAATCTCAAAATTTGCTGACGATACAAAAATTGCAAATAGCGTACTCTCAAAAGAACAAGTTGACGATATGCAACACAATCTAGATAAATTGTCATGTTGGGCCCAAATTTGGCAAATGAGTTTCAATGCGGATAAATGTAAAGTACTACATGTCGGATACCTAAATGAGAAAGCAAACTATTCGATGAATGGCACTCAGCTTAAGAATGTAAACAGAGAAACTGATCTGGGAGTAACAATATCGAGTAACCTAAAACCGAGTCAACAATGTTCAGAAGTTGTTAAGAAGGCAAACAAAATAATTGGCTTTATAGGCAGGTCATTTGAGCATAAATCCAAAGAAGTTATCCTAACCCCTTACAATTCCTTAGTCCGCCCTCTTCTGGAATACTGCGTTCAATCCTGGTGCCCTTATTACCAAAAAGATATAAACAAGCTAGAACGAGTTCAACGTAGAGTTACCAAAATGATACCTAGCCTAAAGAACAAACCATACGAAGAGCGTCTTAGAGAATTAAATCTATTTCCTTTAACCCAGCGCAGATTAAGAGGCGACTTAATTCAAGTGTTCAAAATCATCAAAGGCATCGACAATATGAACTATAGTAAGTACTTCACTATCGACCAATCTAATTACACGCGGGGAAACGGTTGCAAAATTATTGGTAAATCTTTTAACTCGCACGAATCTAAGAATTTCTTCTTCAATCGAGTTGTCAACTTGTGGAATGGGCTTCCCCGAGACGTTATAGACTGCAGCACCGTTGATTCATTTAAATTCCGCCTAGACAAATATCTTGCATCAAACCCGCGACTGACTGCGTTTGTAAATGAATAACTTTATCCTCCCCTCAGTTACTAACCCATATGTCCCCTACTAACTTCCTAGTCCTGCCACGTTAGTGGCAGGGCAGTAGTTCCCTTTCCAATGTTCCCTTACCCACTCTAAACCACTGTTTGGACACTTGATCCTCAGTGTTTTGGAGGACAAGCAACCTAGAATGGTCACTAGACCTGTTGTTGCTTGATTTCCTTTGTACTCCTTTGTACTCCTTTGTCCTGCCACGTTAGTGGCAGTGCAGTAGTTCCCTTTCCAATGTTCCGTTACCCACTCTAAACCACTGTTTGGACACTTGATCCTCAGTGTTTTGGAGGACAAGCAGCCTAGAAGGGTCAATAGATCTGTTGTTGCTTGATTTCCTTTGCACTCCTTTGTACTCTCTCTCTCTCTCTCTCTCTCTCGCTCTCTCGCTCTCTCGGGCTCTGTAGCTAGGGCTACAAAGCTCATTCCATCGATTAGAAGACTGAGCTATAAGGAGAGCTCATGATCTCTTTCTGATGGAATCACGCAGAATACGAGGATAGCGCATTGGAGTTTTTAAGATACCTATTTCGATTGATAATATGGATCATAGCAAAATGTTTCGCCTGAATTTGAATACAACACGCAGCCATGGCTGGAAATTAGAATTAAAAAAGATCAGCATTAGTATTTGTGGAAGCTTTTGCACATATACGATCTGTTCTACCTGAAACAAACTTCCCTCGTAAGTTGTAAACAGTTCTTCAGTAGAGCAGTTCTATAAGAGAGTAGATAGTACTTTGCACACTCTGTAATGAGTGTAGTGCACTAAATAATCTCACTCCTTCCACTTCAAGTATCTCCCCGGAATGTACCGTCTGGTCTCTGAAATACTGAATATTCCCTCTCTCTCTCTCTCACCTAAGGCTCGGACACGTTTCTGCATTTTAGGCGAGGCTTGGATGATGTCACTGCTGCCATCACCGAGGTCACTTCTCAGGTTTCAAACAATATTGTTACCTTATCCATGCCGGAACAAATGACAAGGTCAGAACAATTATTGGAAAATTACTAGTTGAAGGTCATATAATAGAAGACCAAATCAAACAATATCATTGTATCAGGCGTCCTCTCTAGAATGTCAACAGAAAAGAAAATCCTCAACAGGGCCTTCAACCTATATGAGAAGGAATTTGATACATTAACTAATGCTTTGGACAATGTCTACCGTAAACCATAGCTGTATGCATAAGATGATATTCACCTAAACCAAGTGAGTTCAGCTCGTCTAGAACATATTTTATTTGATGCAGCTCAAGCATTTACCAAAAATATATAAATAAATAAATAAATACATAAATACATAACACGCAGCTGGTCGGGGGCAGTCTTGAGAGTCAACATAAGACATATCAGTAACGAGATAAATTATGCAACTCATTATCACAATGAATGTTTTTTTTTTTTTTTTTTTTTTTTTTTTTTTTTTTTTTTTGTATAATATTATGTTCATAGTATATGCTACACATGATCAGATCTAGAAGGAATAGCACTCAATTAACATTTTTGACATAATGGGGATAATTGAGTCATGGCTGAACACTGACCAAAGATATTTCATAGCAAAAGTATGCCATTCCTGGTTACATAATAACATTAGTGTTATGACACAAAGTGTGATTGCATGGTGTATAGCCGAATGACAAGTAAGTTTGAAATTAAACAACATTGTGTTGATAATACAAAAAGTTGCCAGTGTACCAGAAATTAAGCGATGTCTACGATTATATATTAATACAATGTGTATTTTGCGCTCGTATACAACAAAGCAATTGTCAACTTAAGTTGTCAATTACACAATTCCACAGTAGAACGGGCACAAACAAATAATTATATCTACTTGCAAATGAGTGAACGTCACAATTGTTTATGAACATGTTATTAAATCCTGGAGGTAGGTAACTATTCATGAATTTATACATAACTTATACGATGCAACATGCATATATTCCAGGTATAGTCAACAGATTAAAGGACTGGAACAGTGGGCTTGTATGATCCAGATAATATGAGAAAGACACTTTATATTGCTCTTTATTTGAATCTCAACAGAACCGTGTATACATATATATATATATATATATATATATATATATATATATATATATATATATATATATATATATATATATATATATATATATATATACTGTATATATATAAGATGGGTGTACCTAGATATACATTTATGATAAACTTAATACAGTGAACACTGATTTAGGGATTACACGGGTTCTATCTATGAATTTCAAGTAATTACATCGTCGTTTGAAAAACAAATCAATAAAATGTGTACAAGTTATCGTTACAGGCGACTGTAAATGAGTTCCTATCTGTGTCCAATGATTGGGAGCTAGAGTTTGAAACCCTTACAAGTAGCAGTAGCTCTGACCATATTGATATTATGTACAGTACTGTCTTTTAACACAGTTCAACACATTTCTCGATCATACTATTGTGTTCAAAGTTTGACTTTAAATGTTCGTAGATGGTATTAATCCCTTCTGTACCGACGACGTCTACTTTGTTAATTCTATCTCTATGTAGATGATTTTATGCAACTTAAAAAGGATCTATGGTAGCTAAAAAGAATAGTTGAAATAGTATGTCACCTTGTAATTGTTAGAGGTCCTTCCTAAGCTGAATATAATCATCTACTAGTTGATGGAATATAATAAAAAGACGTCACCGGTAACGAACGTGTTAATGGTTCAAATATTTCAATACCTACCTTTTACTTCCTTCTATGATACTGAGGCGTTTATTATTTCACTTGACTCTTCTCAGTATGATTTCGCTTTTCGTCTTAACCCACTGAGCCCCAGCGACGCAGGGTTTGCGTCCACAATGTATGTAACGCTAAACCCCAGCGACGCAAACCATGCGTCCTGGCCGGTCCGGTCCCAATTACTCCGGTCCTATGGCACCTAGAGGGCTCAGATTTGTATGGGAAGTGTGTAAGTATCCCACGCAACCGTGCCGATGGTTGAAAACTCTCAAAGTCCAACCCTGTGCGTGTGAGTGTGAAAAAACCGGTATTTTGGGTGTATTTGCCTTCAATTTTTTACTCGTGTAAAATCGACTTTCGGGGGCTCCGTAGGACCAATTTTTGACCTTTTTATAGTTTGTTTACGGTTTTTCCTTCATTCCTAACCCATTCGCTATTGTTTCTGGAAAAAAAAAAAAAAAACAGCCAGTCCCTGGTGGTACATTTATTCTAAACTAGCTGGGGCTCAGTGGGTTAACCTTCCTCTTTTTCCAAATAACAAAAAATTTATTTATGCGTAGGATCGACCTATCGGTATATATTTTTAGTGGGTAAAAGCTTAATATTAATTAACCCTTAATAAAAGTCGGAAAAAGACGAATATAGGCATCATTGTGCTGCAAAGACGTTTTCCTCACCATCATGTACAATCGCGCTAATAAGTGATGTCTCGGCACCAAGTATGTTTTGGTCAATAATTGGGTTCAGCAATATCTAAGCTTCATTTCTTCATATCGAGTGAAATATAGGCCTACAAACACGTTCCTACACTAACCCGCCCAATTCAACATCTGACAGAAATTAATACAGCACAAAGCAAGCCAAACATAATGACAGTTGGGACATGATTTATTAGCGCGTCCGTACACGGCCTTCTTCTTATTCATTTTCCAGGACATCCAAAAGTTTGTAGTGACTATTGTTCTAACGGCGTATGGTTCACTTTTGGGTGGATTTTTGCATGTATTCATTATTTTTCTAGTTTCCTCCCTAAACCTCCATCAAATTAAAAAGAAAAACATCCATTAGAATCCCCTTCTAGATTAATTTGTACATTTTTCGGTAGAAAAATTTCCCGGCCGAAGGCCGGTTCTTTCAACATTGCAGGCTCACTATCGTTCGCCAGGGAAAAAATCGACACCTAAATAGCACGAAAGGTCTAAATATTGACGAAGAAATGGGGCGATAGGTCTTAAAATCTACTAACTAATGAGCCAAACATCTCAACATCTGAAAACTAATGGGGCTAAACATGAAGGAGAAAGTGATGCAGAAAACCGGCCCATCCCCCCTTAACCCGGAACTTTAGTTCCGGGTTGGTGGCGTCCTGTTTTGGTTTAGGTTTTGTTATTTTTATTTTGGGCTTTATTGTTTTTATTTTGGGTGTCTTATGTGTTTTGTTTGTTTTATGTTGTTTTAGTTTCAAGTTTTGTTGTACACGTTATATTTTATGTTGTTGTTGTTTTGAGTTTATTTTATATATTGGGTTTTGACCTTGTTTTAGGGTGTGTTGGTTCTTTATAGAGTGTAGTTCTTTTTATATGTGTTTTTTTTTAAGGTTTTGTTGATTTTGCTTTGGGGGTTGTTCGGCATTAATGTATTTATTGTATTTATTATTTATGATATTGCTAGTGTTTTGGTAATTCTGACGTTGTCGATGTTTTGGGTTGTAGTATTTTGCTATCATGGTGGTGTAGCTGTTGGTGGTGGTGTTAGCTGGGGTTGTAGTGGTATGATATGGTGGTGATGCTGGTGGTGGTGGTGTTGGCAGTGGTGGTGTTAGTTTGGCTTTTAGTGGTATGATATGGTGGTGATGCTGGTAGTGGTGGTTCTAGATTGGGTTGTAGTGCTATGATATGGTGGTGGAGGTGTTGTTGGTAGTGGTGGTGTTAGTTTGGGTTGTAGTGGTATGATATGGTGGTGATGTTGTTGGTGGTGGTGTTGGTAGTGGTGGTGTTAGTTTGGCTTATAGTGGTATGATATGTTGGTGATGCTGATAGTAGTGGTGTTAGATTAGGGTGTACAAAGGAGTACAAAGGAGTACAAAGGAAATCAAGCAACAACAGATCTAGTGACCCTTCTAGGTTGCTTGTCCTCCAAAACACTGAGGATCAAGTGTCCAAACAGTGGTTTAGAGTTGGTAAGGGAACATTGGAAAGGGAATTACTGCCCTGGAACTAATGTCCGTGGCAGGATTAGGAAGTTAGTAGGGGACAGATGGGTTAGTAACTGAGGGGGGGATAAAATAAAGTTATTCATTTACAAACGCAGTCAGTCGCGGGTTTGATGCGAGATATTTGTCTAGGCGGAGTTTAAATGAATCAACGGTGATGCAGTCTATAACGTTTCGGGGAAGCCCATTCCACAAGTTGACAACTCGATTGAAGAAGAAATTCTTAGATTCGTGTGAGTTAAAAGATTTACCAATAATTTTGCAACCGTTTCCCCGCGTGTAATTAGATTGGTCGATAGTGAAGTACTTACTACAGTTCATATTGTCGATGCCTTTGTTGATTTTGAACACTTGAATTAAGTCACCTCTTAATCTGCGCTGGGTTAAAGGAAATAGATTTAATTCTCTAAGCCGCTCTTCGTATGGTTTGTTCTTTAGGCTAGGTATCATTTTGGTAACTCTACGTTGAACTCGTTCTAGCTTGTTTATATCTCTTTGGTAATAAGGGCACCAGGATTGAACGCAGTATTCCAGAAGAGGGCGGACTAAGGAATTGTAAAGGGTTAGGATAACTTCTTTGGATTTATGCTCAAATGACCTGCCTATAAAGTAGTGGTATAATATGGTGGTGGTGGTGGTGTTAGTTTGGGTTGTACTTATATGATATAGTAGTGGTGTTGGTGGTGGTGTTGTTGGTAGTGGTGGTGTTAGTTTGGGTTGTAGTGGTATGATATGGTGGTGGGGTGGTGGTGTTGGTAGTGGTGGTGTGGGTTGGGGTTGTAGTGGTATGATATGGTGGTGGTGTTGGTAGTGGTGGTGTGGGTTGGGGTTGTAGTGGTATGATATGGTGGTATGGCTATTGGTGATGGTGGTGTTAGTTTGGGTTGTAGTGCTATGATATGGTGGTGATGCTGGTGGTGGTAGTGTTGGTAGTGGTGATGTTAGTTTGGGTTGTACAGGTGGTGGTAATATGATGGTGGTGATGGTGTTAGTGTGGGTTGTACTGGTGGTGGTAATATTATGGTGGTGGTGGTGCTAGTGTGGGTTGTACTGGTGGTGGTAATGTCATGGTGGTGGTGGTGTTTGTGTGGGTTGTACTGGTGGTGGTAATATTATGGTGGTGATGGTGATAGTGTGGGTTGAATTGGTGGTAATATTATGGTGGTGATGGTGTTATTGTGGGTTGTACTGGTGGTGGTAATATTATGGTGGTGGTAGTGATGGTGTTAGTGTGGGTTGTACTGGTGGTAATATTATGGTAGGGATGGTGTTAGTGTCGATTGAACTGGTGGTGGTAATATTATGGTGGTGGTAGTGATGGTGTTAGTGTGGGTTGTACTGGTGGTAATATTATGGTAGGGATGGTGTTAGTGTGGATTGTACTGGTGGTAATATTATAGTGGTGGTAGTGATGGTGTTAGTGTGGATTGTACCGGTGGTGGTAATATTATGGTGGTGGTAGTGATGGTGTTAGTTGGGGTTGTACTGGTGGTAATATTATGGTGGTAGTAGTGATGGTGTTAGTGTGGATTGTACTGGTGGTGGTAATATTATGGTGGTGGTAGTGATGCTGTTAGTGTGGATTGTACTGGTCGTAATATTATGGTGGTAGTAGTGATGGTGTTAGTGTGGAGTGTACTGATGGTGGTAATATTATGGTGGTGGTACTGATGGTGTTAGTGAGGGTTGTACTGGTGGTAATATTATGGTAGGGATGGTGTTAGTGTGGATTGTACTGGTGGTGGTAATATTATTGTGGTGGTAGTGATGGTGTTAGTGTGGGTTGTACTGGGGGTAATATTATGGTGGTGGTAGTGATGGTGTTAGTGGGGGTTGTACTGGTGGTGGTAATATTATGGTGGTGGTAGTGATGGTGTTAGTGGGGGTTGTACTGGTGGTGGTAATATTACGGTGGTGGTGGTGATGGTGTTAGTGGGGATTGTACTGGTGTGGGAATATTATGGTGGTGGTAGGGATGGTGTTAGTCGGGGTTGTACTGGTGGTAATATTATGGTGGTGATGGTGTTAGTGTGGGTTGTACTGGTGGTGGTAATATTATGGTGGTGGTAGTGATGGTGTTAGTGTGGGTTGTACTGGTGGTAATATTATGGTAGGGATGGTGTTAGTGTGGGTTGTACTGGTGGTGGTAATATTATGGTAGTGATGGTGTTAGTGTGGGTTGTACGGGTGGTAATATTATGGTAGGGATGGTGTTAGTGTGGGTTGTACTGGTGGTAATATTATGGTAGGGATGGTGTTAGTGTGGGTTGTACTGGTGGTAATATTATGGTAGTAGAAGTGATGGTGTTAGTGTGGATTATACTGGTGGTTAATGTTATGGTGGTAGTAGTGATGGTGTTAGTGTGGATTGTACTGGTCGAGGTAATATTATGGTGGTGGTAGTGATGATGTTAGTGTGGGTTGTACGGGTGGTAATATTATGGTAGTGATGGTGTTAGTGGGGGTTGTACTGGTGGTAATATTATGGTAGGGATGGTGTTAGTGTGGGTTGTACTGGTGGTGGTAATAATATGGTAGTGATGGTGTTAGTGTGGGTTGTATTGGTGGTAATATTATGGTAGGGATGGTGTTAGTGTGGGTTGTACTGGTGGTAATATTATGGTAGTGATGGTGTTAGTGTGGGTTGTACTGGTGGTAATATTATGGTAGGGATGGTGTTAGTGGGGGTTGTACTGGTGGTGGTAATATAATGGTAGTGATGGTGTTAGTGTGGGTTGTACGGGTGGTAATATTATGGTAGGGATGGTGTTAGTGGGGGTTGTACTGGTGATGGTAATATTATGGTAGTGATGGTGTTAGTGTGGGTTGTACTGGTGGTAATATTATGGTAGGGATGGTGTTAGTGTGGGTTTTACTGGTGGTGGTAATACTATGGTAGTGATTGTGTTAGTGTGGGTTGTACGGGTGGTAATATTATCGTAGTGATGGTGTTAGTGTGGGTTGTACTGGTGGTAATATTATGGTAGTGATGGTGTTAGTGTGGGTTGTACTGGTGGTAATATTATGGTAGGGATGGTGTTAGTGTGGGTTGTACTGGTGGTGGTAATATTATGGTAGTGATGGTGTTAGTGTGGGTTGTACTGGTGGTAATATTATGGTAGGGATGGTGTTAGTGTGGGTTGTACTGGTGGTGGTAATATTATGGTAGTGATGGTGTTAGTGTGGGTTGTACGGGTGGTAATATTATGGTAGTGATGGTGTTAGTGTGGGTTGTACTGGTGGTAATATTATGGTAGGGATGGTGTTAGTGTGGGTTGTACTGGTGGTATTATTATGGTTGTGATGGTGTTAGTGTGGGTTGTACTGGTGGTAATATTATGGTAGGGATGGTGTTAGTGTGGGTTGTACTGGTGGTAATATTATGGTGGTGGTAGTGATGGTGTTAGTGTGGGTTGTACTGGTGGTAATATTATGGTGGTGGTAGTGATGGTGTTAGTGTGGGTTTTACTGGTGGTAATATTATGGTAGGGATGGTGTTAGTGTGGGTTGTACTGGTGGTGGTAATATTATGGTAGTGATGGTGTTAGTGTGGGTTGTACTGGTGGTAATATTATGGTAGTGATGGTGTTAGTGTGGTTTGTATGGGTGGTAATATTATGGTAGTGATGGTGTTAGTGCGGGTTGTACTGGTGGTAATATTATGGTAGGGATGGTGTTAGTGTGAGTTGTACTGGTGGTGGTAATATTATGGTAGTGATGGTGTTATTGTGGGTTGTACTGGTGGTAATATTATGGTAGGGATGGTGTTAGTGTGGGTTGTACTGGTGGTAATATTATGGTAGGGATGGTGTTAGTGTGGGTTGTACTGGTGGTAATATTTTGGTAGGGATGGTGTTAGTGTGGGTTGTACTGGTGGTAATATTATGGTGGTAGTGATGGTGTTAGTGTGGGTTGTACTGGTGGTAATATTATGGTGGTGGTAGGGATGGTGTTAGTGTGGGTTGTACTGGTGGTAATATTATGGTGGTAGTAGTGATGGTGTTAGTGTGGATTGTACTGGTGGTGATAGTGATGGTGTTAGTGTGGGTTGTACTGGTGGTAATATTATGGTGGTGGTAGTGATGGTGTTAGTATGGATTGTACTGGTGGTAATATTATGGTGGTGGTAGTGATGGTGTTAGTGTGGATTGTACTGGTGGTGGTAATATTATGGTGGTGGTAGTGATGGTGTTAGTGTGGGTTGTACTGGTGGTAATATTATGGTAGGGATGGTGTTAGTGTGGGTTGTACTGGTGGTAATATTATGGTGGTAGTAGTGATGGTGTTAGTGTGGATTGTACTGGTGGTGGTAATATTATGGTGGTAGTAGTGATGGTGTTAGTGTGGATTGTACTGGTCGTGGTAATATTTTGGTGGTGGTAGTGATGGTGTTAGTGTGGGTTGTACTGGTGGTAATATTATGGTAGGGATGGTATTAGTGTGGATTGTACTGGTGGTAATATTATGGTAGGGATGGTGTTAGTGTGGGTTGTACTGGTGGTAATATTATGGTAGGGATGGTGTTAGTGTGAGTTGTACTGGTGGTAATATTATGGTGGTGGTAGTGATGGTGTGAGTGGGGGTTGTACTGGTGGTCATATTATGGTGGTGGTAGTGATTGTGTTAGTGTGGGTTGTACTGGTGGTAATATTATGGTGGTGGTAGGGATGGTGTTAGTGTGGGTTGTACTGGTGGTAATATTATGGTGGTAGTAGTGATGGTGTTAGTGTGGATTGTACTGGTGGTGATAGTGATGGTGTTAGTGTTGGTTGTACTGGTGGTAATATTATGGTGGTGGTAGTGATGGTGTTAGTGTGGATTGTACTGGTGGTAATATTATGGTGGTGGTAGTGATGGTGTTAGTGTGGATTGTACTGGTGGTGGTAATATTATGGTGGTGGTAGTGATGGTGTTAGTGTGGGTTGTACTCGTGGTAATATTATGGCAGGGATGGTGTTAGTGTGGGTTGTACTGGTGGTAATATTATGGTGGTAGTAGTGATGGTGTTAGTGTGGATTGTAATGGTGGTGGTAATATTATGGTGGTAGTAGTGATGGTGTTAGTGTGGATTGTACTGGTCGAGGTAATATTTTGGTGGTGGTAGTGATGGTGTTAGTGTGGGTTGTACTGGTGGTAATATTATGGTAGGGATGGTGTTAGTGTGGATTGTACTGGTGGTGGTAATATTATGGTGGTGGTAGTGATGGTGTTAGTGGGGGTTGTACTGGTGGTAATATTAGGGTAGTGATGGTGTTAGTGTGGATTGTACTGGTGGTAATATTATGGTAGGGATGGTGTTAGTGTGGGTTGTACTGGTGGTAATATTATGGTAGGGATGGTATTAGTGTGGGTTGTACTGGTGGTAATATTATGGTGGTGGTAGTGATGGTGTTAGTGTGGATTGTACTGGTGGTAATATTATGGTAGGGATGGTGGTAGTGGGGGTTGTACTGGTGGTAATATTATGGTGGTGGTAGTGTGGGTGGACTGGTGGTAATATTATGGTGGTGGTAGTGTGGGTTGTACTGATGGTAATATTATGGTAGGGATGGTGTTTTGGTTCTGTTTTGTATTTAATGTGTGTTTTATTAAGTATTGATATTACAAGGGAGGGTAGGAGTAAATTGAAAATATTCTTCTTATTATTCTTAGTCTTAGTAGTAGTGGTAGTAGTATTAGTAGTAGTGGTAGTAGTAATAGTGGTAGTAGTATTAGTGGTAGTGGTAGTAGTATTAGTAGTAGTAGTATTAACAGAGTAAGTAATATTAAGAGTAGTAGTAGCTGCGGGAGTCGAGAGAGGCAGATAGTGATGAAAAAAAACATAAAATGGTTCTTTATTTAATTATTCTCGTGACCTCATCTACCAAGTGGGTGAGAGAGAGAGTGTTGCACAGAGTTACACCTGTACTCGGACCACACAGACCTTGCGGTCCCTACTAGGTGGTCCGACCTAACTACTACTAGACAGGGACAGTTTATAGTAGAAGAAAAGGACAGCAAAGTAGAAGGCTCTCTCCCCACCCTCCGGCTAAAAAGCTGAGAGAGAGAGAGCTGAGAGAGTGTGTGAGAGTGAGTGAGAGAGAGAGAGAGGTGTATTGGTATAATTGGTATATTTAAGACAAATAATCTACAAATCATATAATAGACCTGTACTGGTGGTATTGTTTGCATTCGTAGTACCAAGGAATATTAGTGCATCTCTTTTGAACCTTGTCATGAAATATGTAAGCTATTTTTTTTTTTTTTCTATGTGAATGAGGGAGACAAAAGGCATATTTGCCTGCAGCGAGTGCCTCCCCCAGATTTCAAAGAGTGACAGGGCCGAAATCAAAGGACGTTCGAGCTAAAATGCCTGGACACACGGAGTTTGAAGCAATTTAAGTCATAGGAAGAGGGAAAGACTGATTCTGGGAGAGAGTTCCAGAGCTCAGCAGTTGAATAGAAGAAAGTCTGAGAATAGCGTTTCACTCTTGGGTTGGAGAGTTGCACAGAGTAGGGGTGGGATTGTGTTGCAAGGCGGGTACTACGTACCCTACGTAGAGGAGGTGGTATACACTGGGAAAGCTCCGAGGAACACTGATTATTGTAGTAGCGATAGAATAGTGAGAGAGATGCAACATTGCGGCGAAGAGAGAGAGATTGCAGAGAATTGGTGAGTGGACGGGAGTTAATGATACGAAAAGCTTTCCTTTCTACTTTATCTAGGAGTGCGGTGTGAGAGGATCCTCCCCACACATGTGAACAATACTCTATACAAGGACGCGCTGTGCCCGTGTACAGAGCAAGTAGCTGAGCAGGGGTAAAGAACCCCTTGAGGCGGTTGAGCACACCCAGCTTCTGGGAGGCTGCCTTAGCGAGATTGGTAATATGGTCTTTCCAAGTGAGAGCAGAAGAAAAAGAGACACCGAGAACATTGAGGGAAGACGAAGGGTTGATTTTTGTATTGTTGAAGAATAATGGATAGTCCTCTGGAGGTTCTAGACGGGTAGTCAGGTGGATAAATTGAGTTTTGGAAGCATTAAAATAATGTAACAAGGTTTTCTCTACCCCAATTGGAAATAGTAGCTAGATCAGAAGATAAGCATTTTATGGCTTCATTACGTTTACATTTGAGGGACTGCTGGCTGGGGCGTTCTGGAAAACTAATTGAGTGGTGTAAAGTAGAGTCGTCTGCATATGAAGGGTTTCATATCCATGTGGAAACCAACGCATTATATCTTCAAACAATTGTTACACATAAAAATACAACATTGACATTGAATATTAATTTATCCAATAGATTTTTGGTAAAATACAAACACGATTTTATATACCATTTAACCTAATTAATAGAAGTAAAAAAAAAATCCCAAATTAATGAACTCCTAACAGTAGGACCATTAAAAAGTCAAGTGCACGTAACAAAAAAAAAGTTAGCTTCGCCGATTTTTCGAGTGGCAAAAACTTTTCGACGTTTGTGTTTGAGTGTTTTTGTTGGAGTTTGTGTCCGGTTGGGGTTAGGAGTATTTTGAGGTGTGTGTGTGTGTGTGTGTGTGTGTGCGTGTGCGTGTGTGTGTGTGTGTGTGTGTGTGTGTGTGTGTTTCAGGGGGAAGGGAAGGGATGGCAGGTTGGATTTCAGTTGAGTGTTTGTGTCTGGTTGGGTTTCACAGTATTGTTAGACGTGTGCGTGTGTGATGGTTTGAGGATATTATAGGTATTTGCGCGCGAGTGTGATTACTAGTGATACTGGAGAGTGGGAACTATAAATGAAACGATGATGGAGAGAAGGGGAATGTCTATATTTTGTTATCTTTCTCTCCTTTTCTCTCTTTCTCTGACTTGTATCCATTCGGCCCCATTCAGCCAACTGTTTTAAGACGTTTATCCCCATCCAGGTGTTGATTTCATCCTGGCGAGCGCTAGCGACCCATCATTGTATGGAGAAATCCGGCTTCGCCGGAGAAATTTTTCTATCGAAAAATGTACAAATTTAGCTTGCTGTCAAAACAAATATATATATATGCTGGCTCGCTACCGCTCGCCAGGAAAATATTGACACCTGGATGGGGGTAAATGTCTTAGAACAGTAGGCTGAATGGGGCCAAATAGATACAAGCCAAAGAGAGAGGGAGACAAAAGGAAAGCGAGGTGGGCCACCTTAAATCGCGTATTTCCCTAACAAGTATTTTTCTGTTTACCAATATGTGTTTATAAAATATATATTAGTTGTGACATTATACCCGTTATATTCAGGCCTATCGCATTGGCTTAGTGTGTTTTTTTTAGTTTAACTTTAGTAGCTCCAGTATTATTATGTAGAGTCTATTTACATAATTTATTAAGTGAGGTACCCGTACCATGTGAGGGATAAGAGTAGTCCCTGTTATAATTCGAGAGGTAAATCACTATCAATATACCCAATAATCTTATATATGCTCTTCATACCCATTTTGTACCCATGTTTTGTAAAGTGTACTGGGGGTGACAGGACCACTCCAGTAAAGCTTGTGTGATGAAATATATTGTTAACTCATGCAGTACCGATGCCGTCCTTTCCACTGTATTCTGGCAACTATTAGACGGGTTTATTCGGCTTAGGAAGGATGTCTACCCGTTCAAAGGCTACAGACTATCTCAATTAATCCCTTTAGCTACCATATATCCTTCCTAAGCTTCATATAATCGTCTAAATGCAGCTCAAATAAAAACAAAAAGATGTCGCTGGCACTGTTAGGGTTATTACTTATCTTCAGATTTGTGTTTTGTCTAAAATCAATCATGGGACCCCATGAGTACCAATGCCAAGTCTCATCTCGATAGTCCCAAAGGTTTGGGAAGTGGAGGGACACAAACAGACATATATTATATGAATATGCATAATTATATAGATAATGCTAATATTTATAACGGTGTTCGGTTAACTCAACCAGTAGACATTTCATTTGGGCGGGTGCCCAACCCCGAAAGGAGTTGAAATAGGGGAACTATCCCCCCCCCCCCCCCCCCCCCGCTAAAGGCGGCTCTAGGGCCTTTCCTAGCTGATGCTGAGAGGATTGGGTTCTAGTCACGTGGTGATGGGCTGGTCTATCCGAGTGAGAACTGAGCGATCTCTGCCATACCCATAACTTACTCTGACTGTTCCTTTTATTTATATATCTTCTAGATCTCAAGTGGCGGCGTCTTTTCCGTGGATTGACCTCCCTACTGCCAACCTAGAAGTTGGCAGATTGGGAGCCAAAGCGTCACATTTTTCCCTTACCCCTCAACTTTCCCTTCATAATTGCTGAGGGGCACAGGGCCTTGGGTGGGGCTTTGGTTTCCCGGGCGTTTCCGCACCTTCCTCAGCTCCCTGCCTTGGAGTGGCTTCGGTCACCCGGGCTTTGTTAGTGGTAAGCAGTGAGGATTTTGTGGGGGCGCTCGTTTATGGCCATGGCCTTGCTCGAGACCTTGGGGCTGTTCGGTCAGACAGCCTGGGGAACAACAACAACAACAACAACAACCAGTAGCTTTAAGGGAGCCCATCTCGTTATTTTCTCTCTCTCTGGGTTGTATTCATTCGGCCCCATTCAGCCTACTGTTTTAAGATATTTATCCCCATCCAGGTGTTGATTTTATCTTGGCGAGCGGTAGCGAGCCAGCACATTTTGTTTTAATGTTTTTGTCAGCAGGCTATATCTGTACATTTTTCGATAGGACCCGGCCGTGTCCTATAGTCTATTAGCTGTAAGTAGGCGAGAAATCATAACCTCTATCCTCTGTAACTCAAAAAGGGCTAGTGCAAATTGGTTGTAAATTTCCACATCTATTCCTTGACCGACTCTTCCCAAATGGTAGAACTATTAGCACAATTACTCTAGTCATTATTGAGTTACAGAGGTTAGAGGTCGTGATTTCTCGCTTACTTACAGCGAATAGACTATAGTAACCAAGGCAACCACAAAGTACATGTCTACCCCGACACGTACTTTCAAGGGGCAAAATGTCTCAGGATATTACCCAGGGCATGCTGCAGGAACATCTCCAGACCATACCGCCCTTTAAGGGTTAACTCGCAGCAAATGTTCTCTTTGTTCTGCATTTATCTTTGTACTATTATATTATTCCTATGTTAAGTTTATATTTTCAAATGTGTAATTATCTCTCTCTCTACTTACACCTCTTTCCCTTCCTTCTTCTCCTCCTTTTCCTCCTTCCCTCTCTTCTCTATCCCCCTCCTCTTGCTCCCTCCCCTCCTCCTTTCCCTCTCCCTCCCCACCTCCACCCTCTCTCCCTCCCTCTCCTAATCTAGTTACTAATAATTTACCTAATTATTGGAATCCTCTACACTAATGCCAGACCTCACCCCGTGTTCTGTTCCTGTGTTCTTTCCAAATTTTCTTCTTTAGCTAATTGGTTATTTTTTAGGACTTCATTTCACATTTTCTATATTTTGTCCTCGTTTTTAGATTTCTTTTCTGTTTTTCTTCATTCTTAATTTATGTTCTTCTCTCTTGCGTTCTTTCATTGTTCTTTCTTGTGTTTTCCAATTATCTGTCCTTGTTTTCTGATTTCGTTTCTAGTCGTGTGTTTTGCGCGTCTTCTCTCCTTGTATTTCTTCCCTACATTACCTTCCTTGAGTGTTGATGTCCTCATTGTCTTCGTTTCCTCTACATGTTGCTGATTATTTATCCTCCTATTATTTCTTTGTCCTTAGTTGAGCTCTGTCTTTCAATTATTCCTTAAATATTTTCCTTCTTTCTTTCCTCCGTATCTTCCTGCCTTTGCATCCTTTCTTTCCTGTACGTAGTTTGTCTTCACTTATTTTGGAAGGAAGGAAGTAGGGAGGAGAAAAAGAGTTGAGGAGAAGGGAAATAGGAAGGAAAGAAGAAGGGATGGAAGAGGATAAAGATGGAAACGAGGAAGGCATGGAGGAGGGAGAGAGAGAGAGTCACAAGGAGTTACAAGGAATAGTTAGTATCTCAGAGACCTTGCGGTCCATTGCGAGGAGATACTCGAAGTAGGAGAGACACTGTTTAGTGCACTACACTCTTTGGTAGAGAGAGAGAGAGAGAGAGAGAGAGAGTACAAAGTACAAAGGAGTACAAAGGAAATCAAGCAACAACAGATCTAGTGACCCTTCTAGGTTGCTTGTCCTCCAAAACACTGAGGATCAAGTGTCCAAACAGTGGTTTAGAGTGGGTAAGGGAACATTGGAAAGGGAAATACTGCCCTGGAACTAATGTCCGTGGCAGGATTAGGAAGTTAGTAGGGGACAGATTGGTTAGTAACTGAGGGGGGGATAAAATAAAGTTATTCATTTACAAACGCAGTCAGTCGCGGGTTTGATGCGAGATATTTGTCTAGGCGGAGTTTAAATGAATCAACGGTGATGCAGTCTATAACGTTTCGGGGAAGCCCATTCCACAAGTTGACAACTCGATTGAAGAAGAAATTCTTAGATTCGTGTGAGTTAAAAGATTTACCAATAATTTTGCAACCGTTTCCCCGCGTGTAATTAGATTGGTCGATAGTGAAGTACTTACTACAGTTCATATTGTCGATGCCTTTGATGATTTTGAACACTTGAATTAAGTCACCTCTTAATCTGCGCTGGGTTAAAGGAAATAGATTTAATTCTCTAAGACGCTCTTCGTATGGTTTGTTCTTTAGGCTAGGTATCATTTTGGTAACTCTACGTTGAACTCGTTCTAGCTTGTTTATATCTTTTTGGTAATAAGGGCACCAGGATTGAACGCAGTATTCCAGAAGAGGGCGGACTAATGAATTGTAAAGGGTTAGGATAACTTCTTTGGATTTATGCTCAAATGACCTGCCTATAAAGCCAATTATTTGTTTGCCTTCTTAACAACTTCTGAACATTGTTGACTCGGTTTTAGGTTACTCGATATTGTTACTCCCAGATCGGTTTCTCTGTTTACATTCTTAAGCTGAGTGCCATTCATCGAATAGTTTGCTTTCTCATTTAGGTATCCGATATGTAGTACTTTACATTTATCCGCATTGAAACTCATTTGCCAAATTTGGGCCCAACATGACAATTTATCTAGATTGTGTTGCATATCGTCAACTTGTTCTTTTGAGAGTACGCTATTTGCAATTTTTGTATCGTCAGCAAATTTTGAGATTGTACAGGTGAGACCCTCATCTATGTCGTTGATGTAAATTAGAAAGAGAATTGGTCCTAGTACCGATCCCTGGGGTACCCCGCTACTTACATTGGTCCATTTTGATGCCTTACCGTTTATGACTACTCTTTGCTTTCTGTCGCTGAGCCAATTTTCTATCCATTTCAACACACCGTCTTGTATTCCATGCGCTTTTAGTTTTAGCAGTAAACGTTTGTGGGGAACTTTGTCAAAGGCCTTTTGAAAATCAAGGTATATAATATCTACAGCTTTACTCTCATCGTAGAGGTTGAGGATATCGTGGAAGAAGTCTAAGAGGTTTGTTAAACAGGAACGTTTTTTACGAAAGCCGTGTTGAGTATCTTTAAGTATGTTATTTTCCTCTAAGTGATTTACGAGTCTGTCTCGTATGACCGTTTCTAGCATTTTACATACAACTGAGGTTAAGCTAATTGGACGATAGTTACTGGGTAGGGATTTGCTGCCTTTTTTGAATATCGGTGTTACGTTGGCTAGCTTCCACTGATCGGGCATAGTTCCAGACTGCAAGGATTTATTGAATAGTAATGTCAGTGGTTTAGAGAGCTCATCCTTAGCTTCCTTTAGAACTCTAGGCGAGATTGTATCAGGTCCAGGCGTTTTATTTACCTTGAGTTTATCTAAACAATTCAATACTTCTCTCTCTGTAACGGTGATATTGCTTAGAACATCTGAATTAGCAATCTGAATCGGCGATGGTGTAGGGATATCACTGAGGTCTTCTGTTGTAAAAACTGATGCAAAGAAGGTATTGAGGGCATTACTCATTTGTTCTTCGTCTTGGGTGTATTCTCCATTTTCATCGACTAACGGTCCAACAGTTGAAGTAACAACTTTTTTCTTTCTGATATAACTATAGAATTCTTTCGGGTTTGTTTTACTTTGATTCGCAATATGTAACTCTAAGGTCTTTTTACTTTGCTTAATTAACTTTTTGGCTTTGCGTCGTAGCTCTACAAATTTCAGCCGTTCTTCGTCATTTTGTGAGGATTTTAATCTATCATTAGCACATTTTTTAGCAAGCAGGCAGTTTGAAATATCTTTATTCCACCATTTGGGCTTATTATTATGGCCTGGACGCCGAGTTTTTTGATGGTATGCAGTCTTGCACTGCTTTTAGGTAAGTGGCTTCGAATAACTTCCAAGATGTATTTATGTCGTTATTGTGAATTAAAAAGCTCCAGTCAGTTTCTTTAAACATAGCTCTAAGTTTATGGAAGTTTGCTTTCTTGAAATTAGGGACTTTTTCGATGCTACTATTTGGTTCGTTACTAGTAAACTTTAAAGTGAAAGTTATCGTACGATGGTCGCTGTTACTGAATTCATCACCAACATTCAAATTCTCTATTAATTCTTCTTTTGTTGCAAGTACAATGTCAAGAACGTTATTACCACGGGTCGGCGTTCCAACAAATTGATAAAGCGAACTCTCTTGCAAGTTCGTATACAAGTCATGTCCGGAGTGTGAAGTAAGAGTATCGCCCCACTTGGTCACAGGTAAATTAAAGTCACCAAAAATTACGGTATCTTGTGAGTTACTTACATCTGCAATTTGTTCGTAAATTTCTCGGTCAGTTTGCACTGATTGAGCTGGAGGTCTGTATATTAATGCAAGTATTATTTTGGTACCTTTATTATTCTTTATTAGCACAAAAGATGCGTCGACGTTCACAATTTGAGGTTTTGACAAGAGGGTAGGGTTAAGACTTTCTTTGATATAAAGTAAAACGCCACCTCCATTTCGATTTATTCGGCTTTTCTCAAACATTACATAACCGGGAAGTGAATACTCTGCTAAAAAGTCTCTATCTTCTGTATTGAGCCAAGATTCTGTTATGCCAATCACATCATAATTTTCTGTAAACACTAGCTCCTCTAAATCTGAAAATTTATTGCGTATGCTACGAGCGTTTGCATAGAAAACCTTTAAATTTGTTATTTTAGAACTCACGGAACGCTCTTTAATAATATTTTGGTTCTTGTCGGATCTACATTTATGTTCATGGCTGTCCTCGGTCCTCGCTGTCTTCGGTCCTTATCGCTGGTGGTCCTCGGTTGCCTCTGTTTTTTTCTTGGCGTTGGATGATTTATGTCACTGCTGCTTCTTCTCGGATGGCGTTTTTTGATCCATGGCTGCGGACTGCTTCGTGTAGGAGACGACCCATGCGTGCTGAACCCACAGGGTTTAGATGAGTGCCATCCTTGCGGAACAGAGTAGGCTGGTTGTAGAAGTTGTCCCAGAGGTTGATGAATTCAACTTCTTCCCTCAGACACAAATGTTTTAGTCGGCTATTTGTGCTGAAAGCCTTGTCGTAGAATTTGTCAGGTGCGTCGATCTTGGGGAGAATGCCTGAGATGATGATATTCCCTGACTTGTTTTTGTAGTGCTGGATCATCTTGCGATATTTCTCCATCAACTCTTCGGATCTGGTGCGCATGACGTCATTTGAACCAGCATGGATGACAAAAAGGGTATTTTCATTTGCATCCTTTGTGGTATCTTCGAAGGCTTCCACAATGTCGTCCAGTCCAGCTCCTGGGATGCAAAATCTTTTTCGTTGATTTGGGACTCTGTCGCAGAACTCTTCGACCTGTCCTCGTAGGATGGAATCCCCCACGAGCCTGGTCTCTTCTGGTTCGTCTTCCATCTCTACCAATATCTCAAATCTGTTGGACATTGTGACTGGTAGATGAGACCTTTTCTGCGTTGGCCGTGCACCATTCCTCACTGGTGTAAATCCGGAAACCTGTGGTGGCGGGACTCTACGTACAGGTCGGGGAGAGGAGTGGTTAGAACGGGGGCGAGGGGTTGGTACTGTTCGTGCTAGCAGGCTTCTTGCACGAGGAGTGGGGGAGAGACTAAGGTGAACAGGGCGGCTGTCCTGGTTTGATGTCGGCTCAGGTTCATCAGAAGCATCTGCTGCAGTGTCTACTGCAGGTGTTGGATTGTTGGCAGATGACGTTGGGGCGGTGGTGGATGCTGGAGTTGAAACAATTTGAGTTAGTGATACTCCAACGTTGAGTGTTACAAACTCTTGGAGTGATTCCAGCTTCCTGGTGAGGGCGTTGATCTTGTTGAGGGCTTCATCCAATTTTGCTGTCAAATCCCCTCGTTGCTAGCAGAGTCGGCAGACTTGTGGATCGGCAGGAGCAAACATGGAAGCACCAAACCTACCGGCGCAGTTCGTACAGGCACGAGGCATGGTGACGATCACTTTCTTCAGTTCACTTCACTCACTTAAAAACACTTAACTCACTTTAAAAACACTAAACTCACTTTAAAAAACACTTCACTCCCTTCAGGTCGCTTCACTTACTTAAATAGGCCTAACCGAAAACAAAATGTTGAAATACACACAAATAGGTTATCAGCGGTGATAGCCTAACCAAAAATTAAAACAAAACAAAATTAAATTTGAATACGCAGTGATAGCCGAACCGAAAACAATTTTATGTTTATTTAAACAGAAATAGGCCACCAGGGGTTATAGCCTATCCTAACCGAAAACAAAAATTATGAAATACCGGTACGCAGAAATAGGTCACCAGCGGTGATAGCCTAACTGAAAATTTAAAAATTGAAGTACGCAGAAATAGGCCACCAGGGATGATAGCCTAGACTAACCGAAAACAAAAATAACCGAAAACAAAAATTATGAAATACCGGTACGCAGAAATAGGCCACCAGCGGTGATAGCCTAGACTAACCGAAAACAAAAATTATGAAATACTGGTACGCAGAAATAGGCCACCAGCGGTGATAGCCTAACTGAAAATTTAAAAATTGAAGTACGCAGAAATAGGCCACCAGGGATGATAGCCTAGACTAACCGAAAACAAAATTAACCGAAAACAAAAATTATGAAATACCGGTACGCAGAAATAGGCCACCAGCGGTGATAGCCTAACTGAAAATTTAAAAATTGAAGTACCGTACGCAGAAATAGGCCACCAGGGATGATAGCCTAGACTAACCGAAAACAAAAATAACCAAAAACAAAAAAGTATGAAATATGCAGAAGTAGGCTACCAGGGGTGATAACCTACCTAAAAAAGCAAAACAAATATATATATATATATATAATAGAATATGTGACTAAATATACGATTCACCAAATAGAGATTATATAAAAATAAAGTGTAACTGCACACAAGGGGTTAATATACTGTATCAACAGATGGCGCTGGTGTCACTGTAGGCTAGTCAAACAGGATTATATTTAGATAAACAAAGTTATCAGTCAAAGGTTACTACAAGATCATGCAAGCAACAACTAAAATTACAGATATATATAGCTACAGTAGGATACTGAATACGATACCTACTAGAGTTAATAAGAAAATACAAAGCTAGGTCGATTAGAGGTGCGCGTGCGTCGTCTGCTACAAGCTAGGATAACAAATGTAAACAACAATGTTTATCAGTCAGAAAAGCAATAAAATAACATGCACGGCAACTACAGAACTATGTGGAGGTTAAACAAGCACTTAACTACTGTTCATGCAATGAATAAAGGGAATTAGGATATGAAATACTCAAATTAGGATCGAGTTTTCTCAGTGGCGATGCGGAGCTGTTGGCGATGCTAAAGCCGGCGGGTGAATGAGAGAGAGAGAGAGAGATAGAGAGAGAGAGAGAGTATAATCACCTCTCCCCACTATATATTTGCTTCTAACGTTCTCTCAATTTTGCTTCTGCCATCTTCCCCCCACCCCTTTCCCCATCCCAGCATCCCCTCCTCACTCATCCCCCCCCCACCCCCAAACTCAGCATCTCCTACCGTGTTTGCTCTCTCTCTCTCTCTCTCTCTGTCTCTCTCTCTCTCTCTCTCTCTCTCTCTCTCTCTCTCTCTCTCTCTCTCTCTCTCTCTCTCTCTCTCTCTCTCTCTCTCTCTTCTTCACTTGTTGGTGTATTTCTTTCGACCAACAGCCATCCTATGCAGTAAAGTCTTGTTATGACACTGTCTTGTTAGCACTGTTGAGACTGGTGTGCTGCAATAAGTGCTGCAGGGGAAATTGTTGAGTCTTGCTGAAACACTGTTAGCACTATGCCAGCACAGATATGACGTGGTGGGACAGTAGTACAAAGGAAATCAAGCAACAACAGGTCTAGTGACCCTTCTAGGTTGCTTGTCCTCCAAAACACTGAGGATCAAGTGTCCAAACAGTGGTTTAGAGTGGGTAAGGGAACATTGGAAAGGGAACTACTGCCCTGGAACTAATGTCCGTGGCAGGATTAGGAAGTTAGTAGGGGACAGAGGGGTTAGTAACTGAGGGGGCGATAAAATAAAGTTATTCATTTACAAACGCAGTCAGTCGCGGGTTTGATGCGAGATATTTGTCTAAGCGGAGTTTAAATGAATCAACGGTTCTGCAGTCTATAACGTCTCGGGGAAGCCCATTCCACAAGTTGACAACTCGATTGAAGAAGAAATTCTTAGATTCGTGTGAGTTAAAAGATTTACCAATAATTTTGCAACCGTTTCCCCACGTGTAATTAGATTGGTCGATAGTGAAGTACTTACTACAGTTCATATTGTCGATGCCTTTGATGATTTTGAACACTTGAATTAAGTCACCTCTTAATCGGCGCTGGGTTAAAGGAAATAGATTTAATTCTCTAAGACGCTCTTCGTATGGTTTGTTCTTTAGGCTAGGTATCATTTTGGTAACTCTACGTTGAACTCGTTCTAGCTTGTTTATATCTTTTTGGTAATAAGGGCACCAGGATTGAACACAGTATTACAGAAGAGGGCGGACTAAGGAATTGTAAAGGGTTAGGATAACTTCTTTGGATTTATCCTCAAATGAACTGCCTATAAAGCCAATTATTTTGTTTGCCTTCTTAACAACTTCTGAACATTGTTGACTCGGTTTTAGGTTACTCGATATTGTTACTCCCAGATCGGTTTCTCTGTTTACATTCTTAAGCTGAGTGCCATTCATCAAATAGTTTGCTTTCTCATTTAGGTATCCGATATGTAGTACTTTACATTTATCCGCATTGAAACTCATTTGCCAAATTTGGGCCCAACATGACAATTTATCTAGATTGTGTTGCATATCGTCAACTTGTTCTTTTGAGAGTACGCTATTTGCAATTTTTGTATCGTCGGGAAATTTTGAGATTGTACAGGTGAGACCCTCATCTATGTCGTTGATGTAAATTAGAAAGAGAATTGGTCCTAGTACCGATCCCTGGGGTACCCCGCTACTTACATTGGTCCATTTAGATGCCTTACCGTTTATGACTACTCTTTGCTTTCTGTCGCTGAGCCAATTTTCTATCCATTTAAACACACCGTCTTGTATTCCATGCACTTTTAGTTTTAGCAGTAAACGTTTGTGGGGAACTTTGTCAAAGGCCTTTTGAAAATCAAGGTATATAATATCTACAGCTTTACTCTCATCGTAGAGGTTGAGGATATCGTGGAAGAAGTCTAAGAGGTTTGTTAAACAGGAACGTTTTTTACGAAAGCCGTGTTGACTATCTTTAAGTAAGTTATTTGCCTCTAAGTGATTTACGAGTCTGTCTCTTATGACCGTTTCTAGCATTTTACATACAATTGAGGTTAAGCTAATTGGACGATAGTTACTGGGTAGGGAGTTGCTGCCTTTTTTCAATATCTGTGTTACATTGGCTAGCTTCCACTGATCAGGCATAGTCCCAGACTGCAAGGATTCATTGAATAACAATGTCAGTGGTTTGGAGAGCTCATCCTTAGCTTCCTTTAGAACTCTAGGCGAGATTGTATCAGGTCCAGGCGTTTTATTTACCTTGAGTTTATCTAAACAATTCAATACATCTCTCTCTGTAACGGTGATATTGCTTAGAACATCTGAATTATCAATCTGAATCGACAATGGTGTAGGGATATCACCGAGGTCTTCGGTTGTAAAAACTGATGCAAAGAAGGTATTGAGGGCATTACTCATTTGTACTTCGTCTTGGGTGTATTCTCCATTTTCATCGACTAACGGTCCAACAGTTGAAGTAACTACTTTTTTCTTTCTGATATAACTATAGAATTCTTTCTAGTTTGTTTTACTTTGATTCGCAACATGTAACTCCAGGGTCTTTTTACTTTGCTTAATTAACTTTTTGGCTTTGCGTCGTAGCTCTACAAATTTCACCCGTTCTTCGTCATTTTGTGAGGATTTTAATCTATCATTAGCAAATTTTTTAGCAAGCAGACAGTCTGAAATATCTTAATTCACCATTTGGGCTTATCATTATGGCCTGGATGCCGTATTTTCGATGGTATGCAGTCTTGCACTGCCTTAAGGTAAGTGGTTGTGAAACACTCCCAAGATGTATTTATGTCGTTATTGTTAGTCAGAAAGCTCCAGTCAGTTTCTTTAAGCTTAGATTTAAGTTTATGAAAATTTGCTTTCTTGAAATTAGGGACTTTCTCAATGCTGCTATTTGATTTGTTACTAGTAAACTTTAAAGTGAATGTTATCGAACGATGGTCGCTGTTACTGAATTCATCACCAACATTCAAATTCTCTATTAATTCTTCTTTAGTTGCAAGTACAAGGTCAAGCACATTATTACCACAGGTCGGAGATTGTACAAATTGAAAAAATGAACTCTCTTGCAAGTTAGCATAGAGGTCGTGTCCAGAGTGTGAAGTAAGAATATCGCCCCATTTAGTCACGGTAAGTTGAAATCGCCAAGAATTACGGTATCTTGTATGTTAGTTATTTCTGCAATTTGTTCATAAATTTCACTGTCAGTTTGCACTGATTGTGCTGAGGGTCTGTATAATAAAGCTAGTGTTATTTTAGTTCCTCGTTTATTATTTAATAGTACGTAAGATATGTCTATATTCGCAATTTGAGGTTTTGACATTAAGACGGGATTAAGACTTTCCTTTATAAAAACAGAACTCCTCCATTTCTATTGATCCGACTTTTCTCAAACATTGTATAACCAGGAAGCGTATATTCGGCTAAAAAGTCTCTGTCTTCCGTATTTAACCAAGATTCTGTAATGCCGATTATATCATAATGTTCTGTAAACACGATTTCCTCTAGATCTGAAAATTTATTGCGTATGCTACGAGCATTTACATAAAACACCTTAAGAGTATTAGAGTTGGATGTTACTGATTGTGCATTGTCTGAATTATCAGTTAGTATTTGACTTACACTACCCTGTCTGGGGTCTGGTTGACCCCGTTTTTTTAACGGAAATCCTTGACTGCATCGTTCAGCAGACGACCAAGACGTGCAGCTCCTACTTCATTGAGATGTACACCATCTCCTGAAAACAAAGATTTATCATAGTAAAAATGATCCCACGTGTCGACAAAGCCGATGCCCTCCTCCCTGCAGAGTTTGGCTAGTCGGTCGTACTGTGACAGGACATTATTGTACTAAAGTCAAACTGCTGATAGTCTACCTCGTTTGAGCCATTGTAATGTAATGAACAAGGATCATTAGTTAATAATATGTTTTCAGCATATGTTTATCCCCTTCTGTACCAGCGACGTCTTATTAATTCACTTCTAGCTATATTTAAACGATTGTGTGCAGCTTAACAGAATTTGAACTATCTCACTTAAACCTTTTTACTGCCACAGATCTTTCTCAATTGTTGTAGGCCTTTTCCAAACTGAATATAATCGTCTAATAGTAGCCAATATAAAGATAAAATAAAGTCCCGGTACAGAACGGGTTAATTCCCATGGTTTTTATCTATACTACTCATCTATTACGAACATTTGTAGTGAAAGAGGTTCCTTCTTATGACAACTTGACTTTTTATTATTGTAGTTTCACATTATTCCACAAATCAGCTTTTGAGGGATTAAATTTCCCCACAGGTAAAAACAGAGGAGAAATTCTTCATTATTTGAAACTTTGTGTTCTTACTTTCTCCTTTCTTCCACTCTTTCCTTATTCCTTCCCTCCTTCCTTCCATCCCTCCCTCATCCCCTCCTTTATTCCTTCTAACCCTCCTCCCTTTCCTTCATTCTGTCCAACCCTCCCTCATCCCCTGCTTCGTTCCTTCCAACCCTCCTCCCTTTCCTTCATTCTTTCCAACCCTCCTCCCTTTCCTTCATTCTTCCCAACCCTCCTCCCTTTCCTTCATTCTTTCCAACCCTCCTCCCTTTCCTTCATTCTTTCCAACCCTCCTCCCTTTCCTTCATTCTTTCCAACCCTCCTCCCTTTCCTTCTTTCTTCCCAACCCTCCTACCTTTCCTTCTTTCTTTCCAACCCTCCTCCCTTTCCTTCATTCTATCCAACCCTCCTCCCTTTCCTTCATTCTATCCACCCCTCCTCCCTTTCCTTCATTCTTTCCAACCCTCCTCCCTTTCCTTCATTCTTTCCAACCCTCCTCCCTTTCCTTCATTCTTTCCAACCCTCCTCCCTTTCCTTCATTCTTTCCAACCCTCCTCCCTTTCCTTCATTCTTTCCAACCCTCCCTCATCGTCTCCTTCGTTCCGACCCTCCTTCCCTTCCTTCACTTTTAGATAAAAAACACCATCTGAGGAAGAGCACTTTATTGACAACGTTTCGCAGATAGCTTTATCAGGTGACCTAGTGATCTGATGAAACTATCTGCGAAACGTTGTCAATAAAGTGCTCTTCCTCAGATGGTGTGCTTTATCCAGTCTGTCTACTTTTCAAATATCGCTCAACATTCCTTAATTCTTCCCAACACTCCCTCCTCCATTTTTTCCAACTCTCCTTCCGTTTCTCCATTTGTCCCAACCCTCTCTCCTCCCCTCCTTAAATCATTCCATCCCTCTCTCCTTAATTTCCTTCATTCCTTCCCTCCCTCCCTCCTTCCCTTATTCAATCCATCATTTACTCCTTCCATTATCTTCATTTTGTCCATCCCTCCGTTCTTCTTTCCTTCATTTCCTTCAGCCTAACACAGGAAGCCTTTATTGCACTACCTGCCCCAGCCTGATGTACTCCCCTATAACCCCCCCCCCCCCCTCTCTCTCTCTCTCTCTTCACGGTGACTTCGCTGACAAAATATACTCAAATAAAAAAAAAAGGCTTCTCATGACGAGAGACAGGATGCTGAACGCAGAGGTGTTGGTTTCGACCAGTTACAGTATAATTGTTTTAAGGATCCAATGTACGTGCCCGCAAACTATTTAGAAAGGAAACATTAATTACACTATCTGTTAAGTATACTGAGGTTAGCTTAACCTCCATTTTTATGAAAGAGAAAGACAAAAGTTCCATAAGACTAACTGGAAAGATGGGCAAGTCCACTTATTAACCTTTCCAGGACGGATGACGTTTTTTTCATATTATTCTGGCTCCTAGAAGTCGTCTTTCTTCAGCTTAGGAAGGGCCATAGGAAGAAAAGGACTTTAAACTATCATGATTAACCTAGTATTTTCCGCGAATTCTTCCTAAAACTTTTATAACATGAACTATTAATAGCCAGAATATAAGGAACATCGTCGTAGCCTACTGCAAAAGTCTACTGTAGAAAGATAATAAGGTATTGGTATAATAAAGATAATAAGGTATTGGTATAATAAAGATAATAAGGTATTGGTATAATAAAGATAATAAGGTATTGGCATAATAAAGATAATAAGGTATTGGTATAATAAAGATAATAAGGTATTGGTATAATAAAGATAATAAGGTATTGGTATAATAAAGATAATAAGGTATTGGTATAATGAAGATAATAAGGTATTGGTATAAAAAAGATAATAAGGTATTGGTATAATAAAGATAATAAGGTATTGGTATAATAAAGATAATAAGGTATTGGTATAATAAAGATAATAAGGTATTGGTATAATAAAGATAATAAGGTATTGGTATAATAAAGATAAGGTATGGTATAATAAAGATAATAAGGTATTGGTATAATAAAGATAATAAGGTATTGGTATAATAAAGATAATAAGGTATTGGTAAAATAAAGATAATCAGGTATTGGTATAATAAAGATAAATCATATCAAATTGGGCATATTGATAGTGATTTACCTTTGATACTTGTATATACCTGTTCCTCATATTCCTGTATGTGGTATCCTAGGTTCGAATCCCGGGAGGATCACATGTTTTAATTAATATAATTGGGAGGTGTTTGGTCTTGGGAATTAAATTAATAAGTTTGATTAATTCGATGGGTTCAGGAATAACTCTTAGCGAGGTCGGTCCTTTGAAATCTGTGTCCCATAAATTGTTCTTTCCTTTCACATAAGCATTACGCTATTCAGTGTGCAGTTGGGTCTGAATGCATGATTAGATCAATATCCAGTATTCGATAAATGGACATCAATCGTAGTCATTTACTTAACCTTTAACTGTCTTGATGGTGTAATGGTTAGAGCGCTTAAAATCTGCATGTGGTATCCCAGGTTCGAATCCCGGGAGGATCACATGCTTTCATTAATTAATTTAATTGAGTGGTGTTTGATGTTGGGAGTGAAATTAATTAATAAGATTAATTAAATGGATTTTTCCTATTAAGAGACCATTGAAATGTAAATTAATGTGGGCACTTTAATTACCTTTCCATACCGTCTTTATAGCAGCATTCATTTACATTGTAAAATAAGAGAATGTATGACAGGGTTAACATGGTGGACATAACCTTATATTCTCTGTGACCCCAAAACAAAATAACCGACGCCCTTGGAGGCTGTTTGTGGTAGTTAAGTGATGGTGATTATGATGGATGGTGATCGCTATGAGGGATGGTTGCTGTTTGATAAATGATTGTAGCTCTAGTGGGTTGTGGTAGTTGTTGCTAAGTGATGGATATGGTGATGGATGATTGATAGATGATTGATAGACATTCATCAAGCTTATGAAAAACAACCCCAAGACCCCCTTCATGATAAATTTGTAAATTTTTCGATAGCAAAATGTCCCGGCCTAAGGCCGATTGCTCTTAAATAACAGGCTCGCTGTCGCTCGCCAGGAAAAAATCTACACCTAAATTGCGCGAAAGGTATTAATGTTTGACAAAGTAAAGAGACCAACCAACCATCTGCCCCTTAACTATGGTCTTACATCGCTTGTCCTATTGATTTGCTCATGTCTCAACAGTAGAAAAATATGTGTAATGGTAGAAGGCCTATTTTCAACATTTTAGTTCTTAAATGCCAGTGTTCGGCAGGGATCAGTTTTGGCCCCAACACTATGTCATATTCACATTAATGATCTCTTAGCCACAACTCATAATCCTATTCACTCCTATGCTGATGAATCAACACTTAATTTTTCTTTCATATTTCACGCAGCATTCACAGAATCCAAAGTTGAAAATTGCAAATTAAGCACTGCATTTTCTGTAAATGAAGATATATATTAAATTAATAAATGGGGCCAACGAATATAGCTTGATTTAATATCAGTGAACATATTTACATTCAAATATATAATGAACATATATCCTACGGTCCTACCTGAATCAAACATAACTTTCAATAATACAAATATTCCTATTTCTTCGAGTGTTGATATCCTTTGAATATTTCTCAATGCCAGCCTCATTTTTTAATTTTGTATATTTTGTTTTGTATTTTCCTATGTCTCAACCTCAGGACTGTAGGCTGTCCAGTAGCCTGTAACTCTTATGAGGCCCCGAGATTATTGACTGAAGCTTCGAGATGCTGGGTGCTTCATATGTGTGGCATTAGACGGTCTCAGTGGAGCTTCAAGGTGTTGGTTCCTTTCGTTTTGCCACACTTGATGACACCTTATTTATTCAGATATAAGGTCGTTCACAGCATCTTCGAATATGGTCGGGCATCTTCTATGCTATGAATTCGTGACGATATAGAGGGTGTTTTCATGACGTGTCGGTGTAGCCAGGATACTTATAGAATAACAGGAACGATCAGATCACCTCACAACAAAAACTGACGTTTGGCATGGATTCGATCTGAGTTCCTTTTGGTCTGCAGTCCACAATGCTATCCACTGTGTTATAATCTTATGTCAGATCTACATCAAAGATATTAGGACGTCTTTACAGAGTATGTGAATTCTTCACTGACGGCCAGTTAGCCGTAATATATAAAAGTCATGTGCGTTCTCAGATGGAATATTGGTATTCTCTATGGCATGGTTGTGAGAGGTGGCATTAAGGACGATTGGACAAAGTTCAAAATAGAGTAATGCAAATGATCAATAACCCTTTAATTACAAATTAATATCCTCCCTTATACATACGAAGAGATGTTGCATCCCTTGCGTTTTTTCATAGACACTTTTATGGTAAAACTTCAGATGAACTTGCCTCAATTGTGCCTCTCTTCGAATATATCCCCGAGATTCTAGGGCAGCTGATACCGCCCATGCTTTAAAATGTTCTCTTCCACCCTGCAGACATTCTGCATTATAAGCTCATTAATTCTCCGAACCCTCTCTCTGGGGAACTCGCTTCATAATAGTATATTTCCACCAATCTTTAACCCACAGCAATTGTTACAGGCACTTATGAAAAAGGATGCCATTAGGAACATGAACTTTGTTTTCATTGAATTTGTGCTTCCTTCTTACCTTCTTTTAAATATAAATGAGATTTTCATTGTGATATTTGTGGTGGATTATGTTAGTTATTGTGAGATTAAAATAATTGTGGATTTTGGTTCTTGTTGTGGGTTGTGCTTGTTGTGCTTGTCATAGAGAGTTGTGGTAATTGTTATAGTTGTGATATTGTGTGGTATGGTGGGATGGTCGAACATGTTAGTTGTTGTGTTTGGCTGTGGAAGCTGGCTTAGTAGTGGTTAATTACTTGTAATTGACATGGATGGCTCTGGCTTTGAGGAATGATAATTACATAATAGATGATGTTGGTGTGATGCATATACATTGGCTAACACAGTGTCTGGTTGTTGTAGTTGTGGGGGAGGTGCTGGATTGTGACTGTTATGGTTGGTGTTGATGGTGGTAGTGGTAGACGGTAGGAAGTTGCGGCACTAGTGGTTAGATTGTTGGGGTTGAATGATGGTTATTGTGATGAACGGTGGTGGCTATGTGGAACTATAATTGTATGATGAATGGTGGTAGGTGTTGGTGCGATGATTATACCTTTGTTAATGGTGTCATGCATACGAGAGAGAGAGAGAGAGAGAGAGAGAGAGAGAGAGAGAGAGAGAGAGAGAGAGAGAGAGAGAGAGTGTGTACAAAGGAGTATAAAGGAAATCAAGCAACAACAGTTATAGTGACTCCTCTAGGCTGCTTGTCCTCCAAAACACTGAGGATCAAGTGTCCAAACTGGTTTAGAGTGGGTAAGAGAGAGAGAGAGAGAGAGAGAGAGAGAGAGAGAGAGAGAGAGAGAGAGAGAGAGAGAGAGAGAGAGAGGAAAGTAAACAGTTAGGTCAATATACTGTATAGTTAGCAGGTAAGTTAATTGATACCTTAGGTATAGATGTAGTTAACCCTCTATCAGTATTGAGACACTAGTTTTCATTTTATTCTGGTGATCATTTGACGTTTTTATGGAGCTGAAAAATGTCAACTTAACTTAAAAGTCCTATTGTCCTCCAAAAATAGCCTGAACATATTGAACAAATATTTCATGGTATACTGAAAGGGTTAAGAATAGACAAGTAAGCAACAGAGACGAATGTATACAAATATGCCTTCATACAGCGAAGTGTGATGGTGTTAGTATAAGCTGTCAGACACTGAATAATATTTGCTGGTAGTGAGAGAGCAGACAGACAATCACCTACTGTACAAGGAAGGCGGGCACACACTCAAACAGGATTGGTAGAGAGAGAGGAACATGACATAAATTGAGAAGTTAACCCGTAAAGTACCAGTGATGTCCTTTTCATCACATTCTGGCAACTATTAGACGATTTTATTCAGCTTAGGAAGGATCTCTAGCAATAATAAAGCTTCAAACTATCTCGAACAACCCCTTTAACTAACACAGATCCTTCCTAAGCTGCATAATATCGTCTATATATAGCTAGAATACAACATACCATACGTCGCTGGTACTCAAAGGGTTAAGTTGGGTTGGGTTAGATTAGAATAGGTTGGGTTTAGTTGAGATTAGATTATGCCAAGTTGAGTTTGCATTAGTTTGGTTTGGTGACGTTATAGTAATTTAAGTTCCTGTTAGACTGTGTTAAGGGGAGATGGGTTGGTTTTCTGGACCTCCTCCTTCCTCATGTTTAGCCCCATTATTTTTCAGATTTGATGACGTTTACCCTGTTAGTTTGGTGATTTCAAGACCATTCGCCCCATTGTTTTCAATATTAAGACTTTCGTGCCATTTAGGTGTCGATTTTGTTCCTGGCGAGCGATAGCGAGCCTGTAATTTTAGGATGAACCAGCCTTCGGCCTGGAAATTGTTCTACCGAAGAATGTACAAATTTAACTTGAAGGGGGTCTAGGGGGTGATTTTTTGTTTTACTTGATGGAGGTCTAGGGAATAAACTAATAATAATAATATATACTGTACATACACAAATTATTAACCCTATCCCCTTAAGATGGTTTAGGTTGGGTTGTATTTGGATAAGTTACGCATGATTAGCTGAGATTAATTAAATAGAATATAGTCAAATTGAATAATGATTGCAGGCATTGAGAGCGGACATACCATCATCCACTTGCAGTGAATGCGATAAGATACACAAACTGACTTGTGGAAAGATTAAATTATTGATGAAAGCGGTGTCGCACGAGCGATTTTTCTGTCAATTTGTACGAGCAATTGTTGTCTGACAGCTATATAATTTAAGTCTTGAATAAATTAAACTACCTAGCATAATTTACCTTCGATCTAGTTTCCGATGCCTATGTGAAAAAGCCTCATAATTCGAGAACAAACTTGCTCATCGAAAATTGACGGAAAATGCGCTCGTGTGACACCGGCTTAAGCAAATACAAAGCAATACAAAGGAATACTTGCAACAAGAGAGCTTCTGATTCTTACGAGGCGGATTTTAGCTAATCTACGTAAGCTATGTGAAAAGGAGAGAACATAGCTTAGTATGTAAGAACTCACTAATCTTTCAGTTCAGTACCATTCTCTTCAGTACTACACTGTAAACATATATGTAACATTAACAATAAAAACATGTAAATTACCTTTATCGAAAATGTATTCAATATTACGGATTTGAAGCTCTTTATAATCTCTATCTACACGTCGCAGTGTTGCATCTCTTTCACTCTTCTATCGCTATTACAACAATCAATGTTATTCAGAGCTCTCTCATTGCATACACTGTCCCTTGCGGCGAGTGTGAGGCACCCGCCTTTCAACACAGCCCTACTCCTATTCTGTCCAGCTCTCCAACCTCTCCAACACAAGAAATAGAAAAGTTTCTCAGTCTTTCTTCTACTCATCAAGTTAATTCTGGGACTCTCTCATTCAATTAATCTTTTTTTCATCCTATGGCTTAAATTGCTTTATAATTCGTGTGTCCAGGCACTTTTACCGCAACGTCCCTTGAATTTGGCTCTGCCACTCATATGGCTTAGTGGGAGACACTCTTTACAGGCAACTTGCTTTGTGTATCCTTAATGACCGTAAGCACAATGGAATATTTTTAACAGCGCACGGTGTAATTTTGATTTGTTTTGGCTAACATTAGTATACTATATTCAGCTTTTAAAGGGCTAACATTACTGGCAAGTTCAAAATGTATCTCAACTAATTTTTCAATCGACAATTTTTTTTTTAAACGCACAAATTCCTTCATTGATAGCCACAATAACACAAACACGTGTCATCCTTCTGACGGAAAGTAGACAAACTGAAATAAAGTAGAAAAGTGAGGTGCAATTCAGTTAGACAGAGATAGACATAGAAAGGTTGATAGGTAGGTAAGTAGTTATATAGGTAGATATGTAGGTAGATATGTAGGTAAGTTGATATATATGTAGTTAAGTAGGTATACAAAGTGATCGGCAATCAAGTAGAATAGACAACATGAATGCAAGCAGAGAAGTGTGAAGCTGTTGCATTCAGACAGTGAGAGATGATTGCAGGCATTGAGAGCAGACAGGCAATCATGTACATGGAAGGACGGCTAGCAAACATATGTGTGGAGAGATTAACTATAGTCTATTCGCTGTAAGTAGGCGAGAAATCATGACTTCTATCCTCTGTAACACAATAAGAGCTAGAGCAAATTGGCTGTAAAATTCCATATCTATTCCTCGACTGACTCTTCCCAAATGGTAGACATAATAGCTCGATTACTTTAGTCGATTTTGAGTTACAGAAGTTAGACGTCATGAGTTATCGCCTACTTACAGCGAATAGACTATAGTAATGAACAGAGAAGGTACGTACGTTAGTGTGGGTTTGGACATGTTACATTTCTAGGACTCTGTTAGTTTTGATTGAATTAGATAAGGCTGCGTTGCTCGTTTTGATTGAGTTGGGTATGTTAAGTTAGGCTTGTATGTTTATTTAGTTACATAGAACAAGTTGTGTTAGGTAAGGTTAGGACCGTTAGGTTATGTAATATCGGGTTTGGTTAGTTTGGGTTATATATGGTACTCTATGTTTGGGTATATACTGTAGTTTACATAAGAACATAAGAAAATGGGAGTCTGCAGAAAGCCGATTGGCCTACACAAGGCAGATCCCTGTTTTGTATCTATGTATTGATTTACTTAACTATTTCTTAGTTTCCTCTCTAGACCTCCATCAAACTTAAAATAACACCCCATAGACCTCCCTTCGAGATACATTTGTACATTTTTCGGTAGAAACATTTCCCGGCCTAAGGCCAATTCCTCCTAAAATTTCAGGCTCGCTTTTGCTTGCCAGGAAAAAAAATCGACACCTAAATGACTCGAAAGATACTAATATTGACAAAGTTATCGGGTGAAAGTCCTTAAAATATGAAAACTAATGGGCCGAGTGTCTAAAATTAGAAAACTAATGTGGCTAAACATGAGGGAGAAAGTCCAAAGAAGCGGCATATACCTCCCCTTATGTTTGATAAGCTGAGATGAATACAATATAAGACAGTCAGAGAGTGATACATTATGGTAAACATTGAGAAAAGACAGACAATCATGCTTAGATTTAAATGAAGAGGAAAAACAACCATGCCCCCTTAGTGTAATAATTAACTTTATCCTCTTTTGTGTCATCAAGATGCTTAGTTTATAAATTGCAATGTGTTGCTTTTCTCAAAAATCTATCGCTTACTTTAGTCATATTTTTTCCAGGTGATGATAAATTATCATGTTCACATCTTGTTTACTCAGTTACTACGAAAAACACAATCGGTAAATATGTTGTTAACCCTTTGAGTACCAGCGACGTGTGTTTTATTTTATTCTAACTATATTTAGACGATATAATGCAACTTAAGAAGGATTTGTAGTAATTAAAAGGGTTGGTTGAGATAGTCTGACGCTTTATTATTGCTAGTAATCCTTCCTAAGCTGAACAAAATCGTTTAATCATTGCCAGATTATAATTAAACGGATGCCACCGGTACTGAACGGGTTAATGAAGACAACTCGGCTTATTATGACACACAGACATAGTAGTTTAATATTTAGTCAGATGAGTATCGCGAAATTAGCTGCTAAGGGACTCCAGTTATCATCGGCAGGAATAATACCGACTATAGAGAACCATTGCTCAAACACATTTAAGGGAGCCCACATCGCGTTTTTCTCTTTCTCGCCTCTCTTTGGCTTATATCCATTCGGCCCCATTCAGCCTACTGTTTTAAGACGTTTACCCCCATCCAGGTGTCAATATTTTCCTGGCGAGCGGTAGCGAGCCAGCATATATATATTTTTGTTTTGACAGCAAGCTAAATTTGTACATCTTTCGATAAAAGAAATTCTCCGGCGAAGCCGGATTTCTCCATACAATGCTGGCTCCCTATTGCTCGCCAGGAAGAAATCGACACCTGGATGGGGATAAACGTCTTAAAACAGTAGGCTGAATGGGGCCGAATATATACAAGCCAGAAAAGGAGAGAAAGATAAAAACAAAACAAAAACAGCGACCCCCCTTAAGACCTGGTAGTGTCTTGTAATAACTGCATGAATATATACAGATACATTCTTACGTTACTAAGACTTTTTTGGACGTACAATAATGCCAGTAATGATGGCTCTTGTTTAACCCCTTCACTACCGAGGATATCTTTATTCTGTTAGCTATATCTAGACGATTTTATGCAGCTTAGGAAGAATCTGTGGTAGTAAAAACGGGTAATCGAGATAGTTTGAAACCTTTTAACAGCTCTACATCCCTACACAGTTGCAAAAATCGTCTAACAATAACCAGATTAAATTTAATAAGTCGGCACCGGTAAATATTGGGTTAAGTATTGTATGGCTTACCTAAAAATGGGCAAGTGGTGGGAACTTGTAGTATATATATTTTAACGAATGTACATTTTATACTATATATTATCGGATATATGCTAATTACTGTGATATCGTTTTAATCATAGTTGTTGGGTTTGATTATATACCATCTGGTATATGTATAATAATCACTATATATGATTAATTATATGTGTTGGTGTTGACTCTATATTATATCACTCACTCCAACATTTATTCATTTCACCAATCCCTTTATCCACGCACTTCACTCACTCTCACTCACTCTCACTATTGCCTGTCCTTCTCTCATGACCCTCCTTCATTTAAATTCCTATTGGGCTTCGACAGAGAGAGGAGAGGAGGAGGGGGGGGGGGCAAGCGAGAGAGTGAGAGAGAGAGATTTACATATATTTACATATATACACTGGCCACACAGACCTTACGATCCAAACGAGGTGGTCAGGACTTAATTCTAGTAGAGATACCATATCCGACAGCAAAGAAAAGTTGAAGTAAAGGATATAAAAGAAGAGTGAGAGCGAGAGAGAGAGGTTAGGAGAATATGAGGTAGGGAGAGAAGGAAATAAGTACAAAACAGGAAGAAAGGAAGGTAGGGAAAGAGAATGGCAATGAATGAGAGAGAAGAATGAAGTAAAGAAGAAAGATAAGGAGGAGGCGAGAGAACAGGGACGAGAAGAAATGGGGATAAAGGGGATTGTATCTATCTTAAGGGGAGGCAGACCGTTTTTCTGGACCCCCTTCTCCCTAATGTTTAGCCCCACTAGTTTTGAGATTATAAGACGTTTGGCCCTTTACTTTGGCGATTTTAACACCTTTCGCCCCATTTCGTTGTTAATTTTAAGAACTTTAGTGCCAATTAGGTGTCGATTATTTCCTGGCGAGCGATATCGAGCCTGAGATTTTAAGAGGAACCGGCCTTCGGCCGGGAAATTTTTCTACCGAAAAATGTACAATTTATCTTGAAAGGGGATCTAGGGTGTGTTTTTCTAAGCTTGATGGAGGTCTAGGGACGAAACTAATAAAATAAATGAATAAATGAATTAATGGACCAAACAAACGGCCAGTCTCCCCTTAAGGAGAGAATACAATTAATGACAAAATATCATAGGAAAGTGAAATAGTAGACCGAGTATGAAGGCATTGAAGGACATACTGAAGTAGTAGAACGATAATATATGACTAAACATTATTATTTGAGAACAATTTTGTTATTGATGGATAAAAATAAATTGTAGATCATGAATGAGGGACGGAAGTGAAGATGTGTTTTGGGGGAAATTAAGGAGATAAATAATAAATAATAATTAATGACACATAATTGTACTGTACATGCAAGAGGAAAACAAAATCAAGAAAGGTTAATTTAACTGACGAGTAACTTTTTCTCGACCATACGCAACAAATACTTAGGAAGATGAAGTCAGTGAACAACATAATAATTTCGTTTCCAGTAAAATATGGTGAAAACGATAATCATAAGACTTACCTTTATCTGGCAGGAGGCAGGACCTTTTGGTCCACCCTCGTTTCACTCCATTACTTTGGGGATTTAAGGGGGTAGTGCTTGTTTTTTGGTATATATATACAGTATATCTATGTATTACTATATTTTTTATTTTCCTCGCTAGACCTCCATCAAGCTTAGAAAAACACCCTCTAGACCCCCTTTCAAGGTAAATTTGTATATATTTTCGGTAGAAATATGTTGTGGCCGAAGGCCGGTTCCTTCTAAAAGAGGCTCGCTCTCGCTCGCCAGGAGATAATAGACATCTAAAGGGCATGAAAGGTCTTAATATTGACAACAAAATTAGCCGAACGGTCGCAAAATCGCCAAACTAACAGAACAAACGTTTTAAAACCTCAAAACTAATATGCTAAACATGTGGGAGAAGCGGGTCCAGAAATAGCGAGTACTACCCCCTTAATAAGTTTTATCGTATTCAGATATTGATTTTTTTCTGGGCAAGTTTTTTACCACGAGTCTTCAATTTAGAAGAGACCGGCATTTGTCCGGAAAAATAAAGAACAAGAAAACAAAAATGTTCATATTTAGTTTGAAGGGGATGGGGAGGGCAGGGGTTGTTTGGAGGGGGTCTGGGAAAGCGTTTCGTAGGCTAAGAAAACAAATGACTTTATTCGATAAATAAAACAAAAAACAAAACATGTATATACAAAAAAAAAAAAAAAAAAATTTTTTTTTTTTTTTACCTAAACACACTCGAAAAATCTCCATAAACGTCGTACCAAATATTGTTAAAAGGCAAACAAATAATGACCAGGAAAAAAAACACTTTTCATAATACGACATGGAAGTGGGTAAAGTTGGGAAAAATCAATATCTGGGTTATTAATTATTCAGGAATGTTGCACGAAAAAAATAAGGAATTAAAAAAAATTTAAAAGTATTTATGCTTAAACTTAAATGAGAGAGTGAGAGTGAGAGAGAGAGAGAGAGAGTGAGAGAAATTGTCTTTTTGATGATGTCGAGTATTTGCATTACCTAATGAATGAGAGAGAGAGGGGGGGCCGGACCCCCCTCTCTCTCTCTCATTTTGTTATCCTTTCCTTTCACTTTCCCTTATTATTCTCGGGGTTGCTATCGCGTATTGCTGGAGAGAGCGGAGGGTGAGGAGCCTTCATCTTTGCTATCCTTTCCTTCAACTTTCTTTTGGGGTTGTTATCTCTACCAGGCTTAATTCCTGGCCACCTTGCAGGGATCGTTAGATCTGTGTGGCCAGTGTATATATGTAAATCCATTTAAATCTACTAGGATTAAGTCCTGGCCAACTCGCTGGGATCGTACGATCTGTGTTGGCAGTGTATCTATGTAAATCTAAATTACGTTAAACTCTCTCTATTCTTTATGATGTACTCTCTCGCTCCCTACAACCCTCCTCCCCTTAACCAGTGTTAGTACATGAATATATAATGTTCAAGTCCAGAGAGAGAGAGAGAGAGAGAGGAACAGAGGCAGAGTGAAGGGGACTATAATAACTAGGTAGGAGGGCCATCATACATTTAAAAGTGTGGCATGCTGTGAATAATGAAGCGAGCCTTGTTAGTAGCCACCCCCATCCCCACCTCTCTTTCTCTCTCTCTCTCTCTCTCTCCTTTGCTGTTCTATCCTTCTACTATAAACTGTCCCTGGCTCTAGTAGTATTAAGGCCGTACCACCTAGTAGGGGCTGCAACGTCTGTGCGATCTGTGTAACTCTGTGTAAGCCGGTGTAACTCTTCACTGTCACGAACATTCCCGGTCTTCTATAGTAATAAATAATAGTAGGAGGCGACGGGCCGGATTAAAAATGTGTTGATAAAGTTGAAACTTCGCTCTTCTTAGGCAGCTTCAAGACCTCTAAACAATGTAAAGCGTCAGTGAATATGATAGGGGAATTAAATGTCTAGGCCTTACTAAGAGCCTATTGTCCTTTTATAAGTGGAATATTTACAATATATCCAAACACATGATACATTACGCCAGGCGTTTGCTCTGTGTCATCATGTTGCAAGTAAAAAGTGTAAATGTAAATGTTTTCAGTGCATTCATTGTTAAGGGAGCCCACCTCGCTTGTTTTCTCTTTCTCTCCCTCTCTCTTTGGCTTGTATCCATTCGGTCCCATTCAGCCTACTGTGTTAAGACGCTTACCCCCATCCAGGTGTCTATATTTTCCTGGCGAGCGGTAGTGAGCAAGCATATATATATTTTTTGTTTTGTCAGCAAGCTAAATTTGTATATTTTTCGGTAGAAAAATGTCTTCGGCGAAGCTGGATTTCTCCATACAATGCTGGCTCGCTATCGCTCGCCAGGAAGAAATCGACACCTGGATAGGGATAAACGTCTTAAAACAGTTGGCAAAATGGGGCCGAATGGATACAAGCCAGGGAAAGAGAGAAAAGGAGAGAAAGATAAAACAAAGCCGGTGATCCCCCGTAAGAGGAGGATGTGTGAACCCCCTCCCACCAGGGCCATGATGTTTATAATGCACGTCTATTGACTGTATCATCATCATCATCATCATCATCAGTCTTGGTGTGGGGGGACAAGGTACGAGACTGGCAAGGTTATTACCGGGTTTTGTTCTGGTGAGACGCTTACATAGATTTGCATAGACACAATGACCATACAGGAATTTTGATCCTAACAAGGTGGTTACAACTTAATGTTTGAAGACATTTCAGAACCACCAAAAAAGAGTGAGAGAAAGAGTGAGTAGATTATTGCATTAAATAGATGGTTAGATATATATACAGAATACTATACAGATTGCAAACTATCTATTTGAGAAGAGTGTGTAAGGTATATTGTTGGTGCTATGATATGTATAATGCACACGTATTGACGTTACCATCATCATCTGTCTTGGTGTGGGGCACTACAGGTAAAAGGCTGGGGTTATTGCTGGGTATTCTTCGGAGAGAGAGAGAGAGAGAGAGAGAGAGAGAGAGAGAGAGGAGTACAAAGGAAAACAAGCAACATCATGCGACCCCTCGAGGTTACTTGCCCTCCAAAACACTGCTGAGAGAGCGAGAGAGAGTGAAAGATATTATAAAAACCCTCCAGTTGAGTCTCCCAGTCTAATTGTTATCCAATATGAACTTCTCCTTACCCAGTTAATATATCTAAAAACCTCCACAGTATCGAACTTTCTCAACTCTTAAGGGGAGGTATTTAGTGTCTTCCCTAGACTTCCATCAAGCTTAAAATTACACCCCCTAGACCCCCTTTCAAGATAAATTTGTACATTTTTCGGCAGAAAAATGTCTCAGCCGAAGGCCGGTTCCTTCAAATTACTGGCTCGTTATCGCTCGCCAGGAAAAAATCGACACCTAAATGGCACGCAAGTTCTTAAAATTGACAGAAAAGGGGCGAAAGTTCTTAAAATCGCCAAACTAAAGGGGGCGAGCGTCTTAAAATCTAAAAAGCAATGGGGCTAAACATGAGGGAGAAAGGGGTCCAGAAAAAAATCCCGCAAGTGGAAATCCCCCCTTAAGGGAGCCCACCTCGCTTTTTTTCTTTCTCTCCCTCTCTCTTTGGCTTATAGCCATTCGGCCCCATTGAACCTACTGTTTTAAGACGCTTACCCCCATCCAGGTGTCAATATTTTCCTGGCGAGCGGTAGCGAGCCTGCATATATATATTTTTGTTTTGACAGCAAGCTAAATTTGTACATTTTTCGATAGCAAAATGTCTCCGGCGAAGCCGGATTTCTCCATACAATGCTGGCTCGCTATGGCTCGCCAGGAAGAAATCGACACCTGGATTGGGATAAACGTCTTAATCTTTATTTTATTAATTTCACCACAACACCAAACACCCCCAATGAAATTAATTAAAGTATATATGATCCGCCGGGATTCGAACCTGGGTTATCACACACAGATTTTTGCCACCTTAACCATTACACCACCAGGACGGTTAAAGGTTTATGCACACGCCTACGACTTATTATTCATTCTCGAATACTGGATATTAATCTAATCATGTTCAAAACAGTTGGCTGCATGGGGCCGAATGGATACAAGCCAGGGAAAGAGAGACAAGAAGAGAAAAATAAAAACAAAACTGTGACTCCCCTTAAACACTGTTGAGCCTCCCCGGGACACTATGATGTGTTTTACGGCGAAGCTGTGGAGTCTTGGTAATGAAGACTAATGGAGCCTGAATGACTCAATTTAACTTCATGCGTTATCAGGACTCGTGACCACATCAGTATGCAGTGTAGTGAGAGAGAGAGAGAGAGAGATTTACATATATTTACATAGATACATTGGCCAAACAGACCTTACGAGACAAACGAGGTGGTCAGGACTTTATTCTAGTAGAGATGGCATATCCGATAGAAAAGGAAAGTTGAAGGAAAGGATAGAAAAGAAGAAGAAGAGAGAGAGAGAGGGGGGGGGGGGGGCGGGGAGGGAGTACAGTACAGCCTTTCAGTATGTTGACAAAGGAATACAAAGGAATTTGAAAAACAACAATCAAATTTATCCTAACGGGGTTGTTCGATTATAAATCAAATGAGATGTAGACCATACCTGTGCATAACTCATTTCAATTTAGATACTCATTCAGTTGTGTACAGTAGGTGTTCAATTATTTTAGGATGGGTCACCTGGACAGAGTGTATGACAGGTGTGTATAAAAGGTGTATAACTAATTAAGGATGGGTCACCTGGACAGAGTGTATGACAGGTGTGTATAAAAGGTGTATAACTAATTAAGGATGGGTCACCTGGACAGGGTGTATTACAAGTGCATAACTAATTAAGGATGAGTCACCTGGACAGAGTGTATGACAGGTGTGTATAAAAGGTGTATAACTAATTAAGGATGGGTCACCTGGACAGAGTGTATGACAGGTGTGTATAACAAGTGCATAACTAATGAAGGATGAGTCACCTTGACAGTGTATGACAGGGGTGTATAAAAGGTGTATAACTAATTAAGGATGAGTCACCTGGACAGTGTGTATAACAAGTGCATAACTAATTAAGGATGAGTCACCTGGACAGAGTGTATGACAGGTGTGTATAAAAGGTGTATAACTAATTAAGGATGAGTCACCTGGACAGTGTGTATGACAAGTGTGTATAACAAGTGCATAACTAATGAAGGATGAGTCACCTTGACAGAGTGTATGACAAGTGTGTATTATTATGTTCTCTCCACCAACCAACTCTACTCCTAAAATCGATTAATGAAATTAACAGACACATGTGGCAGTCCGGGGATTCGAACCTAGGATGCTCAGACCAAAAATCAACACACTATCCACTGCACCACGAAGACAGTTAAAGAATACTGCACAAGCTTACGATTAATTATGCAGTTTCGAATCATGCATACCAATCTTAGCATGTATAAAAGATGTTTAACTAGTTGAGGGAGGTCACCGTTTTTGTTTTATCTTTCTCTCCTTTTCTCTCTTGCCCTGGTTTGTATCCATTCGGACTCCTTCAGCCAACTGTTTTAAGACGTTTATCCCCATCCAGGTGTCGATGTCTTCCTGGCGAGCGATAGCGAGCCAGCATTGTGTGGAGAAATCCGGCTTCACCGTAGACATTTTTCTATCGAAAATGTACAAATTTAGCTTGCTGTCAAAACAATATACATATATACTGGCTCGCTACCGCTCGCCAGGAAACATATTGACACCTAGATGGGGGTAAACTTCTTAAAACAGTAGGCTGAATGGGGCCGAATGGGTACAAGCCAAAGAGTGAAGGAGAGAAAGAGAACAAAAGCGCGGTGGGCTCCCTTAAGGATAACTCACCTGGACAGAACAGTATGGCCGCCACCACTACCAGGCGCTGCCACGACGCCATCTTGGTACTCCTGCAACAAGAGAACATACCCATTAGTTCCATAATGGTGGAGAAAAATCAAATATTGTGTACAATTTTGGATACAAAAGAAATATTTGAAATGTCCATAGTAATCGACCCATTAATAGTATTTTGGTGCTGATAAACCCCTGTAACTTAAAAACAACAAATATATATATATATATCAATGAATCACTCTGTACACCTAACTTGGTTTTATTTATGCATTTATTTTTCTGTGTTCAAAGGAGACAAAAGGCAGGTTGCCTTTAACGAGTGTTTTCCCCAGAATCAAAAGAGTGACAGAGAGCCAATTCAAGGGACGTTGTGTCCTAACTTCATTATGGATTATATATATATCACAGTATAGTCAGCTCTATATTTGTTTTCAAACAAATGTAACATTAAATTCAGCCTCTTTGAAAAACATGCAGTAAGCAATACCAATTTCATATCAACTGTCCAATGTAAATAATATGTATTACATTTTATATTAGAATAATATGGTCCATACCGTACATAATATGGTCCATACCGTACATAATATGGTCCATACCGTACATAATATGGTCCATACCGTACATAATATGGTCCATACCGTACATAATATGGTCCATACCGTACATAATATGGTCCATACCGTACATAATATGTTCCATACCGTACATAATATGGTCCATACCGTACATAATATGGTCCATACCGTACATGATATGGTCCTTACCGTACACAATATGGTCCATACCGTACATAATATGGTCCATACCGTACATAATATGGTCCATACCGTACATAATATGGTCCATACCGTACATAATATGGTCCATACCGTACATAATATGGTCCATACCGTACATAATATGGTCCTTACCGTACATAATATGGTCCTTACCGTACATAATATGGTCCATACCGTACATAATATGGTCCATACCGTACATAATATGGTCCATACCGTACATAATATGGTCCTTACCGTACATAATATGTTCCATACCGTACATAATATGGTCCATACCGTACATAATATGGTCCATACCGTACATGATATGGTCCTTACCGTACATAATATGGTCCATACCGTACATAATATGGTCCATACCGTACATAATATGGTCCATACCGTACATAATATGGTCCATACCGTACATAATATGGTCCATACCGTACATAATATGGTCCATACCGTACATAATATGGTCCATACCGTACATAATATGGTCCATACCGTACATAATATGGTCCATACCGTACATAATATGGTCCATACGGTACATAAATGTTTTATTTATTTACAACCACTTTAGTTGTATAACCAGATTACTTTCCATTTACGTGCATCATACCATTTTGGCTACACTTGATTACATAATTGATATATATCTATCTATTCTATTATATATATTCAGACCCAATCCCTACTTTTCCGTTTTTTGTTTTTTTTATTTGGGGGGTGGGGGGGGACCCAAGACAGAGCAAGAATAGGGACAACACAACAGAACACAATGAACACACAAACACAAAATACAAATTCACACACATCTAGGTCATCCAGGAGAAGACCCAGAGACCAGGGTCAGCAAGGTCCCTTCAGCACTTCCCCGGCCCCCGACCACCCGGAGGGGTTTCGATCTCGGCAGGCAGACATGCAGCAGAGCGAAACCACAAGCCCGCCCACCACACTTCCAGGCGCACCCTTCACATGCATTACATAATTTACTGTGTGTTATATTTATTAGGTTTTTTGCAATTTGAAGTGGGTACATAACATTATTAGGTACATTAATAATGACTTAACCTATCTATCCTTATAATAGATTGGCTTATTATGACCAATATATCTGTAAAAGGTAAACTAATTATGAACACTTTAAAACCCCTCTTCATAAAGTGTGCATAAGTTACAGAGAGAGAACTATTGTAATATTTTGGTACAACTTTTGCTATATCGTTAAAACACAATTGTTATTGTGGGTGTGATGGCTTCCGTATTGCAAGCTTTTATATTTGCATGCACTCCAATTGTATACATTGTTGGCATTGCAATATAAGAGGATTATATCTGTATTTATTCCAAATTGTATTTTGATAGCAAAACCTTTTTCATTTGTATTTCTTATATATACAGTATATATATATATATATATATATATATATATATATATTTATTTTTTTTTTTTTTTTTTTATTTTTTTTTTTTTTTATACTGTAGCTCTTTGAATTTACTTTGTTTTTTATTTGAATCCAATTTGCCCCTTCATATTGAGCATTAAATGGTATTTATTAAAGATATTCCACGGTGTTTCTTCGTATCACGCCTGGCCACTTATATTTTCAAGTACAGTTAAGTTCAATAGTTTACTGACCATCTTGATCAAACACGGTGTATGCTTAAAGCCGGTATCTCACGAGCGCTTTTTCCCTCAAAATGTATCCTCATCATTGGTCTGGCAGCTTATGAGGTCAACATTTATAATATCTCTGTCACCTAAAATTATCTATCATTAGTCTAGTTTCCGATACCAGTGTAAAATATTCCAGAAATGTTGACTATAAAAGCTCTCCTGTGATACCGGCTTAATTTACTAATACACTTCCTTGACCATTCTATCTCGATTACAATAGTTCACGTGGGAGAAAATTCAATAATGGTGTATATATATATATATATATAATATATATATATATATATATTAATAATCTAATTTCCTTTATAAACTTAGAATTGTTCCTTGAGTTTAACGTTTGCATACAGTACTGTGTTTGAACAAATAATGTAAATATGTTTGACTAAGTAAATTTACTTTGTTCCAGGTTCGTGAATGGAATCCCCGTCTTTCTACTCTTACCCAAGTATGTTAATGTGTTCTGGTCATGAATACTCTTACCCAAGTACGTGAGTGTGTTTTGTGTTAATCTTACGTCAATGTATTCTTATCGTTCCTTTCTATTTTTACATAAGTTCGTAAATGTTTTCCTTGTCAGTCTACTCCTACCCATGTATGTAACTGTGAATGACTATAATCACCATATGAGGAGGAGCACTACTGTATATTGACAATGTTTGGCAGATAGCTTCTTCAGGTCACTAACAGACGTTATAGTAACTGTGTCCTTACCGCGCCTCTCTATTCTGTACGTATATTGATATAGCTATGTGTACCTTAAGGGGGGACACCGGTTTTTTTGTTCTCCTTTCCTCTCCTTCCCTGGCTTGTATCCATTCGACCCAGTCAGCCAACTGTTTTAAAAAATGTATCCCCATCCAGGTGTCAATTTTTTCCTGGCGAGCGAAAGCGAATCACCATTGTATGGAGAAATCCGGCTTCGCCGGAGACATTTCTCTATCGAAAAATGTACAAATTTACCTTGCTGACAAAACACATTTTAAAAAATATGCTGGCTCGCTACCGCTCGGCAGGACAAATCGTCATCTGAATGGGGATACACGTCTTAAAACAGTAGGCTGAATGGGACCGAATAGATACAAGTCAGAGAAAGAGAGAAAATGAGATACAAAAAAGCAGGTGACCCCCCTTAAACACATTGCAGTTATATTTGTCCCGGTGATTAAGATATATACATTAATATTATAGTTATATATTATACCAAAAGTTAAGTATGTATTACTTACTAGCTTGGCTAGTGATACATTCTTTCAAAGTGCATTTAGTGGCTGTCTTTATTGTATGCATTTCTTTTGTATATACCGAGTGTTTAAACCTATTTCTTAATAGTGTGTGCGAAATACCGTTTGGATTATTACTTACCTAATGATTTTAATAGAAACAGTATCTGCTACTGTTTTAATACATCAACTTACTATTGTTTTCTGTCCTTCTTCCACCTCTTCATCATGATGTACTGTACGTGCCTATATTTATATTTGTCATCATTGTTCTCGACCTTCCCTCCCTTTCTCTAATTATGTGTTTATTCAACGACATATATATTGTTATACTGGATGCTCCCCCTCCCCCTCCTTATTTGTCCTTACTCCCCTTCCTCCCTTCCTTCCTTTCCTGTCGCCAATTAGATACGTGTACTCAGCCAAAGATATATATAGTCCCCTCCTATTATCTTCTCCACCTACTTCCTCCCTTTTACCTTCATCCTCTTCAGAGTATTTGTCTGCATAGTTTTCTTCTTCGTATTAATATTGTTTCTCTCCTCTTCGTCCCTATTCTTCCACACTTACAGATATCCTCCTCCCTCAAATATGTTTATATCGGAAGATATAGTGTTCTCCTGTATGCTGGTAATTCTCCTCCCCCTCCCCTTCTACGCCTGCTCTCTCCTCCTAAATTATCTTCCCCACTCCTCCTCCTCTACACCCTTCATCTCTACTGTCATCTTCCTCCTCCTCCTTCCCACTTCTCATCTCCCCCCCCCCCCCTTCTCTCCTATTCCTCTCCCTCCTCCTTTTCAGTATCATTCTCATTATTTGCATGATCACTATTATCACAGACCTCCCCTCCTTGCTTTTCTAATCAGATAGTTCATTCAGCGAGAGATATAGTTTCGATACAGTTTTCCCCTCACCTCTTCCTCCTATTCCCCCTCCTTTTTCCCCTTCCTCTTGACCTCTTCCTCCTCCTCCTCGTCTTTCTCCTTCCTCTTGACCTCTTCCTCCTCCTCCTCCTCCTTTTTCCCCTTGACCTCTTCCTCCTCCTCCTCCTCTTTCTCCTTCCTCTTGACCTCTTCCTCCTCCTCCCCCTACTCCTCCTCCTCCTTTTCCCCCTTCCTCTTGATCTCTTCCTCCTCCTCCCCTTCCTCTTGACCTCTTCCTCCTCCTCCTCCCTTTTCTCCTTCCTCTTGACCTCTGCCTCCTCCTCCCCTCCTCCTCCTCTTTTTTCTCCTTCCTCTTGATCGCTTCCTCCTCCCCCTACTACTCCTCCTCCTTTTTCTCCTTCCTCCTTCCCTTCCTCACCTGTCCCCAATTAGATATGTTTACCCAGGTAGAGATATAGTCCCTGGACGGGGGTTTGCTCAGTCAACAATTTACCATTATGGCTGTTTGCTGTTTCACTCATTCATTATTTCTATATGAGGACCATTATATTTGTCTTCGCTCATTATTCCACCCTCTCCTTCTGTGTATTTATCTTGTCTCCATTATTATTATTGTGTTATCTTAATCATAGTCATTTTATTTGTCACATCTTTACTGCCTTATTCTTTTGCATGTTATATTATTCCTCCTCCCTCGTCCTACTCCTTCTTCTTCTTCTCCTCTTACTCCTTCCCCTCCTTTTGGAAAAAGTGTAACGTAGAGTCAAAGGAATGATACCTAGGTTGCGAATCAAACCATACGAGGATCTCTAAAGAAACCAAAGGTCAAGCTGAGGGAGGGTGGGTGGTGGGGTATAAAAGGGGGGGGGGGGGAGTGGAGGATGTGGTGTGGAGAGATGCCACTACTTCCCATATGTCACCCAATTTTGAGACATTTCCCAGCACTGACACGATAATTGAAAGGTTGTTTTTACACATTTAAATTACTGTGCTTCCGGAAGGACCGTCATAGTCCCTGGGTTAATAAAGGTCTTCAAAAACTTTAAAGAATTCAGCAACCTAAATTTAAGTGATTACTTCACTATCGACCGCTCAAAGTTCATTCGAAACAATATTTGTAAAATTATAGGACATCGATTTAACTCTATTGAAGCAAAACACTTCTTCTTCAACCGTGTTGTAAACATTTGGAGCAGACTACCTTCAAACATTGTGAACTGTGATACAGTTGAGACTTTCAAGAACAGTCTAGATAAGTACTTGGCCACTAACCCTCAATTAACAATATTACTGCCAGAATAAGTCTAACTTGTAATGAACAAATATTACAGAGCACAACGCAGATATCATTTATGCGTCTTATTTTAGGCATGGTCGAAAGTATATATATATATTTTTGTTTTTTCTCTAAAGATCTTAAATGTAAAATTAGCATAAACTACTAATTAATCTCCTTTCACCCTATCGTATCTAAAATTCCATGTTGTTTTTCCGTGCTGGTGTTTTTTTCTTCTCAACTATTTACACGTTAGCGTAAGCTGGAGTGAGTGGTGGATGGGGAGGAACCTTATGCTGCTTTACTATCCTTTGTTCTACCTAGTAGTTAGTAGCTTAGCAGTGTAGCTATCCAAACTGCCCAATAAGGACCAATAGGTTTGTTATACATTGTAAGTCCTTTGTATTTCTTTGTATTCCTTCTCCTCCACCTCCCCTCCAACCCAACAATGCACCGTACTAGTTATAAAAGCAAATATAATTATTGGTTTCACTGGAAGATCATTTATACACACATCCGTAAATGGTGTTCTTGTTTTATACAATTCCTTAGTTTGCCCTCATCTGGAATACTATGAACAAAATGTGGTGTCTGTATAATTAAAAACGACATATCAAAACTTGAAAGAATACAGTGGAAGAAAACAATATATCCCTTGACTAAGAAACAAATCATACGAGGAATGTATTTAGATTGTGTTATGTTTAACAAAGCAGGTTAAGAGGGGACCTAATCCAAGTACATAAACAAATTAACGTCTTGACAGTATGAATGCCAACACATACTTCACAATTGACAATTCAAATTACACTAGACGAAATTATTGTAAAATCATTGAAAAGCCTTTTCACTCGCATGCAGCAAAGCATTTCTTTTTCAATCGAGTGATAAACTAATGGAATGGAATACCTAGTAATGTCATCGAGTTTTACACTGTCCAATCTTTAAAAGATATCTCGCTCATAACCCCAAAATAAATGCATTCACAAACGAGTCGTATTTTCATATTATGCTATCCTATGTTTTACCCTAGATAGACTAGGTTAGGTAAATTAGTTACAAGCAGCCTCGTAACGATCAATAGATATATTGTTGTTTGTATTCCATTGTACTCCTCTGTACTCCTCCTCCCCCTCCCCTCCTCCATATATTCCTTTTTCCCTCTCCTACCTTCCTTACCTGTCCCCAATTAGATATGTTTTCCCAGGTAGAGATATAGTCCCTGGACGGGGGTTTGCTCAGTCGACAATTTACCTTTATGGCTGTTTGCTGTTTCACTCATTCATTAGTTCAATATGAGAGGCCCACGATAGTTTTCTTCCTCTCAATCCTTCCTCTGCTTCACAATCTCTGCCTCTTCTCTTTTGCTGCATGTTCCTTATACTTTCTTAATTCCTTCCATTCCAGTTTATCTTCATTTCTTGCCTCTCCTCCCCCTTCTTTTATTTATCCAAGGCATCTCTTCTCTTCTTTTCTTTTCTTCCCTACCCCTCCTCTCTCTCTCTCTCTCTCTCTCTCTCTCTCTCTCTCTCTCTCTCTCTCTCTCTCTCTCTCTCTCTCTCTCTCTCTCTCTCTCTCTCTCTCTCTTCACTGCCATTTTCATTATCGCATTTCCATTCGTCCCCTGATGTAGAGCCAGCTGAATCCAGTAGTTCGTCAACAACTGTGATCAGCAAACTGTATAGTTGTCCACAATAACTTGTATCCACTACGTGATGTTATAAATGATAGGCAAACTGATGTGATTGAATTACGAGTGCAATTTATCACACGGTCGGTCATTCATATTGTTAATTAACTATCTATGTTGCAGCCATTTAATATTTTAAGTCAGTTATACTATTTTGCTTCCATATACTGTATACAACTAGGCATTGGATGCAAATTATTGTTGGCAGTGTGCATTACCTAGAGATCTCATACTAGCTATATACCTCCGCCGTATTGGTGCCACTGGTGTCAATTATGGTTGGCAGTGTGCATTACCTAGAGATCTCATACTAGCTATATACCTCCGCCGTATTGGTGCCACTGGTGTCAATTATTGTTGGCAGTGTGCATTACCTAGATATCTCATACTAGCTATATACCTCCGCCGTATTGGTGCCACTGGTGTCAATTATTGTTGGCAGTGTGCATTACCTAGAGATCTCATACTAGCTATATACCTCCGCCGTATTGGTGCCACTGGTGTCAATTCAGCCTCGCTTTACACTCAAATAAATATGTCCATACCCGTAATAAATATTCGATAATACTATTACAAGATATATGGTTTTGGCTTTGAACCTATATTCTACATGACCACCCTGTTGACAGTTCATTACAGCACCTTATGGCGTCCAAAGAAAAGGATGGCTGTATCTTATACTAAAGGATCTCTAACGTTAGCTGATATTATAACTAATTTTGAATCTTGCTTGTCAGCTCTTTTCATCATTACCTCTTATACACTGTGAGGGCATAAATTTAACAGAAAACGGTATAAATGAAGAGTTCATTGACATATCTATTCAAATGATAACACGTAACCAAGTGAAGCATAAATTATTGTCTGCGTATAACTTGTGTTCCATTCAAGTGTTTACATACTAAAGTGTGGCCTTGGGTCATGAGCATATATTAGGTTACAGTAATTCGATTCATTGAACCTTTAAGGCAGCCCACCTCGTTTTTTTTTTTTTTCTCTCCCTCTCTCTTTGCCGTTTATCCATTCTGCCCCACTCAGCCTACTGTTTTAAGACGATAACCCCCATCCAGGTGTCAATATTTTCCTGGCGAGCGGTAGCGAGCCAGCATATATATATTTTTGTTTTGGCAGCAAGCTAAATTTGTACATTTTTCGATAGAAAAATTTCTCCGGCGAAGCCGGATTTCTCTATACAATGCAGGCTCACTATCGCTCGCCAGGAAGAAATCGACACCTGGATGGGGATAAACATCTTAAAACAGTTGGCTGAATGGGGCCGAATGGATGCAAGCCAGGGAAAGAGAGAAAAGGACAGAAAGATAAAATAAGCCGGTGATCCCCCTTAATCTTTCTCACCTCTCTTCCTCCTCCTCCTCCTCCTCCTCCTATTTGCTTCCTCCTCCTTTCTGCGTTCTCCTCCCTTCGACCCTCCTCCTCTCTGCTCCTTACTCCCTTCTCCTCCCTTCTAACTCCCCTTACTTTTTGCTTCCTCCTCCCTTCTATCACCCTCTTCCTCCTTTCTGTGTTTTCCTCCCTTCTGCTTCCTCCTCCCTTCGACCTCCTCCTCTCTGCTTCTTATTCCCTTCTCCTCCCTTCTACCTCCCCCTATTTGTTTTGCTTCCTCCTCCCTTCTACCTCCTCTTGTTTCCTTCATCTCTCTGCTCCCTCCTCCGCATTAATAATTTCCGGCTTGGTCATCTTTGGCCTTACCTCCTACACAATATATAATTGTGTGTACAGCACGAATGAGACGCATAAAAGATGATTCCAAAGCTCCTGTGTGGTAATTAGATAACGTACACAATTGAATCATTTTTATGTGTGCCATTATTGTTATATTAAACACGTCATTTTAAATCATAGTACTCCTCTCCTCCACCACCTCAGGCTCCTCTTCTCCTGAAACACCTATATATGCACTGAATTATGTGTTCGATATTATTACTTTATGTTCTTTTTCTACGGATATTATATGGATAATTGTAATGCCCTCGCAAAAAACCCGCCACCCAAATACTCTGCTACCTGAGTTGACGTTTGGGTTAGTGTAAAATAGTCATGATGGTGAAATCTAATGCCCCTTTCCCACTGATGCGACAACTCACGATTTTCGTCGCCGAGGACGTAGTTTTGGCAAATTCGCAAGAATGCGTGCGACGTTCACGATTTTGACCGTTAACCCTTTCGCTGCGGGTGACGTTCCGGAACGTCCTGGCAAGTTACAGCAATTTGCAGGCTTTAAAAGCCTGTAGAAACGTAAAAATCAAGTGTCAGTGGGCGGGAGCGTGAGGGGCCCACCTCCGACCCTCAGAACACCGAGCGGCTCACTGAGGTTGACTGTGTTTCGCGCGAGTCTCTCTCTGTCTCTCTCAACAGTGTAGCCAATCGAGCGAGTGTTACATAATAACAGGGTTCACGCGTTTCACTTGCACCACTGCGGGTGAACCAGACCACTTACAGGGTCCGTTCTGGTGTAATTTTGAAGCTATTTTCGCCTAGTTTTCGGCAGAATACACTTCATTTAATGCAGATGCTTGATTTATCATTCAGGTGTACCTGAATATGCCCTAAATAACCTAAACATATCCGCAGCCAAAGGGTTAAAAACCGTTGACAAGTTTACACTCGGCGCCGACGTCGCCGATGAGTAAGACGTAATCGGCGACATTATGCGAAGTCATCGGCAAATTGAGCGATGGTTCGGTGAATACCTCGGCGAGATTATTTAGTTTCATCCCTAGACCTCCATCAAGCATATAAAGCACCCCCCAACACCCTCCTTCAAGATCAATTTGTAAATTTTTCGATAGAAAAATATCCTGGCCGAAGGCCGGACGTTCCTCAAAAAGTACAGGCTCGCTATCGCTAGCCAGGAAAAACTCGACGCCTAAATGACACGAAAGTCTTAATATTGACTACGAAAAGGGGTGAAATGTCTTAAAATCGCCAAACTAATGGGCCGAACGTCATAAAAAATGAAAACTAATGGGGATAACCATGAGGAAGAAAGGGGACCAGAAAAACGACCCATCTCCCCTTAATTCGGAGATTGGTAATGTCCGGTTTCGCAGGAGAAATTTTTCTATCAAATAATGTAATGTACAAATTTAGCTTGCTCTCAAAACAAAAAATATATATGTTGGCTCGCTACCGCTCACCAGGAAAATATTGAAACCTGGATGGGGGTAAACGTCTTAAAACAGTAGGCTGAATGGGGCCGAACGGATAAAAGGCAAAGAGAGAGGGAGAGAAAGAAAAAAAACAAAAAACACGAGGAGAGAGGGAGAGAAAGAGAAAACAAAAAAAGGCGAGGTGGGCTCAGTTAAGCCGTAACGCAAACATTGAGCCCACCTCGCTGTTTTTGTTTTATCTTTATCTCCCTCTCTCCTCGTTTTTTTTTTTTCTATTTCTCTCCCTCTCTCTTTGCCTTGTATCTGTTCGGCCCCGTTCAGCCAACTGTTTTAAGACGTTCATCCCCATCCAAGTATTGATATCTTCCTGGCAAGCGATAGCGAACCAGCATTATATGGAGAAATCCGGCTTTGCCTGAGACATTTTTCTATCGAAAAATGTACAAATTTAGCTTGCTCTCAAAACAAAAATATATATATATATGTTGGCTCGCTACCGCTCACCAGGAAAATATTGAAACCTGGAAGGGGGTAAACGTATTAAAACAGTAGGCTGAACGGGGCCGAACGGATACAAGGCAAAGAGAGAGGGAGAGAAATAGAAAACAAACAGAAAACGAGGAGAGAGGGAGAGAAAGAGAAAACTAAAAAAGGCGAGGTGGGCTCAATGTTTAAGTCTTAACACAAACATTGAGCCCACCTCGCTGTTTTTTGTTTTCTCTTTCTCTCCCTCTCTCCTCGTTTTTTTTTTTTTTTTCCTATTTCTTGCCCTCTCTCTTTGCCTTGTATCCGTTCGGCCACGTTCAGCCTACTGTTTTAAGACGTTTACCCCCATCCAGGTTTCAATATTTTCCTGGTGAGCGGTAGCGAGCCAGCGTATATAAACAAAATTGTTGAGAGCAAGCTAAATTTGTACATTTTTCGATAGAAAAATGTCTCCGGCAAAGCCAGATTTCTCCATATAATGCTGGTTCGCTATCGCTTGCCAGGAAGATATCGACACTTGGATGGGGATAAATGTCTTAAAACAGTTGGCTGAATGGGGCTGAATGGATACAAACCAGAGAAAGAGAGAAAAGGAGAGAAAGAGAAGAACAAAAACAGGTGAACCCCCCAAGAGAGGTGCATAGAAAAAAGGGTTGACAGGTTCACTATAGGCCTAATAATTTTGTTTTACCCACCTCGCGGAACGTGCTCTTTGGCATCGTCGATGTTCTCGGAACATCTGAGAGCATCGGCGAGCAGAGCATCTGAGAGCAGCGGTGAGCATCCATGCAGCGTTGCAAAGTTTTTTTTGTGCGAAACCCTCCGCGATGTCTCGCCGATGTCGCAGATGATCGCAGAAGCCCTCGCAGATCCCTTGGCGATGCTAGACGATGCTTGCGAGGGCAACGAACCCTCGTGAGTCCTGTCTAAAATTTTGAACAGTCTGAACATTTGGACGACCCACGAGGGCCCTTGCGAGGCCTTGAGAGGCCTTGCGAGTCAAACGAATTTTCATGAGAGGGTTTAAGACATGTCACGAATGTGCCAATTTATTGGTGTCGGCGATGAAAATCGTGAGAAGTCGCATCAGTGGGAAAGGGGCATTACTGTTTCACTATTTGACCCAAAAATCTATAACGTACGAGAAAGGCCGCTCTTACTCTGCCAATAGTGATTTAAGGCAGTATGATGTATGTGTGTGTGTGTGTGTGTGTGTGTGTGTGTGTGTGTGTGTGTGTGTGTGTGTGTGTGTATTTTTTCTTCTGTATAATTGTACAAATGTGCGCACGCAACAGATTGAGTACTGGACTGTTTGTGTGCGAATATCCTTGTGCGTGTTAATCTGCGTGTGTGTGTACGTATCCTTCCTTGCTTGTATGTATGTGTACGACAAGCTGAGTACTTGACTGTGTGTGTTTGTGTCCGAATGTTCGTGTGCGTGTGACGGCTTCAAGAGCAGATCAAGCAGGCTTCAAGGTGCTTAGCTCCGTGTCAGGCAAACGAGAGAGAGAGAGAGAGATGAACTCAATACAATATATAGTGTGGAGACACTTTTGTAATGTGAAACAAACAAAATGAAGGACAGGCAAGCATATAATCATGTCGTGTGTTTGATTATATACAGTATACTGTACAATGTACATGGTATGCAAATATGTGTGTGTGCATGTGTGTGAAAGTAAGTTACGTACGTGCTTTTGTGTATATGTTACGGCCTTTTTGAAAAAGTGGCCTTTTTGCGAAATTACCGGGAGCTTTGCAAAATGACCAAAAACCTAGCCTTTTTGTAAAATGACACTTAATGTCTGGCCCATTTGCAAAATGTCCAGCATATTGGCCTTTTTGTAAAATTACCTTGCCCTTTTGCAAAATGACACCAAACGTCTAACCTAACCTAACCTAACCTAACCTAACCTAACCTAACCTAACCTAAAATGTTAGGTTAGGTTAGACGTTTGGTGTCATTTTGCAAAAGGGCACAGGTAATTTTACAAAAAGGCCAAAATGCTGGACATTTTGCGAATGGGCCAGACATTAAGTGTCATTTTACAAAAAGGATAGGTTTTTGGTCACTTTGCAAAGCTCCCGGTCATTTCGCAAAAAGGACACTTTTTCCTAAAGACCGTAACATATATATGATTCTGTATGAGAGTACAAAGGAAATCAAGCAACACCAGGTCTAGTGACACTTCTAGGCTGCTTGTCCTCCAAAACACTGAGGATTAAGTGTCCAAACAGTGGTTTAGAGTGGGTAAGGGAACATTGGAAAGGGAACTACTGCCCTAGAACTAATGTCCGTGGTAGGATTAGGAAGTTAGTAGGGGACAGATGGGTTAGTAACTGAGGGGGCGATAAAATAAAGTTATTCATTTACAAACGCAGTCAGTCGCGGGTTTGATGCGAGATATTTGTCTAAGCGGAGTTTAAATGAATCAACGGTGCTGCAGTCTATAACGTCTCGGGGAAGCCCATTCCACAAGTTGACAACTCGATTGAAGAAGAAATTCTTAGATTCGTGTGAGTTAAAAGATTTACCAAAAATGTTGCAACCGTTTCCCCGCGTGTAATTAGATTGGTCGATAGTGAAGTACTTACTACAGTTCATATTGTCGATGCCTTTGATGATTTGAACACTTGAATTAAGTCACCTCTTAATCTGCGCTGGGTTAAAGGAAATAGATTTAATTCTCTAAGACGCTCTTCGTATGGTTTGTTCTTTAGGCTAGGTATCATTTTGGTAACTCTATGTTGAACTCGTTCTAGCTTGTTTATATCTTTTTGGTAATAAGGGCACCAGGATTGAACGCAGTATTCCAGAAGAGGGCAGACTAAGGAATTGTAAAGGGTGAGGATAACTTCTTTGGATTTATGCTCAAATGACCTACCTATAAAGCCAATTATTTTGTTTGCCTTCTTAACAACTTCTGAACATTGTTGACTCGGTTTTAGGTTACTCGATATTGTTACTCCCAGATCGATTTCTCTGTTTACATTCTTAAGCTGAGTGCCATTCATCGAATAGTTTGCTCTCATTTAGGTATCCGATATGTAGTACTTTACATTTATCCGCATTGAAACTCATTTGCCAAATTTGGGCCCAACATGACAATTTATCTAGATTGTGTTGCATATCGTCAACTTGTTCTTTTGAGAGTACGCTATTTGCAATTTTTGTATCGTCAGCAAATTTTGAGATTGTACAGGTGAGACCCTCATCTATGTCGTTGATGTAAATTAGAAAGATAATTGGTCCTAGTACCGATCCCTGGGGTACCCCGCTACTTACATTGGTCCATTTAGATGCCTTACCGTTTATGACTACTCTTGCTTTCTGTCGCTGAGCCAATTTTCTATCCATTTCAACACACCGTCTTGTATTCCATGCGCTTTTAGTTTTAGCAGTAAACGTTTGCGGGGAACTTTGTCAAAGGCCTTTTGAAAATCAAGGTATATAATATCTACAGCTTTACTCTCATCGTAGAGGTTAAGGATATTGTGGAAGAAGTTTAAGAGGTTTGTTAAACAGGAACGTTTTTTACGAAAGCCGTGTTGAGTATCTTTAAGTAAGTTATTTGCCTCTAAGTGATTTACGAGTCTGTCTCTTATGACCGTTTCTAACATTTTACATACAATTGAGGTTAAGCTAATTGGACGATAGTTACTGGGTAGGGATTTGCTGCCTTTTTTTAATATCGGTGTTACGTTGGCTAGCTTCCACTGATCAGGCATAGTCCCAGACTGCAAGGATTCATTGAATAGCAATGTCAGTGGTTTGGAGAGCTCATCCTTAGCTTCCTTTAGAACTCTAGGCGAGATTGTATCAGGTCCAGGCGTTTTATTACCTTGAGTTTATCTAAACAATTCAATACTTCTCTCTCTGTAACGGTGATATTGCTTAGAACATCTGAATTATCAATCTGAATCGGCGATGGTGTAGGGATATCACTGAGGTCTTCGGTTGTAAAAACTGATGCAAAGAAGGTATTGAGGGCATTACTCATTTGTACTTCGTCTTTGGTGTATTCTCTATTTTCATCGACCTAACGGTCCAACAGTTGAAGTAACTACTTTTTTCTTTCTGATATAACTATAGAATTCTTTTGGGTTTGTTTTACTTTGATTCGCAACATGTAACTCCAGGGTCTTTTTACTTTGCTTAATTAACTGTTTGGCTTTGCGTCCTAGCTCTCCAAATTTCACCCGTTCTTCGTCATTTTGTGAGGATTTTAATCTATCATTAACAATTTTTTTAGCAAGCAGATAGTCTGAAATATCTTTATTCTACCATTTGGGCTTATCATTATGGCTGGACGCCATATTTTCGATGGTATGCAGTCTTGCACTGCTTAGGTAGGTAAGTGGTTGTGAAACACTCCCAAGATGTATTATGTCGTTATTGTTAGTCAGAAAGCTCCAGTCAGTTTCTTTAAGCTTTGATTTAAGTTTATGAAAATTTGCTTTCTTGAAATTAGGGACTTTCTCAATGCTGCTATTTGATTTGTTACTAGTAAACTTTAAAGTGAAAGTTATTGTACGATGGTCGCTGTTACTGAATTCATCACCAACATTCAAATTCTCTATTAATTCTTCTTTTGTTGCGAGTACAAGGTCAAGCACATTATTACCACGGGTCGGAGATTGTACAAATTGAAAAAGTGAACTCTCTTGCAAGTTAGCATAGAGGTCGTGTCCAGAGTGTGAAGTAAGAATATCGCCCCATTTAGTCACGGGTAAGTTGAAATCGCCAAGAATTACGGTATCTTGTATGTTAGTTATTTCTGCAATTTGTTCATAAATTCACTGTCAGTTTGCACTGATTGAGATGGGGGTCTGTATAATAAAGCTAGTGTTATTTTAGTTCCTCGTTTATTATTTAATAGTACGTAAGATATGTCTATATTCGCAATTTGAGGTTTTGACATTAAGACGGGATTAAGACTTTCCTTTATAAAAAACAGAACTCCTCCTCCATTTCTATTGATCCGACTTTTCTCAAACATTGTATAACCAGGAAGCGTATATTCGGCTAAAAAGTCTCTGTCTTCCGTATTTAACCAAGATTCTGTAATGCCGATTATATCATAATGTTCTGTAAACACGATTTCCTCTAGATCTGAAAATTTATTGCGTATGCTACGAGCATTTACATAAAACACCTTAAGAGTATTAGAGTTGGATGTTACCGATTGTGCATTGTCTGAATTTTCAGTTCGTATTTGACTTACATTACCCTATCTGGGGTCTGGTTGACCCCGTTTTTTGAACGGAAATCCTTGACTGCATCGTTCAGCAGACGACCAAGATGTGCAGCTCCTACTTCATTGAGATGTACACCATCTCCTGAAAACAAAGATTTATCGTAGTAAAAATGATCCCACGTGTCGACAAAGCCGATGTCCTCCTCCCTGCATAGTTTGGCTAGTCGGCGATTTGTACTGGTAGCTATGTTGTAGAATCGGTTTTCTACATCAATCCGGGGAACAATTCCTGAAATTAAGATTCTATTAGATTTTTCCTTGAAGGACCTGATCAGCCGCCGGTACTTGCAAAGTAGTTCCTCTGACCGTGTCCGTTGGACATCGTTAGATCCAACGTGGATGATGTACGTAGTGCTTGCGGGGGCGAGCCTGGAAACCTCTTCCACAGCCGCAACAATGTCGTCCACGCCGCCACCTGGGATACAGAATCGCTTTCTGGTCCTGGGTGCCCTGGCGCAGAACTCGGTTAGTTGGCCACAGACCATGGAGTCGCCCACAAGCCGAACTTCTTCCGTTTCCTCTTCCTCGTCAATAGCCAGAATTTTGAAGCGGTTTTGGCATGTTGTCGGGATGACCTTCCTGGTACTGGTACTGGGATGCACATTGTTTCTCACTAACTGAAAATTGTCCTAGGGGGGAGTGAGAGTAGAGCCATTATTATTTTCTGCAACATCTAAGGTAGCTGCTGGTGTGGGTACCGGTACTGTATTCACTGGAATGGCGGTTGACATCGTAGTGGTTTCTTGGGCCGAGGGCACTCCTACGTTGAGTGTGGCAAATTCTTGAAGGGATTCAAGCTTCGTAGTCAGGGCATCGATCTTGCGGTGAGCTGCATTCAATTCATCCGCAATCTTCTCTCGGAGCTGGCAAAATCTACAAATTTGGACATCAGTATCAACAAACATGGTAGGGCCAAATTTACCGGAACAACTCGTGCAGGTTCGTTGCGGCGCCATGACGATATAATCACAATATGCCTGAAAATCACACAAATTTATGGTAGCAAAATGGTACAATTAAAGCCTGAAAATCACAAAAAATGTATGTTAGCAATGTGATACAATTAATTCCTGAAAATCACACACAATTGTGTTAGCAATATGATAAAATTAATATGCCTGTAAATCACAAACAATATATTAGCAATAGAACACAATTTATGCCTGAAAATAAAAAAAAAATTGATGTTAGCAGTATGACACAGTTAAAGCCTGAAAATCACAAATGGACTAGACATTTGTTACACAATTTACTGGAAAAAAAGTGGGAGAGGGTTTATGTAGCCTAGTGAGAAAACAGTATACAGTACAGTAACAAAAAATATTTGTTAGCAATATGGTACAATTAATGCCTGTAAATGTAAATGCCTGAGAGAGAGAGAGAGAGAGAGAGAGAGAGGTAAATGGGATTGATCAGAGTAGGTCAGTTGAAGCTAATACGAAGTGGGGTGAGGGAGGGGAGGAGGGCTAAGGAGTACAACGGAAATCAAGCAACAACAGGTCTATTGACCCTTCTAGGCTGCTTGTCCTCCAAAACACTGAGGAACAAGTGTCCAAATAGTGGTTTAGAGTGGGTAAGGGAACATTGGAAAGGGAACTACTGCACTGGAACTAATGTCCGTGGCAGGACTAGGAAGTTAGTAGGGGACATATGGGTTAGTAACTGAGGGGAGGATAAAATAAAGTTATTCATTTACAAACGCAGTCAGTCGCGGGTTTGATGCGAGATATTTGTCTAAGCGGAGTTTAAATGAATCAACGGTTCTGCAGTCTATAACGTCTCGGGGAAGCCCATTCCACAAGTTGACAACTCGATTGAAGAAGAAATTCTTAGATTCGTGTGAGTTAAAAGATTTACCAATAATTTTGCAACCGTTTCCCCGCGTGTAATTAGATTGGTCGATAGTGAAGTACTTACTACAGTTCATATTGTTAATGCCTTTGATGATTTTGAACACTTTAATTAAGTCACCTCTTAATCTGCGCTGGGTTAAAGGAAATAGATTTAATTCTCTAAGTCGCTCTTCGTATGGTTTGTTCTTTAGGCTAGGTATCATTTTGGTAACTCTACGTTGAACTCGTTCTAGCTTGTTTATGTCTTTTTGGTAATAAGGGCACCAGCATTGAACGCAGTATTCCAGAAGAGGGCGGACTAAGGAATTGTAAAGGGTTAGGATAACGTCTTTGGATTTATGCTCAAATGACCTGCCTATAAAGCCAATTATTTTGTTTGCCTTCTTAACAACTTCTGAACATTGTTGACTCGGTTTTAGGTTACTCGATATTGTTACTCCCAGATCGGTTTTTCTGTTTACATTCTTAAGCTGAGTGCCATTCATCGAATAGTTTGCTTTCTCATTTAGGTATCCGATATGTAGTACTTTACATTTATCCGCATTGAAACTCATTTGCCAAATTTGGGATCGATGTGACAATTTATCTAGATTGTGTTGCATATCGTCAACTTGATCTTTTGAGAGTACGCTATTTGCAATTTTTGTATCGTCAGCAAATTTTGAGATTGTACAGGTGAGACCCTCATCTATGTCGTTGATGTAAATTAGAAAGAGAATTGGTCCTACTACCGATCCCTGGGGTACCCCGCTACTTACATTGGTCCATTTAGATGCCTTACCGTTTATGACTACTCTTTGCTTTCTGTCGCTGAGCCAATTTTCTATCCATTTCAACACACCGTCTTGTATTCCATGCGCTTTTAGTTTTAGCAGTAAACGTTTGTGGGGAACTTTGTCAAAGGCCTTTTGAAAATCAAGGTATATAATATCTACAGCTTTACTCTCATCGTAGAGGTTGAGGATATCGTGGAAGAAGTCTAAGAGGTTTGTTAAACAGGAAAGTTTTTTATGAAAGCCGTGTTGAGTATCTTTAAGTATGTTATTTTCCTCTAAGTGATTTACGAGTCTGTCTTATGACCGTTTCTAGCATTTTACATACAACTGAGGTTAAGCTAATTGGACGATAGTTACTGGGTAGGGATTTGCTGCCTTTTTTTAATATCGGTGTTATGTTGGCTATCTTCCACTGATCAGGCATAGTTCCAGACTGCAAGGATTTATTGAATAGTAATGTCAGTGGTTTGGAGAGCTCATCCTTAGCTTCCTTTAGAACTCTAGGCGAGATGTATCAGGTCCAGGCGTTTTATTTACCTTGAGTTTATCTAAACAATTCAATACTTCTCTCTCTGTAACGGTGATATTGCTTAGAACATCTGAATTATCAATCTGAATCGGCGATGGTGTAGGGATATCATTGAGGTCTTCTGTTGTAAAAACTGATGCAAAGAAGGTATTGAGGGCATTACTCATTTGTACTTCGTCTTTGGTGTATTCTCCATTTTCATCGACTAACGGTTCAACAGTTGAAGTAACTCCTTTTTTTTTCTGATATAACTATAGAATTCTTTCGGGTTTGTTTTACTTTGATTCGCAATATGTAACTCTAGGGTCTTTTTACTTTGCTTAATTAACTTTTTGGCTTTGCGTCGTAGCTCTACAAATTTCACCCGTTCTTCGTCATTTTGTGAGGATTTTAATCTATCATTAGCAAATTTTTTAGCAAGCAGGCAGTTTGAAATATCTTTATTCCACCATTTGGACTTATTATTATGGCCTGGACACCGCATTTTCGATGGTATGCAGTCTTGCACTGCTTTTAGGTAAGTGGATTCGAATAACTTCCAAGATGTATTTATGTCGTTATTGTTAATTAAAAAGCTCCAGTCAGTTTCTTTAAACATAGCTCTAAGTTTATGAAAGTTTGCTTTCTTGAAATCAGGGACTTTTTCGATGTTACTATTTGGTTCGTTACTAGAAAACTTTAAAGTGAAAGTTATCGTACGATGGTCGGTGTTACTGAATTCATCACCAACATTCAAATTCTCTATTAATTCTTCTTTTGTTGCAAGTACAATGTCAAGAACGTTATTACCACGGGTCGGTGTTCGAACAAATTGATAAAGCGAACTCTCTTGCAAGTTCGTATACAAGTCATGTCCGGAGTGTGAAGTAAGAGTATCGCCCCACTTGGTCACAGGTAAATTAAAGTCGCCAAAAAATACGGTATCTTGTGAGTTACTTACATCTGCAATTTGTTCATAAATTTCTCGGTCAGTTTGCACTGATTGAGCTGGAGGTCTGTATATTAATGCAAGTATTATTTTTGTACCTTTATTATTCTTTATTAGCACAAAAGATATGTCGACGTTCACAATTTGAGGTTTTGACAAGAGGGTAGGGTTAAGACTTTTTTTGATATAAAATAAAACGCCACCTCCATTTTTATTTATTCAGCTTTTCTCAAACATTACATAACCGGGAAGTAAATACTCTGCTAAAAAGTCTCTATCTACTGTGTTGAGCCAAGATTCTTTTATACCAATCACATCATAATTTTCAGTAAACACTAGTTCCTCTAAATCTGAAAATGTATTGCGTATGCTACGAGCGTTTGCATAGAAAACCTTTAAACTTGCGGTTTTAGAACTCACAGAACGTTCTTTAATCAAATTTTTGGTTCTGGTCGGATCTACATTTACATTCATGGCTGACATCGGTCCTCGGTCGTTATCCCTGGCGGTTTTGAATTTGGGTCGTGTTGGTGGAGCTTTATCCAAATTCGCGGTTCTTGACAGATTAGCTTTTAATTCCTTCGCAGGTTGCCGCCCTCGCTGTCTTCGGTCCTCCTTCCTGGTTGTCCTGTGCTGAGTCGATTTCTTCTCCGAAAATCCTTCACCGCATCGTTGAGAAGACGCCCAAAACGTGCTGCTCCCACCTGGTTCAGATGAACTCCATCGTCCGAAAACAAATAGTCATCGTAGTAGGAGGAGGAGTGTTTACGCGGATTGCAGGGTGTAGAGGAGGAGGAAGGGGGGTAGGGTAGGAAAGAGAAGGTTAGGAAGGAGTAGGAGATGACAAAGGGTACAAAGGAGAACAAAGGAAATCAAGCAACAACAGATCTAGTGACCCTTCTAGGCTACTTGTCCTCCAAAACACTGAGGATCAAGTGTCCAAACAGTGGTTTAGAGTGGATAAGGGAACATTTGAAAGGGAACTAATGTCCGTGGCAGGATTAGGAGGTAAGTAGGGGACAGAAGAGTTAGTAACTAAGTAGGGGGGGTACAATAAAGATATTAATTTACAAACTCAGTCAGTCGCGAGTTTGATGCGAGATATTTGTCTAGGCGATGATTAAATGAATCAACGGTGCTGCAGTCTATAACGTCTTGGGGAAGCCCATTCCACAAGTTGACAACTCGATTGAAGAAAACATTCTTAGATTCGTGTGAGTTAAAAGATTTACCAATAATTTTGCAACCGTTTCCCCGCGTGTAATTAGATTGGTCGATAGTGAAGTACTTTCTACAGTTCATATTGTCGATGCCTTTGATGATTTTGAACACTTGAATTAAGTCGCCTCTTAATCTGCGCTGGGTTAAGGGTAATAGATTTAATTCTCTAAGACGCTCCTCGTATGGTTTGTTCTTTAGGCTAGGTATCATTTTGGTAACTCTACGTTGAACTCGTTCTAGCTTGTCTTTATCTTTTTGGTAATAAGGGCACCAGGATTGAGCGCTGTATCACAGCAGGGAATGGGAAGGATACGGAAAGAGGAAGGAGGGAAGGACAAGGACATGAAGAAGTAAAAGTTAAGAAGGACGAGGAGAGGATGAAGATCAGATATGAGGAAGTGGTTGAGGAGGACGAACAACATATGGGGGGAAAATAATTATAATAGAATCAAACCAATATTAACAACTGTATTTGTTTAACCCACTGAACCCCAGCGACGACATGTGTCGTCGGCAATGTATGCAACGCTAAACCCCAGCGTCGACAACGTGTCGTCAAGGTTAATTACTCCGGTCCTATGGCACCTAGAGGGCTCAGATTTGTATGGGAACTGTGTATGTATCCCACGCAACCTTGCTGATGGTTGAAAACTCTCAAAGTCCAACCGCGTGCGTGTGAGCGTGCAAAAACATGGTTTTTGGGTGTTTTTGCCTTCAATTTTTTACTCCTGTAAAATCCGTTTTCGGGGGCTCCGTAGGACCAATTTTTAACCTTTTTGATAGTTTTGTTTTCCTTCATTCCTAACCCATTCGCTATTGTTTCTGGATTTTTTTTTTTTTTCAAAACCTGCCGGTCCCTGGTGGTACATTTATTTATAACTAGCTGGGGCTCAGTGGGTTAAGACTGAATACAGCGTGTAGTACTATTGACAGTTGAAACTAACCAATTAAATTTGTGAAAAATATACATTATTGAAATGTCGGGTGAACGAAGGGAATTTAACCCCCCCCGAAAATCTCCAGCCGGCGCGTGGATTCGAGCCCTGGTTATAGTGACCTCAGTAGGTCCGGTCACCCCACCTCCGCGCTCTAACCCACTCTGCCACCTTGGACGTTAATAGGTTAGTAACCTTAGTTCTCCTTGAAAGAACCAGGTTGATAGTCTCGTGGATATCATCACGTGATGGGTTTCTTATGCCCCTTTCCCACTGATGCGACTTCTCACGATTTTCATCGCCGACACCAATAAATTGGCACATTCGTGACATGTCTTAAACCCTCTCATGAAAAATCGGTTGTCTCGCAAGGCCTCGCAAGGGCCCTCGCGGGTCGTCGCAAATATTCGGACTGTTCAAAATTTTGGACGAGGACTCACAAGGGTTCGTTGCCCTCGCAAGCATCGTCTAGCATCGCCGAGGGATCTGCGAGGGCTTCTGCGATCATCTGCGACATCGGCGAGACATCGCGGAGGGTTTCGCACAAAAAATCTTTGCACACTGCATGGATGCTCACCGATGCTCTCAGATGCTCTGCTTGCCGATGCTCTCAGATGTTCCGAGAACATCGACGATGCCAAAGAGCACCTTCCGCAAGGTGGGTAAAACAAAATGATTAGGCCTATAATGAACCTGTCAACCCTTTTTTCTATGCACCTCTCTTGGGGGGGGTTCACCTTTTTTTTTTTATTATCTTTCTCTCCTTTTCTCTCTTTCTCTGGTTTGTATCCATTCAGCCCCATTCAGCCAACTGTTTTAAGACGTTTATCCCCATCCAAGTATCGATATCTTCCTGGCAAGCGATAGCGAACCAGCATTATATGGAGAAATCCGGCTTTGCCGGAGAAATTTGTCTATCGAAAAATTTACAAATTAGCTTGCTCTCAACAATTTTTGTTATATACGTTGGCTCGCTACCGCTCACCAGGAAGATATTGAAACCTGGATGGTGGTAAACGTCTTAAAAGAGAAGGCTGGACGGGGCCGAACGGATACAAGGCAAAGAGAGAGGGAGAGAAATAGAAAAAACAAAAAAAAACGAGGAGAGAGGGAGAGAAAGAGAAAACAAAAAACAGCGAGGTGGGCTCAATGTTTGCGTTACGGCTTAACTGAGCCCACCTCGCCTTTTTTTGTTTTCTCTTTCTCTCCCTCTCTCCTCGTTTTTTTTTTTTTTTCTTTCTCTCCCTCTCTCTTTGCCTTCTATCCGTTCGGCCCCATTCAGCCTACTGTTTTAAGACGTTTACCCCATCCAGGTTTCAATATTTTCCTGGTGAGCGGTAGCGGGGCAACATATGTATTTTTTTGTTTTGAGAGCAAGCTAAATTTGTACATTATTTGACAGAAAAATGTCTCCGGCGAAGCCGGACATTGCCAATCTCCGAATTAAGGGGAGATGGGTCGTTTTTCTGGTCCCCTTTCTTCCTCATGGTTAACCCCATTAGTTTTCATATTATATGACGTTCGGCCCATTAGTTTGGCGATTTTAAGACATTTCACCCCATTTAGTTGTCAATATTAAGACTTTCGTGTCATTTAGGCGTCGAGTTTTTCCTTGCTAGCGATAGCGAGCCTGTACTTTTTGAGGAACCGGCCTTCGGCCAGGATATTTTTCTATCGAAAAATTTACAAATTGATCTTGAAGGAGGGTGGTTGGGGGGTGCTTTATATGCTTGATGGAGGTCTAGGGATGAAACTAAATAATCTCGCCGAGGTATTCGCGAACCATCGCTCAATTTGCCGATGACTTCGCATAATGTCGCCGATTACGTCTTACCCATCGGCAACATCATCGCCGAGTGTAAACTTGTCAACGGTTTTTAACGATCAAAATCGTGAACGTCGCACGCATTCTTGCGAATTTGCCAAAACTGCATCCTCGGCGACGAAAATCGTGAGTTGTCACATCAGTGGGAAAGGGGCATTAGTGTGCTTAATTTGTTTTAACATCCGAGTCTTTGGAGAGTTTGTTATTATGCTAGCATGAAATTCGTATCTTTAATGGAGGTACTTATATTAGATCAGACAAGTAGGACTAAGCTAGTAGGAGTTTATCTACAAGTCACACTGAGATACAATCAGGAAGACAATACAATCTAATTAATTAATTTCACTCCCCACACCAAACACCACCCAATGAAATTAATGAAAGCATGTGATCCTACCGGGATCGAACCTGGGTTACCACATGCAGATCTTAAACACTCTAACCATTACACCATCAAGACAGCTATAAGTACAGCACATGATCACGATTCATATCCATTTATCGAATACTAGATATTAATCTAATCATGTACTGTACCCAACTGCGCTATGAATAGCCTATTGATTAAGTGAAACGGAGGAATATTTTATGGGGCACAGATCACTTAGGGGTCTTAGGTCCTTAACCTAAAATACAAGGTATATACAGTATAATAGAACCTGCGAGAGAGATACTGGGGTATTTGAGGGGAGGAGTTGAGAGGCGTGTTTGTAAGTGTATAATGCGGGTTTTGTGGAGGCGTAGTTAACTAGAAGATAGTTATATCTACATTGTTGTAGGCGGAGTCACCTATGGGAAAAAAGGTATAACTAAGATAGAGAAAATGGCAGGAGGGGTAGCGTGTAGGTTGTAATATGATTTGACATTTGCAGAGATCGCGAAACAGGGAACAAACAAACACATAATTATAGTAACTCATTTAATTAGACAACGACATGTGTCTCGCAGATGTTACAGATAAGCTATTGTTTCGTCTCTCCCAACTTGACACAGGTAAGTGACAACTAGGGTTATCATAGGTCTTATCTTGTTTTCTTCTTTATTCTTGTCACCAGCTGGCAACTGTGGCTGGCTCTGGCTCAGTCGTCTTGGCTCCTTTTGGTTCTGACTGTGGGCAACTGCGGGATGGATTCGGGCTGATTTAGGCTACTGGATGAGCGTTGTAAAGTGCCAGATGTGATATACTGATCCTGTAAAGTACTAGATAGGTTTTGTAAAATTCCATCTCCTAGGGCTTGTAAAATCCTGGGGTAATGACCTTGTAAAGTGCTGGGTAGGTCTTATAAAGTACCTTTAGTGGGCCTGGGTTGGACTTGTAAAGTACATAGTAGTCGACCTTGTAAGGTGTCAATGAGCTACTGGGAGGTCAGCTACCGAACAACTCTAATATTCGGTATTTGGTGGATTTCTTGATCTTCTTGCTCGGCTTGGACTTGGGGCCCAGAAGGTCTTGTTCATCTGAGTGTGGAGGGGGGAGTTGCGCCCTTTTGACCTTGGGCTGGCTGGAATAGGTATGGAGAGCTGGGCAGGTGACATTGTGAGATGGAGATAGTGTGGTGACGTCAGCAGGGGCGGATCGGAGGCAGAACCAGGTAGGTGAGGTGAGACAGCGTGCGGCTACCTTTAGGATTATACAAAACCGGGGGGGGGAGGGGGAAGTTCCTATATTCTTCTCAGGCATCTCAATGATGGATGGTATTCTGGGTGTATTTCTTGGAGATGCGGTTCTAGGTGTGTCGTGGGTGGATTTCCTGGAGCTGCAGCCATCACAAGTTTGTTGTTAGTTTTCCTTATTTGTTTGCTGTTAGCTTGTCATATTTACTTACTGTATTAGTTTGTCTGAATTTGTTTGCAGTGTAAGATGTAATTTTCATTTGCTTTTAGTTTGCCTTATTTATTTGCTGTGTTCGTTTTTATTGGTTTATTGTGTTAAATGATATATTTGTTTGCTGTTAGTTTGCCTTATTTGTTTGCCATATTTATTGTCAGTATGTGTCTATTTTTTTCTATGCAGTAAAATTTTCCCCAATTTAGTTAATTCTCCTTGTTCCAGCACCTGACCTTCCCACCGGCACCTCCTCACACTAATTTGGTCATCATTACTCTTACTTACTGGCTAAACTCTCTCCTCCCCACCTCTCTCTCTCTCTCTCTCTCTCTCTCTCTCTCTCTCTCTCTCTCTCTCTCTCTCTCTCTCTCTCTCTCTCTCTCTCTCTCTCTCTCTCTCTCTCTCTCATTATCTTCCAATTTAGCTTGCTCTGGTGTTTACTAACTTTTCTCCCCTGGATTGTAAGATCTGCTTGGCCAATTTATGTACCGATAAGTGCAGTCAAAGACAATAGTCGTGTAGTACATTTTGGTGAAGAAATATGATAAAAAGCTAAACTTTTGGTCACTGTGGTAGGGCTCCCACAATGATTCATGAGGAAATGTTAAATCATCAGACAATACAGCACACAATTTTTGTCTTGTCTTTGACTATACAGTCAAAGTTATTAACCGAACAGCTCCGACAATCTTTCCGGAATGTTCTACTGACTGCATACGACGGTCCTTCCGGAAGATATCCCCCAAAAAATAATACACAAAAATCGCCCCAGAGCCGGTGAAACGGAAGCAGTGTGTGATTATGTGGCATATTTCCCCTCCACCACCTACTGCCTTACACCCCAAATGTGTCTACCCCTTCCCTTCCTCGCTCCACCCCCTTTTCCCCTTCTCATTTATTGGATATTTTTCCTTCAACTTCACTCCTACTTCCTAACTCCAGCCTAAAATACGTCATTTTACCATCCCCTACAATCGCCCTGCTTCCCTCCTCCTTCTTACATGCGCAGTAGAAAGCTGGCCAGCTCAGTATGCCTTAGACAAGCAATGAAGGCACATCTATGTCATGCTCCCTCGTACGCCTCCAACCTCACCTTCCATCTCAATAATACGGTTTTCACTGGATATTTGCTCCATACACCCATTTTCCAGCTCCTCAACGTTCACATGCTAATTACACAAGTAAAATATGTGCATATGGAGCAGTAGTATTGCTTTATATGGTAAATATAACAAATTTTGTCAGAATTGAAGCCAAATCTTTCACATTGGCGGTACTTTAGAAAACATGATTGACAAATTCCCCGGGTTAATGCCGATACAGAAATATTCAAAGCTGTCCTGGGTTGAATTGGAACTTCAAACAAAATCTCTACCTAATATTTATTTTTCCGAGGTTCAAAAGTATCAAGACTAAAAATGCCCTCGACTGTACATCTCTTTCATATACCCAAACACAGAGTTCTAATTAATCCAAAAAGTCTCTCCAATATCTATCTGTCTGTCTGTCTATTTTTTCTATATTATTCTGATTTTACAATTTAGTTTTAAGTCATGTTCCTTGCACTAAACCTTCTTACCGACACCTCCTCCTCACGCTAATTTAGTCATCATTACTCTTACTTTCTGGTCACTTACCCTTCCTCTTCTCTCGCTCTCGCGCGCTCTCTCTCTCTCGCTCTCGCGCGCTCTCTCTCTCTCTCGCTCTCGCGCTCTCTCTTTCTTTCTTTCTTTCTTTCTTTCTTTCTTTCTTTCTTTCTTTCTTTCTTTCTTTCTTTCTCTCTCTCTCTCTCTCTCTCTTATTAAATGGGATTCTTGGAGATGTCATAGACTTGAGTACCGTTGATGCCTTTAACCCTTTGGCTGCGGGTGACGTTCAGGAATGTTTTGGCAAGTTACAGCAATTTCCAGGCTTTAAGGGGAACGTCCGGCTTTTACTCTAGAACGTGTCAGTGGATTTTGTCTGTATTTCATAAGATTTTGTACACGTATAGGGGACCTAACAACTAAGAAATTTCCAAAAAATATTATTCTCTAGGACAATTATTTTTTGAGTTAGGTGAGAATTAGTGTATAAATTTATGACTTTTTGTAAAATCAGAATCTCATTTAAATGTTGTTACTTGATTGTTTTAATGCATTGGGGGTACTAACAATAGGTGTAGTTTCAATTGTACGTTGATACTTTTTCAATTTTGTATCTAATTGTAGAATTAGGGCATTTACAATTAGGTACAAATTAGGTGACAAATGTCTCGGGGTGCTGTGTCGAAATGGGAAAGAAATAAAAAAAAAATGGCGACGTGGAGTTGTAGAGAATTTCATTCCCTTTCCAATGACACTAGAAACATTGTTGTAGCATGTTTGGTTACGTCAGAACTGCGCCGACAAGTGAACTTTCTTACGTGAGGTACTAAGGCACGAGAGCTGTTGCAAGCCAGCCGGCCAGCCGCATCCTACCTCTCTCGCGGCTTGGACCACACTGCTCTTTCTCCTCCACCACCACCACACCCTTCGTTGTTACCAGGGTTGAGTACCAGATACTGTTAGGCAAAATATCTAAGAACGTCATATTTTCACCAAAAATTCATGGTTTTCTTTTTTTTTTTTTGCAGATCCGAAACCCATAATGCATTTTCTACGCGTCTGCGCGACCCGCGACCCACAAAAACTTTAAACTAGCCCAGAAATAACATGCTTCCAGATGGAATATTGCCTCAGGATTTTAACTGAAGACAGAGGGATGGGTGATGATGCCATATATCGGGTTGCGCAATATTGCCGTTTTGAGCACTTTTACGAGTATGAACCGGACGCTCTCCTTAAAAGCCTGTAAAAAAACGTAAACATCGAGTGTCAGTGGGCGGGAGCGTGAGGGGCCCACCTCCGTTCCTCAGAGCACCGAGCGGCTCACTGAGCTAGGCTGTGTCTCGCGCGGGCCTCTCTCTGTCTCTCTCAACAGTGTAGCCAAGCGAGCGAGTGTTACCAAATAGTGGGTTTCCCGCGTTTTACTGGCACCGCTGCGGGTGAACCAGACCACGTACGGGGCCCGTTCTGGTCTCATTTTGAAGCTATTTTTGCCTAGTTTTCGGCAGAGTACAGTTCATTTATTGCAGATGCTTGATTTATCATTCAGAAGTGCCTGAATATGCCCTAAATAGCCCAAACATAGCCGCAGCCAATGGGTTAAGAATCGCCTTAACAGTCACCTTGCCTTAAACCGGCAATTAACTGACTACATTTGTAAATTAATAATAATTTTCCTTGTCTCCTCAGATACATGGAGGATCACTACATATATAAATAAATAACGAAGATGCTACTCACTCTTCCTAAGATAAACGAAGGATCAGTTATAGCTGTGTTATGTTATTAACCAAATTCGTCCCCTACTAATATCTCCTAACCCTGCCAAAGACATTAGTCCTAGGGCAGTACCTCCCTTTCCAATTGTTCCATACCCACTCTAAGCCACTGTTGAACACTCTGAGCAGCAGTGAGTTAGAGGGCAAGCAACCTCGAGGGGTTATGAGACCTGTTGTTGTTTGACTTCCAATATAATATTATATACACAGACACACACACACACATGCACACACATATATGCATATATATATATATATATATATATATATATATATATATATATATATATATATATATATATATATATATATATATATATATATTATACTGTATAATATATATATAGATAGATAGATAGGATAGATACATACATACATACATACATAGATACATACATAGATACATAAATAGATATCTGTCTACCTATCACATCACACAAATTAGGTCACCATTGCTTTTATTGGCTGAGTGGTTACCTGTCTCTCTCTCTCTCTCTCTCTCTCTCTCTCTCTCTCTCTCTCTCTCTCTCTCTCTCTCTCTCTCTCTCTCTCATGGCAGGGTGTATTACAGTTAATATTAAGTTATTGGCCGTCCCACTCTCGTTACCCAACATGATAGTCTTGAGATTATCTTTATATAATATTGTGACGCCTACCAGCGTTGGCAGAATCGCCTCCCGTTAGCCACTAGCGCTCGCCAGGGCAGTGAAATGGGCTACAGTTATCAGAGAATGTTGTTCTCTCTTTCATAGTGCTCGTGTTGTTACAGACAGTCCAGTGGTGGTCTTTCTTTTCGTCTGTGACAACGGGAAGTGCTTTATATCATTAATAGAATATAACATGCATTGTATATTGTTAAGGAGAGAGAACAGTGTAGGCAGTGTTGTGGTACTATGTGCGTGCGTATGTATGTCTTGCCTCCCTCGCTTGGAGGCTCGCGCGCGTGTCTTTCCCACGGCCCTTGATTGGCTGGTGTTGCTGGCTGTGTCACGTGACACCTGCTGCCTTGTGACGTATCGGCTTGTGATTGGCCGACTACCATGCCTTTGTGGGATCCTGAGCGTCTTGAGGAAATATCCTCCTCAGAGCAGGCTAGGGACGCACATGACTAACATCCTTTTTTGAACTGTCCCCCATATCTCCACCATTCTGATACTGTCTCTCTCACTCAGCTTCCTTCTTTCATTCCTCTAATCTTTTAACGTCACAGCACTCCCTTTGGGTTCTTTACACGATTTCATATCGGCCCATCGTATTATGTGCGTCGCTCTCACATTTATTTCCATGTATTAGAATAGGCTATAAGGGTTCTTAGTCTATGGAGGTTTGATGACTCGGTGTGGGTCTCCCTCATTATCAGTAGTGCTCTGCTCGATTATTTAATGCTAGACTGAGATAAGGCTTCTGTTGTCGTTGTCAGCAATGTGTGTACGGTTCGCTTATACCTACACGACTTCGACGGTTTCTGTGGTAGCCTAGGTTGTCTTTTTGGTTGTGCCTTTTGCGAGTGCAGCATCGTGTGGTAAGAGGGCATTAGCCTACTACCTTGTCACACAGTGCTGCCTCTTTGCTTGACTTTAGAGAGATCGCCAGGGTAGAACCAGATACTTGAGATCTGGATCTACCAAGAGAGCATCCCCGTCATTAACGTAACTTTAACTATACCGCCTTAAGGACAACGCTAGGCTATGAGCCTGTCTTGCTCAGCCACAGTTTCTTAATCTTGATATCCCAGCTAGACTTTATTCGCCGAGCAGACACTAGTTAGGACATGAGCTCTTCTGATATGTACGCATTATTATTCACAGTATTTATGAGTCTAGGTTGTTGTTGAGTTGCACAACCATAGTAGACTGTTTCGTTGATGAGGAAGTATTTCTTTTAGAGTCGAACATTACTGCCGTTGCGCATTTATAATATTCTCGTGTCAGTTAACATTATATGTCCTATCTTTTAGTGTACTCATTCTACACGTTGGGTGTCCTGTCTCCTGCCTTTCTATAATTTAAGATATGAGCATCTTATGAGCATCAGACTTTCTTCAGAAGTTTCCAGGTCTATGCTGTAGGACTATACTTAACTTTCTTTCAGAAAGGAGTGAAGAGTTTATTGTTGTTTAGAGTAACTATATTGAAGCATCTTTTTATTGTATTAACTCTTGCAGTGATTTAATTGATCTTTCCATAGCTTCCCTTTTGTGCATTTTAACGTAACTTGCATCTTGTTTGTTATCAGGCTATACCAGTGTGGGTTAGCCTGAAGTAGAGTACATTTATGCCCAGTTAAGCATACCCCGTTATCGCAGATTAACTCTGGAGGGTATAGGTGTTTTTGTTAGCCGGCATATAAGTTCAAGGGTTTGGATCTAGCGTACCGTTGTTGCATAGTGCCCAATTACTAGGCCAATCATTAAGTGCCCTTGTTTTATTCGTAGCCCCGGTCGTAACAATATATATAGTCAACATGCTGGTGTCATTATCTTTGTTTTTTCTTTTTTGCATTGATGTGATATTATTTAGCATTACCTTGTTTTTATTTTCACACTTACAGTGCGGGCATATTTCCGCCTATTTCCGCCATAATAGGGCTCATTCAGGCACTCCTGATTGATTAGGCAAGTTTCTGAATGAAATTAAATGTATTCAGCTAAAAAGTAGAAGAAAATAACTTCAAAATGACACTAAAACGAGCTTCGTAGCTCGCGGGCTTCACCTGCAGCGCTACCATAGATATTCTCTAAAATGAGCAATTATCGCTAATGTCGCGCTACATTTGCCTTTGGCAGTGCTGTATATCTCGCGAGAGTATGGCTCAGAGTCCTCAGTGTCACGGCCGGCTGGCTGGGGGAAGGACTTGTGGCCTGTCACGCTCCCGCTCCCTCGCACTCGATTCTACAGGCTTTAAGAGGCATTAAAAGCCTGTAAATTGCTGTAAATTGCCATGGCGTTCCGGAACGTCTCCCGCATCCAATGGGTTAATGTACTGGGTTTATTCTAATTTAGTACGCAGTATGCTGATAGTTGTATTTCCTTTGTTGATTGTGTACTGTGCATAACCTTTTCAACCGATTTGGTGTTGTTTCATTTTCGTTGTTTATCTTCTTATGATATCACTCACTTGAATGTACTCTATTTGTGTCTCTTCCTTTGTCTTATTAGCCCATTCAGTAACCAACGATGCAGTCTTGTCTTTTAGTCTAGCTAGTTTTAGATACAAACATAATGAAAAGGAAAAAGGGGAAACAAAAATAGGAAAAGTGGGGTTTGGGCCTGAGTATATATAATATAATATAATAGCTTTAATAATAATAAATAATAATAATAATAATAAACGGTTTATTAAAGAATGGCAGCCTCATGAGCTGAAAATACACATTTTACAATTTAGTGGATGAACATGAGATGTACAGATATGAAAATGGTAAGCTCAGTTTACAATGTGTGAGTATAATATACTTTACATTAAAAAAAGAAATGAATACAATAATTATGCTAGTGCAAAATACAAATTATCATAAATTAACCATGAGAGTAAGTGATTTACAGTGCATATACAGTACACATTTATTTTACTTATATATATACAGAACATACCTATATACACATACGTACACATATATATATATATAATATATTCATGTTTAGGCAGGGCCTATGGGAGTTACAGATGACGGTGATATACTTTATATATTGATTGCTAGAGGTTATTCTTAAAGCTGAACAAAACGTTTAGTGTTAGGGAGAGTTAAATAATGGTGACATAAAAACAAAACACGCAGAGTATGTTATTTTTGTGAATTATTACAAGCTCGCTACCCATGTCAAGTTGAGGGTACCAAACTGGAACAAAAGCCGAAGCTCTGGCTGAGGAACAACTACACTACCTTTGATGTACCGTCGCGCTAATAAGCGATGTCTCGGCACCAATTATATTTTGATCAGTAATTGGTATCAGCAATATTTACATTTTTTTTTTCTTTTTGAGGGAGCTATACAAACATGTTCCTACACTTATCCACCTTAATCAACATCTGACAGACATTAATACAGCGCAGGGTGAGCCATATGTGAGGACAGCTGAGCAATGACTTATTAGTGTGACTGTACTGATTACCAAAGAGCTGGACCATCACCTCTTATGGGAGCCTGGTTCTTTCCTGTTTACTGGAGAGCGGTCAATTTGGTTGAGTATCCCTTCCTCGTTTTCTAATTATGTTTTGGGGTTTTCTCTCTCCTCCCATCTCCCCTCCCCTCTGCTCTTTCCTCCTCTCTTCCTCTACTCCATTCCGTGCTTGCTATATTCCATTTGTTCCCCCTTGCTCTTCCTTCTACCTCTCTCTCTCTCTCTATCTCTCTCTCAACCTCGAGGGGCCGCTAGACCTGTTGTTGCTTGACTGCCTTTATACTCTTCCTCTCCCTCTCTTCCCCTCTTTCTCTCTGGAATACAATCCCAGCAATTATCAAAGAAGCCCACACAATCAACTCCTTTATAGGTAAACTGTACAAGCACCTTTACAAAACCATATAAAGTTATAGTTTATATTGTAACTTGTATATTTTATGTTCTTTTATATTCTCTTTATTGATATTTTAATTAGAATCTATGGCTTAACTTATTATACTGTATATATTTAAATTAAATTACTCATCTCTGTACTATTTGATATGAATAATCTTGTTCCTAGGTTATTTATTGAAGCAATGTAAGAATGACCATGTTATTAAGGAAATACATATTTGTTTACTTTACTATACTTTGCTCTCCACCCCTCTCTCCTTCTCTCTCTCTCTCTCTCTCTCTCTCTCTCTCTCTCTCTCTCTCTCTCTCTCTCTCTCTCTCTCTCCACGGAGGGTGGGGAGAGAGCCTTCTTCTTTGCTATCCTTTCCTTCCACTGTCACTTACTCTCAGATTAGCTATCTCTACTAGAATTAAGTCCTGACCACCTCGCTGGGATCGTAAGGTCTGTGTGGTCAGTGTATATATGTAAATCTATGTAAATACCTCTCTCTCTCCTACTTTACTGTCCTATTCTTCCGCTATAAACTGTCCCTGTCTATTTGTATTAAGGCTGGACCACCTAGTTGGGACCGCAAGATCTGCGTGGTGTGAGTATCTGTGTAACTCTGTGTAACTCTCTCTCTCTTACTCTCTCTCTCCCCCCCCCCCACTCTTCCCTGCCTTTCTCATTACCTTTATGTGCACCATTACCGCACTAGGGCGTCAATTTCCTGCTTCTCTCTCTCTCTCTCTCTCTCTCTCTCTCTCTCTCTCTCTCTCTCTCTCTCTCTCTCTCTCTCTCCAGCTAGGGAATGGATATAGTGAGAGGCCGTTCGATTTTGTCTGCTGCGCAGCTAAAATACACAGACAGACAGACACACAGATAAGTTGATAGATAGATAGATTGAGCAATAGAAAGCTAGATAGATGGAATGAATAATTGGTAGATGCAGATAGATATACTGTATATAGTCACATGTAACATATCTCACCTACTATGTTAACTCATATACTCACCCCTTCTAATCATAATAACATTGTCTAATAGTATCCAGAATAAGATGACAGAATGTTTCATGGTATACTGATAGGGTTAAGGACAGATATGAACATACAGGTTAAACAATAATAAACAAAATCAAATAACACAGGGCATGTCACCACTGAGCAAAATTAAAGTAAAATGTATTTGTTCATCAGAGAAGGGTCGTGTTTTTTTGTCTTTATATGTTAGTGGTGGAGACAAAAGGCAGAACTTCCAGTAGCGAGTGCCTCCCCCATAGTTGAAATAGTGACAGGGCCAAAATCAAAGGACGTTCGAGCCAAAATGCCTGGACACACGGAGTTTGAAGCAATTTAAGTCATAGGAGGAAGGAAAGACTGATTCTGGGAGAAAGTTCCAGAGCTCAGCTGTTGAATAGAAGAAAGACAGAGTAACGTTTCAGTTTTGGGTTGGAGAGTTGCACAGAGTATAGGGGTGGGATTGTGTTGCAAGACGGGTACCACGTACCCTACGTGTAAATCGAACTAAATGTTGTATGATGTATGGGTAGTACAAAGGAGTACAAAGGAAATCAAGCAACAACAGGTCTAGTGACCCTTCTAGGCTGCTTGTCCTCCAAAACTCTGAGGATCAAGTGTCCAAACAGTGGTTTAGAGTGGGTAAGGGAACATTGGAAAGGGAACTACTGCCCTGGAACTAATGTCCGTGGCAGGATTGGGAAGATTGTATGGGACAGATGGGTTAGTAACTGAGGGGAGGATAAAATAAAGTTATTCATTTACAAACGCAGTCAGTCGCGGGTTTGATGCGAGATATTTGTCTAGGCGAAGTTTAAATGAATCAACGGTGCTGCAGTCTATAACATCTCGGGGAAGCCCATTCCATAAGTTGACAACTCGATTGAAGAAGAAATTTTTAGCTTCGTGTGAGTTAAAAGATTTACCAACAATTTTGCACCCGTTTCCCCGCGTGTAATTAGATTGGTCGATAGTGAAGTACTTACTACAGTTCATATTGTCGATGCCTTTGATGATTTTGAACACTTGAATTAAGTCGCCTCTTAATCTAGGCTGGGTTAAAGGAAATAGATTTAATTCTCTAAGACGCTCCTCGTATGGTTTGTTCTTTAGGCTAGGTATCATTTTGGTAACTCTACATTGAACTCGTTCTAGCTTGTCTATATCTTTTTGGTAATAAGGGCACCAGGATTGAACGCAGTATTCCAGAAGAGGGCGGACTAAGGAATTGTAAAGGGTTAGGATAACGTCTTTGTATTTATGCTCAAATGACCTGCCTATAAAGCCAATTATTTTGTTTGCCTTCTTAACTCCCCCAGACATATTATGTTCCAGTAAGTCCGAGGAGGCGGGAGCCCCAGGATCATTGCCACTGCCTCGCACTACACTCACAACACTGCGGCCGGTAGAATTATCGCAGGAGGCTGAGGTTGCCACCAACGGTTTTATCGTATGGTAACTTATCGGACTTACTGAGCTCATATGACGCAAAATTGCGTCATAAACTTATTGGAGAGGTATAGAGATAAGTCCATATGACACGATCGCGTCATATGAGTTTTTGGTGGACTTATTCATATGACGCGATCGCGTCATATATGTCGCAAGGAGTTAACAACTTCTGAACATTGTTGACTCGGTTTTGGTTACTCGATATTGTTACTCCCAGATCGGTTTCTCTGTTTACATTCTTAAGCTGAGTGCCATTCATCAAATAGTTTGCTTTCTCATTTTGGTATCCGATATGTAGTACCATAGACTACAGTAGATCTGGACTGGACACGAAAATGGAACTTTGCAGTAAGGGACCCAAAATCGGAGAACGAACCCCCAAGTTCGAACCTCGAAACCGCGAAAATGTGATATTTTCGCGGTTTCGAGGTTCGAACTTGGGGGTTATTTCTCCGATTTTGGGTCCCTTACTGCAAAGTTCTATTTTCGTGTCCAGTCCAGATCTACTGTAGTCTATGGTAGTACTTTACATTTATCCACATTGAAACTCATTTGCCAAATTTGGGCCCAACATGACAACTTATCTAGATTGTGTTGCATATCGTCAACTTGTTCTTTTGAGTGTACGTTATTTGCAATTTTTGTATCGTCAGCAAATTTTGAGATTGTACAGGTGAGACCTTCATTTATGTCGTTGATGTAAATTAGAAAGAGAATTGGTCCAAGTACCGATCCCTGGGGTACCTCGCTACTTACATTGGTCCATTTAGATGCCTTACCGTTTATGACTACTCTTTGCTTTCTGTCGCTGAGCCAATTTTCTATCCATTTCAACACACCATCTTGTATTCCATGCGCTTATAGTTTTAGCAGTAAACGTTTGTGGGGAACTTTGTCAAAGGTGAATGGGAAGTGGAGTGGGATGATAGATTCTGTTCTGCGGGTGGTTGTCCTGTATGGGTAAATGGATGTATTAATCCCTTCAGTACGGTGATGTAATTGTGATTCATTTCTGGCTGATATTATATGATTTCTTATCTTAATTAACCTTCTGACTCTCGCAAATGAGCGAAATCGTCTCATAATAACCAGAATCAAATAAACAAAACATGATTCGCTAAGTTAATGGATTATTTAGTCTCAGGGTCCACAGGGACAAATTATTTGTTGTCCATGTATCACGATGCCCATCTTAACATTATCTTCAAGTTCCACGTCTCTCAAAGGTCCTGTTAACTTCTCTTCTATCTCCTGCTCCTCCCAGTACTATTATTGTCCATGACTAGTATAGAATCTAAAGAATGGTATTTATCTTATATTATATAGTGTTGTCTTCATCGAACCTTAGGCCTATAAAAAGCGTTATCCTCTCCCATCTCCCTGTCAGTCCACCCATCCCGTGGGTCATTACTCTTCATTCACTACAGTTCCCTTTGGGGTCACCTCCTTGTTTTTATATTAATCTTCTTTTATCTCTTTCTCTGGCTTGTCTCCATTCGGCCCCATTCAGAGAACTGTTTGAAGACGTTTATCCCCATCCAGGTGTCGATTTCATCCTGGCGAGCGATAGCAAGCCAGCATTGTATGGAGATATCCGGCTTCGCCGGAGAAATTTTTCTATCGAAACATGTACAAATTTAGCTTGCTGTAAACACAAAAATATATATGCTGGCGCGCTACTGCTCGCCAGGAAAATATTGACACCTGGATGGGGGTAAACGTTTTAAAACAGTAGGCTGAAGGGGGCCGAATGGATACAACCCAGAGAGAGAGTGAGAAAGAGAGAAAATAATGAGATATGCCCCCTTAACGGTAAACTTAACTCCTTAGCAGCTGATTCGTCAACACTTAATGAACAAATATATGAAATTGCTATGGCTTTGCATCCTTATGCCATATGCTTCCATTAATAACAACTTATTTGGCTACACTTCTTCGTAATAGTTAGGTAATCAGGAGGGAACATGCCAATTTTTACCATCAGCTGAACGAAAGTAGATTATTAGGCAATAGTTCGATAGAAATATTAGAGGTGAAATATCATAGGTACGGTATATCTACCAATATATCTTTATATAAAGCTCCATCTATGTATTGTTATATATATAGTGTATACATTTATAATGTCTGCACTGTACATTTATCGTTATCTTCTCACATCTGCCATCCCATTCCTTCCTCTCTGTGTTAGCCCCTTGAGGATTATGACGCAATTTGACAGTTTATTCTGGCTATTATGAAAGTCAGAGGGTTAATGGAGATGGTCTTCACCCTCTATTATGAAAGTCAGAGGGTTAATGGAGATGGTCTTCACCCTCTATTATGAAAGTCAGAGGGTTAATGGAGATGGTCTTCCCTATTTATGAAAGTCAGAGGGTTAATGGAGATGGTCTTCACCCTCTATTATGAAAGTCAGATGGTCTTCACCCTCTATTATGAAAGTCAGAGGGTTAATGGAGATGGTCTTCACCCTCTATTATGAAAGTCAGAGGGTTAATGGAGATGGTCTTCACCCTCTATTCCCCACAGATCTTCCCTAAGCTGAATTGAAGTCGTCTAAAAGTATCCAGAATATACTGGCCAAAAACGTCCTACTCGTCAAGGGGTATAACCTTAGGCCTACATTGTCCTTGTTTTCCTCTCACCTAAGCCTGTCAGCCTGCCGGTCTCCCGGGGCATTACCGTTCACTAACCCTTCACTTTACCTATTTTGTATTCTGGCATTTTAGTCTGTTTATAATTGGACGACTTTATTCATCTTAGGAAGACATTTCGAAAGCAAGAGGATTAATTGACCATTTGCGAGTTACATGCTATAAGGAAGTTGGAGCTGTAGACATCGATATTTAGCCGATTTACCAGCTATAATCCGGTTGTAGTACATTACATTCATAAATACATAAAACCCAATTCAACTTACTTTTTATCCATCATAAACCTGCATTATTATTGCATCTATGTTTTATATCGATGTTTACGGCTCCAACATCCTTAAAGCCTGAAGCTTGCAAGTGATCAATTGCAATGTATTTGACCCCTTTGATCCCTAGAGGGCCTTCCAAACCTGAGTAAAAGCGTAGAATGTTAGCCAAAATAAAGTTAACATTTGAAGGAAATCCGAGAAAGTTTTTTTTTTTTTTCCCCTCGGGGACAAGCTATAATGCATTGCAATTTCCGTTTGTTGTTCACCGATAGACCTCTGACTGTCGTAACCCCGTCTATTCCCTTGGTGCTCACTGGCTGTTAAGGGGGTCACCTGCTTTATTTCTCTCCTTTTCTCTCTTTCTCTGGCTTGTATCCATTCGACCCCATTCAGCTTACTATTTTAAGACGTTTATCCCCATCCAGGTGTTAATTTCTTCCTGGCGAGCGATAGCGAGCCAGCATTTTATGGAGAAATCCGGCTTTGCCGGAGAAATGTTTCTATCAAAAAATTTACAAATTTACCCTGCTGTCAAAATTTGTTTTAAAACATATGGTGGCTCGCTACCGCTCGCCAGGATAAAATCGACACCTGGATGGGAATAAACGTCTTCTAACAGTAGGCTGATTGGGGCCGAATGGATACAAGCCAAAGAAAGAGAGAAAAGGAGAGAAAACAAGCAGGTGACCCCCTTAAGGTAGTTACTGTGTGTTTCCAGGCCCTGTGTTAATTAGTCTACCGTTTATCCTCTGGTCATTGTGCTAGTTTATATGGATGGTTGTCTATCTGTCTGCCTGCCTGTCTGTCCATATTTATCTGTCTATTTATCTATTTGTCTATCTACTCTCTCTCTCTCTCTCTCTCTCTCTCTCTCTCTCTCTCTCTCTCTCTCTCTCTCTCTCTCTCTCTCTCTCTCTCTCTCTCTCTCTCTCTCTCTCTCTCTCTCTCTCTCTCTCTCTCTCTCTCTCTCTCGAATCTGTGCAGCGTAGAGCAACTAAAATAATTCCCTCTCTGAAAAACAAGCCATATTAGGAAAGATTAAAGAAATAATTTTTGTCCTCGCTAAACAAAAGGAGGTTGCGAGGCCAACTTATAGAGTATTTTAAGATACTTTTAGGGTTTGACGGAGTAGATATCAGTGCACTGTTCACGATTAATAACAATGCTGCAACCCGAGGCAATGGAATGAAATTAATTCGAAAAAAGGCATCCTTAGATGTGACACAACATTTCTTCACATACAGTGCGGTTAAAGAGTGGAATAGTTTACCAAGGGAGGCGATAGACAGTAATTCAGTTGATATGTTTAAGAAAAGATGAAGATGAAGATTGGATTAATATGAATTAATCAGTAAGCATGTGTAATTTCCCTTTCAAACTAATGTCTTCCTATACTATACTTGTGGGCATTTCCTCAACCATGTTTTCCTATTTTCCGCCGGAGTAAGCGGAGGGTGGGGAGAGAGCCTTTTAACTTTACTGTCCTTTTCTTCCACTATAAATTGTGCCCGTCTAGTAGTATTAAGGCCGGACCACCTAGTTGGGACCGCAAGGTCTGCATGGTATGAGTAACTGTAACTCTGTGTAACTCTATCTATTTATCACTCTTTCTCCCTATCTATATATCTATCTATCTATCTATTCATCTATTTATCTATCTATCTATAAGAACATAAGAACATAAGACAATGGGAGTCTGCAGAAAGCCGAATGGCCCAAGCAAGGCAGATCCCTGTTCCACACAACCTCAATTACAAAGCCCAATTATAGGCTCAACACTCTAATACCCTGAGGATCATCTTACCAAAACGGTTAGAGATTAACGCAGGATTACGGGGGTCTGCAGAGCGCTGACTGGCCCAACCCTGCTGATCCCCCTTCACACCCAACCCCTCCTGTCCATAATGCTCATCCAATTTTATCTTAAAGCTCGCTATCGTTTTTAATCCCACTATAGCACTTGGTAGTCCATTCCACCCATCTACAACTCTGTTACCAAACCAATATTTGCCTATATCTTTTCTGAAACGAAATTTATCTAATTTGAAACCATTGGTACGAGTTCTTTCGCTATCACTGAGCTTTAGTACATTTGTCATGTCCCCTTTGTTAATCCCACTAACCCACTTGAACACCTCTATCATATCCCCTCTAACTCTGCGTCTCTCTAACGAATGTAAGCCTAATTTCTTCACCCTTTCTTACGGAAGATTTCTAATATTATGGATCATTTTTGTCATTCTACGTTATACTCTCTCCAATGAATCTATGTCCATTCTGTAATAAGGACACCAAAATTGAACAGCATAATCCATATGGGGTCTCGCTAATGACAAGTAAAGTTTTAAGATAACATCAGCAGTTCTGTTACTCACACTCCTAGAGATGAACCCGAGAATCCTGTTTGCCTTGTTTCGAACGCTTATACACTGTTGTCTAGGCTTCAAATCATTGCTAACAAACACACCTACAGTAGATCTTTCTCACAATTCGAGTTTTCTAATTCCATATTAGCTAGTTTATATTTAACATTTGTATGCATCTTCCCTATCTTTAATACCTTGCATTTGTCAATGTTAAACTTCATCTGCCAATTTACTGACCATTCGTGTAAGGTATCTAGATCCCTTTGGAGGCACTCTATATCTCTATCTATCTGTTTATCTATCTATCTATCAATCAATCTATCTATCTATCTATCTCTGTTTATCTATCTATCTATCTATCTATGAATCTATCCATCTGTCTATCTATCCCTGTCTATCTAGCTGTCAGTCCCGTCTCTCCCCCAGGCTGTTACTGTCCATTAAGGTGGTTTGTGCGCGGCTCTGTCCTCGTCTGTCCAATTACCACCCGGGCTAATTAAGGCTTTTTGTTGGCCTTATTTAGCGGCCTTTTGTTGGGGGAGAGAGAGAGAGAGAGAGAGAGATAATTACAAGGAGTTACAAGGAATAGTTAGTATCTCAGAGACCTTGCAGTCCATTCCGAGGAGATACTCGAAGTGGAAGGAGAGAGACTGTTTAGTGCTACACTCTTTACAGAGTGTGCAAAATAATATCTACTCTCTTTTTGAACTGCTCTACTGATGAACTCCTTACAACTTCGTAAGGAAGTTTGGTCCAGGTCCAACAGATCTTATATGTGAAAAAGTGTCCACAAATACTAGTGCTGATCCTTTTCAATTCTAATTTCCAGATAGAGAGAGAGAGAGAGAGAGAGAGAGAGAGAGAGGGAGAGGGAAGGTGGGGGGGTGGGATTAATGCAGGGATTTTCAGCATAAAAGGAGGAGGTGAAGGCGAGAGAGGCGTTAATGAGGAACACTAATGAAGCAAATTATAAAGATGAACAAATCTCCATAAGGATTCTTTTGGCTGAAATGGGCGGAGAAAGAAAACATTATAAAGAGGTGTGGCGAAAAATAGGGAGTGGAAAAATATAGGAAGAGCGAAAATGTGGAAGAGCTGAGAGAGAGAGAGAGAGAGAGAGAGTAATAGAGAGAGCAATAGAGAGAGCAAAGCAGTACAATGGAAGTCAAACAACAACAACAGGTCTAGCAACCTCGAGGCTGCAATTGGCCTCCAAATCACAGCTGCTCAGAGTGTTCAACAGTGGTTCAGAGTGAGACAATAATTATGCAAGAGAAGTACTGCCGTAGAACTAATATCCATGGCAGGGTTAGGTGTTACTAGGGGACAATCTGGGTTAATAACATAACGCAACTATAAGTGGTTATAAGTGATCCTTCGTGTATCTGGGGACAAGTGAGGAACATCATATTTATATATTGATACATTTAGTAATCATCGATGTGTTTGAGGAAAAATAATATTTATTAATTTACAAATGCAGTCAGTCGCAGATTTAAGGCAAGGTGTTTGCCTACAGCAGGTGATGTTTAAAGGAATCAGCGGTGCTGCAGTCTATAATATCTCGAAAAAGTGCATTCCACAACTCAATTGAAGAAGACAGTCTTAGACTAATGTGAGTTAAATGATTTACTATTGTTTGCAACCATTTCCCCGAGCGTAATTTGATTTTTCGATCGTAAAATACTTATTAGAGTTTATGTTGTCATTGTATTTGGTGATTTTGAACACTTAAATTAGGTCGCCTCATAATCTGCTTTGGGTTAAAGGAAATTTATTTTTGTCTTTAAGAAGCTCCTCGTATGCTTTGTTTTTTAGGCTAGGTATTATTTTGGTAACTCTACGTTGAACTCGTTCCTGTGTGTCAATATATTTTTGGTTGTAACGGCACCAGGATTGAAGGCAATATTGCAGAAGAGGACGGACTAAGGAATTGACAAGACTGAGGATGACATATTTGAATGTATGGTAAAATGAGAGCGAGTGTGTGTATGTGTGTGTGTGTTTCATAGTTACACAGACAAAGCACTCTTTCTAGTCCTTACTAGGCAGTCCGACCTTGAATCTAAATAGTATAAGCACTACATAGTTGAAGAAATGGACAGTAAAGGAGAACGTTTTCTCCCAACCCACCACTCCACCAGAGTGTCTTGTGTGTGTGTGTGTGTGTGTGTGTGTGTGTGTGTGTGTGTGTGTGAGTGTGTGAGAGAGAGAGAGAGAGAGAGAGAGAGAGAGAGAGAGAATTAGAGTGAGAGAGAGAAGGTAATGTGGTGTGAAGGCTAATGGGCAGTAGATGTTTGGTTCTACACTATTTACCTGTCTACCTGGTAAGAGAGAGAGAGCATAAGGAATTTGTGAAGATCAAAGGGTCTAGCTGAATGAGAGGTTAACATAAATTGTAAACAATACCATATTCATTGTCCTTAGGCTATTAATGTCAGCTACAAACCTCGATAACTCAAAAACTAATAGAATAAAGGAGCTAAAATATGGACCGTTTGGGAAGAGTCAGCCAGGAAACAGGTGTGGAAGATTACAGCCCATTTGCTCTAGTTATTTTTGCGTTACAGAGGTTAGGGTTCAGGATTTCTGGCCTACCTATCATGAACGGAGTATAGGAACCCTAGGTGTTGTGCGTTTAAGGGGGGATGGTACACTTTTTGGTAGATTTTTTCATTTATTTGTTATTTGTGTTAGTTTCCTCCCTAGACCTCCATCAAACTTAACAAAACATCCATCAGATTAGATTAGTTTGTACATTTTGCGGTAGAAAAATTTCCCGGCCGAAGGCCGGTTACTCTTAAGATTACAGGCTCGCTTTCGCTCCCCAGGAAAAAATCGACACTTAAATGGCACGAAAGGTCTTAAAATTGACAACGAAATGGGGCACAATGTATTAAAATCGCCAAACTAATGGGCCGAACGTCATAAAATCTGAAAAGTATTGGGGGTATGCATGAGGAAGAAGGGTGACCATAAAATCAGCCCAAGTCCCCTTAATAAGGGTTACGAGTTGTCGCTGCAGTATGTTGGGCCCTCATTGGATTTTATAGAATGGTCCCTTACCTTTGCTCTTGCTCGTTTGTGTGTGTGTGTGATTATTCATGTTTTTTATATATTGGGTGTGTGTTTATTTAATATTCTCTATGTTGCTGTTATGTAATGATGGAGGAAGAGGACGGAGAAGAAAGATGAGTAGGAAGTGGACGAAGAAGAATCAGTAGGAAGAAGAGATATACGAATAGAAACATCAATAGTAGATGAATATGCATACACAAAATGAATGATTTAAGAAAGAGTAATATGGTGACAGACAGACACACCTCGATATAGGCTATCAACGGTAAATGAGTGGTTGAGTGGGGCTGGTCTTATCCAGAGTGAGGTTTGATATCCTCTACCCAATCTTAACCGTTTCTGTCTGTCTCTTTAACTCTCCTACTTTTTCTCTCTGGGGTTAGGGGGCTAGGTATCCTCCTCCCTTTTGTGAAATTCACCTACTTGACGAGACAGAATAAGGGGTGAGGAAACGCGAAAGACGTCCCGGACCCTAAGAACTGGAGCTTTAAATGGTGTTTCAGTTTGGGCTCTGTCTCGAGTCGGCCACCCCCAGCTATGGGAAATGAGCCTGAGTACATACATACGTACATACATACATACATACATACATACATACATACATACATACTTACATATATGCATACATACATACATACATACAGGTTAGGTTAGATTAGTTAGCTTAGGTTATTCTAATATAATAATCACATATTATATAATCACAAGAATGTATCAGTCTTCGCACATACGCAGATCATCAGCATAGGACTGCCTATATGGCCTCTTGAAGTAATGTAGTGTGAAGCTTAATAGTAGTAGAGATTTGGTTTTACACTATTACCTGACTACCTATCTACCTGGTGTGTGTGTGTGTGTCTGTGTGTGTGTGTGTCATGTTAGAATATGAGTGACTGTGTTTGTGTATTTGTAACTGTGTGTGTGTGTGTGTGTTGTGTGTGTGTGTGTGTGTGTGTGTTGTTAGTGTATGTGTGTTGTGAGAGTGCATGTTTGCCAGTCGTGAGAGCATGTGTGTGTGTGTGTGTCGTGAGAGAGAGTGTGTGTGTGTGTGTGTGTGTCATGAGAATATATGTGTTTATGTGTGAGTATCATGAATGTGTGTGTGTGTGTGATAATAATTACAGCATAAATAAAATAAATGCAGGAGTGAGGCTGAACAGTTACGGAGTTTTTCTTACTTAGGTACAGTTAATTTCTTGTTCTACCTTAACTATGACGTCATATGTGACCTTTGGCGTCCATAAGCTACCGAGTTCCCAGCATGGTACATACGCAGATGCACTGGTGGCAAGTATGTGTAGATTAAGTTGAATGCCTCCCCAGACCCTTCAAACTAAAATAAATACCCCCATCAATCTTTATATGTAGATGTTTCTCATATATTGCAGGCTAGATATAACTCATTTAGACAAAAATCGACACTTGAATGGGGTGAGCACTTTTAAAACATCCAAACTATTGGGGTGAAACGGGAAGGGGCAAAAATTATCCACCCCGCACCTGACAGGGTTAAGGCAGTGTCTCATATGTTCCCATTATTATAACCATCAATTTTGATATAACAGTTTCTGTTTCAGGATTTGGTAGAAGCCTAACCTCTTCATTTATCTACCTTTAGTCTATAGTTGTTGTTACAAATACAAAATATAACTATAATACTTTTCTGCTAATGTATGAAGACTTGTCATTAACTCATGCAGTACCGATGATGTCCTATAAACTTTACTCTGGTTACTATTTAACTATGTTATTCATATTAAAATGGGCCTCCAGCAATAATTAACAGGCTTCGAACTATCTCACTTATCCATTTTCACTACCGTAGATCCTTCTTAAATCTCCAAGCCCAGATGCCCTTTGTAAAGGCCAGAGCAGTCTTCTCCATATGGAACCCGGATGGCCTTCGTAAAGGTTAAGGGCTATTATTATGCTTAACACTCAAAGAGCGGGTGGTGGAGTATATTTGACTGTGCTGCCCAGCGAGGGTTTTTACCATAAACGAGCTTGTTTCCGTGCTCGTTTTCATGCATAAACAAGAGCCAGAGCGTAATACAAGTATGTATCCCTGAAAGGGCGATAAATGAGCTTTCCAATGACACCAGAACCATCCTTCTACGATCACTGGTTGTCTTGCAACGATCGTGCAACCGAAGGGCAAAATCGGTATAATACGGTCATTTCCTTACATTATTACGTGTGAAAGGAGTGAGGGAGGGTGGAGTAGGGCGGATTACATCTCAGTAGCTCCACGGCCACCGTGGCGAGCAGTCATGAGGTAACCTACACTCCTCCCACCGCTCCGCTCTCTCTCAGAGCACATTACGTGCTCAAAATTGCATGCGACTATTGCCGGGCCCCGCCACATAGGCCATATTTATTTCACTCGACTATAGCCGGGCGCCGCTCTTTAAGGGTTAAAACCCCTCTAGAGAAAGTTTTGTTGTCTTCGCGGGTGGTTCGTATAATCAACAAGAACAAGAACACACAGCCAGCCAGTCATGTGCTCCTGCTTTCAAGCAGGCCTTACGAAACGTTGTACTTGCTGAACCTGAGTCCCCAACGATGATGCATGAAAGCAGACGACAGTGAGTTAGGAATGGTTACAATCGTGAAATAAATCAGCAATCAATGATCAATATAATCAATAATATTACATAATACATAATACATAATAAATAATAAATTGTTGAACGAATGTAAATAGACTGTAGCCGTGGCCGCTACTGCGTCGACTCATTCGAAGGATGCTCGCCATCACAACAAAACAGCCGGTCTTATTTCCCACCTCACACAATATTTGCTCAATGAACATTGTGCTAGTCTTCACCCATCGCAAGGCAACACCGGTTATTGCTTCTGGTATGTATATAAACTAGGTTAGGCCATTTATTTGCAGATATATGAGTATCGGTAAATAACGAGAACCGAACCGGGAGTAAACACATATTCTAGGCTCCCGACCGCCATAACTAGACCACTTGGTCTAGAGACTTCTAGTCTTCACCCATCACAAGATAACAATGAGTAATGTCGCTGGATATATATATAACATAGGTTAGGCCATTTTTTTGTCATATACTGTATATTAGCGCGCCAAAATGCTGATACCAGCGCTGGTGGGAATGTTTAAAGGCCTGAGGGACTAGGGTTAAGCTGCACAAAATAGTCTAAAAATAGCTAGAATATGATAAAATTGACGTCGCTGGTACAAAAGGGGTTATTATGATACAGAGACATAACACTTACTAGTTTTCCATTAAATATCGAAAAATCAGCCGGTGATTGAATTTTCAGTCAGCTGAAGAAAACAAATATTTATAGTTTCTGCTACCAATACACGAGATAACTAATACCGGTATATTGCCAAAAGCAAAGTTACCTCACAAAAATTAACAGAAAGAGTGCTTCAATGACTGCCCATCTACTTTAAACCCCTTTCAAGATGCGAGGACGCGCTTATGCCTTTTGTTCTGGCTATAAGTAGACAATTTGATAAAGATTAGGAAGGAATTGTGGGTGTCATCGGGATACACTTTGCTGTTTTATAACAAGAGAACCCTCCTAAACTACATCAAATCGCCTAATGAAAGCCAGAATACGAAGAATAAACACATATTCGTATACTGAAGGGGTTAATGTTTAACTTCTCTACCATAGACCCCTTTCTAAGCTTAAAACAATGCTTAGTGTAATGATATAGACGACATGCAATTTCCAGACTCTCATTCAAGTTTCAATTATTATGTTCCTTCCAACAACCAACCATACTCCTAAAATCGATTAATGAAATTTACAAACACATGTGGCAGTCCGTGGACTCGAACCCAGGATGCTCACACCGAAAATCAACACCTTACACATCGCACCACGAAGACAGTCAAAGGTTGGTGGACACTGCCTACGATTTATTATGCAACTTCGAATCCCGCAATTAAGAGAATCCTGTTGTTGCTGCATAAGACTTATCCAATCAACTTCCCCTTGTCCAGATTCGGTTTTGATGATGCTCTCCTGTTTGGGCTCGTGTCAGGCGTTATATTTTTGTTTTATTATTCACACCCTGACTAGTAGCGCAAATGGTAGTGTCAGATCAGAAGGTATTGAGGGATAAGCCTTTATAACGGCACCTCGTATCTACATTCTACTTTTCCTATTTTTGCTGAAGAGTGTAGAGAGGGGAGAAGGGGTGTTGGAGAGAGAGGAAGCTGTTGGAGTGACTTTGTTATGTGTGTTTTTAGCCTGTATCCGTCGTCGAGGTGTCCCCCGACTGGGTGCAAGCATGTGAAACACGCTAGGACGTACTACAACACCCACTAAATGTCCGCCTGGGCTGGGATCGAACCCAGGTCAAGCAGATTCATATGTGAGTGTGTTCGACAATTGAAAGGTCCTAGGTTCGATTCCCAGGCAGAGCAAGACGGAAGGGTAGTCTCCGTACATAGAATGCCTCCGTTCACCTAGCAGAAAACAGGAACCTGGAGTTAGTGGACTTTTGTGACTTTCCATCTAGGAAAGTAAACTGTGGTAACCTGGTTTATATGAAGTAGCCCGTGTGTACCAGGTTAGGTAACTCTAAACAAATATCCACCACAGGCTCCAAAGGCTAATGATACGAAGATAAGCGCCGCGATTAAGCACAGCCTAACATAAGCCCCCCATTTTAATTCTGACTAGGTGTCATCTAAAATTCTTGAAAATGTGTTTGCTTACCAAAGAGAGGTACACTACGACACGTAGGCCCAGAATAAGAACATAATAATACTACTAACCCTTTGATGCTTGAGAGGCGTTTTGACAGTTTAGGCGGGCTATTGTTAGACGATTATATTCAGTTTTAGAAAATCTTTTGGAAGCTAGAGATGTGGTTGAGACAGTTTGGCAGTTTTTACCCCGTTGACTTTTACAGATCTTTCCTAACCCCCCCCTCCCACCACCAAAAAAACAAACAAAAAACAAATCAAAATACAAACTAATATAACATAGATATATACAAATTCCTCTAATGATAACCAGAGTACCGTGTTTCCTTAATTAATGAAAGAACTACCTTTAAAACTCTATAATATATAATATATATAAGCTGAAATTGCCTCCAGATTCCAACGGTATTGATGCCAGTGAGATATATTTTATTGTTTATGTCCATACTATTGGAGACAAATAGAACATAAACAACACTAGGCCAAACATTCATAATATCAATAAGAAAGCGAACAATATCTAGAGGGTATTCACTATTTGTTTAAGCCTGGGGTGCAAGCAAACACTTTGTATTAAGAATGTTTAATTATTTGTTTCACGGTAAAACATTAATTATATGTTAGGTCTATGTTGACACACACACACATTGATGTAGGCTATATATATTTATATAATTATATATATATATATATATTTATAAATGTATATATATCTCGTATTTATTTATTAATTTATTTATTTATTTATTTATATATATACAAACACCCACAGGCACTTTTACATAATCCTATAATATATAACACAAGACTAAAAACCCTCCGTAACGCTATTTATTCAGGTATTCTGGTGGTGGGTTTCTGGAGGCCCTTCGCTGCTGGTTTAGTTTTCTCATTATTTTCCGTTTTGGTCATAATGCCCTCCATTATATTCCCGGGGAGAGAGCTTCACAAACAAAGGGCTGCTTCGTGGATTAATGCTTCTGTGCCTTCCCCGGGATATACTGTATATACACGTGTGGGTGCTTGGAAGTATACACACATGCACACACGCGAATGCACACACACACACAAACACATACCAACACGCATAATTGGATGCTCGTAGGTAGTCACGTCACACAGATACATATGCATACACACATTCACACAGACAAACACATACATACACACACACATACATAATTTGGCACTCGTAAGTATTGCCACACATGCACACAGACGTATGGACTGACGGACGCGCAAAGGTAGATATAAACAGACTCACCATGACTCATAAACACATAGATCAACTCCAGTTTGCCGACCATAACACCTGTTCTATCCATTATTACAACGTACCACTAACATCACATCCAACACTACATAATATATTCAAAATGTTATAAATAATGGGTCAATTACGACTTGCCTCGAATTCCCTGTGAAGGCGACCCTAAAGGCCCAGTTCAACTTGACCCTTACTAAATGTCCTGGACCACTGCGTGGTACTCTCATTATCAACTTCTGCAACAACTATGGCCTTTTTTGTAACTTTCACACTGTGGAAAATCCTCTGTCCTCTTCCAAACCTGATCTGAATGTCCTCACCAAAACACAGTTGTCTGAGGTTCATGACAGAAAAACCTTCTATGTAGCCATATACTATATCTATCCTCAGCTTCAAGCCAACGGTGGATGTTGTGTGTATGTGCACAACAATCTTGTGTTCCCAACTTTTGACTCTAATGAATTATCCACTCTCGGGCTTATATCATCTTGTCACTCCCAAGCTAAATTAATCTGTGCTGTTTATTTCTCACCTAATTCTACAGACATTCCAGAATTCTTAGACCATCTTATCTATATAGTGGAACACATTATATCCATCTCTTTCCTGAAATCTCCATCTTGTGGTGATTTCAATGTTCACCACCACCAATGGCCCTCCTCTCCTTTCACTGACCAACCTGGTGAACAAGCCTGCATCTTTTCTATGCTAAACGACCTAGAGCAGTTAGTTCAGAACCCTACTCGTATCCTTGACCGTCTTGGAGTTCGACCTAACATTCTTGACATATTTCTAAGCTCGAATCTTTCTGCTAAGTCTGAACATTTTTATTATCCATTGGGATCCTCAGATCATATCCTAATCTCTGTGTTCTGTTCCATCTCTCCAGTGCGGCCATCTGACTCTCCCAGCCAGCGGTGCCTGTGGCACTTAGACGCTGACGATTAGGAGGCTCTTCGGCATTTTTTTTTCTGGTTTCCCTTGGATTGATTGTTGGCTCCTTTGATGGGAACCCTGAGAGTGTGCCAAATGCATTACTAAGTCAATATTTTTGGGCATCGAGGCATACAATTCATATGCTTTCTCTTATCTAAAATGTAATGCAAAAATGTGTTTTGTTTACTCATACTTGTTCTACTTCTATCCACATTAAGGAGGAAGCATTCAAATAGCATCATCGCCTTCAAGCTCAAGAATCTCATACGCTTTATGTTTCTGCCTAGAATTAAGCCAAATCTATTCTTCAACTTGCCTAAAAGTCTGTTATCATTATACAGAGTGTCCCAGGAGGAAAGGGCATAACTTTGGAAAATGATAGAACAAGCTATTCTAAGCCTAAATTGTTCTATAAGAAATATTCCAAATATTGACCGGTATAGATATAATGCATGTTGAAAATGGTATTTTCTTCAGTTTTTCCCCATAAGACTGGCCTAGCTGGCCTAGTGCCTACCACACCTCCATCTTTCTGTAATTATGTTACCATGTATTTATAAAGATACTATAATTCTGTAAGTTGCAAATTGATTATAGACCTATTACCTCACTTTGGACCAGTTGGAAACTATTTGACATGGAAGAGTCCATTACAGTGATGCAGGAGAAGACACTACAGTAAACCTTTAATATGGGTGGGTGCCCAACCCCGAAAGGAGTTGAAATAGGGGAGCTATCCCCCCGCCAAAGGCGGTTTTCTAGGGCCTTTCCTAGCTGATGCTGAGAGGATTGGGTTCTAATCATGTGGTGATGGGCTGGTCTATCCGAGTGAGAACTGAGCGATCTCTGCCATACCCATAGCTTACTCTGACTGTTCCTTTTACTTATATATCTTCTAGATCTCAAGTGGCGGCATCTTTTCCGTGGATTGACCTCCCTACTGCCAACCTAGAAGTTGGCAGATTGGGAGCCAAAGTGTCACATTTTTCCCTTACCCCTACAACTTTCCCTTCATAATTGCTGAGGGGCACAGGGCCTTGGGTGGGGCTTTGGTTTCCCGGGCGTTTCCGCACCCTCCTCAGCTCCCTGCCTTGGAGTGGCTTCGGTCACCCGGGCTTTGTTAGTGGTAAGCAAGGAGGATTTTGTGGGGGCGCTCGTTTATGGCCTTGGCCTTGCTCGAGACCTTGGGGCTGTTCGGCCAGACAGCCTGGGGAACAACAACAACAACAACAACAACAACAACCTTTAATATTTGTTTTAACAGTTGAGATTTGGAGTTTTTGTTATAGAACATTTTATGCTTAGAATACCTTGTTCTATAATTTTCCAAAGTTATGCCCTCTCCACTTGGGACACCCTTTATAATATAATGAAATGTCCAACTCTAGTTCTTCCTAAGCTTTCTGGTATCTAGCCAAAACGTCTCCAACAATTTTACTTCCTCGTCTTTCACTCCACTTTTGCACTCTTACAGCACCGCTGTCAACATCTAAAAGAGTTGAAAGTTGCTTAGTTTATTAAAGTGCAGAATATGAGGGTACCAAATCCAAGTGTTGAGAACTATTAAGGTATTTAGAATATACTGTAGATGTCAGCAAATTCTTTACAATTTATCATTCAAACTACACTAGAGTAAATGGTTGTAAGATAATTGGAAAGCCTTTCAACTCAAATCAGGCAAAACATTTATTTATAATTGAGTAGTAAACGTATGGAATGGACTACCTAGTAATGTCATTGAGTCTACACTCTTGAAATCTTTAACATTTGATTAGAATTTTTTTCTCATTTAACCCCCGATTAACTGCGTTTACAAACGAATAGCACTACTTGTGACTGTCCTGCTGTTACGCTTTTACACATATATTAAGTAGTTTTGCTAGAAATAGTCTTTTAACCCATAAACGGCACGCGACCTCATATGAGTCCATACTGGGCGAAGGCGAGTGTTCTCATATGAGCCAAGGCCTAATAAAAAAAGTTTAAAAGCCCCTCGTAGCACTTAACCCTTAAAGATTGGGGCCCGACTTAAGTCCGAATCGAAAAATTTGGACTATGTGGCGGGGCCCGCCTTAACACCTTACGAGCGGCTTAGGCGGTAATTTATATGTACCGCCCAGCGGGGTGTTTTTACCCTAAATAGGGTTGTTTACGTGATTATTTTCATGCCTGAGCGTAAAACAAGTATCTATCCCTGAAACGGCATAAACAGAGCTTTCCAATGACACCCCAACCATCCTTGTATGACCACTGGTTTTCTTGCAACAATCGCGCAACACGAGTGCAAAAACCATGTAATTAGGTACTTTCCCTACATAATTCCCTGTGTAGCGAGTGTGAGGGGGGTTGGAAGGGTGGTTTTCACTTCAGTTGGCCCACCGCGGTGGTGTGCGGCGGTCATAGCCTTACTACGCTCCTCACACCGCTCAGCTCTCTCTCTCTGCAACATTACGTGCTGAAAATGGCACACGACATAAGTTGTGAACCGCCACTTAGTCCAAATTTATTTCACACGACATAAGTTGCGCGCCGCCAAAGAAGGGTTAAGTCAGAGTGCAATTTTGGCGCAATATTGGCTCTGAGAGAGAGACGAGTGACTGGAGGCGCAGGGGTTACCTCATGACCGCTCGCCACGGCCGCCGTGGACCTACTCATATTTACTCCACTTACATCCACCCTCACTCCCTCGCTACATACGTAATCATATAAAGAAATTACCGTATTTTAGCGATTTTGCCCTTCGGTTGCACGATCGTTGCAAGACAACCAGTGATCGTAGAAGGATGGTTTGGGTGTCATTGGAAAGCTCAATTTACGCCCTTTCAGGGATACATACTTGTATTACACTCTGGGTCTTGTTTATGCATGAAAAAGAGCACGGAAACAACCCCATTTATGGTAAAAAAAAAAACGCTGGTCAAATATACCGCCTAGCCCGCTCGTAAGGTGTTAAAAAAAAAAATGGTGTTTAAGTGCGATAATTCCCCTCCATACCTCTCATCACTCGTCCACATCTGTCAAAATCCCCTCCTGTCTCCCCCTTCAATTATCACCTATTTGTCCTCTTATTCCCATATTTATTGGTGTTTTTATCATGCCAATATCTCCAAACCGGTCTAAGCCGTGCTCATGTTGCTAGAGAGGGTGTAGAGTGTCTGAGAGTGTGAGTGAGTAAGTCAGTGTAGCTTCAGAAGGGAGGGTGTGGCCCGCCTCTGCTCCACACTTGATGAATGGTCGGTCGGTCGGCAATTATTCGCGATTTTGACCATCCAAACACTATTCTCACTGGTTTTATTGTTGTTACATGTTGCTATCTTCATATTGAAAGTAAAATAGGCGCATATGAATAAGTAATAACGATAATTATCGTAAAACGACGATTATAGGTCGTTCATGATGTCAGAATCGAACCGGAACTTCTGCCTATGGACGGACAGCGCTTGGCCCACAATACTGCAAATACTTCAAATGAAGCAAGCGTGGACGTAAGTGCTCAAGGTTTTTGGACGAGGGGACAACGGGCTTTTTTCGACATCAGAATCTTCAACCCAAGAGCACAAACATATCGTGAGCGAGGACACAAGGCGGCATACTTGAGAAACGAAAGTGAGAAAAAACGCGCTTATGAAGAAAGAATTTTGAACAGGGATCAAGGAAGCTTTACTCCTCTGGTCTTCTCATCGTCGGGAGGTATGGGACCTTCTGCAAGTGTCTTCTATGCCAGATTTGCTGAACAAATATCGGAGAAAAAGCGCCAGCATAGAAGCCAAGTCATAACTTGGATGAGATGCCGGCTCTCTTTCTCTCTTCTCAGGTCTGCACTCCTATGTCTCAGGGGTACAAGGTCCTCCCCACTACAGAGGACAAGAGTGAGAGACTTGGACTTTGAAATGGTCGTGGCGGAGGGACGAATTGGGGAACAACTAGGTTGATTGTAGGGAGGTACTGGTACAATAAGATAAACTACAATGTAACTAGAATAAGATAGATTGTACACCACTTTGTAACTGTCACCTTAATAAAAAAACAAAAAAAAACAAACAAAAAATATATAGGTGGGAATGGAGCCCAATAAGTCCGCCCAGTTGTGTGGTGTCCATTACACCTAACTCGCCTTTTTTGGGCTAAGGATCAGTAGGTCTGTTGTTGCTTGTCTTCCTTTGTACTCCTTTAAACTTCTTCCTTTGACAAAGCTGAACTCTTCCCTTAAACTTTCGCAAAATATTCTACCTTGAATGATTCCGGTGCTATTCATTCCTCTCCACCCTCCTCTCTCTAATTTATGCCTAATAACTCAACCTCCTCCAAGAATGTACTTTATTCCCTCTCTGGGCTTAATACTAAGCAGGCGTTAGAACCAAATGCTGTTTCTTCTCTTGTAATCCCAAACTGTTCTTCTGTCTTGACTCCTTGCCTAGGGAAACTCCTCCATCTATGTTTTTCCTCTAACTATTATTACCTTCTTGCTGTAAGTTTACTCTCATTCAACCTGTCCCTAAGAAAGGTGACCACTCTCATCCATCCAACTATAGTCCAATTGCTCTTATATGTTGCATCTCTAATGTATTTGAATCTATTCTTAGTTGGACATTTCTGAAACATTTGTTTTCCATAGTCTACTTTCAGATTACTAGGATGGTGTCCTTAAGGGCCACACTGCTGGCGATATCCTTTCTTAACCCACTAAGTTTAGTCATCTTCCTTTGGAGACTTCGGTGAGACCTTTTCTATTGCGCTAGATATATAAAAAACCTTCAATTGAGTCTGGCACAAATCTTGCATTTCTAACAACATAACATCCTTCAGTTTCTATCATTGTATCCATGCCTTCATCTCCAATTTCCTTTCTGAATGTTCCGTACTGCGGTTGTGGATGGCCATCATTCACTTCTGCAACCTATTAACTCTGTTGTTACTCAGGGTTCTGTCCTTTTCCAGTTCTTTTCTAACGCATACTAATAATCTTCTGAACTGTACCTCTAGGCCTATCCACTCCTATGCTACACTATTCAAATAGATTTATGCAACAACCAACCATGCAGCTACTTCAAACCTCACATGATGAGCCCATAGCACACCTATCTTCTGATATATCAGCAATATTCGATTAGGGCAGAGAGAGCCTTGTTGAATTCAATGCTTCTAAAATCCAATTTATCCATCTTTCTATCCATCACAATCTTCCACACGACCTATTTCTTACTCTTCAACAATACACAAATCAACCCTTCATCTGTTCCCAATATTCTTGGTGTTTCATTTGTTGTTACCTTTCTTAGAAAGATAAAATTACCACTCATGCTAATGCAGTTTCCCAGAAGTTAGGTGTGGTCAACCGTCTCTGTGGGTTCTTCACACCCGCACAGCTTCTTCCTCTGTAGAGGGGCACAGTGTGCCCATGTATCGAGTATTGTTTGTGCATATGGAGAGGTTCCACTCATACCACACCATTAAAAAAGGTAGAGCCAAAAGCATTTCATCTCATAAACTATTCTCCTCTTACTATTTGTCTGCAATATCTCCCAACGCGCTGCAAGGTTGTATCTCTCTCACTTGTCTACTGGTATTACAATATAGTGTTCTTCAGAGCTTTCTTACTGTATATTCCATCCCTTGCGGAGAGTGGGTAGCACTGCCTTACAACACATTACCATCCCTATTCTGTACAACTCTCTAACCCAAGAATGAACCGTTTTTCCCATTTTTTTTTCTCCACTCAACAAGTAAACTCTGGAACTCTCTTCCTCAATCCAACGTCCCTCATCCTATGACTTATACTGCTTCAATCTCTGTAGGTGGTACACTACTACGTGATAAACTGGTGACAGTGAACAGTAATTGAAGGGATAACACTATTTCGGGCATCTGGCTCTTGGGAATTAATCATGATATAACAAAGGCATATCAAATTTGTTGAACAAAATGTTGTATTACCTTTCGGTGCAGGCTATGGAACTGTTGTTAATAATGTTTGATCGCATATAGTGACAACTACAGACTGATGCACATACACACACATTCATATATACAAACATGCCATCTTAATAGTACATACTGGCGCACAGGCTTACGCATGCACGCACACACGAATACACACGTACAGTCACAATATATAATTCGTTACCAATTTGATTCACAAACTATGTGATCTGAAATATGTATAACTTTTTGCTGACAGCCCTCATGTGTTTTATAATAGCCCGTGACGAGTGTTTTTTTTCTTCTCACGTCGTAGAACTGTCCAGTTATTTTTATTTCTCTCTATTTTTTAGACAAATTATTGTTATGGTTTTCTGCGCACTATTGATTTGGGTTGTACATGTATACTTAAACATACACTTATACACACACACACACTTTCACATACACGCACACACACACACACACGCCTTTGTCTACATTATAATATTTTCTGTCCACAAGTATTGTTTACTCGTGAGCTCTGCCTTCCTTAATTCCTTTATCCCCCTACCCTTTTTTTTCGACTTTATTCCTCTCTCCATCATTTTCTATCAACCCTTGCTTCCTCCTTCCTTTTTTCCTCCCTTGTTCCTTCCTACTTCTCTTCTTCCTTTCTTCCTTCATTTCTCCATTGATCGCATCCTCCCTTATTCCTTCCTTTCTCCGTCATTCTTTCTCTCCTTCTCTCTCACTCTCTCTCTCTCTATCCACCCTGTATCCTTTCTATCCTTGCTATTTTCCTTCTCTCGTTCCTTCATTCTTGTCTACCTATAGCTCCCTCCTTCTCCACCCCCCCCCCCCCTTTGCCTTACTCACTCTTTAATCTAATGTATTCCTTTCTTCCTTCCTGCCCTCTTCCCTAATTGTCCTCCTTTATCGACTTTTCCTCCCCATCCTCCTTGCTTCCTTTCACCCTACCCTACTCTCTCTCTCTCTCTCTCTCTCTCTCTCTCTCTCTCTCTCTCTCTCTCTCTCTCTCTCTCCCATTCCTCATCTATGTATTGTCTTTCCTTCCTCCATTGTATATACCTTCAGCCCCCCCCCCCCCCTCAGCACATCAGTATGGGTTTTATGTATCAGTCCTGGTTCTTATTTTTGTATATCCAGTATGTGGTCAGAATACCTATAGGGTGTGGTAGGCTTACTAGGAGTACCACATCGTAGACACATTTTCCCCCCGTTAATTTCTGCTCTTCATATATTTTTGCTTTGCTTTTATTGTCGTCTTCTTGTTTGAGTACAATTTCCTTGTTCCTGACTTACTTGATTTACTGTTTATCTTCTTTTGGTATTTGCTCGTTTTTGTTTCCATCACCTTCTTAATTTTACGTAAATGATGGACGAACATTTAAGAAATATATAATTATATACTGTATATATTTTATAATCCATGCACCTAACGATGTGCTATAGCTATTTGTAATATTTTATTGTATCTATTGGGCGACCTAGATGTGTGTGAATTTCTATTTTGTGTTTTGTGTTGTGTTGTGTTGTCCCTGTTCGGGTTCTGTCTCGGGTCGGCCACCCACAGCAATGGGGTATTTGCTTGAGTATATACATACATACACACACACATCTATTGTTTTTTATAATGTATAAGTGGTCCACGGAATGTAATAATTCTGAAAACAATATTATGAAGAGGTAATTGCTAATTCGTGGGGATAAAAATAACTTTAATTCTGCTTTCGTATGTTTTTCCAATGAAGAAATTATATTTATATCAATTTCCGTCTATGATGTTTCCACTATAATTATTCTACTACGTCTCTTTCTCTATTTGACTCGTTTGCCTTCCATCCTTCCAAATTAATTTACCTTTCTCTTCAGCTTTCCTTGTGTTCCCCTCTTCCTTCTCTTTTACACTTTTTGACTTGTCCACCTACTTTTTATTACAGCCATTAGTCTCCTATTCTTACTAAGTTTTCACTCGTGTTTACAATTACTCACATGCATCATGTTTCCTTTATTCACTACCTACTGTATGTAATAATGTTAGTCCATATGCTGTATGTCTCAGAGTAAGTCTACTTTCATGCTTAGTTTATAGTCTATAGAATAATGGCTACTCAAATGAAAAATATAGGTGCACGTACATTAAAATAAGATACATTTATATAATAGTTAATAAGTAATGTATACATGCATACATGCAGTAGTACCGTGTATGCAATTGAAAGGTTTCATTGATAAACTCCCCAAATAAACTCTACATACTAATGCAATTAGAATTAATCAATTGACATTATGTAAAATAATGTTTTCTGACTTTCATTTAAAAATTATAGACTATTAGTGTCCTCAATGCTATTTAAGATTCTGTAGAAGAGGCGTTGAATAAGCGTGCTCACAGAAATAATTAGATGCTGGCCATTGTAAACATTCAATATCTTGCCAGAGCTCACCAATGTCAGTTAACATCTTTACTGTGTGTCTACCTGTTGATCTTGGATAGCCTTGTTGAGCAAATATAAGTGTTTTAACCCCTTCACTACTATGACAGCTTTGGCCAATATATGCTGACTATCATTAGAAGATTTTATTAAGTTTAGAGAAGGTGTGTGAGAGTTAAAGTGATAATTGAAATAAACTTTACTCTTTTGATTCCTAGAGGTCCTTCCTTAACTGAGGAAAATTGTCTAATGGTAACCAGAGTAAGATGAAAATTACCTAATTGTGCTGAAGGGGTTAAGGGGAGGCAGACCGTTTGTTTGGTCTATTAATTAATTTATTCATATATTTGTTTAGTTTCCTCCCTAGACCTCCATCAAGCTTAGACAAAACAAAACTAGACCCCCCCCTTCAAGATAAATTTGTACATTCTTCGGTAGAAAAATGTCCGGCCGAAGGTCGGTTCCTCTTAAAATTGCAGGCTCGCTATCGCTCGCCAGGAAATAATCAACACCTAAATGGTACGAAAGGTCTTAAAATTGACAACGAAATGGGGCGAAAGGTGATAAAATCGCCAAACTAATGGGCCGAACGTCTTATAATCTCAAAACTAGTGGGGCTAAACATTAGGGAGAAGGGGGTCCAGAAAAACGGTCTGCCTCCCTTAAATGGACTCGATAAACACCTGTGCCGGAGTTCAAACAATGTATGAATGACTGGAACTGCTTCGTCTGACCCAAAACAACCAACCACATGTATCTCCCTCTGAACGAACACCCACAACGCCTCTCTCACAAAAACTCACATCAGCCCCCTCCCCAACCTATCCAACCCCAACCAAAAGAAGTCTATATCATCACCCACAACACCGGCCCACCACCCAAATATATATACCGATTCTCACTCCACACCACCTCGTAACACTACGGTTCACATGTATCACACAAATCCTTCCACAAAGTCATCTCTCTACACCATCTCGCAACACCACGATGTCACCAAACACCACTCCCATCACCCACACCCCTGCCCAGGCCTCCCCAGACCATGTCATGAACACCAGGATTTGCACCTCCACACATGGCCCAAATGACCCCCCTACACCCACACACCTACAAAGGCCAACTATTCCAGTATGCAGATACTATATGAAAAAAAAAAATAAAAAAAAAAAATCTTTGGACCAAGAGGTAAATTAAATGGATCAGTTTGTATATATTCACATCCAAAACATTGCAATTATATAGTCAGAGTTGGGAAGTAAAGGTTTGGTGGAAACTGCAAATACCACCATCAGTCCCTCTGCCAGGCCTCACTAGAAAATAGGGCTTGTTATGATATCAAATGCCCAGACTTCCATGTTAGAGGGGAATGGAGGAGTGCGGTAAACAACTCCTATGGTAGCCAAAAACACTATCAAGATATGCGAGGGCGAGACAGAGGAAGAAGGCAAAGAGGGATATGGTAGAGGAAGATGAACAGAATGAGAATGCTGCATGATCAGATAGCACACCTCGAGCACATCCTGTCCTCCCAAGCGTGGCACAAGGATGTGCTCTACGAGCAACCCCAACTACCTCCCAAAGAGTATTAGGTACGCAAAGCAAGTCAAATGGCCTCTCCCCACTTCTGTTTGCAAACATACAAGGAATACAAAATATAACCACACACAAAATATCAAATATTAGGGGCCTACTAGAAGAAGGGAATGCTATTTTTGCAGCTCTCACAGAAACACATATTAAGGACCATGAAGATAGTGAAATATGGATTCCTAGCTATACTCTTCATAGGGCAAACAGAAAGCATAGAATGCGCGGAGGGGTAGCATTGTACATCCATGACTCTCTGATATGTACTAAATTTCTAAATAACATCAATGAAGTAGTGGAAATACTTGGGGTAAAAATAGAATCCTTAAATTTAGCTATGATTGTCATATACCGAATCCCGGACAGTGCCGCAGACGAGTTCAAACCCAAGATCAGCAAAATAAAAAACAGCAGTAGAAGGCCTAGGAAACCCAACACCAAATATTATGTGGTTAACATTTTTTAATCTGCCAAACATTACATGGAGGCAATTCGAAAATCAGGTAGTGGCGAACAACACCGGAGAAGCAAATATGAGAGAGCTATTTAAACTCTGCGACCTGTTTAGCCTTTCCCAGCATGTATACGAACCCACACAGGGGAATAATATCGTAGACCTTGTTATCGCCAACAATGACTCCCTGGGCCTAGTACATAGTATGACCATTTCGGACACAACATTCTCGGATCATAAATTAATTGAAATAAACACAAACCTAGCAAGTGTCCATACACAAACAAAAGTGATACCAAAAACTGGCCCTTTCAGCAAATTTAATTTCAATAACAAAACATTTTAAGTGGCAAGAGGTGAACCATGAAATGGAGGAAATAGACTGGGAAGTTTTGATGAATAACCTGACACCAACAGAATGCCTAGTCTTGATAACAGAAACTATGACTCAAATCTGTAGCCACCACATACCGATTTTTCAAACAAAACGAAGAAACAAACAAGATCGAGAGAGAAGAAAGTTGTACCGAAGAAGGAAGTTACTAACACAACTTCGAAAACAAACAAAATATACAGGACAGACTAAAGACCCAAATAGAGAGAGAGACATTGTGGAACTTGAGCAAAGACTAAGAATCTCCTATGAACTACAACAAATGGAAGATGAGAACAGAGCTATTGCAGGTATAAAGGAAAACTCAAAGTACTTCTTTTCATATGCCAAGCGGAAGTCTAAAGCTGCGTCAAACATCGGCCCACTGAATATAGAAGATGGATCATTCACAGGGAAATGAGCGAACTCCTACATCTGCAGTACGAAACGGTGTTCAGTGAGCCCGACAAAACAAAAGTCGTCGGAGACCAAAACAATTTATTCATAGAAAACCTCCCTACCGAAAACCCTCAGATTTTAGATATTGAGTTCGGCTCGAAAGACATAGAAGAAGCTATTAGTAACACGCCAACTAACTCGGCACTAGGCCTAGATTTATGGAATTCGATCCTAATAAAGAAATGTAAGGAACGCTTCTTAAACCCCTGGCTATAATGTGGAGAAGAAGTCTAGACAATGTTGAAATACCATAGCTTGAAAAACACAATAATTGATGCTCTGCATCAAGGCACAAGTAAAGTACTACCCAAAAATGATCGCCCGGTAGCTCTAACCTCCCACATCATTAAAATTTTCGACGAGTCCTGCGAGGTAAAATCTGAACATTTATGGAGGCAAACGAGCTGCACAACACAGGTCAACATGGTTTCAGAGTGGGAAGATCGTGTCTCTCTCAGCTATTAGAACACTAAAACAGAATTCTTGATTCCCTAGAAAAGAAGAAAAACGTAGCTGTCATTTACACCGATTTTGAGAAGGCCTTTGATAAATGTGACCATGGTATAACCACACACAAACTCAAAGCAAAAGGAATAACAGCGAAAATTGAAAGGTGGATACAAAACTTCCTCGTGAACCAAAGGCAATCAGCAGCAGTCAACCAAACCATATCTGAGCCTTCGGATGTCAAAAGTTCAGTTCCCCAAGGAACAGCTGTACTAGCACCCCTTCTCTGCCTCATTCTTATTAATGATATAGATGAGAAAACAACACACAGTACAGTGTCTTCCTTTGCAGATGACACAACACTAAGTATGATAGTAAACATACACGAATACACGGAGAGGCTGCAGGCAGACATGAATGGGATGTTCCAGAGGACTAGGGAAAATAACATGCAGTTTAATGAGGAAAAATTCCAACTAATATGTTATGGGGAGAATAATGTTGTTAAAGGAAACACAAACTGCAAAACAGAATCCAACCACCTGATAGAACGTAAAGACAGTGTGAAAAACCTTGGGATGTTATGTCTGAAAATATTAGTTTCAAAGAACATAACCAGGTCAAATTTGCAGCTGCTAAACGGCTAACAGGTTGGATTTGACGTACATTTAAAACGCGCGGTAAACGCCAATGATATTGCTTTTCAAATCCCTGGTTCTACCGTGGCTAGAGTACTGCAACGTATTAACATACCCACACAAAGTAGGTGAAATAAATTAATTAGAGAGTATAATGACTTGGAGAGCGTACAGAGAAATTTCACCTCGCATATAAATTCAGTAAAACATCTACATTATTAGGAGCGTTTAAGAACACTGAAGATGTAGGCTACTCACTGGAACGTAGAAGGGAGCGATACTTAATAATTATACAGTGTAGGATGGAACATTTCTGAAGGTATAGTTCTGAATCTATTCACCCCGATAGTCATAAAGTTCAGTGATAGAAGAGGTGGGGAGTGCAATATCTCTAGGATGAAAAATGAAGGTGCTGCAAGATCTCTGCGAGAAGCGTGGTTGTCGCATAAAAGTCTGCGTCTTTTCAACTAACTCCCACGGAGAGTACAAAGGAGTACAAAGGAGTACAAAGGAATACAAAGGAAATCAAGCAACAACAGGTCTAGTGACCCTTCTAGGCTGCTTGTCCTCCAAAACACTGAGGATCAAGTGTCCAAACAGTGGTTTAGAGTGGGTAAGGGAACATTGGAAAGGGAACTACTGCCCTAGAACTAATGTCCGTGGCAGGATTAGGAAGTTAGTAGGGGACAGATGGGTTAGTAACTGAGGGGGGGATAAAATAAAGTTATTCATTTACAAACGCAGTCAGTCGCGGGTTTGATGCGAGATATTTGTCTAAGCGGAGTTTAAATGAATCAACGGTGCTGCAGTCTATAACGTCTCGGGGAAGCCCATTCCACAAGTTGACAACTCGATTGAAGAAGAAATTCTTAGATTCGTGTGAGTTAAAAGATTTACAAATAATTTTGCAACCGTTTCCCCGCGTGTAATTAGATTGGTCGATAGTGAAGTACTTACTACAGTTCATATTGTCGATGCCTTTGATGATTTTGAACACTTGAATTAAGTCACCTCTTAATCTGCGCTGGGTTAAAGGAAATAGATTTAATTCTCTAAGACGCTCTTCGTATGGTTTGTTCTTTAGGCTAGGTATCATTTTGGTAACTCTACGTTGAACTCGTTCTAGCTTGTTTATCTTTTTGGTAATAAGGGCACCAGGATTGAACGCAGTATTCCAGAAGAGGGCGGACTAAGGAATTGTAAAGGGTGAGGATAACTTCTTTGGATTTATGCTCAAATGACCTGCCTATAAAGCCAATTATTTTGTTTGCCTTCTTAACAACTTCTGAACATTGTTGACTCGGTTTTAGGTTACTCGATATTGTTACCCCCAGATCGGTTTCTCTGTTTACATTCTTAAGCTGAGTGCCATTCATCGAATAGTTTGCTTTCTCATTTAGGTATCCGATATGTAGTACTTTACATTTATCCGCATTGAAACTCATTTGCCAAATTTGGGCCCAACATGACAATTTATCTAGATTGTGTTGCATATCGTCAACTTGTTCTTTGAGAGTACGCTATTTGCAATTTTTGTATCGTCAGCAAATTTTGAGATTGTACAGGTGAGACCCTCATCTATGTCGTTGATGTAAATTAGAAAGATAATTGGTCCTAGTACCGATCCCTGGGGTACCCCGCTACTTACATTGGTCCATTTAGATGCCTTACCGTTTATGACTACTCTTTGCTTTCTGTCGCTGAGCCAATTTTCTATCCATTTCAACACACCGTCTTGTATTCCATGCGCTTTTAGTTTTAGCAGTAAACGTTTGTGGGGAACTTTGTCAAAGGCCTTTTGAAAATCAAGGTATATAATATCTACAGCTTTACTCTCGTCGTAGAGGTTAAGGATATCGTGGAAGAAGTCTAAAAGGTTTGTTAAACAGGAACTTTTTTACGAAAGCCGTGTTGAGTATCTTTAACGCCTTACGAGCGGCCTATGCGGTTTATTTATATGTACCGCCCAGCGGGGTGTTTTTAGCCAAAATAGGGCTGTTTACGTGATCATTTTCATGCCTAAATAAGACCCAGAACGTAAAACAAGTACCTATCCCTGAAAGGGCATAAACAGAGCTTTCGAATGACACCATAACGATCCTTTTATGATGGCTAGTTTTCTTGCAATAACCGTGCAACGCGAGTGCAAAAAGCATGTAATTAGCCACTTTCCCGATATAATTCCTTATATAGCGAGTGAGAGAGGGAGGAGGGAGCTGGGATTCGTGTCAGTATGTTCGCCGCAGTGGTCTGGAGCAGTCATATGCTCGCTACTCTCCTGCCACCACTTGTCTCTCTCTCTCAGCAACATTACGTGCTGAAATTGCCACTCGAGTTATGTCGAGCGCCGCCACATAGTCCAGCTTTATTTAACTCGACTTATGTGGTGAGCCGCTAATTAAGGGTTAAGTAGGTTATTTGCCTCTAAGTGATTTACGAGTCTGTCTCTTATGACCGTTTCTAACATTTTACATACAATTGAGGTTAAGCTAATTGGACGATAGTTACTGGGTAGGGATTTGCTGCCTTTTTTGAATATCGGTGTTACGTTGGCTAGCTTCCACTGATCAGGCATAGTCCCAGACTGCAAGGATTCATTGAATAGCAATGTCAGTGGTTTGGAGAGCTCATCCTTAGCTTCCTTTAGAACTCTAGGCGAGATTGTATCAGGTCCAGGCGTTTTATTTACCTTGAGTTTATCTAAACAATTCAATACTTCTCTCTCTGTAACGGTGATATTGCTTAGAACATCTGAATTATCAATCTGAATCGGCGATGGGTGTAGGGATATCACTGAGGTCTTCGGTTGTAAAAACTGATGCAAAGAAGGTATTGAGGGCATTACTCATTTGTACTTCGTCTTTGGTGTATTCTCCATTTTCATCGACTAACGGTCCAACAGTTGAAGTAACTACTTTTTTCTTTCTGATATAACTATAGAATTCTTTCGGGTTTGTTTTACTTTGATTCGCAACATGTAACTCCAGGGTCTTTTTACTTTGCTTAATTAACTTTTTGGCTTTGCGTCGTAGCTCTACAAATTTCACCCGTTCTTCGTCATTTTGTGAGGATTTTAATCTATCATTAGCAAATTTTTTAGCAAGCAGACAGTCTGAAATATCTTTATTCCACCATTTGGGCTTATCATTATGGCCTGGATGCCGTATTTTCGATGGTATGCAGTCTTGCACTGCCTTAAGGTAAGTGGTTGTCAAACACTCCCAAGATGTATTGATGTCGTTATTGTTAGTCAGAAAGCTCCAGTCAGTTTCTTTAAGCTTTGATTTAAGTTTATGAAAATTTGCTTTCTTGAAATTAGGGACTTTCTCAATGCTGCTATTTGATTTGTTACTAGTAAACTTTAAAGTGAAAGTTATCGTACGATGGTCGCTGTTACTGAATTCATCACCAACATTCAAATTCTCTATTAATTCTTCTTTTGTTGCGAGTACAAGGTCAAGCACATTATTACCACGGGTCGGAGATTGTACAAATTGAAAAAGTGAACTCTCTTGCAAGTTAGCGTAGAGGTCGTGTCCAGAGTGTGAAGTAAGAATATCGCCCCATTTAGTCACGGGTAAGTTGAAATCGCCAAGAATTACGGTATCTTGTATGTTAGTTATTTCTGCAATTTGTTCATAAATTTCACTGTCAGTTTGCACTGATTGAGATGGGGGTCTGTATAATAAAGCTAGTGTTATTTTAGTTCCTCGTTTATTATTTAACCCTTAATTAGCGGCTCACCACATAAGTCGAGTTAAATAAAGCTGGACTATGTGGCGGCGCTCGACATAGGTCGAGTGGCAATTTCAGCACGTAATGTTGCTGAGAGAGAGAGACAAGTGGTGGCAGGAGACTAGCGAGCGTATGACTGCTCCAGACCACCGCGGCGAACCTACTGACACGAATCTCAGCTCCCTCCTCCCTCTCTCACTCGCTACATACTGAATTATATGGGGAAAGTACCGAATTACATGCTTTTTGCACTCGCGTTGCACGGTTATTGCAAGAAAACTAGCCATCATAAAAGGATCGTTATGGTGTCATTCGAAAGCTCTGTTTATGCCCTTTCAGGGATAGGTACTTGTTTTTCGTTCTGGGTCTTATTTAGGCATGAAAATGATCACGTAAACAGCCCTATTTTGGCTAAAAACACCCCGCTGTGCGGTACATATAAATTAACCGCTTAGGCCGCTCGTAAGGTGTTAATAGTACGTAAGATATGTCTATATTCGCAATTTGAGGTTTTGACATTAAGACGGGATTAAGACTTTCCTTTATAAAAAGAGACATTAGGAGCATCTCACTAGACAGCTTCAAGAGGGACCTTGATGCTGAACTCCAAAAGGTGAGGCCAGATGAGCCCATCTCCGCAGGGGTGCGTGATGCCACTTCGAACAGCCTGCTGCACCAAATCACTACCCAGAAAAAGGGGCGACGCACTCCTCGGTGTCACTAGATGAGTGGCGAACCCATCTATAGGTTCTATAGGTAGGTACGGATAGGTGTTATTACTGGAAGTCATCATCACATATAATTATACCCCTACTGTACCGGTGACGTCTTTTCCATATAATTCTAGATAAACTTGGACGATTGTATGCAGTTTAAGAAGGATCTGTGGTAGTAAAAAGGTTTAATGAGATAGTTTTAAGTATGTGTGATGCTCACCGCTTCCCCCAGAACCGTATGGCTTACTCGCTAGGACTCGCCAGGGCAGAGAATGTAGCTACAATCTACCTATCATTGTGTACTTTCCTTCTCGAGAAAGCTTGTGTTGCAGACAGTTCAGAACTGTTCTTTGTTTTCGTCTGTCACAATCCTTTCTATTTTATTTAGCCAATTGAAAGTATTGTGTTAAGTAATTGAATGATGGGAAGGCGAGTGGGAGAGAGAGAGAGAGACCAGGTGGTGAGTGTGGCGCGTGGCCGGCCCCCTTACATAGGCCTCGCGGGATTCGTTGCGCCTAACACGGCCTACTAGGCGGCTGCTTACTGGGCGACTGTCGCTCGCCCTCGTGCCATTCCTGCGAACTGGGACTCCACCCATGCGGTCCCTGGAAATATCCTGGTCAGATCCGTCCCAGACAGCATACTCTAAGCATCTTCCTTGAACTGTTCCACACTCTTGTCTTAGAATCTTTCTCTTCTACTGCCTCTATCATTTCCACTACTTCCTCACCTTTTATTAATATCAATTCCCCTCTGGTTCCCTGCATCCACACCTTGAATTGGTGGCCAGACTGTATTATATGCTGGATCTCACATTTCTTATGTACTAGGCTAAGGTTGAAGATAGTCATTGTCTTTTTGGGAGATTGTATTGCTCGGACTGTCTCCATCAATCACTAATGTTTCTACAGGGTTAAATAATGCTAGACTAGGGATCAGGTACCTTGCTGTTGGTGTTTTCACTGTGTGTAGGCTACTTTTGAGCTGCACGACACTACGGATTCTGTGGGTTACCTGGGTGGATCTTTTGTCTGTGTACCTTGGAGTTTAGACTGTGTAGTGCGTGAGGGCTGCTTGCCTAATCCACCCAACACTGTTCTAACTCTATTTGCTTTTACTTTTGAGGGTCGCCAGGAGGATACTCGATACTTGTGATCGAGAATCCTCAAGAGAGCACCCCTTCATATTAACGTAATCAGGCCGCACAGACCCAAGGTCCACACTAGGCTAGGAGCTGCCTTGCTCCACCAGAATTCTGTACCTTTGCGCATCCCAGCTAGACTTTATTAACCCGGCTAGACATTAGCTGGATTAGATCATATACTCTTTTATGCATACCCATTATTTCTACACAAGCATTTTGAGGTCTAGGTTGCTGTAGAGAGACACAACCAGCATAGACCGGTTTTGTTAATAGGAGTACTACTTTTTCGTGGCGAGCATTATTACTGTTGCACCGCTTATAATATTCTTGTGTCCAATAACATTATAGGTCCAGCCTTTTTGTGTATTTAGCCTACACGTGCATTGTCCTGCCTCCTGCTATTTTGTGGTTCCATTTCCGATATGTTCTTCTTAGTAGCATCCGATATTATTCAGAAGATTCCTTGTTCGGTGCTTGAGGACTTTACAACACTTTCTTTCATAAAGGAGTGACAAGGAGTTACTTTATTGATTAAAGTAACGTTAAGTAAACCTTCTTCTTGTTTGCATTAGATCACTCTTGTGATTTAATTAAGTTAACTATCTTTTCCTTGTGTACCATAACTAAGCAACCATATGTTATAGGTAATAGGCTGTTTCAGAGAACATCAGCCTATAGTAGAAGCACATAGATACTGAGAGTTAAAATACCCCGCTATCGCAGATATAACTCTGGAGGGTATATGTGTTCTTTGTTCGACGGGATTATATATCAGGGGTTGGATCTAGCGTTTCCGTTGTTGCATTTATGCCAGTCTAGTCCAATGTATAAGAGCCTCTGAGTATGGTTGGTTGTTGGAAGGAACATAATAATTGATATTGGTTCAGGAGTAATTTATCGAGAGGACTTCCCTAAGTGGTTAAGGCCCCATTAATTGCTCTTTCCATTCACATATGCATAGCCTACGTGAGTTGCAGTTGGGATGTGTGTGCATGCTTAGATTGATATGCAGGATTCGAAGTTGCATAATTAATCGTAGGCAGTGTCCACCAACCTTTAACTGTCTTCGTGGTGCGATGTATAAGGTTGATTTTCGGTGTGAGCATCCTGGGTTCGAGTCCACGGACTGCCACATGTGTTTGTAAATTTCATTAATCGATTTTAGGAGTATGGTTGGTTGTTGGAAGGAACATAATAATTGATATTGGTTCAGGAGTAATTTATCGAGAGGACTTCCCTAAGTGGTTAAGGCCCCATTAATTGCTCTTTCCATTCACATATGCATAGCCTACGTGAGTTGCAGTTGGGATGTGTGTACATGCTTAGATTGATATGCAGGATTCGAAGTTGCATAATAAATCGTAGGCAGTGTCCACCAACCTTTAACTGTCTTCGTGGTGCGATGTATAAGGTGTTGATTTTCGGTGTGAGCATCCTGGGTTCGAGTCCACGGACTGCCACATGTGTTTGTAAATTTCATTAATCGATTTTAGGAGTATGGTTGGTTGTTGGAAGGAACATAATAATTTATACGAGACCCGATCGTAACATATGTTAATAGCTGGATTTTTTTTTAAACTGAATAAAATCCTCTAATAGTAGCCAGAAAAAAGTTAAATGTACGGCACCGGCACTGAAGGGGTTAATGTTATCTGTGTATCGACCATCCTGTGTGCAGTTATAATCAATAGTTCACCGTCCACCTTGCTACCCACCTACCTACCTTAAGGGGACCCACCTCGTTTATTATATCTCTCTCTCCCTCTCTCTCTGGGTTGTATCTATTCGGTCCCATTCAGTCTACTGTTTTAAGACGTTAACCCCCATCCAGGTGTCGATTTTTTCCTGGCGAGCGGTAGTGAGCCAGCATATATATATTTTTGTTTTGACACTAAATGTGTACATTTTTCGATAGAAAAATGTCTCCGGATTTCTCCATACAATGCTGGCTCGCTATCGCTCGCCAGGAAGAAATCAACACCTGGATGGGGATAAACGTCTTAAAACAGTTGGCTGAATGGGCCGAATGGATACAAGCCAGAGAAAGAGAGAAAAGGAGAGAAAGAGAAAAAAAAAACGGTGACCCCCCTTACCCACACCTACCCCGTAGCAACCTCTCCCTCCCTCCAATGTGTACATCACCGTCAAGCCATGTACTTAGGTAGCAGTACACTTTTACTGTTCCATATGTAGCACGTTGACTCACGCACCTGTACTTAGGCTCAACCCCCTCTCTCTCTCTCTCTCTCTCTCTCTCTCTCTCTCTCTCTCTCTCTCTCTCTCTCTAGTTTATATTACATATATATATATATATATATATATATATATATATATATATATATATATATATATATATATATACTTTATATACATGAGGGGTGATTGTTAAGTTCGTGGGCTGAGGTAGAAGGACATGAGTTACAAAATTCCAGTTAAATTCCCTTAGAGTTCAACCTCCTTAAAGCTTGCATGCATAGTAGGAAGTCTCTTAACTATATTTGTGTTTCTGTTACAGATAAATGAATGTCATGAATTTTGTCAAAGTGTTCATGTGTGATGACTGTGGGAAGCCTTCCTTCACGGGGGTCATATTCCAAGTGTTCATTCGCTACTTCTTTATCAGATGGATGCATATTTATTAGAGCACACGACTAGACATAGCCTTCTTTTAAGCCGGGTGTCACTTATTGGTCTTAAATATACTTCCCTTTCTTATTTTCTCACTTCCCTCATTTACTCGCCTCTCGCTACCCTCATAATTAACTGACTCTGACGTCGCTCTCCCTCACACACACACACACACACACACACACACACACACACACACACACACACACACACACACACACACACACACACACACACACACACTACACACACACTACACACACACACACTTACCCTGCCCCTTTCCCCTTGGCCACTCACTTATTTATCTGAATGTATTTCATTATCGCCTCTCCCTTGAGTAGCACATGTCTTCATCTTCCCCAACTCTCTCCCATATCCCTTCTCCTGAGTTCCATTACTACATTGGTTGGACTTTACCTTCAGCATCATCATCTTTTCTACCCATAATTTCCACCTTGGCATCTTGTTTACCTTATCTTAGGGGAGCCCACCTCGCTTTTTTTCTCTATCTCTCCCTCTCTCTTTGGCTTGTATCCATTCGGCCCCATTCAGTCTACTGTTTTAAGATGTTTACCCCCATCCAGGTGTCAATATTCTCCTGGCGAGCAGTAGCGAGCCAGCATATAATTATATATATTTTCACAAGCTAAATTTGTAAATTTTTCGATAGAAAAATTTCTCCGGCGAAGCCGGATTTCTCCATACAATGATGGCTCGCTATCACTCGCGGATAAAAAATCGTCACCTACAGTAGATGGGGATAAATGTCTTAACACAGTTGGCTGAATGGAGCCGAATGGATGCAAGCCAGAGAAAGAGAGAAAAGGAGAGAAAGATAAAACAAATCCGGTGACCCCCCTTAACTCGATCCCTTGCATATCCTGCCTCCTCCTCAGGTTAATAATGCTTTCCTCACCTGCCTCCCATGCCCTTCCTTCTCTTCCTTTTCTGTAACACTTTCCATCCTGCATGTATTCATTATTTTCTGCAACACTTTCCATCCTGCATGTATTCATTATTTTGCTAGTGTCCTCCCTAGACCTCCATCAAATTTAAAATAAACATCCATTAGATCCCCCTTCTAGATTAATTTGTACATTTTTCGGTAGAAAAATTTCCCGGCCGAAGGCCGGTTCTTCCAACATTACAGGATCAGTATCGTTCGCCAGGGAAAATATCGACACCTAAATAGCACGAAAGGTCTAAATATTGACGACGAATTGGGGCGAATTGTCTTAAAATCGACTAACTGATGGGGTTAACTAACTGATGGGGGCGACTAACATCTTAACATCTGAAAACTAATGAGGCTAAACGTGAGGGAGAAAGTGGTCCAGAAAACCGGCCCATGTCCCCTCATAACTCGATCCCCTTCCTCTCCCATGCCCTTCTTTTTCTCTTCTTTCGCTGTGACACTTTCCGTCCTGCTTAATTAAGGGGGGATGGCCGGTTTTCTGGACCACTTTCTCTCTAATCTTTAGCCCCATTAATTTTCAAGTGCTAAGATGTTCGGCCCATTAATTTGGCGATTTTAACACCTTTCGACCCATTTCGTTGTCAATTTTAAGACCTTTCGTACCATTTAGGTATCGATTATTTCCTGGCGAGCGATAGTGAGCCTGCAATTTTAAGAGGAACTGGCCTTCGGCCGGGAATTGTTTTTTACCGAAAAATTTACAAATTTATCTTGAAGGGGAGTCTAGGGGGTGTTTTTCTAAGCTTGATGGAGGTCTAGGGAGGAAACTAACAAAAAATTGTTTGAATAAATTAATTAACCCGTACAGCCCCAGCGACGCGCCTGACGCGTCGGCGATGTATGTAACGCACAGCCCCAGAGACGCGTCTGGCGCGTCACCCTAATTGCGCCGACCGTAACCTCAGGTGTAGCCACTCAAGAGGGCTCAGATTTGTATGGAAACTGTGTACGTATCCCACGCAACCGTGCCGATGGTTGAAAACTCTCAAAGTCCACGTGCGTGCGCGTGAGCGCGCAATAACCTGTTTTTTTGGGGTAATTGCCTTCAATTTTTTACTCATGTAAAATACGTTTTCGGGGGCTCTGTAGGACCATTCTTTAAGCTTTTTGAGCGGTTTTTCGTGGTTTTTCCTTCATTCCTAACCTATTCGCTATTGTTTCTGGAATAAAACCATTTTTTGAAAACCGGCCGGGTTCTGGTGAACAAACAAAACTAGCCGGGGCTGGACGGGTTAATAGACCAAACAAACGGCCCATCTCCCCTTAAGTCCCCTCCCATTAGACTCTCCCTTCTCTCAGGCCCGGTCTTCTTGTTTTTGTTTTCGTTGTCCTTGTCTTCGAACATCTCCCATATACCTCTCCTGAGCTCAATTTATATTTGTACTTGCCTATTTCCTCCACTTCCTCCCATATTGTTCTCATTCTATGTATATCCCCTTTGCATCCTTCACAGCGAATGCATAAGTGCGCGGAATTTCGATGTGAGTATCCTAGGTTCGAGTCCTTGGAGTGCCACATGTTGATTTCATTAATTGAGTTTAGATGTGAAGTTGGCTGGTGGAAAAGGCATCATAATTCATAAATTGTTCCCGTTGACTGTTAGGCTTCTTCCTTGAATGTCAACTCCCTCCCATATCCCTCTTGTTATCATTCATCATTGATCAATGTTTTTCTACTCTCAGTTCCCTCACATAACCTTCTCATTTTACCATTTTGTTCCTACACCATCTTTCGCAATACAACCATTATATTAGTTTAAGCCATCAAATGTTCCCCTCGAGTATAATTCCTCTTACATTTCCTCAACTCCCTTCTATATTCCTCTTCTCGTTTTGATTTGAATATAGTCTTACTTACAGTACCAAACTCCCTCCTATAACCGTATCATTGACTGTTTTAAGACGTTTTAAGACGTTTATCCCCATCCAGGTGTCGATTTCTTCCTGGCGAGCGATAGCGAGCCAGCATTGTATGGAGAAATCTGGCTTCGCCGGAGACTTTTTTTCTATCGAACAATTTAAAAATTTAGCTTGCTGTCAAAACAAAAATATATATATGCTGGCTCGCTACCGCTCGCCAGGAAAATATTGACACCTGGAGGGGGGTAAACGTCTTAAAACAGTAGGCTGAATGGGGCCGAATGGATACAAGCCAAAGAGAGAGGGAGAGAAAGTGAAACAAAAGTGAGGTGACCCCCCTTAACGAGATATACATTCACGTTTACCTCCCTTTAGCCATATCACTTTTGGAAATTATAGACACATCCATCTCATGTCTCTCTCTCTCTCTCTCTCTTCCTTTCTATCCTTTCCTTCAACTTTCCTTTTCTGTTGGATATGCCGTCTCTACTAGAATTAAGTCCTGACCACCTTGTTTGGATCGTAAGGTTTGTGTGGCCAGTGTATGTATGTAAATCTCTCTCTCTCTCTCAGTCATTGACCACCAACCACCGTAATCGTCTCCCCGTATCTCACCACCTTGATTCCCCTCGCATTAATATTGTCATAGTTCGACCCCTCCTTCACATTCCCTCAGTCATATTTATTTTATTTGGTTCACTTGTTGGGCGATTTTTGCAGGTATTCATTATTTTTCTAGTTTCCTCCCTAGACTTCCATGAAATTTAAAAGAACATCCATTAGATCCCCCTTCTAGATTAATTTGTAAATTTTTCGGTAGGAAAATGTCCCGGCCGAAGGCCGGTTCTTCCAACATTACAGGCTCACTATCGTTCGCCAGGGAAAAAATGGACACCTAAATTGCACGAAAGGTCTAAATATTGATGAAGAAATGGGGCGAAAGGTTTTAAAATCGACTAACTAATGGGGCAAACATCTTGGCATCTGAAAACTAATGGGGGCTAAACATGAGGGAGAAAGTGGTCCAGAAAACCGGCCCATCCCCCCTTAACCCTCATCCCTCACACATACCCAACCCCGTAATTCCCGGCACCTAATGGGGTTTGGGTTGCCCTCCTCGGATTTAACCTCAATGTTAAGGGGAGACTGGCTGTTTGTTTGGTCTATTAATTCATGTATTCATATTTTTTTTTTAGTTTCCTGCCTAGACCTCCATCAAGCTTAAAAAAAAAAAACCTAGACCCCCCTTCAAGATAAATTTGTACATTTTTCGGTGGAAAAATTTCCCGGCCAAAGGCCGGTTCCTCTTAAAATTGCAGGCTCGCTATCGCTCGCCAGGAAATAATTGGCACCTAAACGGAACGAAAGGTCTTAAAATTGACCACGAAATGGGGCGAAAGGTGTTAAAACCGCCAAACTAATGGGCCGAACGTCTTATAATCTCAAAACTAGTGGGGCTAAACATTAGGGAGAAGGGGGTCCAGCCAAACGGTCTGCCTCCCCTTAAGGGCTAATTTTCAGAATCATATATCACTTTAACTGGGATAGGTTTGGCCGAGCCTGACCAACCTGTGTAATGGATATGCAGAGGAAAACCTATTTTCACTATGTAATTTATGTTCTCTTATTTATTCACTACGATAACCTAAACCCTCATACCGATGACCAATTATTGTTAATTTTAATATTTGTGTTTACAATTGTTTAACACATTTTTTGTTTATGTATTTAATTCCAGAAATGTGTCCACACGTCCCTTATCTCACAAATATTGGCTCCTATTCTTCACTTCAATTTGTACAATACTTCTTATAATTTTTAACTCCTCCCACTGTGAGTCCCACAACAATTCACATTAGTCACGTTTAACAATATATAATATACAGTATATATATACTATATATGACTCATTTCTCCTCTCTTCAATGTTTCCATCCGTCATTTTATTATTAATTTTGTCTTCGTCATTTTTACCATTATAAACTGTTGTCATAGCAACCTCACGTCTTAAATACTGACAGGGTCATGTTGTACTCACGCATTTAAATATTTGCACTCGTTATCCATCTGGCAATTGTTCCTATGCATAATCTTTCTGATCATTATGCATTTCAATGTATACTTATCATGTTGTGGGCTTCCATCCATAATTCATCAACATTCACACTGCTTTTTGTCTTGACCTAGTTCAATAAATTACTACACACGTCCGTAATCTCACACATATTTGGCCGTTCTTCATTTAGGTTTGCAGTTGTAGTATACTGTATGTGCTGGCATTCCGCCTTAAGGGAGGTCACAGGCTTCTTTTATCTTTCTCTCCTTTTCTCTCTTTCCCTGGCTTGTATCCATTCGGCCCCATTCAGCCTACTGTTTTAAGACGTTTACTCCCATGCAGGTGTCGATTTTTTCATGGCGAGCGGTAGCGAGCCAGCATATGTTTAAAGTTTTTGACAGCAGGCTAAACTTGTAAATTTTTCGATAGAAAAATTTCTCCGGCAAAGCCGGATTTCTCCATACAATGCTGGTTCGCTATCGCTCACCAGGAATAAATTGACACCTGGATGGTGATAAACGTCTTACAACAATAGGCTGAATGGGGCCGAAAGGATACAAGCCAGAGAAAGAGAGAGAAAGAGAACAAAAGACTGTCACCCCCCTAGAAGTGTCTGCCATTCAGGATGAACAGTTTTGGATTCTCTTATAATTCGTTCCATTCATTCCATATCTCACTATTGGTGCGATGTTTCTTTATTTGTTTTCTTCTTTATTACTTCATCACTTATTTCAGCCCCAGTATATAACAGTACATGTGCACTTCTTCATCCTTACTTCACATTGATAATTTAATCCCCTAATTATATATACAGTATTATTGCCCTCAATATTCATCTCATAAACATTCCTTCTTATTATTTTAAGGGAGCCCACCTCGCTTTCTTCTCTTTCTCTCCCTCTCTCTCTTTAGCTTGTATCCATTCGGCCCCATTCAGCCTACTGTTTTAAGACGATTACCCCCATCCAGGTGTCAATATTTTCCTGGCGAGCGGTAGCGAGCCAGAATATATATATTTTGGTTTTAACAGCAAACTAAATTTGTAGATTTTTCGACAGAAAAATGTCTCCGGCGAAGCCGGATTTCTACATACAATGCTGGCTCGATATCGCTCGCCAAGAAAAAATCGACACCTGTATGGGGATAAACGTCTTAAAACACTTGGCTGAATGGGGCCGATTGGATACAAGCCAGGGAAAGAGAGAAAAGGAGAGTAAGATAAAAAAAAGCTGGTGATTCCCCTTAATAGTTGTGCCATTCTTCACTTCAATTTGCACTTCGACTGCCATGCTTTCTCTTCCATTATCCTCTCACACTAGTCTTCACATGTAAGCATTTTACCTACTGTTATACATGTTCACATTTGCTTCTTAAATTGCAAATGTTCCATATGTATAGATTTACCACCTAGTCATAATATAATCTAGCACTCACAATTGGTCATATGCATTATTATATTTTGTTCTCACATTCTTTGATTCTTACTTTTGTTTTATACAATTTAATTATCTCAATTTACTAATATCCATTTCGAAATGTTACCACTTTCATATTTTGCATTAATTCGTCACTTTATTTAAATTGTCATCAATCAATTTGATAATTGATTAAATTTGTCACTACCGATTTTACATTTAATGCCACGTTACTATACATAAATATTTCATATAATTAATCATTATATTGTTGAAATGACTACGTACTCATATGCATGGAATCTTGCTCTGATTTTGTTATCCAATAAATGACCCATATGCATTATTGTATTTATTACCTCATTCTATACTTTACGTTTAACCCTATCCGGTGCGAAGCGGGCCTTTTTGGAACCTTACTGTTTCCTTTCACTTCATTTGACATTTTGAAACGCTTCACCTCAAAGTTTGGCTATTACAAGGCATTTCGCTCCATTCGGGTGTCAAGCCTTTATCTGGGCGACCGATAGGGAGGATACAATTTAAGTGAAACCGGTTTCGACCGGGATATTTTTAACCGAAAAATGTTACATAAAAGGGGTCTAGATGGCGTTTTATTTATTTATTTATTTATTTATTTTCGAGGAGGGTCTAACTAGACGTGATCTTGGTCTAGGGGTAAATTTATTAATACGTTGCGTAAGCATTACAATATTAATAAAAATCCTCCGCAATAAACATGTTATTTATACTGTAGATATCTGCTTAGCTCTATTTTGTCCCATTCACCCCCCCCCCCCCCACACACACACAGGCACACACACACACACGTATACACACACACACACACACACACACACACACAGGCACACACACCCACACACGTACACAGACACAAACACACACACACATACACTCACTCTTCTCTGTATCTTTCTCTCTCTCCCACACAACCTTTCTTTTCCACCTTAACGTGTCGGCCTTCTCCGCTACATCTCCCGGTAATATATTATGAGGCACTTTATCGTGCTAACATGCAAGGGGTTACTCAGCTGTGAAAGTGAACTGTGGGGCCCCGGGTACGAATCATGGCGCGAAAGTGAGTCAGAGAGAAAGTGTGTTACCAGGAACTACAAGGAGTACACCAGATTTTGGCTAGAGAATAAATTAAGATAGTTTTTACTCGTTTGATGTCTAGAGATCCTTCCTAAATTACATTACGGGGGGATGGTTCACATTTTTGGGCGATTTTTGCATGTATCCATTATATTTCTAGTTTCCTCCATAGACCTCTATCAAATTTAAAAAAAAAATCCATTAGAACACCCTTCTAGATTAAGTTGTACATTTTTTCGGTAGAAAAATTTACCGGCCGAAGGCCGGTTCTTCCGACATTACAGGCTCACTGTCGTTCGCCAGGAAAAAAATCGACACCTAAATAGCACGAAAGGTCTAAATATTGATGAAGAAATGGGGCAAAAGGTCTTAAAATCGACTAACTAATGGGGCAAACATATTAACGTCTGAAAACTAATGGGGCTAAACATGAGGACGAAGAGGGACCAGAGAAACGGCCCATCTCCCCTTAAATCGTCTAATGATAACCAGAATAAAGTGTAAAAATGCTTCCTCTAATTCTAGAAGAGTAAGGCCAAACCTAACCTAACATATCTATAAGGACCGGTTGAGAGCTCTTAGTAATTTTTAGTTAAATTTGTGTATGATGTATAGCCAACTCATTAAACCCAAGATGTGAGATTGGCCTTCTGGAAGTGCATGCTAGGCCTTCTGAAAGACAGCCCATAAAGATAAAAAAAACAAAAAACGCCCCTGTACTTATGAAATGGAAGCCTCTCCTTCCCGCTCTTCTCCCTCCACTTCACTCCTCCTTAATTATCCTAATGTTTCTGTCTTTACATCCCCCTATTTCACTTTCCCTCCGGTAATATGCCTATTTATCACTCTCCCTCCCTCCCTCCCTCCACTTCCTCCCACCCTCGAACATGCGCAGGAGGCAGCCATATGTGTCTAGTGTCTCATGAGACCTTGGAGAGGAAAAGTGTCTGTCGCTCTGTCTGTCACGTGCGTCAACCCTCCCCTGCCACAAATATACGTCTTTTTACTGAATATTTGCTGTTTATACTTATTTTCTGGTCTTTAATGTTCATATGTTCATTATACAAGTAAAATATACGCATATGGAGCAGTAATTTTGCTTTATATGGTAAATATAACAATTTCTGTCAGAATCAAAGGTAATAAGTGCACATGCGTGGCACTTTAAAAAACATAAATGACGTATTCCTCGGGTCAATCATTTAACTCTTTCATTGTGTCGGCTTCTATAGGGAAGAATACACCCTAGTGGATATTTTCCTGCTAATGTGGCTCACTATACGTCGCCATAGCACCATATCCATACCCCTGAGCGAATTGGAACAAGCTCCAATGAAATCAATCGATACTTTTCTGGTTTCGTCACTGAAAACCAACCTCCCCCACATTACACTTGCGAGTGAAAATATGCTATTTTCTCCTTCCTTTCCACTCGCGATAACTAGATTAAATTTACATTTATTTTATCGTGTTTTATGTTTACAAGACAGTATGAGTTGTTGAAATGGAGATAAGTTTAACTTCATATTTATACCTGGTTTATAACTGTCACAATTACATGGAAAAGTGGCCTTGTTTCATTGATCATCATATTCTAAAACACCTCTTCATTATACACAACCTATCCTCATCCAATGCACTAAGCACACTGATATAAGTATGGGTGGCAAGCTTTAAACCTCCTGGAAGTGTATGGCAACAAGATGGGCGGGTTGGTGCAACCAACTCAGCCAGTACTACCAGTATGAGTACGTTTGCAACAGTATAGCCCTTTTTCACATATGACGTACATATATGCCAGCCACAGGGTAAGGGTTAAGGAAGTGGTTTTTCGCATTTCTTAGAGTTTATTCCCTTTTGTGTATGATATTAGCTAAGTTGTCAATTGTATTTGAATGAAGGAGCTGTGTATCATCGGCATATTATATGAGGAAACATGAACTTCAAGAAATTACTTTACAGCTTGCTTTCTATTCGTTAAGTAGTTTTCAACACATAAATAATTTATTTTAACTTTTCCACATATACCCAATAAAATTTTGTGACACACACTATCAAATCGAGAAAAGTAAGCAGTGATACTTTTTGTTTGGCTATGTTATCATATCTTAGATTAGATGTATGTATGAGTGATATTGGAAGACAATTATTAACAGAATCTTTGTCACAACCTTTGATTACAGATGCAATAGTAACATATTTCCATAATTTTGGGAAAATCTTAGTACTTCCAGGAGAGAGAGAGATAGAGAGACTTACACAGAGTTACCATACAGATACTCAGACCACACAGACCTTGCGGTCCCAACTAGGTGGTCCGGCCTTAATACTACTAGACAGGGACTGTTTATAGTGTAAGAATAGGACCGTAAAGCAGAAGGCTCTCTCCCAACCCTCCACTACCTCCGGCTAAAAAGCAGTTCCGGAAAATAGGATGAAGTGTAACCTTATGGGTCAGGAATTGCCCTCTTCTCTCAATATTCTTGGTGTCTCTCTTTCTTCTGCTCTCATTTGGAAGGACCATATTACCAGTCTTGCTAAGGCAGCCGCCCAGAAGCTGGGTGTGCTCAACCGCCTTAGGGGGTTCTTTTCCCCTGCACAGCTTCTTGCTCTGTACAGGGGCATAGTGCGCCCTTGTATTGAGTATTGTTCACATGTGTGGGGAGGTTCCTCTCATACCGCTCTCCTAGACAAAGTTGAAAGGAAGGCCTTTCGTATCATTAACTCCCGTCCACTCACCAACTCTCTGCAATCTCTCTCTCTCCGCCGCAATGTTGCATCTCTCTCGCTATTCTATCGCTACTATAATAATCAGTGTTCCTCAGAGCTATCCCAGTGCATACCACCTCCTTTACGTAGGGCACGTGGTACCCGTCTTGCAACTCAATCCCACCCCTACTCTGTGCAACTCTCCAACCCAAGAGTGAAACGTTACTCTCAAACTTTCTTCTACTCAACAGCTGAGCTCTGGAACTCTCTCCCAGAATCAGTCTTTCCCTCTTCCTATGACTTAAATTGCTTCAAACTCCGTGTGTCCAGGCATTTTGGCTCGAACGTCCCTTGATTTTGGCCCTGTCACTCTTTCAACTATGGGGTAGGCACTCGCTATAGGCAGTTATGCCTTTTGCCTCCCTCAATCACACAGAAAAAAGCAAAAAAAAATAAAAAATAAATAAAAAAAAAGTTTTTATATATTATAGGAATACATTAATTTGAAAGGGAAATTACACATGCCTACTGATTAATTCATATCAATCCAACCTTCATCAGATGATCGTCCAGTCTTTTCTTAAACGTATCATTTGAATTACTGTCGACCTTGGTAAACTATTCCACTCTTTAACCACGTTGTATGTGAAGACATTTTGTGTCACATCTAACGATGCCTTTTTTTCTAATTAATGTAATTCCATGACTTCCGGTTGCAGCACTGTTATTTATCGTGAACAATGCACTGACATTTACTCTGTCAAATCCTTTAAGTATCTTAACACACTCGATAAGCTGGCCTCACAACCTCCTTTTCCTTAGCGAGAACAAAGTTAATGTATTTAATCTTTCATAATATGGCTTGTTTTTCAGAGAGGGAATTAGTTTAGTTGCTCTACGCTGCACATATTCGAGTATTTGAATGTCTTTCTTGAGATACGGGGACCAGAACTGAACGCCATATTCAAGATGGGGTCTAACAGTGCTTTTGAATAACGGCAAAATAAAGTTTTCGTTTTTATAGGTACGATTTCTTTTGATAAATCCCAAGGCTTTGTTAGCTTAATTTGCCTAGAGAGAGAGAGAGAGAGAGAGAGAGAGAGAGAGAGAGAGAGAGAGAGAGGGGGGGGTAATAGTCAGAGTGTGATAACATAAATTATATGTATTCCGTAATAGCAAGATTTGTATAAATACAGAGAGAGATTGTAAGAATGAATGAAAAAGATAGAGATATTATACACATAATGTTGATGGTTAGAATATTATGAACCATTTATGTATATAATAAGATTCAAACAGATATATAAATATATCTCACTCTCTTTATTGATAAATAAACATATATATATATATATATAATATATATACATAAAAATATATAAGTAAAATATGGATGTGTTTAACAATATCCATTGGTTTCTAACCCTTACAGTACTGGCGACGACGTTTTGATTTTTATTTCAGCTTCAATTAGACGATTGTTTAAGCATAGGAAGGATATATGGAAGCTAAGAGGATTAATTGAGATAGTCTGTAATCCTTTAACGGGTTGACATCCTTCCTGAGCTGCATAGAACCGTCTAATAGCTGCAAGAAAATAACGAAAAACACGTCCCTGGTACTGCATGGGTTAACCCTTACAGTACCAGGGACGTTCTATTCATCATATTCTGGCCACTATTAGACATTTTTGTTCAGCTTAGGAAGGACCTCTAGCCATAATAAGGCTTCAAACTATCTCAACCAACTCTTTTAACTACCACAGATCCTTCATAAGCAGCATAATATCGTTTACATACAGCTAGATTACAAAATAACAAACGTCGCTGGTACTCAAAGGGTTAACCACCACACAGCTTCCTGCTCTTGTCAGGGTTACTTTGCGCCCATGAATTGAGTATTGTTCGCTTGTGTGGAGAGATTCCACCCATACCGCAGTTTTGTAAATGGAAGAGTCAAAGGCAAATCGTTTTATCTGCTAACCTACTCTTACCAATTATCTATAATCTCACGCCGCAATTTTGCATCACACACACACACACACTCTCTCTCTCTCTCTCTCGCTCTCTTTTCTCTCTCTCTCTCTCTCTCTCTCTCTCTCTCTCTCTCTCGCTCTCGCTCGCTCTCGCTCGCTCTCTCTCTCTCTCTCTCTCTCTCTCTCTCTCTCTCTCTCTCTCTCTCTCTCTCTCTCTCTCTCTCTCTCTCTCTCTCTCTCCTCTCGTGATCACAATAACAAGTCTTCTTCAAAGCTTTCTCAGTGCCTACCTGCTCCCATATGGAGTAGGTGGCATCTGCCTTTCAACATATTCCCACCTTATTCTGCCTAATTCTCTAACCTCAATATGAACCAGCTTTCTTTCACTCAACAAGTAAGCACTTTCCCTCAATCTGTCTTTCCCTTTCCCTATGACTTAAACTGAGTCAAGCTCCGTGTGTCCATATATTTTGACACTTAAAATTTGGTTCTATTATTCTATATAACTCTTTCAATTTAGGGGGAACACTTGTAATAGGCTGCTTTGTCGTTTGTACTCTTCTTACACATAGGACTACAAACAGATAGATAGATAAACATTGTGTAAGTAGATATATAAACATGAATAAAGAGAGGGGGACATTATGGGGGGTCACCGGCTTTTTTTTTATCTTCCTCTCCTTTTCTCCCTTTCCCTGGCTTGTATCCATTGGCCCCATTCAGCAATCTGTTTTAAGAAGTTTATCCCCATTCAGGTGTCGATTTCCTCCTGGCGAGCGCTAGCGAGCCAGCATTGTATGGAGAAATCCGGCTTCGCCGGAGACATTTTTCTATCGAAAAATGTATAAAATTAGCTTGCTGTCAAAACAAAACAATATATATGCTGGCTCGCTACCGCTCGCCAGGAAGATATTGACACCTGGATGGGGGTAAACATCGTAAAACAGTAGGCTGAATGGGGCCAAATGGATACAAGCCAAAGAGAGATGGAGAGAAAGAGATAACAAAGGGAAGTGGGCCCCCTTAAAACAGAGGTCGTCAACTTTCAGGACAATTAATTGTACTTTTTGCTCATCTGTCACTCTCGTACCTCGTTCATAGTATTATCTCCCCCTCCCTCACTGCCTGGTGAAGCTTTATACCATCTGTTATCATTATCACCTCTTATCGTTCACAGAGAGAGAGAGAGAGAGAGAGAGAGAGAGAGAGAGAGAGAGAGAGAGAGAGAGAGAGAGAGTGATACAGTAGGTAGTTAAATTATAAATAGTTAGATATAAATGGTATATACACCGGGTGGATGGGACTCGTTAGCCTTGGTTGGCAACCCATCTAGGGGAGACAACCTTATACAAATCTGGGTGGATGGGACTCGTCAGCCTTGGTCGGCAACATGTCTAGGGGAGTAAACCCGATACAAATCCATACTGCTTATGTAAGTGTTAGGCAGGTTAGTGGATGGACTAGCCGAACACCACTGTAGAAAAATAGTGTTAACAAGATACATAGAGGGCCTCGGAGTCGGACGGATCCTAAATTAAGTGATCAATCCTGTAAGTCCTTCGGTAAACTGGCGTACCATGAATTTTGCTCTTTCCCTCTTTTGGCTTTGGGGGAGACACTTGTAACAGGCAACCTGCCTGTTGTCTCCTCTATAAACATATGAACAATATATATATACAGTATAGCAAGCTAGAGATATAGCCGGCTAATAAATCATTCACTCTCTTATAGATACATATTATTAGATAGATAGTTAAGTAAACATATATATATATATATATATATATATATATATATATATATATATAGTAGATAAACTAATAGATAGGTATAGATAAGGAGAAAGATAATAATCAGAATAGTTAGAGATCGCTACTAAATTGTCTCTAAGCTCTTCCTATCATGACTCACCCCATGAGATATAAAGGTGAATAGTTTGATTGGTAGAAAGATGAAGTGTGATAAAGATAGACAAGTAGATAAGAGAAATACATACAATATATACATTACTAGACATGTAATCTATGACAAACGATTCACAGATTGACAAATGGATCAGAAATATGCATAAGATATATAAATAGAAAGATAAACTACGATACAGATAGACAAATAAATTAGAGAGATAGAGAAGATAGATCGATTACTAGATAGATAAACTAAGATACAGATACACAGATACACAAATAAGACAGACACACAAGCTAGATCAATTACTATAAAGGTAAACTATGATTATGGGGGTCACCAGCTTTGTTTTCTCTCTTTCTCTGGCTTGTATCCATTCGGCCCCATTCAGCCAACTGTTTTAAGACGTTTATCCCCGTCAAGGTGTCGATTTCTGGCGAGCGATAGCGAGCCAGCATTGTATGGAGAAATCCGGCTTCGCCGGAGAAATTTTTCTATCGAAAAATGCACAAATTTAGCTTACAAATATATATATACTGGCTCGCTATCACTCGCCAGGAAAATATTGACACCTGGATGGGGGTAAACGTCTTAAAACAGTAAGCTGAATGTGGCCGAATGGATACCAGCCAAAGAGAGAGGAAGAGAAAGATTTAACAAAGCGAGGTGGGCCCCCTTAAAATACATGGATAGACAAATACATAAGACACCTACTGTATATGGCCAGATAGTGAATCATCCTCAACCTCCGAGTAATCTGTTGTTATGCCGTAATAGTAGTTCACACTCTCAGTTGTACCAGGGTAGATTTATATAGAGAGAAAGATAGGTACAGTATAGGGAGATATAGATAAGTAGATATATAAGTAGATGTAGCCAGTTAGACATCTAGTAAGCTGCTTATATAATTACATACATACAAATAGATAGGCAAATAGATAGATAATATATACAAATGGATATACAATAGAGGAATACAGTAGATATACCGATATATCGATCTAGATAAATACGAAACCTACAATGACATACCGACATAAAACTAATGAATCATCCACCCCTTCTCATAACAATTTGTCAAACCGTAATCATTGATAGGTGAAGAAAAAAACATACATACAGATACAAAAATAAAAAGACAAGCTATAAGAGACTATTATACATAAACAAAATACAAAATAATAATAAGCAAGACAAGCTATAAGAGATATAAATACATAAATTGACAAATAAACAAACATAATCAATGTTATATACGGTAGTACTGTTAAGGGGGCCAACCTCGTTTTTTTCTCTCTCTCCCTCTCTCTCTGGGTTGTATCCAATCGGCCCCATTCAGCCTACTGTTTTAAGACTTTTACCCCCATCAAGGTCTCGATTTTTTTCCTGGCGAGCGGTAGCAAGCCGGCATATTTTGTTTAAATGTTTTTTACAGCAGGGAAAATGTTTACATTTTTCGATAGAAAAATGTCTCGGGCGAAGCCGGATTTCTCCATACAATACTGGCTCGCTATCGCTCGCCAGGAAGAAATCGACACCTGGATGGGGATACACGTCTTAAAACAGTAGGCTGAATGGGGACGAATGGATACAACCCAGAGAAAGAGAGACAATGTGGGAAAACAATCAAGTCAGCCCCCTTAAATCGTCTCCACCCTGCTCTTGACCATCACTCACCCAGCAACCATAGCTCACACTCTCAATTCTCCCTTGGCGGCCTTGCAAATTGATAGCTACTGATAATTATAAGATATAGGATGATAAACATATAATATTATAGACAATACAAAAAATAAGTCTAGATAGCTAGCTAAGATAGCCAGATAAGTCTGTCAGTAAATCATTACTTCTGGTGTAATGCCGTAATCATAGCTGAAGATATAAAAGCATAACAAATATATATACAACGGTATTTACATATGCAGGTATAGACTGAACTATTTCATCTCCACCCTCATAATCATCTATCACACAATCACCTCTTAAACCATAGGTACATCTATCTATCTGTCTATCTATATATATTCGGAAGGACCATATTGCCAGTCTTGCTAGGGCGGCCTGCCAGAGGCTGGGTGTGCTCGGCCGCCTCAAGGGGTTCTTTGCCCCTGCACAGGTTCTTCCTCTGTGCAGGGGCACAGTGCGTTCTTGTGTTGAGTGTTGTTCACGTGTCACGTGTGTGGGGAGGATCCTCTCACACCGCACTTCTGGACAAAGTAGAAAGGAGGGCCTTTCGTATCATCAATTCCCGCCCACTCACCAACTCTCTGCAAACTCTCTCTCTTTGCCACAATGTTGCATCTCTCTCACTGTTCTGTCGCTGCTGCAGTGGTCAGTGCTTCTCAGAGCTCTCCCAGTGTAAACCACCTCCTCTACGTAGGGTACATGGTACCAGTCTTGCAACACAATCCCATCCCTACTCTATGCAACTCTCCAACCCAAGACTGAAATGTTACTCTCAATCTTTCGTCTATTCAACAGCTGAGCTCCGGAGCTCTCTCCCAGAATTAACCTTTCCCTCCTACTATGACTTAAATTGCTTCAAACTCCATGTGTCCAGGCATTTTGGCTTGCACTTCCCTTGATTTTGGCCCTGTCACTCTTTCATCTATGGGGGTGGCACTCGCTACAAGCAGTTATGCTTTTTATCTCCCTCACTCACATAGAAAAACAAAATTAAAATAAACAAATAAATAAATATATATATATATATATATATATATATATATATATATATATACTGTATATATTTATATATATATATATATATATATATATATATATATATATATATATATATATATTACCGGTATACATTTAAAGATAAAATCTGATAAGAATGCCATAAACAGATAAATAGATACAGATGGATAGCCAGTTAGTAAATCATCTCCTAATAATCTAATTTTGTGCCGTAATTATAGAAACGTGAGAACAGTGTGACGTCTACCAGCATTGGCAGAATCGCCTCTCGTTAGCTACTAGCGCTCGCCAGGGACATCGAAATGGGCTACAGTTATCAGAGAATGTTGTTCTTTCTTTCCTAGTAATCGCATTGTCATAGACAGTCCAGTGGTGGTCTTTGTTTTCGTCTGTGACAACGGGTTATATTTTATATCAACAGTAGTGATAATCGTACCAGCGTGGGAATGAGAAAGACTTTCAGAGCGAGGAGGTAGTGGGTGTCTGGCGGTGTCATGTGGCGCCTGCTGTCTTGTGACGTCTCGGCCCGTGATTGGCCGACCATCGCGCTTTGCGGGCTCCTGTGTAACTTACCTCCTCCATGATGGTCCCCAGGAGCTGTCTTCGTCAGGACAGGCTTGGCACGCGTGCTTCTAACAACCCTTTGCATACTCTCTCCCGATCCCCACCTTTATCACTGTTTCTCTCACTCGATTCTCTCTTTCCATACTCTAACCTTTATTAACTGCACAACACTCCCCTTGCGTTCTGCATACGGTTTTCATAGCCGGCCCATTGTATTGCATGCGCCGTCCTCAGAGACATTTACATGTACTTAGAATAGGTTTGAGGGTTCTTAGTTAGTATAGGTTAAGAACTTTGTGTGTCTCCATTATTGATTTAGTGTTTCTGGTCTTTTATTTAATGCTAGACTGGGATAAGGTAACTGTAGTCGTTGTCTCCAATGTGTGTACAGTTTGCTTATACCTACACGACTTCGACCGGTCCTGTGGTACCCTGGGTTGTCTTTTCGGTTGCGTCCTTTGCGAGTGCAGCATTGTGTTGACTGAGGGTTTTGGCCTGTACCAGTTCCACACTTTGCTACCTCTTTGCTTGTCTTTAGAGGGTCGCCAGGATAGAACCAGATACTTGTGATCTGGATCTATCGAGAGAGCCCCCTTGTCAATTAACGTAACTTAAAGGATGCAGTCTTAAGGACATCGCTAGGCTACGAGCCTGTCTTGCTCAACCCCAGTTCCTTACCTAGAGTATCCCAGCTAGACATTATTAATCGAGTAGACACTTGTTAGTATTTAATATAAGCAAATTGATATGTGCGCAATATTATTCACAGCATTTATTAGTCTAGGTTGTTGTTGAGCCACCCAACCATAGCAGACTGTTTCGTTGATGAGGAAGTACTTCATTTAGTGTAAAGCATTGCTACCGTTGCGCATTTATAGTATTCTCGTGTCAGTTAACATTATATGTCCTATCTTTTTGTGTATTCGATTTACACTTGTGGTGTCCTGCCTCCTGCCTTTATATAGTTCAAGATCAGTACGAGCATCTTATGAGCATCAGACTTTCTTCAGAAGTTTCCAGGTCTATGCTGTAGGACTATACTTCACTTTCTTTCAGATAGGAGTGAAGAGTTTAATGTTGTTTAGAGTAACTGTATTGAAGCATCTTTTTATTATATTAAATCTTGCAGTGATTTAACTGATCTTTCCATAGATTCCTTTTTATGCATTTTAACATAACTTTCATCTTGTTTGTTATCAGGCTATACCAGTGTGGGTTAGCCTGAATAGAGTACATTTATGCCCAGTTAAGGATACCCCGCTATCGCTGATTAACCCTGGAGGGCATAGGTGTTTTGTTCGCCGGCATATAAGTTCGAGGGTTTGGATCTAGCGTACCGTTGTTGCATAGTGCCCTATTACTAGTCCAATCATTGAGTGCCCTTGTTTTATTCGTAGTCCCGGTCGTAACAACAGATAAATCTAAAAATTTATGCAAATCCGTGAAAAGAGAATAAGGAAAACGTTAAAAATCAATAAAGTAAGGTAGGGAGGTAGTAAATCACCTCCACCCTCCTCATAATCATCTGTCGCACCGTAATCATAGTTCGCACTTTCAAATGTCCCTCCCAGATTTATTCTTCTCCTAGGTTATGGTTATTGGTAACACTCAAATGGCTCCCTCAATCTCGTTCTTTATCTATCTATCTATCTATCTATCTATATATATATATATGTATATAGATTTATCTCTCTATATATATATATTTATCTATTTACTTCTATCTACCTATCTATTTTGTTCATACACCATTCTGTCTTCATACAAACACGCACACATTTTCTTTCGCCCACCTCTTATAATATATTAATCTTCCTTATAATCAATCAGTTTATTGATATATATATATATATATATATATATATATATATATTTAATTACATATCTAGCTATCTGCCTTAATCATAGTTCTTATTTTTAAATGTCCTCTGGCAGATATATTGTATTTTGTTCAAATTACTGATATCACTGTTCATATTTTGATTAATCTGTAGCTACTTATTAGCACTAACATTAATAGGCTTGATTACTATTAGTGCTAATTTTGTGTTCTTTCTTATCAGCTCGGGGAAGACATGCCGTAGGCTATGCTGTAGGTTTTTAACTTTGGGATAATCTAACCCTACACAATATTGGTGTTGATTATATAGTGTTTTTGTTTAAATTCGGCCATTAATTAGGTTAATGTTCTCATAGTCAAATTATTTGTTTTTATAAATAATAATTCCAGACCAAGAAGTGTCATCTATTAATTTAGCGTACCTCTACGATAACACAGCGGAGTTGTAAACTTTGACAGTTTTCACATAACTGCTCATACCCCCTGAGGCTCAGAACACAATTCACATGGTTTGAAACACATTTAATACACATTTTTACCCGATAGAAAGTTTGAAAATAGTAGTTTAGCAAACAATAAATGCTTCAGTTTGCTATAGCTAGTGAGAAAACTTATTTTAGCCCACTAACTTAAATATATTGTCTAAATTGCACATAATAAAATAACAGATACAACTGGTATTTAGTGGTTCTCAGGGGTTGAATTGCAATTTCAGTAACTTTCTAAGGATTATATAGGCCTACTTACTTTGAAGCTTGAAGCTTAATAACTTTACTTGAAACTATAGACAGCATCACCGATTACCGTCAATTTGTTTACCAGTTTTAACAGTCTTCGAATACTGTTAACTCTCTTCCTTAATGTTACAATACGTTAACTAAGCTTTCGCTGTCTACTTGAACTTGCTATAACCTTAAACACTAATGTTTGCTTTAAAATCAGCCAAGTATACGTAGACACAATCCAGGTCTCTCATATTTTCGATCCTTTGCTATTCTTGTTTGTTCGGTCTTTCTCGTACATTTGTTCATGCTATCACTTTCACACACACACACACTCTATATATATATCTCTCTCTCTCTCTCATACTACACATCAAGTTAATTATTCCTCCCCAGGCTACCAAGTTCACCCAACATTCAATCCCAGTTATTAATCCCTGTCCTAAGCTCACGTGACGGGTATACAAACTAAAGACGTTGTCCGACTATAGCGGAGAATTAGTAGCAGAGTTTTACTATTACAAATTAAGCCAGTCATGTACAGTAATTTATGTTACCAGTGAATTTGTAACCGATTATGTATAGCTGCTGCTGTACCATTAATAATATTATATATATATATTTTTTTGTATTTCATAGATCTTATCTTATCGTATTTTGTTCTTCAATCATTAATGGAAAATTGAGATACTGTTAGGTCACTGCATACATAAATACCACGTTTTCATAATTGACAACATATTCCTATACATCAATATAATCAGAATGGCAGAGTAGTCAAAATAAGGACCTGGGCATGCTAATTTACCTTCAGCTGAAAGAAATAGACAGTAATATATATATACTGTATATATATTGTTATTCGTAGTATTTGAGATTTCTTTCACTTCTGTTGTTCATTATAACTTCAAAATTTGAGTTGCAAGATTATAAATGCCATTGAAAAATAGGTGAAAACCGTGAGCGAGCTAAATATTTCACTATATGGTTGACTTGAATACACTGCCTCCGATTCGCCACCACAAAACGTATTGGTAGGATTCGTATGGTATCATATATTGATTACCCTGCACGTCGACGTATACTCCCGTATATTATTAAATATTATGGGTAAGGAAGGGCACTAATTAAAGTGCCTATAATAATCTACCAGGTTGGAGGTATATTGGTGATAGTAAATTTGTCTTCAACCATTAGAAAGGTAAAGTACTATCAGTATACCCAATGATTTGTCTTCAACCATTAGAAAGGTAAAGTACTATCAGTATACCCAATGATTTGTCTTCAACCATTAGAAAGGTAAAGTACTATCAGTATACCCAATGATTTGTCTTCAACCATTAGAAAGGTAAAGTACTATCAGTATACCCAATGATTTGTCTTCAACCATTAGAAAGGTAAAGTACTATCAGTATACCCAATGATTTGTCTTCAACCATTAGAAAGGTAAAGTACTATCAGTATACCCAATGATTTGTCTTCAACCATTAGAAAGGTAAAGTACTATCAGTATACCCAATGATTTGTCTTCAACCATTAGAAAGGTAAAGTACTATCAGTATACCCAATGATTTGTCTTCAACCATTAGAAAGGTAAAGTACTATCAGTATACCCAATGATTTGTCTTCAACCGTTAGAAAGGTAAAGTACTATCAGTATACCCAATGATTTGTCTTCAACCGTTAGAAAGGTAAAGTACTATCAGTATACCCAATGATTTCCCAGCCCTGTGTAACGTATGTTTGTCGGTTTGCAAAATATCTCTTAAACGAATAAGTCTATTTCGACAAGGATTGTTAATACTGTACGTGTTATATACAGTATACTTCCATATCATTTACATATGATGAAGTACAAACATGAGCTACTCATGTTTTATGTTATGGTGGAGGTACGAATAATTGTATCTATCTATCACCTGACGCCGTGATCCCCGAAGGCGTGGCCACGAACGAACCGCCCCCATGCACCTCTGTCCCCAGTCAGTCGACGCCCCTCCCCCCAACCACCACCGCCTTCGTTCATATACTTCCTCACTCCATCCTTCCACCTCTCTATCGGTCTACCTCTCCCTCTCTGTCCCTCCATCTCGCTCTCATACACCCTCTTAGTCATTCTCTCGCTTTCCATACGTTCCATATGGCCGAACCATCACAAGTTGTTCCTTTTCACACTTTCCCGCACATCTACCTCCACACCACACCTCCTTCTTACTTCCTCATTAGTCTGTCTATCCCTCCATGTAACTCCGCACGTACTTCTTAAGTAATTCATTTCCACTGCTGTCACTCTTGCTCTGAGTCTCGAACCAACGTCCATGCTTCGCTTCCGTAAGTCAGTGTCGGGATTACCACACTGTCATGCAAGGACTTCTTCACTTCCATACTGACCACCCTATTTCTTGTTACTGCTTTCAGCGTTCCTACAACCCTCTTCCCCTGTTGTACCCTCTCCCGCACTTCTTCATCCATAGTCCCATCTTTACTCAACACACTGCCCAGATACTTAAAAGAGTTGACGATCTCCATAGCCTGACCGTTCAGCTTCACCTCACACTCTGTGACTTCACCCTTTTTGAAGACCATAACCTTGCTCTTCCCCGGATTTACCTTCAAATTCCGTTTTTCGCACACTGTTCCAAACTCATTTACCAGATCCTGCAACTCACACTCATTGTCACTCATCAGAACTGTATCATCCGCAAACAGCAGTATAGGTAGCTTCCACTCAATTCCCTCCCTTTTCAGCGATACACCAACATCCACTGCTCTTGATAGTATTTCTTTCATGACTCCATCCATATATACAGTAAACAACCACGGGGACATCACACACCCCTGTTTCAAACCAACATTCAGGTCAAAGAACTCGCTCTGCTCACTCTCCACACGTACTGCTGCCTTTGCACCCGCATACATGCTTTTCACTGCTTTCAGCAACTTGCCACCTACTCCGTATATTCTAAAGTTATATTTTAAAGTTACCTAAACATAAGTGATAAAATGTAATGTACAACATACAGCTATAAGTAACTGCCAGAATAGCTCTCTCACACACACACACACACTATCATACTCACAAACCCATATGCAAAAGAGAGAGAGAGAGAGATTGTGTGTGTGTGTGTGTGTGTGTGTGGGTGTTAGCCATTAATTTCTTTTTCAGAAGTCATGCATTTAAGCAAAAGTTTAGCATATTTGACTGAACCTCAACTCACCCACCTCTCTGTTTCTGTCTGTTTTTCTATGTGTGAGTGAGTGTGCGTGTGTCTGTCTGAGTGTGAGTGCGTGTGTGTATTTGAATGTATGTATGCGTGTGGTTTGTACATTACATGTTATGTTTTGTCGATGGATGTGGGTAGATGGGACTCGTCAGCCTTGGTCGGTAACCCATCTAGGGGATACAACCTTATGGAAATCCGGGTGGATGGGACTTGTCAGCCTTGGTCGACAGCCCATCTAAGGGATACAACCTTAAATAAATCCTTACTGCTTACCTAAGGGTGAAGCAGGTTGGTGAACGAACTATCCGCCCACCACTGTAGAAAATGTGCTAAAAATACATAGAAGGCCTCCGAGTCGGACAGTCCCTAAGTTGAGTGTTCAGTCCTGTAAGTCCTTCATAAACTGTCACGGATTGTCCTCATGGGGAATAGGTTTACTTGGGACGCTTTGTATATGGCCAATCTCAACGGGAATTAGGCGTCTAGCAATAAATAGATAGATATATTAATGTGTATTTGCTAGTGTATTGACTCGTCTTTTCGTAAATAATCATGTGTGTCTCTTTGTGTGTTCTGCACTATTGGAAGGGTATAAAAGTTGCTTAAGGGAGGTCACCGGCTTTTGTGTATCTTTCTCTCCTTTTCTCTCTTTCCCCATTCAGCCAACTGTTTTAAGACGTCTATCCCCATCCAGGTGTCGATTTCTTCCTGGCGAGCGATAGCGAGCCAGCATTGTATGGAGAAATCTGGCTTCGCCAGAGAAATGTTTCTATCGAAAAATGTACAAATTTAGCTTGCTGTCAAAAGAGAAATATATATATGCTGGCTCGCTACCGTTCGCCAGGAAAATATTGACACCTGGATGGGGGTAAACGTCTTAAAACAGTAGGCTGAATGGGGCCGAATGGATACAAGCCAAAGAGAGAGGGAGGGAAATAAAATAAAAGCGAGGTGGTCTCCCTTAAAGGTGGGGGCGCAGGGGTTGAGATAAACATGGAATGATAATCGCCAAGCTGTACATAATTATCTTGCAAAATGCAATGGCACTGAAATAATTATTAACAATGGTATAATGGATTTTGTGGATCGTCTATACCGGGCCTGTGACGTCACAAGAGTGTAAGTCCACCATCCAGTCTAGGCTAAGGATACTGGTGTGACGTCACTATGACGTCACAGGCCCGGTATAGACGATCCGAAAAATCCTTTATACCATTGTTAATAATTATTTCAGTGACATTGCATTTTACAAGATTATTATATGCAGGTTGGCGATTATTTGTCCATGTTTACCTCAACCCATGAGACCCCACCTTTAAGTTGCCATCAATGTTTGGAGTATCTGGCCTTTGATTGCAATACCTTTCATCAATTAGCGCTACATTAAGGCGACAGTGGCTGCTTGTGTGGTCTATTAATGAATTTATTCATATATATTTTTAGTTTCCTCCCTAGACCCCCATCAAGCTTAGAAAACCACCCCCTAGACCCCCCTTCAACATAGATTTGTACATATTTCGGTAGAAAAATGTCCCGGCCAAAGGCCGATTCCTCCTAAAATTACAGGCTCGATTTGCTCGCCAGGAAAAAATCGACACCTAAATGGCAAGAAGGGTCCTAATATTGACAAAGAAACGGGCTGGAAGGTCATAAAATTCCCATACTAATGAAACTAACGTCTTAAAATCTCAAAACTAGTGGGGCTAAACATTAGGGAGAAGGGGGTCCAGAAAAACGGTATGTCTCCCCTTAACCTCTTCAGGATCATGACACATTTTACAGTTAATAATGGCTATTATTTGATGATATTGTTCAGCTTAGGAAGGAATGGTGGAAGCTACAGACTTAACCCCTTCTATACCGACTTGATTATATTCTGGTTACTATTAGACAATTTTATTCAGTTTATAAAGGGCCTTCAGCAACTAAGAGGCTTCGAACTAGCTCTCTTAACCCTTTTTACTACCATAGATCCTTTTTAAACTACAAAAAATCGTCTAATATAGAAATTGTTCCTAAATTGCTAATATCGTGTAATGATAGCCAGAATATCGTGTAATGATAGCCAGAATATCGTGTAATGATAGCCAGAATATCGTGTAATGATAGCCAGAATAAAGTGTAATGATAGCCAGAATATCGTGTAATGATAGCCAGAATATCGTGTAATGATAGCCAGAATATCGTGTAATGATAGCCAGAATATCGTGTAATGATAGCCAGAATATCGTGTAATGATAGCCAGAATATCGTGTAATGATAGCCAGAATATCGTGTAATGATAGCCAGAATATCGTGTAATGATAGCCAGAATATCGTGTAATGATAGCCAGAATAAAGTTTACAACATTGATCCGCCGCAAATACTGAAGAGTTTAGTTGATGTGCATGGATCAACTTATACAAGCAACACAACATTATTTCATTGATATTGTAAATACGGTATGGCAGATCAAAGGTTTAACCCTTCCAGTACCAGCGACGTCCGTTATGCTTTATTCTGGGTGTATTTATGCGATGCTATGCAGCTTAGGAAGGGTATAGGGTAGCTGTAAGGATTAATTGAGATACTATGTACCTTTTTAATGTGTTGATGTCCTTCCTAAGCTGAATGAAATTGTGTAATACTTGCCAGACTATAATGAACAGTATGTCACCGGTACTATAATGAACAGTATGTCACCGGTACTATACGAGTTAAACGTAGGCTACCCAATGCTCAAAACAATAAATATAAAATAAAACAAACAGATAAAATACATGATTTCTAAACACAATCTTATCCCCTCGAGGATTATGACTAGTTTTATAGGTGTATTCACTCTGTGTAAGCAGAGAGGTATCGGCCCCCGGTATACTGGTACACTGCCGGCCGAAATGTCTTTCATCGTCGTCGTTGTCCGTCTGGTATTTTGAAGCAGCCAGACTACAATTGACGGAAATATTGTTTGTGTTACACCGCCTTAAGGGGAGACGCATCATTTTTTTTTTTTTTTTTTCTATTAATTTATTTATTCCTTTATTTCTTAGTTTCCTCGCTAGACCTCCATGAAGCTTAGAAAAACACCCCTTAGACCCCCCTTCAAGATAAATTTATACATTTCTCCGTAGAAAAATGTCCCAGCCGAATCCTCTTATAATTTCAGGATCGCTATCGCTCGCCAGGAAATAATCGACACCTAAATGGCACGAAAGGTCTCAAAATTGACAACGAAATGGGGCGAAAGGTCTTATAATCGACAAAGTAATGGGCCGAACGTCTTATAATCTCAACAAAAATGGTGCTTAACACGAGGGAGAAAGGGGACAGAAAAACGACCCAACTCCCCTTAACATCAACAGTCCATCAGCCTCACCTTAACTTGTCCTTGTTGTTGTTGTTGTTTTTCCCCAAGCTGCCTGGCCGAACAGCCCCAAGGCCCCGAGCAAGGCCAAGGCCATAACCGAGCCCCCGTCCCCCCCCCCCCCCCCCCCCACCCCCGCCGACCACAATAAAGCCTGGGTGACCGAAGCCACTCCACGGCGGGGAGCTGAGGAGGGTGCGGAAACGCCCGGGAAACCAAAGCCCCACCCAGGGCCCTGTGCCCCTCAGCAATTATGAAGAGAAAGCTGACGGGCAAAGGAAAGATGTGACGCTTTGGCTTCCAATCTTGGTAGATTGGGAGGTCAATCCACGCAAGAGACGCCGTCACTTGAGATCTAGGAAATATATAAGTAGAAGGAACAGTCGGAGTAAACTATGGGTATGGCAGAGATCGCTCAGTTCTCACTCTGATAGACCAGCCCATCACCACATGACTAGAACCCAATCCTCTCAGCATCAGCTAGGAAAGGCCCTAGAAAGCCGCCTTTGGCGGGGGGATAGGTCCCCTATTTCAACCCTTTTCGGGGCTGGGCACCCGCCCACTTGTCCTTGTTATGCACATGACATGACCAGTGTTGCAGCTGACCTACATGCAGTGGATCTTCTCTAACAACAGTTAATTGGCTTAATTGCCTTGTTTTAGTGTCAAAGGCGAGGACTGGAAGAATAGTGATGATTAACCAAGTAAGGGGTTTGTTGTCAGCCAAGGATTGTGGGGAATTGAAGTAGCACTTGCTATTTGCAATTGAGCATATTAGTACCACTTACAGGGGGTCACCGGCTTTTTTTTTATCTTTCTCTCCTTTTCTCTCTGTCTCTGACTTGTATCCATTTGTCCCAATCCAGCAAACTATTTTAAGACGTTCATCCCCATCCAGGTGTCGATTTTTTTCCGACGAGCGATAGCGAGCCAGCATTGTATGGAGAAATCCGGCTTCGCCGGAAACATTTTTCTATCGAAAAATGTACAAATTTAGCTTGCTGTAAAACAAAAATATATATTTGCTGGCTTGCTACCGCTCGCCAGAAAAGTATTGACACCTGGATGGGGGTAAACGTTTTTAAACAGTAGGTTGAATGGGGCCGAATGGATACAAGCCAAAGAGAGAGGGAAAGAAAGAGAAACAAATTGAGGTGGGCTCACTTAAGTTTCCCAGAACCGTTCTCCTGCTCGAAACATTTTTGTTGGATACATTAGGATGTATTCTCTCCCCACCTAAATGGTTCCCATATAATTGCAGTCGTAAATATGTCGTAGCACTCCACCGAGACCTCTCATTGGCATTATAGGCTCAACCTTTAACTTCTTCCCTTCCTTCTTTAAGCGGGCCCACCTCCCTATTGTTTGTCTTTCTCTTCCTCTCTCTTTGGCTTGTATTCATTCGGCCCCATGCAGCCTACTGTTTTAAGACGTTTTCCCCATCCAGGTGTCAACATTTTCCTGGCGAGCAATAGCGAGCCAGTATATATATATTTTTGTTTTGACAGCAAGCTAAATTTGTACATTTTTCGATAGAAAAATGTCTCTGGCGAAGCCGGATTTCTCTATACAATGCTGGCTCGCTATCGCTCGCCAGGAAGAAATCGACACCTGGATGGGGATAAACGTCTTAAAACAGTTGGATGAATGGGGCCGAATGGATACAAGCTAAAGAAAGAGAAAATGGAGAGAAAGATAAAAACAAAAACAGGTAACCCCCCTTAATTTACACCAACTCTCCATTTCCCTTATATGTTTCTTCCCTTCCCTCCTTCTTCCATAGCCATCCCTTCCTTCCAATCATTCTCCTTTATTATTCCCTCATCCCTTTCATCATATTTATCTATCTCTACCTTCTCACATTTTCTTTGTCTCCTCGCTTCCAATATTCGCATGTACTGTAGTCGTCTACAATCTCTCTCTCTCTCTCTCTCTCTCTCTCTCTCTCTCTCTCTCTCTCTCTATCTCTCTCTCTCTCTCTCTCTCTCTCTCTCTCTCTCTCTCTCTCTCTCTCTCTCTCTCTCTCTCTCTCTCTCTCTCTCTCTCTCTCTCTCTCTCTCTCATGAGCGTCGGCTCATGATCAAAGGGTCGGCGGATCGAGGCTGCACTGTCAAAAATGTTATTGGTAGATGTCAAGCCCGGGCAACTTGACCTAGCAATTCGTAACAAACGCCTAATGTTCATGGCCACTCCTCGGGAATTGCGGCGTCTGGCAAAATATGAACAAAAAACTAGTTGTTGTCCCTGCCTTCACTTGTTGCTTTTATTTCCATTTATAGTTTACATCCCTCCTTCCTTATCCTCATTTCCTTCCTTCTCTCTTTCTCCTTTCTTTGTTTTCTCTCTGGTTTATTATCTCTTTCATTCATATATGTTTTGATATAGTTTGGCTTTCTTCCTGGCCAACATTTATTTATCTCGCTTTTGTTACTGCTTTAACCTTCTAGACTTTCTTCCTTCTTTCACTCATATCTCACCCTTCCTTCCTTTCTTCCTTTTAATCTTTCAAGTGGCTTTCCTCCTCATTTCCACTGTGTTTTTCTCTCCTTCCCCACCTCCCACATCTCTCTGTTTTCCTCTATCTCCACATTCACCCCCCACCTCCCCCTTTCTGCCCCAACTTCCAATGTTCTCATGTACTACTCGTATAAATCTTGAAGCATACTACTGAGGCCACTTATTGACCTAACTTCTCCCCCTTCCCTTTCCTTCCTTCCCTCCTTTTTGCCTTTATTCGATACTTACTTTCTTCCCTCCCTTCTTCATTCATTCTCTTCGTTCTTCCTTCTTTCCCTCTCTCCCTCCGCCCTTCTTTCCCTTCCTCCTCCTACCTTCCTTTCCGCCTTCCATCTTCCTTCCTTCCCGCCCTTCATTCATTCTTCCTTACTTTCTTCTCTTCATCCTTACCTTCTTCCTTCCTTCCTCATTGTCTGTATCTCCAACCATTTACTCCTTTCATATTTGCTACTGCAAATGTTTCCTTGCATTTCAGTCGTAGTACACCAACTAAATTCCCCGTCTTCAGTTCTTCATCAATTCTCACTCTTCCCACATCGCTATCCCCTCCTCATATTAAGCCTTGTTCTTCATCCTTCTACCTCTTCCTCTGCATTCGTTTAACTTGTTGGTCTCATCAATTTCATATGTATCATTTGTGGCATTATTGAGTTGCTTATATATATATATATATATATATATATATATATATATATATATATATCCCTGTATTACTATGATACTGGAAGTTACCACCCAAATTAGAATGAAGGTTATTGTTATCCTTCAGAGAAACCCTATCACCTTACAACAGCCAATCAAACTATCAGATATTTGATATTTCAGTTGTCTTCATTGTCAGCAGGCAATTTGAAAATAACCTACCGGTACTGTATGCTTTCATGAATCATTTCAGAGATAATAATGTAAATAATTTCATCGTCCACTTCTCATTTAGATTATTGTAGAGATAATATATTATATTGATGATTAATTTCCTTTCTTTTAAGGCAAGGAAATATCCAAAATTCTTTAAGCCAGTAAGTTACTTGAAAAATAGCAAGCATAAATAAGGTTGGTTGAAATGAGAAAGTTAAATCATTGGTATTATTTACCTGTAAAAAAACATTTTATACATTTATCCTTACAATCACCCAATACAACATATACCGGTACGTACCAATAAAGAGATATAGTTAGACAAGGCAGCACACAAACACAGGGAGCCCCATGGTGAGAGGCCTGGCAGCAGCAGAGCCCGGAGGGGAACTGACCTCGAAACAATTGCATTCTCTATAGATGCCTTTTTCACCCAATATAAGTGACGAGCTACAGCTACCCTCACTATTATTGAGCTATTCAAACTCAGAAATAACAGTATTATGGAGTACTTCATTACTGTCTATAAGTGAAGATAAGTAAAACTAAAATAATATACCTAATTGAAAATGATCATACGTCAGCCAGAGAATCACCATCCCTGGGGTAGACCGGGGTAGACAAGAGGGGAGGGGAGATTGGCGCCAGGACAGCTGGTTTTAATTGTCTGGGGCAAAACATGTCTGGCACCAGCACACCACAGGGCAATAACTTAACCCCACTAGTAGTTAGGTTAATTGATCCTACCAGTAATTAGTTAAATTAATGCATTACATAGCAATATATATATAATATATATATATATTGAGTATATATCACAAACACACGTGAGCCACTAAATGTTTCTAATCTCTCAGTGGGTTTCGAACCGCCGACCGTCAGGACGATAGCCGACGCTTTAATCAACTACACCAAGGCAGTCACTACACCACGGCAGTCTAGACTGCCGTGGTGTAGTTGATTAAAGCGTCGGCTATCGTCGGCGGTTCGAACCCCACTGAGAGATTAGAAACATATATATATATATATATATATATATATATATATATATATATATATATATATATATATATATAGAGAGAGAGAGAGAGAGAGAGAGACAGAGAGAGAGAGAGTCCTCTTACTCTTCTTGCTTCTCCTCCTCCTCCCCTTTCCTATTAGCTTGTGTTCTTCCTTTTCTTCTCTTTCCAGTCTTTCATCTCTACTCTTTCCCCTTCCCCCATTATGCTTCCCAGTCAACCCCTCCTTCCCCTTCCCCCATTATGCTTCCCAGTCAACCCTCCTTCCCCTTCCCCCATTATGCTTCCCAGTCAACCCCTCCTTCCCCTTCCCCCATTATGCTTCCCAGTCAACCCCTCCTTCCCCTTCCCCATTATGCTTCCCAGTCAACCCCTCCTTCCCCTTCCCCCATTATGCTTCCCAGTCAACCCCTCCTTCCCCTTCCCCCATTATGCTTCCCAGTCAACCCCTCCTTTCCCCTTCCCTCATTATGCTTCCCAGTCAACCCCTCCTTCCCCTTCCCCCATTATGCTTCCCAGTCAACCCCTCCTTCCCCTTCCCCCATTATGCTTCCCAGTCAACCCCTCCTTCCCCTTCCCCCATTATGCTTCCCAGTCAACCCCTCCTTCCCCTTCCCCCATTATGCTTCCCAGTCAACCCCTCCTTCTCCCCACCAATGTAACCCATCTTACTCTGGCCCCCTTAACGATTATGTGAGGTTCTTTCATTTTCAAATATCATTTTCCTCTCCATTCATCCAGCATTTTCTATAACTCACCTTTCCCATCCTTCTCATATTCTTGCCCCCCCCTCCCCCCTCCTCCTTCCCATCCCTCCCTTTAATGTATCCCTCTTTTTGCTATCATCCTCTCCCAACTCCTTTTTATATACTCTTTCTTTCTATTCATTTTACCCCCCCCCCCCTAACCCAATTCCTTGGGCCCATACACATTTTACAAATATCTTACTTCTCCTCTTTCTCTCCTCCTCCTTCTCACCTCCCCTATCATCCTTTCCTCTTCAGTTTATCGTGCCACTACACCTCAAAAACTCACAGTCTTCCGAAGAGGGCCGGAAATTCATCTGGCCCGGCCGCTGGCTTCTGACCAGCCCTCAATGTACTATCTTCAGGCTTTCTTGTATTTCCGTTTCGGCTCTCTCTATCGGTCTCTCTTTCTTCTATTAGTGCTTTGCTGTCCTTTTCTTCCAATTTTTTGAAACAAATTGTTTACCAGTAATAATCAAGGCCGGACCATTTCGTTGTGACCAAATGGTCTGTGTGTTATATATATATATATATATATCTATGCAACTCTAAGACACTTGCTATTCAATAAACCGACCCTCCTTTCCCTGGGCCCTCTTATGTGTTTGTGCTTCCTCCAATTTCACTTTTCTTCCTCTCTTCTCCTTGTTCCTCCTCCCCCATCACAGGGGGACTGACAGATAGACAGAGCAGGTACTAGAGAATCAGATATAACACCAACACCACCTCCTCCATCACCACCACCACTACCAGAACCACCTCCCATCCACCACCACCCCCAGTACTACCAGCACCACCTCCATCACCATCACCACCTCCTCGAGTGAGCAAAGTCGAAGCGTCAACATACCCTTCCGTCCTACTGCCTGAATATTCGACCATTACTTGAGTATTTCATTACTCACCCTCTTATTGTTTTGCATGAACGCGCACTCAACACCTTCATTGCATCAGTTTTTACAACAGAAGACTTTAGTAATATCCCTACAGCATCGCTGGTTCAGATAGATAATTCTGGCGTTCTAAGCAGTATCAGCATTACAGAGAGAAAAGTTTTGAAATGTTTAGATAAACTCAAGGCAAATACATCGCCTGGACCTGATACGATCTCGCCTAGAGTTCTTAAGGAAGCAAAGTATGAGCTCTCCAAACTAATGACATTGCTGTTCAATAAATCCTTACAATCTGGGACTATATCAGTGGACACTCGCCAACGTATCACCGATATTAAAAAAGGAGCGAATCCTTACCTAGTAACTATCGTCCAATTAGCTTAACCTCAGTTGTATTCAAAATACTAGAAACACTCATAAAAGACAAACTCGTAAATCACTTCGAGGAAAACAACATACATAAAGATACTCAACACGGTTTTCGTAATAAATGCTCCTGCTTAACAAACCACTTAGACTTCTTCCACGATATCCTCAACCTATATGATGAGAGTAAAGCTGTAGATAATATATACTTTGATTTTCAAAAGGCCTTTGACAAAGTTCCCCACAAACGTTTATCGATAAAACTAAAAGCGCATGGAATATAGGACAGTGTTTTGAAATGGATAGAAACTTGGCTCAGTGACAGAAAGCAAATAGTAGTCATAAATGGTAAAGCATCTAAATGGACCAATGTAAGTACCGGGGTACCCCAGGGATCTGTACTGGGGCCAGTTCTTTTCCTAGTTTACATTAACGACATACTGTAGATGAGGGTCTCACCTGTACAATCTCAAAGTTTGCTGATGATACAAAAATTGCAAATAGTGTACTCTCAAATGAAGATGATGAAGATATGCAACATAATCTAGATTAGGTGTCACATTGGGCTCAAATTTGGCAAATGTGTTTCAATGCGGAAAAATGTAAAGTATTCAATATCAGAAACCAAAATGAGAAAGCAAACTATGTAATGAATGGCACCCAGCTTAACAGTGCCCGCCAGGCGAACGTATTGAAGCTCATTCCCGACGAAAATTGTAATTATCAGATAAATATCGTTATTACTTACTCATATGCCCCTATTTTACGTTTAACACTTAATGAGCGGGGCCCGACTTAAGTCCGTATCTAAAAAGCAGCAAGTTAGGAGCATTATTAAGGCTTTTAAAGGGTTAAAAACGAGTGCAAATGGACGGGAGCGCAGCAGGCCACACGGCCGACACCCAGGGCTTACCGCCGCCCACTGACTCACGCTCCCTCTGTTCTCGAGAGGCCGGCAGTGTAGCCAGTAGTGAGTGTAGCTGGAAAAAATATGCCGCTATACGCTAAACTCCCATGTTGGTGGTACCACTGGATCAAAACGACGAGTGCTACGTAGCTCGTTCTGGTCTCATTTTGAAGCTTGTAGTGCCTAGTTTTTTGCTGAATACATTTCTTTTCATGCAGATACTTGATTGATCATTCAGGAGGGCCTGAATATGCCCAAAATAGCCCAAAACCCCCGCTAGACGAGGGTTAATATGAAGATATTAACAAGTAACAGCGATAAAACAAGTGGGAATAGTATTTGAGGGGTAAAAAAGACGAAGTATTGGGGAGGTGTGGCAGAGTGGTCTTGCCACTGGACTGGTAATCCAATGGACCCGGGTTCGAATCCCAATATGTCAATGGGAAGATATTATTGGGATGGAATTTGTGCTGTACCTAGTTTCAGTGCATTACCACAGCACACCGAAATGCCAAAACAAATACCCTCATTGTTCCCTGATTAAATAGCACTGTATGAATATTCCCATATTCAAAATATGCTACAGGGGGGCAATGCCTAGTGAGTTAATTGCTCAATAGGTGGCGTTCTGAGAGTGAGGGTCCGAGTCTGGGGAATGAGACTGTGAAGCGCGGAGGCGGAGCAGCTTCAGAGATGGGATTGCTTCGGGCCGGGGTGCTTCGCATGTCTCACTCCCTAGGCTGGAACAAGACCTCACGGGCCTCACCGTGTTCAGCGGTTGAGTGTGCAGGCTCTCAGCCTATGCCCGAGAGGGAGTAGTTGGAATATAGGAAAAAAAAAAAAAACAAAAAAAAAACGGTTCATTCATGAGAGGAGAGCCGGCACGGCGCACACCCTCCCCATCTCACTTATCGATCGACACTGACGCCTTGCAAGTGAAGTCTCTCTCTTGCGACGATCTTTATATGCCTCCCCTTCGACCTTGAAACCGGGGGGGCGATATTGACGCGGAAAATAAACCGATAAGGGAATAAGATTAAAAATAGGTAATAATTAAAGGGGGGGGGGGTAGGTTTGGACACATGTGGAGGAGTGATAGGAGGTATGGAGTGGAATTATCTCACTTAATCACATATTCCTTTGTTTTGAGTGCCACTGGGGTCTTTTAAAAGTTTTTTTTTAGGACTTGGATCTTAAGAGTCCCGTCGCCTTCGCACAGTATGACCTCTTAAGAGTCTCGGCTCCGTTCCTGGGTTAAGAGTGTAGACAGTGAAACTGATTTGGGAGTAACAATATCGAGTAACCTAAAACCGAGTCAACAATTTTCAGAAGTTGTTAAGAAGGCAAACAAAATAATTTGCTTTATAGGCAGGTCATTGGAGCACAAATCCAAAGATGTAATCCTAACTCTTTACAATTCCTTAGTCCGCCCTCTCCTGGAATATTGCGTTCAATCCTGGTGCCCTTACTACCAAAAAGATATTGACAAGCTAGAACGAGTTCAACATAGAGTTACCAAAATTATACCTTGCCTAAAGAACAAACCATACGAGGAGTGTCTTAAAGAATTAAATCTATTTCCTTTAACCCAATGCAGATTATGAGGCGACTTAATTCATCTTCTCTCAATGTCCTCGGTCTCTCTTTTTCTTCTGCTCTCACTTGGAAAGACCATATTACCAGTCTCACTAAGGCGGCCTCCCAGAAGCTGGGTGTGCTCAACCGCCTCAAGGGGTTCTTTACCCCTGCGCAGCTTCTTGCTCTGTACAGGGGCACAGTGCGTCCTTGTATTGAGTATTGTTCACATGTTTGGGGAGGATCCTCTCACACCGCACTCCTAGACAAAGTAGAAAGGAAAACCTTTCGTATCATTAACTCCCGTCCACTCACCAACTCTCTGCAATCTCTCTCTTTTCGCCGCAATGTTGCATCTCTCTCGCTATTCTATCGCTACTACAATAATCAGTGTTCCTCGGAGCTTTCCCAGTGTATACCACCTCCTCTACGTAGGGTACATAGTACCCGCCTTGCAACACAATCCCACTCCTACTCTGTGCAACTCTCCAACCCAAGAGTGAAACGCTATTATCAGACTTTCTTCTATTCAACTGCTGAACTTTGGAAATCTCTCCCAGAATCAGTCTTTCCCTCTTCCTATCACTTAAATTGCTTCAAACTCCGTGTGTCCAGGCATTTTAGCTCGAACGTCCCTTGATTTTGGCCCTGTCACTCTTTCAAACCTGGGGGAGGCACTCGCTGCAGGCAGTTATGCCTTTTGTCTCCCTCATTCACAAAACAAAACAAAAAATATCAGAATCATCAAAGGCATCGATAATATTAACTGTAAGAAATATTTCACTATCGACCAATCAAATTACACGCTGGGGAACGGTTGCAGAATTGTTGGTAAATCATTTAACTCACACAAGTCTAATAATTTTTTCTTTAATCGAGTCGTCAACTTGTTGAATGGGTTTCCCCAAGATGTTATGGACTGCAGCACATTTGATTCCTTTAAACATTGCCTAGACAAACTCCTCGCCTTAAACCCGCGACGGATTGCATTTGTAAATGAATACAGTTTTTTGTTTCCCTCTATTATATTACTAAAATCTGTCACCTACTAACGTCTCCTAATCCTGCCACGGACATTTGTCCCAGGGCAGTCTTCCCTTTCCATTTTTCCCTTACCCACTCTAAACCACTGTTTGGACATTTGACCATCAGTGTTTTGGAGGGTAAGCAGCCTTGAGGGGTCGCTGGACCTGTTGTTGCTTGATTTCCTTTGTACTCCTCTCCTGTTCCTGCTCTTCCCACTCCACCTATTCTTCTTCCTTCACCTCTCATGTTTTCTTCTCCTTCTCTTCCTCTTCAATTTAGTCTGCCCTAGAGCCCCTAAAAATGAGTCTCTCCCCAGAGGTCCGAGGGCTCATCTAGCATGGCTGCCTTCTGATCATCGCTCAAAATGTTTTATACCAAGACAAACTGCGCCTTCTGGGAACCCGTGAAGCTCTCTCTTAAGGGGGTACTACTCGCTTTTTCTGGACCCCCTTCTCCATCGTGTTTAGCATATTAGTTTTGGGATTTTAAGACGTTCCTTCCATTAGTTTGGCGATTTTAATACCTTTTGCCCCATTTCGTTGTCAATTTCAAGACCTTTCGTGCCATTAAGGTGTCAATTTTTGTCCTGGCGAGATACAGCGAGCCTGTAATTTTAAGAGGAACCGGCCTTCGGCCGAGAAATGTTTCTATTGAAAAATGTACACATTTATCTTGAAGGGGAGTCTTTTTTTTTTTTTTTTTTTTTAAAGCTTGATGGAGGTCTAGCGAGGAAAGTAAACAAATATATAAAATATATACATATATACACCAAAAACCAAGCAGTACCCCCTTAAACTGCACACACACATACGCAGTAATGTATATACTTACATTAGTTTACTGTATATCCACCCACACTCTCCAACCCTATGTTACCCACTCTACCCTACCCTATCCTACTCTATGCTACCTTACCCTGCCCACTCTATCCTCCCTAACCACACCCTAGACCCGTGATCATACCGACCAACCCACTCTTCTTGCTCTCTCTCTCTCTCTCTCTCTCTTTCACGATCATCTGATGGAGATTGGATTAGTATGAATGATTCAGTAGGTAAGTGTAAATTCCCTTTCAGGCTAATATCTTGCTATTCTCTATAACTAAGCATAACAAACTTTCCCTGTGAGAATTTCCTGACCCACAAGGTTACACTTCATCCTATTTTCCGGTACGGCTTTTTACCCGGAGTGAGCAGAGGGTGGGGAGAGAGTCTTCTACTTTGCTGTCCTATTCTGCTACTATAAACTATCCCTGTCCAGTAGTATTAAAGCCGGATCACCTAGTAGGGTCCTCAAGGTCTGTGTGGTCTGAGTATCTGTGTAACTCTCCCTCTCTCTCTCTCTCCAATTAATATTACTTGTTGCAGTCTCACTACCAGGAAGCAATCCTAGCTTGTTGTACGCACTGTGTAATCAATGCTCTGGTGTACAATCTTTGACGCTTGTACTTTGTAATGTTATCTTCGTAGTACACTGTAACGCAGAATTCATCATAGTATTAGTGTTGCCGTACACTCCAGGTAGTTCGATCTTTGTAGTATTGTACACTTTAAGGGGATGTTATTTTATTTATGTATTTATTTTGTATTGTTACCGGTATATATATATATATATATATATTTTGGTATAGATAGTTCCATAGACATCATATTAAGCTTAATTATAAACATCCCAAAGACCACCGTTTGAGATAGATTTGTACATTTTTCGGTAGAAAAAATTCCTGTCCGAATGCCGGTTCCTCCTACATTACAGGGTCGCTATTGCTCGCCCGGAAGAAAAAGTGACACCTAAATGACACGAAAGGTCTTCATATTGAAAAATAAATCGGCGAAATTCTTAACATTTAATAACAGATTTGGCTAAACATGAAGGAGAAGGGGGTTCAGGAAAATACAAATAGTTTCCCTTAAGCCTTCCACTCTTTGTAACAGGATATCTTACAGGCGCTACTGTTAAATGCTACTAGTACTGTTCTTTAAGGGGGGTCACCTGCTTTTTTTCTCATTCTCTCCTTTTCTCTCTTTCTCTGGCTTGTATCCATTCGGCCCCATTCAGCCAACTGTTTTAAGACTTTTATCCCCATCCAGGTGTCGATTTCTTCTTGGTGAGCGATAGCGAGCCAGCATTTTATGGAGAAGCCCGGCTTCGCCGGAGACATTTTTCTATCGAAAAATTTACAAATTTAGCTTGCTGTAAAAAAAAAAATATATATATATATTATGCTGACTCGCTACCGCTCGCCAGGAAAATATTGACACCTGGATGGGGGTAAGCGTCTTAAAACAGTAGGCTGAATGGGGCTGAATGGATACAAGCCAAAGAGAGAGGGAGAGAAAGAAAGAAAAAAACGAGGTGAGCTCCCTTAATGTCTTTGTTATTCTGTCTATGTATTGCTTCACACCCGTTGTAACACACACAATATCCCACTGATATATCGTTTACCTGTTTAGGATCCGGGTTTTTTGTTTACCTCCTGATTCACGCCATTCGTGTGTGGATTTTAGGACATTTAGCCTCATTAGTTTGGTGATTATATGACCTTTTGCCGCACTCATTTTATTTTCCTCCTGAACGAGTAATCCATGAATAACTGGCGCACTGAAATATGTACAGATTTAGCTTGAATGGGTTTGGGAAGGCATTTATTTAAGGATGAAGAGGTCTGAGGGGCGACCTAAAAAGAAGAAAAAGAAAATGTCTGTCCAATTGACCATACAGAGATCTCTTACGCAGAGTTGTTCATAATATAACAAATCCACTGCCTATATTACAGTATTCTCTATATAATACATATATACAGTATACGTATAGCACACACATATATGCAAAATTTGAACTAAATTTAAATATTGATTATGTGCATTACTATATTGTGAAAGGCTATGGAGGAGTAACTCTACTTTAAATGATGGCTCTATTACTAGGTGAATAATGTCACACTGACGAATTATGTTGACACATATCGAATGGCCCAAGTAGAGATCTTAGAGTTAGCAGAATCTGGATAACATTAATTTTCAAGACTATTTACTTATTCTCGTTTTCTTTACAATTTTGTTCGACTAGTGTTTCTGTTGTTATAGTCGTTTATAATCAGATAACGTCTTATTTTAACTCTACAAACAAATGGGTTTAAAGTAGGCATGGAACGGGTAGTTAAAGTGTCCATAACAATATTCCCTTCCAAACGGATGTTGGTAGTAATGAACCCATCTAATTTAAGAGGGTTCACCGACTTTGTTTTATCTCTATCTCCTTTTCTCTCTTTCCCTGGCTTATATCCATTCGGCCCCATTCAGCCAACTTAAGACGTTTATCCCCATCCAGGTGTCGATTTCTTCCTGGCGAGCGATAGCGAGCCTGCAATGTATGGAGAAATCCGGCTTCGCCGGAGACATTTTTCTATCGGAAAATTTACAAATTTAGCTTGCTATCAAAACAAAAATCTATATATGCAGGCTCGCTACCGCTCGCCAGGAAAATATTGACACCTGGATGGGGGTAAAGTCTTAAAACAGTAGGCTGAATGGGGCCGAATGGATACAAGCCAAATAGAGAGGGAGAGAAAGAGAAAAAAAGCTAGGTGGGTTCCCTTAAAGACAACAAGGTAAATCATTAAAATTGATGATGGTATGATAGATAGGGGGTGAAGTTACTTATAAATAGTTTAGGTTCCATGCAAGCATGCATCCACCCCAAATGCCCCAAGGCAGCCCTTCAAAGCAAGAACAGCATTCCCCAGACTGGAGTTTGGTGCTTTAGTGCCCTTAGCTACCATGAGGCTGAAATAGGTCAAATAGCATGAACGGTGGCCAAGACTAACGTCATCCCAATAATAGTCGCCTCTTATGACATGCATTAGGCAAGTAGGGCTTATTCTTATATTTTCTTAATCACTTACTATTTGACAGAGTACCAACTGCTGAAGGAGTCTATTCTATTTAGGATGTATACAATTGTACAGTCAAGTTCATTAAATAACATTCGAGGCTATCTAAGGTAAAGTACAAATCTTATTACCGGTTTTATTTTTACCTAATACTAGCCTGTTGGATGTTCATTTAATCGGTTTGAAGATTCAAAACATATCAGAATTATTGGCTGATCCAATACAGATTGAAAGTAAAGTATATTATATCTGCTCTGCATAATAGAAGGATAATGGATATATTTATTATAAGACAATTGGTCTTCTGCACTTTAAGCATCAGTTTACATAAATGTAAATTCACAAACAACCCTTCAAACTATATATAGTCCATTAAGACTATTAATTTGTCACTCATCCCCATCACGTATTCTAGACAACTGTATCTTTAGAAGCCATTGGAGTATTGTAGGTCAGTTATAAGATATTGATATATTAATGTAGTGCGAGAGAGCCAGGCATTGCTGTATTAATATGTGTAACCGTCATTAATAACACGAACCCATTGACTATAGATGAACTAATATGGCAAAATGGATGGGTGGATAGATTGATAGGTAGACCGATAGATTAAGATTTACAGTATACTGTATATAACACACACATATGTATATACACATATATATATATATATATATATATATATATATATATATATATATATATTCTTTAATACATACGAGGTTGAAAGAAATGGCAATTTCTGCGTTGGAAATTGTATTATTCAAAGTTTCCAGGTCTCTGATGAGTTTTCGCTGGGTGGCAGGAAGTAGATGAAGGAGATGAGCAAAATTCATGGTGGTACAGGGTTACATAAATGTAAATGATGATACAGGATATACGACGCGTTTCACTAGACAACCAGCATTATCAAGTAAGGATGGAATGATATAAAAGGTAAACAGGAAGGGTATATATAGAGGGTGGAGGATCAGAGGAGGCGAAAAACAAGGGGCAAAAATCTACTATTGGTGGAGGGGGATTCTGGAAAAGAGAAAGGGGGGAACCGCTTCACGCATGCGCACTGGATGCGGGATGGTGGTCGGTTGGTGGGGTCGAAGCTGATTGGCTGCGTGTCGAGGGGCGTGGCCTAAGTTGTGTGGCGCCTGCGGAAGACGAAGCTGAAGGAGGTAGCGCGGGGGGCTGCATCAAGGGCACCGGGGGGCGAGGGGGGGTGTTAGGTCCTGTAGGAAAGTGCCTTTTGGCAGAAGGAAGGATCTGAAGGTCCAGAGTTTGGTTGTTGATGTTGGGATGTAAGGCTTGGATATATAAAGCTTCGAGTATAGGTAATCTCCTTGGGTCACTTTCTTTATCGAGTATGGTGGTGTGTTTCTCTAACTCGTTGCGTGTGAGGTGAGGGTGGTTAGGGGTGAGATAGTGGTCTTTGATGGCTCCAGCCATGGCTCCAGCCATTTTGCTCATCTCCTTCATCTACTTCCTGCCACCCAGCGAAAACTCATCAGAGACCTGGAAACTTTGAATAATAAAATTTCCAACGCAGAAATTGCCATTTCTTTCAACCTCGTATGTATTAAAGAAAATGTATTACCTGGCTTTACTAACATAAAACTTCACGAGAATGCCAGACATCGCACCAGCACCCTCCAGTTTCGTGAAGAACTGGTGAAGGACCAAATAATTGAAAAACGAGAGCTCGCCAACAACCTTCGTAAAGAACGAGATGCTCTTCTACGGATTTGGGAAGACGAAACCCCTCCAGACCACCTCAAAGCCGAAATCAACACAGCCCTCGAACAACTCCTTGAACAACACAGAAGACAAACCGAAAACACAACCATAAAAAAGCTTGCCCGTCTTTATGGCGGAAACATAAAACTTCCCAAACCTACAAAAGGATATATAAACCTTACTAACACCATTCTGACCCTGGACCAAGAAGACCTCCTTAACAAAGGCCTCAACTGCCACTACAGCTCCAAACCTGGCCCCCACCGGAAACGCCTAGAAACGGAAATCCTCCTGGACGACATCCTACGACTCAAGAAGGATGGCAAGGTCACCACTACTCCCGCCCTACAACCTACTCTCCTCGCTGAAGCCGCCAAAACCAGAGGAACTCACCATAGCAAAATACTCAACAAACAACACTTCCAAGCTGCCAAACAATTAAGAGACAACCCCAACATCATCATCCGTCGTGCGGATAAAGCTTCCTGCCTCGTGATCCATGACAAGGAGGAATATCTTAGAAAAATGGACGTCATCTTAAGTGACAACACCAAATTTAAAAAGATCATCCGCAACCCAACCGACGAAATCAAACGCACTGCCAACACCACCATCACCGCCATCAACGCCAAACAAGGAGGGATCCACCTTAAAAAAACTCGTCGGAGAATACACCCCTGGTTATGCGTACGGAACCATCAAAACACACAAACCTGGGAACCCCCTCCGCCCCATCATCTCCCAGATCCCCACTGCCACCTACCAGATCGCCAAGGCCCTGAACAACCTCCTCACCCCCTACGTGCCCAGCCAATTCAACCTTAACTCAGCCCACGATTTCTTGGAAATTTTATGAGACGCCCCCGTAACAACAACCACACAATCGCCTCTCTCGACGTAGAAAGCCTGTTCACCAACGTGCCAGTGGATAGGACCATTGACATGATTCTACGTCGAATTTATCATTGTGATACACCAACCATGGACATCCCGGAGAAGGCCCTGAAAACACTACTGGAGCTATGTACCAAGGAGGCCCCCTTCCTTTGCCCCCGGGGCAACATGTACAAGCAGATAGACGGTGTGGCGATGGGCAGCCCTCTAGGAGTTCTTTTTGCGAACTTTTTCATGGGTACCATCGAGGAAGAGCTCCTAGCTGCCCAACGACCAGCCGTCTACTGTAGATACGTGGATGACATCTTCGTGCAAATCAAGGACCTCCACGAACTACAGGAACTCCAGCGTCGCTTCATGACCTCCTCCAGACTTAACTTCACCTTTGAAAAATCTAACAATGGACAACTCCCCTTCCTCGACATCCTCGTAGCTCTGAACGACCATGGGTTCAAAACCACCGTCTACATTAAACCAACTAACACAGGACAATGCCTCAACGGCGATAGTGAATGCCGCCACCGTTATCTTCTATCCTCCATCTCCGCCTATGTTAGGAGAGCCCTCACGCACTGCTCTACCTGGGCCGACACCCACCAGGAACTAGAAAGACTATCCCAAGTTTTAGTAAATAACGGATACTCCAACTCCGACATCTCCAGCACCATCAACCACCATCTGGAAAATGGTACACCCAAAGCCCTCCCAACATTGACCCCCCCAATGAAATTAAGATCTTTTACCGCAATTATATGTCCTCTGAACACAAAAATGACGAGGCCGTCTTAAAAGAAATAATCTCCAAGCATGTCCACCCAACCAACCCGGAAAACAAAATCAAATTAATAATTTATTACAAATCCCCCAAGACCTCCAACCTCGTTCTCCGCAACAAACCTGCCTCCACCAAGATAAAGAGCCCGATGACCGACGATCACGTCATTTACCAACATACCTGTAATTATGAGGACTGTGGACCTCATTCCTATATTGGTATGACGCAGACTCGTCTTTCACGTCGGCTAACTCTTCACCTTCAGGCTGGAGCCATCAAAGACCACTATCTCACCCCTAACCACCCTCACCTCACACGCAACGAGTTAGAGAAACACACCACCATACTCGATAAAGAAAGTGACCCAAGGAGATTACCTATACTCGAAGCTTTATATATCCAAGCCTTACATCCCAACATCAACAACCAAACTCTGGACCTTCAGATCCTTCCTTCTGCCAAAAGGCACTTTCCTACAGGACCTAACACCCCCCCTCGCCCCCCGGTGCCCTTGATGCAGCCCCCCGCGCTACCTCCTTCAGCTTCGTCTTCCGCAGGCGCCACACAACTTAGGCCACGCCCCTCGACACGCAGCCAATCAGCTTCGACCCCACCAACTGACCACCATCCCGCATCCAGTGCGCATGCGTGAAGCGGTTCCCCCCTTTTCTCTTTTCCAGAATCCCCCTCCACCAATAGTAGATTTTTGCCCCTTGTTTTTCGCCTCCTCTGATCCTCCACCCTCTATATACCCTTCCTGTTTACCTTTTATATCATTCTATCCTTACTTGATAATGCTGGTTGTCCAGTGAAACGCGTCGTATATCCTGTATCATCAATTACATTTATGTAACCCTGTACCACCATGAATTTTGCTCATCTCCTTCATCTACTTCCTGCCACCCAGCGAAAACTCATCAGAGACCTGGAAACTTTGAATAATAAAATTTCCAACGCAGAAATTGCCATTTCTTTCAACCTCGTATGTATTAAAGAAAATGTACTACCTGGCTTTACTAACATATATATATATATATATATATATATATATATATATATATATATATATATATATATATATATATATATATATATATATATACTGTATAATTATATATATACATTTTTTTTTTTTTTTTTTTTTTTATCTATGTGAATGAGGGAGACAAATGGAAAAACTGCCTGTGACTAGTGCGTCTCCCAGAGTTAAAAGAGTGACTGGGCCAGAATAAAGGAACGTTCGAGCCAAAATATATGGACACACGGAGTTTGAAGTAATTTAAGTCATAGAATGAGGGAAAGATGGATTCAGGGAGAGAGTTCCAGAGCTCAGCTGTCGAATAGAAGAAAGATTGAGAGCAACGTTTTTTGAATTGGAGAGTTGTACAGAGTAGGGGTGGGATTGTGTTGCAAGACGGGTACTACGTACCCTACGTAGAGGAGGTGGTATGCACTGAGAGAGCTCCGAGGAACACTGATTATTGTAGTGGCGATAGAATAGTGAGAGAGATGCAACATTGCGACAAAGAGAGAGAGATTGCAGAGAGTCGGTGAGTGGACGGGAGTTAATGATATGAAAGGCTTTCCTTTCTACTTTGTCTAGAAGTGCTTTGTGAGAGGATCCTCCCCATACATGTGAACAATACTCAATACAAGGATGCACTGTGCCCCTGTACAGAGCAAAATGCTGAGCAGGGGTAAAGAACCCCTTGAGGCGGTTGAGCACACCCAGCTTCTGGAAGGCCGCCTTAACAAGACTGGTAATAATTATGGTCCTTCCAAGAGAGAGCAGAAGAAAAAGAGTCACCGAGAATACTGAGAGAAGATGAAGGGTTGATGTTTGTATTCCTGAAGAATAAGGGATAGTCCTCTGGGAGTTCACGGCAGGTAGATAGATGGATAAATTGGGTTTTGGAAGTATTAAAGGTAACGATTTTTTTGTCTGCCCCAATTGAAAATGGTAGTTAGATCAGAAGATATGTGTTGCATGGCTTAATTACGTTTGCTTTGAGGGATTGCTAGCTGGGGCGTTCTGGGAAACTAATTGAATAGTGTAAGGTAGAGTCATCTGCATACGAATGGATAGGACTGGAGGTACAGTTGAGAAGATCATGTATGAAAATTAGAAAGAAAATAGGAGACAGGACAGATCCCTGAGGAACACCGGAGTTGATAGAATGAGGAAGTGAACGATGGCCGTCCAAAACCGCAGCTATGGACCGGCCGGAAAGGAAATTAGAGACAAAGGCACAGATGGAGGGATAGAAACCGAAGGAGGATGTATATATATATATATATATATATATATATATATATATATATATATATACCGGGTATATATATATATTTTTTTTTTTGTATTGTTTTTTTTTCTTCCCCCACCATGGTGTAGTGGATTAAAAGCTTGGACACTCGTTCTGAATGTCGGAGGTTCAATCCCGGCTGGGAGTATTTATAAACATTTACCGTTCCATATCTGCGTTTTACTTTTAGATTACGGCATTGGGACTGTAAGTAACTAGTAATATCGACGTATTGAGGTTTTTTACTGCTAAAGTTATTATTGATAATATTCCTGCCTGCACTGTGACCTTAAAAACAACCGAATATTTGCAACCGTGTAGATTGTTATAGTTAATTAGAAAGGTAGGCGGGCAGGTAGGCAAGCAGTGACAGAGAGTTCATATCTTACTATACATCATACCTACAACTCTGTAATGTGTGTGTGTGTGTGTGTGTGTGTGTGTGTGTGTGTGTGTGTGTGTGTTATTACGAACTTACGATTGAGAAGATTATGTAGCTATTTTGTAGTCATTGAATCCAGTTTATTCAATCGGTTTAATTGCTTCACGTGGGCTTTAAAATCAGTTAGCAAGATACAGTATTTTAGCAGTGTTTGTTTTGTGTTCATATAGTTTCACATTTTGAGTGTTAGGGCTGGACTACAAACCAAGTTGTCTGTTCTCTGTTGTTTTATGAATGTGAGTTTATTGTATTGTTTTACTTAAATTTTACTAATGATTGTAGTTATGTAATTGTTGTGGTCAATAAACTATCTATCTATATATCTATTTAGCTGTGTGTGTGTGTGTGTGTGTGTTTGTGTGTGGGGGGGGGGGGTGTATGTGAGAGAGAGAGATATATATTTATATAGTTTGTGTCTGTGTGCTTTTGTCCGTGTCTGGTAGAGAGCGCCTTTACAACAGTTCAGTATAATGCATAGTGTGGGAATAACGACTTTAATATCTCCACGCTGATCCGCTGTGAGAGAAAGAACGAGTGTGTGGTATGTCTATGTTGTGTGTGAGTGTGTGTGTTATGTCTGTGTTGTGTGGGTGTTGTGTGGGTGTGGTATGTCTGCGTTGTGTGTGTGTGTGGTATGTCTGTGTTGTGTGTGTGTGTGGTATGTCTGTGTGGTGTGTGTGTGTGGTATGTCTGTGTTGCGTGTGTGTGTGGTATGTCTGTGTTGTGTGTGTGTGTGTGTGTCTGTGTTGTGTGTGTGTGTGTGGTATGTCTGTATTGTGTGTGTGTGTGTGTGTGTCTGTGTTGTGTGTGTGTGTGGTATGTCTGTGTTGTGTGTGTGTGGTATGTCTGTGTTGTGTGTGTGTGGTATGTCTGTGTTGTGTGTGTGTGGTATGTCTGTGTTGTGTGTGTGGTATGTCTATGTTGTGTGTGTGTGGTATGTCTGTGTTGTGTGTGTGGTATGTCTGTGTTGTGTGTGTGTGGTATGTCTGTGTTGTGTGTGTGTGTGGTATGTCTGTGCTGTGTGTGGTATGTCTGTGTTGTGTGTGTGTGGTATGTCTGTGTTTTGTGTGTGTGTGGTATGTCTGTGTTGTATGTGGTATGTCTGTGTTGTGTGTGTGTGGTATGTATGTTTTGTGTGTGAGTGTGTGTGTTATGTCTGTGTTTTGTGGGTGTTGTGTGTGTGTGGTATGTCTGTGTTGTGTGTGTGTGTGTGTGGTATGTCTGTGTTGTGTGTGTGTGTGTGGTATGTCTGTGTGGTGTGTGTGTGTGGTATGTCTGTGTTGTGTGTGTGTGTGGTATGTCTGTGTTGTGTGTGTGTGTGTGTGTGTCTGTGTTGTATGTGTGTGTGTGTGGTATGTCTGTGTTGTGTGTGTGTGTGTGTGTCTGTGTTGTGTGTGTGTGTGGTATGTCTGTGTTGTGTGTGTGTGGTATGTCTGTGTTGAGTGTGTGTGTATGTGTGGTATATCTGTGTTGTGTGTGGTATGTCTATGTTGTGTGTGTGTGGTATGTCTGTGTTGTGTGTGTGTGGTATGTCTGTGTTCTGTGTGTGTGGTATGTCTGTGTTGTGTGTGTGTGGTATGTCTGTGCTGTGTGTGGTATGTCTGTGTTGTGTGTGTGTGGTATGTCTGTGTTTTGTGTGTGTGTGGTATGTCTGTGTTGTGTGTCGTATGTCTGTGTTGTGTGTGTGTGGTATGTCTGTGTTGTGTGTGTGTGGTATGTCTGTGTTGTGTGTGGTATGTCTGTGTTGTGTGTGTGTGGTATGCCTGTGTTGTGTGTGTGTGGTATGTATGTGTTGTGTGTGTGTGGTATGTCTGTGTTGTGTGGTATGTCTGTGTTGTGTGTGTGTGGTATGTCTGTGCTGTGTGTGGTATGACTGTGTTGTGTGTGTGTGGTATGTCTGTGTTGTGTGTGTGTGTGGTATGTCTGTGATGTGTGTGGTATGTCTGTGTTGTGTGTGTGTGGTACGTCTGTGTTGTGTGTGTGTTGTATGTCTGTGTTGTGTGTGGTATGTCTGTGTTGTGTGTGTGTGTGGTATGTCTGTGTTGTGTGTGGTATGTCTGTGTTGTGTGTGTGTGTGGTATGTCTGTTGTGTGTGTGTGTGTGGTATGTCTGTGTTGTGTGTGTGTGTGGTATGTCTGTGCTGTGTGTGGTATGTCTGTGTTGTGTGTGTGTGGTTTGTCTGTGTTGTGTGTGTGTGGTATGTCTGTGTTGTGTGTGGTATGTCTGTGTTGTGTGTATGTGTGGTATGTCTGTGTTGTGTGTGTGTGGTATGTCTGTGTTGTGTGTTTGTGGTATGTCTGTGTTGTGTGTGTGTGGTATGTCTGTGTTGTGTGTGTGTGGTATGTCTGTGTTGTGTGTGTTTGTGGTATGTCTGTGTGTGTGTGTGGTATGACTGTTGTGTGTGGTATGACTGTGTTGTGTGTGGTATGCCTGTGTTGTGTGTGGTATGACTGTGTTGTGTGTGGTATGTCTGTGTTGTGTGTGTGTGTGGTATGACTGTGTTGTGTGTGTGGTATGTCTGTGTGTGTGTGTGGAATGTATGTGTTGTGTGTGTGTGTGGTTTGTGTGTGTTGTGTGGTGTGGTATGTCTGTGTGTGTGTGTGTGTGGTATGTCTGTGTGTGTGTGTGTGGTATGACTGTGTTGTGTGTGGTATGACTGTGTTGTGTGTGGTATGACTGTGTTGTGTGTGGTATGACTGTGTTGTGTGTGGTATGTCTGTGTTGTGTGTGTGTGTGGTATGACTGTGTTGTGTGTGTGGTATGTCTGTGTGTGTGTGTGTGTGTGTGTGTGTGGAATGTATGTGTTGTGTGTGTGTGTGGTTTGTGTGTGTGGTATGTCTGTGTTGTGTGTGTGTGTGTGTGGTGTGTATGTGTTGTGTGTGGTATGTCGGTATTGTGTGTGGGTTGTGTGTGTGTGTGGTATGTCTGTGTTGTGTGTGGTTTGTGTGTGTGTGTGTGTGGTATGTCTGTGTTGCGTGTGTGGTATTTCTGTGTTGTTTGTGTGGTATGTCTGTGTTGTGTGTATGTGTTGTGTGTGGTTTGTGTATGTGTGTGTGTGTAGTATGTCTGTGTTGTTTGTGGTATGTCTGTGTTGGGTGTGTGTGTGTGTGTGTGGTATGTCTGTGTTGTATATGGTTTGTGTGTGTGTGTGTGTGGTATGTTGTCCTGTGTCGTGTGTGTGTGTGTGTGTGTACTATGTATGTATTGTGTGTGGTTTGTGTATGTGTGTGGTATGTATGGGTTGTGTGTGGTTTATGTGTGTGAGGGTGTGGTATGTCTGTGTTGTGTGTGGTTTGTCTGTGTGTGTGGTATGTATGGGTTGTGTGTGGTTTATGTGTGTGAGGGTGTGGTATGTCTGTGTTGTGTGTGGTTTGTGTGTGTGTGTGTGTGGTCTGTCTGGGTTGTGTGTCGTTTATGTGTGTGAAGGTGTGGTATGTCTGTGTTGTGCGTGGTTTGTGAAGGTGTGGTATGTCTGTGTTGTGCGTGGTTTGTGTGTGTGTGTGTGTGTGTGTGTGGTATGTCTGGGTTGTGTGTGTGAGGGTGTGGTCTGTCTGGGTTGTGTGTGGTTTGTGTGTGTGTGTGTCTGGTATGTCTGTGTTGTGCGTGGTTTGTGTGTGTGTGTGTGGTATGTCTGGGTTGTGTGTGGTTTGTGTGTGTGTGGGTGTGGTATGTCTGTGTTGTGTGTGGTTTGTGTGTGTGTGTGGGTGTGGTATGTCTGTGTTGTGTGTGGTTTGTGTGTGTGTGTGGGTGTGGTATGTCTGTGTTGTGTGTGGTTTGTGTGTGTGTGGGTGTGGTATGTCTGTGTTGTGTGTGGTTTATGTGTGTGTGTGTGGTATGTCTGTATTGTGTGTGGTATATGTGTGTGTGTGTGTGGTATGTCTGGGTTGTGTGTGGTTTATGTTTGTGTTGTGTGTGTGGGTGTGGTATGTCTGTGTTGTGTGTAGTTTGTGTGTGTGTGTGGTATGTCTGTGTTGTGTGTGGTTTGTGTGTGTGTGTGGTATGTCTGGGTTGTGTGTGGTTTGTGTGTGTGTGTGTGTGTGTGGTATGTCTGTATTGTGTGGTTTGTGTGTGTGTGGGTGTGGTATGTCTTATTTGTGTGGTTTGTGTGTGTGTGTGTATGTGGTATGTCTGGGTTGTGTGTGGTTTGTGTGTGTGTGGTATGTCTGTGTTGTGTGTGGTGTGTGTGTGTGGTATGTCTGGGTTGTGTGTGGTTTGTGTGTGTGTGTGGTATGTCTGTGTTGTGTGTGGTATGTCTGTGTTGTGTGTGGTTTGTGTGTGTGTGTGTGGTATGTCTGTGTTGTGTGTGGTATGTCTGGGGTGTGTGTGTGTGTGTGGTATGTCTGTGTTGTGTGTGGTATGTCTGTGTTGTGTGTGGTATGTCTGGGGTGTGTGTGGTTTATGTTTGTGTTGTGTACGGGTGTGGTATGTCTGTGTTGTGTGTGGTTTGTGTGTGTGTGTGGTATGTCTGTGTTGTGTGTGGTTTGTGTGTGTGTGTGTGGTATGTCTGTGTTGTGTGTGGTTTGTGTGTGTGTGGGTGTGGTATGTCTGTGTTGTGTGTGGTTTATGTGTGTGTGTGTGTGGTATGTCTGTGTTGTGTGTGGTTTGTGTGTATGTGTGTGTGTGTGTGTGTGTGGTATGTCTGTGTTGTGTGTGGTTTGTGTGTATGTGTGGGTGTGGTATGTCTGTGTTGTGTGTGGTTTATGTGTGTGTGTGTGTGTGTGTGGTATGTCTGGGTTGTGTGTGGTTTATGTTTGTGTTGTGTGTGTTTGTGTGGTATGTCTGTGTTGTGTGTGGATTGTGTGTGTGTGTGGTTTGTGTGTTGTGTGTTGTGTGTGTGTGTGTGTGTGTGTGGTATGTCTGTGTTGAGTGTAGTTTGTGTGTGTGTGTGTGTGTGGTATGCCTGTGTTGTGAGGTGTGGCGGTGTAGTGTGTGGTTTGTGTGTAGTGTGGTGTCTGTTGTGTGTGTGGTGTTTGTGGTGTGTGTGTTTGTGTGTGATACAAAGCCAGTTCGCTTTTTTTTTTTTTTTTTTTTTTTTTTTTCTATGTGATTGAGGGAGGCAAAAGGCATAACTGCCTATAGCGAGTGCCTCCCCCATAGTTGAAAGAGTGACAGGGCCAAAGTCAAGGGACGTTCGAGCCAAAATGCCTGGACACACGGAGTTTGAAGCAATTTAAGTCATAGGAAGAGGGAAAGACTGATTCTGGGAGAGAGTTCCAGAGCTCAGATGTTGAGTAGAAGAAAGTTTGAGAGTAACGTTTCACTCTTGGGTTGGAGAGTTGCACAGAGTAGGGGTGGGATTGAGTTGCAAGACGGGTACCACGTGCCCTACGTAAAGGAGGTGGTATGCACTGGGATAGCTCTGAGGAACATTGATTATTATAGTAGCGATAGAATAGCGAGAGAGATGCAACATTGCGGCGGAGAGAGAGAGATTGCAGAGAGTTGGTGAGTGGACGGGAGTTAATGATACGAAAGGCCTTCCTTTCAACTTTGTCTAGGAGAGCGGTGTGAGAGGAACCTCCCCACACATGTGAACAATACTCAATACAAGGGCGCACTATGCCCCTGTACAGAGCAAGAAGCTGTGCAGGGGAAAAGAACCCCCTAAGGCGGTTGAGCACACCCAGCTTCTGGGAGGCTGCCTTAGCAAGACTGGTAATATGGTCCTTCCAAATGAGAGCAGAAGAAAAAGAGACACCAAGAATATTGAGAGAAGATGAAGGGTTGATTTTTGTATTGTTGAAGAATAAGGGATAGTCCGCTGGGAGATCCTGACGGGTAGATAGATGGAGAAATTGGGTTTTGGAAGCATTAAAGTTAACAAGGTTTTCTCTGCCCCAATTGGAAATAGTATTTAGATCAGAATTTAAGAGTTCTATGGCTTCATTACGTTTGTCATTGAGGGATTGCTGGCTGGGGCGTTCTGAAAAACTAATGGAGTAGTGTAAGGTTGAGTCGTCTGCGTATGAATGGATGGGAATTAAGGTACAGTTAAGGAGATCATTTATAAAAATTAGAAAGAGAATAGGAGATAGGACAGAGCCCTGAGGAACACCGGAGTTTATAGGGTGAGGAAGTGAACAATGGCCGTCCACAACCGCAGCTATGGAACGGCCGGAAAGGAAATTAGAGACAAAGGCACAGATGGAGGGATAGAAACCGAAGGAGGGTAGTTTAGAAATTAAAGATTTATGCCAGACTCTATCGAAGGCTTTCGATATGTCTAGTGCAATAGAAAAAGTCTCACCGAAGTCCCGAAAGGAGGATGACCAAGAGTTAGTAAGATATGAAAGAAGATCACCAGTAGAGCGACCCTTAAGGAAGCCATACTGGCGATCTGAGAGCAGATTATGAGAAGAGAAATGCTTAAGAAATTTGGAAGCAAGAATAGTTTCAAAAACTTTAGAAAGACAAGAGATAAGAGCAATTGGACGATAGTTGGAGGGTTGAGAGCGGTCACCCTTCTTTGGGACAGGTTGAATGTGAGCAAACTTCCAGCATGAAGGGAAGACGTTAGAGAATAGACAGAGACGAAAGAGTTTGCCTAGGCAGGGAGTCAGCACGGAAGCACAGTTTTTGAGAACAACAGGAGGAACACCGTCCGGACCGTACGCCTTATTAGTGTTAAGCCCAGAGAGGGTAGAAAGTACATCTTTAGAAGAGATTAGGATATTAGGCATAAGTAAGAGAGAGGAGGGCGGAGAGGGAGGAATAGCACCGGAATCATCCAAGGTGGAGTTTCTAGCAAAAGTTTGAGCGAAGAGTTTAGCTTTGTCAGAGGAAGAAGTGATGGTTGTGCCATCAGAGTGGGAAAGGGGAGGGAAAGACGAGGAAGAAAAATTGTTGGAGAGGTTTTTGGCTAGATGCCAGAAAGCTTGGGAAGAGCTAGAGTTGGATAGTTCAGTGCATTTATTATTGATGAAAGAGTGTTTGGCAAGTCGAAGAACAGATTTGGCTTGATTCCGGGCAGAAACATATGAAGAATGAGTGTCTTGAGTTTTAAGGCGTCGGTACCGTTTGAATGCTTCCTCCTTATTGCGGACAGCAGTAGAACAGGCGTGAGTAAACCAAGATTTTTTAGCATTAGTCTGAGAGAAAGAGAATGGAATGTATGCTTCCATGCCCGATAGGATTACCTCGGTAATGCGTTCAGCACTCTCCGAGGGTCCTCGGCCATGGAAGCAGAAATCATTCCATGGGAAATCAAAGAAGTACTGCCGAAGAGCCTCCCAGTCGGCAGCGCCAAAGTGCCACAAGCGCCGCCGGCTAGGAGGATCGGGTGGCTGTACTGGAGAGATAGGACAGGTGATAGAGATAAGTTTATGGTCGGAGGAGCCCAAAGGAGAGAAAAGATCGACAGTATAAGAAGAAGGGTTAGAAGTTAGAAACAGGTCAAGAATGTTGGGCCGATCTCCGATGCGATCCGGGATACGGGTGGGTTGCTGAACTAACTGCTCTAGGTCATTTAGGATAGAAAAGACGTAGGCTTGTTCACCAGGTGGATCAGTAGTGTGAGAGGAGAGCCATTGGCGGTGGTGAACGTTGAAATCTCCTAAGATGGAGATTTCTGAGAAAGGAGAAATGGATAGAATGTGTTCCACTGTAGAGTTTAGATAGTCAAAGAATTTCGGAAAGTTGGTAGAGTTAGGGGAAAGATAGACAGCACAGAAATATTTAGTAAGAGAATGACAGGAAAGTTTGAGCCATAAAGTTGAGAATTCAGAGGAGTCGAAATCGGGAACACGAGAGCAAGTGAGTTTGTTGTGCACATATGCACAACATCCGCCTTTGGCTTTGAAACTAGGATAGAGAAAGTAGGAGGATACAGAGAAGGGGTTGCTGGATGTTGCTACAGACACCTGGGTTTCGGTGAGGAAAAGAAGATCAGGTTTGTAGGAGGAGAGATGGTGCTCAACAGAGTGAAAGTTAGAGGAAAGTCCGCGAATGTTGCAGAAATTAATAGAAAGAGTTACAGGCCGAGGTCCAGGTAATTGTGTGGGGTCGTCAGGGGATGGTCGGTCGGGTGAGGGGGCATTTATGGTCCCCCCCCCTGGGGACTCCGAGGCTGGGCTAAAATTCATCATTTTGTGTTTGTTTAATTTTGGTGTGGAGGAATGAAGTGTGGTGTGCATGTTTAGTGTAGTGAAGTGGATAGGAGGAGGAGGTGTTTGTGAGAGCTAGCTGGATTGCTCTCAGTGTAAATGAGGCACAAAGAAAATCAGTAAGAGAGGCCAAGCAAATGAAACAGGAGTTCCAGCGACTCTTTATCACATGCCTATAACCTCACCTGGGTCTAGCCCTGATCGATTGGTGCCTACAATCTCCCCCAATGGTGTAAAGGGGCTTACCCTTTACACCAGCTCAATTTAATACCAAGTGTGAGGTTTACTACTTTAATATGTGTGTGTGGTGTGTGTATGTGGTGTGTCTGTATGTAAGGATCTACCACCTACCCTTTACAGCAGGTCAGTATAATACCAAGTGTGAGGTTTACTACTTTAATATCTCCGCGCTGATCCACTTCCAGAGAAAGAAGGGGCTTGCGTGGGATGTGTGCGTGTGTGTGTGTATGCTTGTTGTTTGTCTTGTTTTTTTGTTTTTGTCTATGTGAGTGAGGGAGATAAAAGGCAGAGCTGCCTGTAGCGAGTGCCTCCCCTAGAGTTGAAAGAGTGGCAGGGCCAAAATCAAGGGACGTTCGAGCCAAAATGCCTGGACACACAGAGTTTGAATAAATTTAAGTCATAGGAAGAGGGAAACACTGATTCTAGGAGAGAGTTCCACAGCTCAACAGTTGATAAGAAGAAAGTCTGAGAATAGCATTTCACTCTTGGGTTGGAGAGTTGCACAGAGTAGGGGTGGGATTTTGTTGCAAGACGGGTACCACGTACCCTACGTAGAGGAGGTGGTATACACTGGGAAAGTTCTGAGGAACACTGATTATTGTAGTAGCGATAGAAGAGCGAAAGAGATGCAATATTGCGGCGAAGAGAGAGAGATTGCAGAGAGTTGGTGAGTGGACGGGAGTTAATTATATGAAAGGCTTTCCTTTCTACTTTGTCTAGGAGTGCAGTGTGAGATGATCCTCCCAACACATGTGAACAATACTCAATATAAGGACGCACTGTGCCCCTGTACAGAGCCAGAAACTGTGCAGGGGTAAAGAACCCCATGAGGCGGTTGAGCACACCCAGCTTCTGGGAGGCTGCCTTAGCAAGACTGGTAATATGGTCCTTCCAAGTGAGAGCAGAAGAAAAGGAGACGCCCAGAATATTGAGGATTGATTTTTGTATTGTTGAAGAATAAGGGATAGTCCTCTGGAAGTTCCGAAGGGGTAGTAAGATGAAGAAATTGGGTTTTGGAAGCATTAAAGGTAACAAGGTTTGCTCTGCCCCAATTGGAAATAGTAGTTAGAGCAGAAGATAAGTGTTGAATGGCTTCATTACATTTGTTTTTGAGGGATTGCTGGCTGGGGCGTTCAGAAAAAACTGTTTGTGTATGTGTATATGTGTGTTTTAGACGTTTATTCACATCCAGGAGTCGATATTTACCTGGCGAGCGATACCAAGCCAGGAAACAGTTATTGGAGACAATTTTGTTAACCGACAAATTTACAAATTTAGCCTGTAAGGGGTCCGGAGGGCACATTTTACAGCCTCTTTGAAGTTTACTGCTTTAATATCCCGCTAAGATCAGCTCGGAGAGAATGAAGGAGCGTGAGTATGTACCGGTTAGTATGTTTTCCTGTGTAGTGAGGGTTTTATGCTGTGGTGCTTTTCTTGTTTGTCCTGAACTTCTTGAAACATGGTGATTGGTAGCCAGAAAACACTATAATAAGGCGTTAAGGGGGGTCACCGGCTTGTTTTATCTTTCTCTCCTTTTCTCTCTTTCCCTGGCTTGTATCCATTCGGACCCATTCAGCCAACTGTTTTAAGACGTTTATCCTCATCCAAGTGTCGATTTCTTCCTGGCGAGCGATAGTGAGCCAGCATTGTATGAAGAAATCCGGCTTCGCCGGAGATATTTTTCTATCGATAAAATGTACAAATTTAGTTTGCTGTCAAAACTAAAATATATATATGCTGAATCGCTACAGCTCGCCAGGAAAATATTGACACCTGGATGGGGGTAAACGTCTTAAAACAGTAGGCTGAATGGGGCCGAATGGATACAAGCCAAAGAGAAAGGGAGAGAAAGAGAAAAAAAAGCGAGGTGGGCTCCCTTAAAGTAGGTATCAACGTAGTGTTTTATCTCTACAGTAGTTTATCTATCTATCTATTTATATAGTTCTTCTGTTTATTCGTCTTTAATTGTCAAACAATATATTTCACTCAGCCCGTCAATTAGCACGTCTGTAATTATATCCATCAAACTATCTGTCGATATCCATCTGTCTGTTTGCCTGTTTGTTCTCCTACCTACAGGCAATTATTACAACTCTTCTGCAACTAGAGAAATATAGAGGAGCCCTGAAAAATTAAGATAAGGAGGAAGAGAAGAATAAGGCAAGAGGATAGAATAAGAATACAAATACCTGAGCAAATACCTGACGGTGGAGCAAACATGGTGGAGGAAAATAAGAAGAAGGAGGAAGAGGAGGTTAAGGGGGCCCACCTAGTTTGTTTCCTCTCTCTCTCTCTCTCTCTCTCTGGGTTGCATCCATTCGGCCACATTCAGCCTACTGTTTAAGACGTTTACCTCCATCCAAGTGTCGATTGTTTCCTGGCGAGCGGTAGCGAGCCAGCATATTTTGTTTTATAATGTTTTTGACAGCAAGCTAAATTTGTACATTTTTCGAAAGAAAAATTTCTCCGGCGAAGCCGGATTATTACATGCAGTGCTGGCTCGCTGTCGCTCGCCAGGAATAAATCGACACCTGGATGGGGATAAGCGTCTTAAAACAGAAGGCTGAATGGGGCTGCATGGATACAAACCAGAGAAAGAGAGAAAAGGAGAGAAAAAAGCAGGTAACCCCCCTTGAGAAGCAACTGAAGGAGGGGGAGAAGAAGTAAGAGGAGAAGGAGGAGGAAGCAGAAACTAAACGCCTTAAGTCCCAAGTTTTAGTAAGCAGTGATTAAACTTAACGAGACCCATGTTGGCCAGCTCATTATCTCATTATTGGTAATCTAACTATTGCCAGACGCCCTAATCCTCGAGGGACTGGCCATGAATGAATCGCCTCCACGCTCATCTGTTTTCCTTCAGCAGACGCCACTTTCACTCATATACCTCTCAACTCCATCCTTCCATCTCTTTCTCGGTCTGTATCTACCTCTCTGCCCTTTCACCTCACTTTCATGTAGTTTTGTTTATTAGTCATTCTCTATAAGCTCACATGAACAGACCAGCTAAAGGTGCTTCTCCTCTCACTCTCCAGCACATCCATATCCACACCACACCACTCTAATAGTTCCTCAATTGTCTGTCTATCTCTCCATGTGACTCAACATGTACTTCTCAAGTAAACCCTCACTCTTGATTTATATTTCTCCACTTCATCCTCCAAACTCCCATCTTTACTTATCAAAATGCCCAAGTACTTTAGTTAATTGATACTTCAATTACCGGACCATTCAAGCTCACTTCATATTTTGTGACTGTATTCCAGTCAACACCATAACCTTGCAATTTTCCACATTGACATTCAGCTTCCGTTTTCAGACACAGTACACAAACATATTCACTATAAACACTTCAACTTCCAGTCATCATCCCTCAACAGAACTGTATCGTCAGCAAACTGTAGCAATGGCAACTTCCACTCACTCTCTTTTCTTACCAGGGGTACTTCAACATCCATTATTCTTCCTTGTATTTCTTTCATGATTCCATCCATGTACTGTATATACAGAACAACCATGGAGACATCACACACCCTTGCTTCAAACAAATATTCAGATCAAAGAACTTGTTATACTCATCCTCTACACACACTGCCACCCTTACATCCTTGTTCATGACTTTCAAGGTTTCCAGCAATTTACCTTCTACTCCATAAATGCTCAGTACTTTGCATAAACCTGTTTGATCTACTCGCCCTACACTTTCTTCATGTCTATGAAGACAGGATGCAACTTATTTCCTTTCTTCAGATACTTCTCCACAACATACCTCAGGAGAAGATCTGATTTACGCATTATCTTTCCTTCCTAATAATATTAATAATAATTGTAATACGAGGAATAGGTAGAGTAGAAGAATAAACTATGAACAGATTGATTGAAGAAATGGAAGAGAAAAGTCGAAACAGAAGAAGGCAGAAAGAATACTTGAGAGAAACAAAATGAAGAGGAGGAGGAGGACGAAGAAGAGAGGAGAGGAGAGAGAAGAAAGAAGAGAATGAGGAGACGGAGGAGTAAGCAGAGAAGGAGGCCGCAACTAAACGCCTAAAGTCTTAATTACCAGCGCGTTTTAGGGAATCCGTGATCAAACTTCAGGAGATCCGTGCTTGCCATCTCATTACCTCATTAACATAAATAATAACAAGTAGTAGTTGTAGAGAAGAAACAAGGGGGTGGGGGGGTGGGGGGTTAATCATGAATAGAATAGAAGCGAAAGCAAAATAAACGTAGACAAAACACAAATGGGGAAAAAAAGGGAAGAGTAAGGAAGGAGATAAATGAATAAAGGAAAAAGGCTTCAGATGATGAAGGAGAAAAAAAAATAAAGAGGTGGAAGAGAAGGAGCAGATGGAAGAAGACAAATTATAATAAGATGGAACTAAGAGATGTAAAAGAAGGAAGAGGATGAACAGTAGAAAACAGAAGAAGACGAAGAAGAAGAAGGAGTAGAAGAAGAAGAAGAAAAGAAGAAAAGAAGGAGTAGAATAACCAAAGAAGAAGTAGAAACAAAGAAGAGGAAGAAGATGCAGGAGGAGAAGAAAAAGAAGAAAAGAAGTAGAAGAACCAAAGAAGAAGAAGAAGAAGAAATGAAGAAGAAGAAGCAGACGAAGGATAAAGATACATGAGGAGGCAGCAACTAAACGCCTGAAGTCCTAACTAATTACGCCTGAGTTTTAGGAACGTGTGATCAAACTTGACGACGTCCGTGTTTGCCAGCTCATTACCTCATTAAAAAGAATCTAGTCTAAGTTGGAATCACACGCACACCATTTCCGGCAAGCATCTTCGGCAAGTTGGTATGTATGTATGTATGTATGTACTGTATATACTCAGGCACATACCCCCTTGCTGGGGGTGGCCGACTCGAGACAGAGCTCGAACAGAAAGAACATTTAAAGTTCCTATTCTCAGGGTCCGGGACCACTTTCACGTTCCCCCGCCCGTTCTCTGTCTCGTTGAGTAGGATAATTTTACAAGGGGAGGAGGATTCCTAGCCTCCTACCCCCAAAGTTGGTACCCTATTGAATAATGTCTCCTAAGTATCCTTTTACTTTCTTGTCGTTTTTGTTCAGTGTTGTAGTTGTTGTTGTTGTTGTTGTTCCCCAAGCTGCCTGGCCGAACAGCCCCAAGGCCCCGAGCAAGGCCAAGGCCATAACCGAGCGCCCCCACAGAACCCTCCCCGCCGACCACAATAAAGCCTGGGTGACCGAAGCCACTCCATGGCGGGGAGCTTGAGGAGGGTGCGGAAACGCCCGGGAAACCAAAGCCCCACCCAGGGCCCTGTGCCCCTCAGCAATTATGAAGAGAAAGTTGAGGGGCAAGGGAAAAATGTGACGCTTTGGCTTCCAATCTTGGTAGATTGGGAGGTCAATCCACGTTAGAGACGCCGTCACTTGAGATCTAGAAAATATATAAGTAAAAGGAACAGTCAGAGTAAGCTATGGGTATGGCAGAGATTGATCAGTTCTCACTCTGATAGACCAGCCCATCACCACATGACTAGAACCCAATCCTCTCAGCATCAGCTAGGAAAGGCCCTAGAAAGCCGCCTTTGGCGGGGGGATAGCTCCCCTATTTCAACCCTTTTCGGGGTTGAGCACCCGCAGTGTTGTAGTAAGATACGTTAGCCAATTCGTACGCGGAAGTCCAGTTAATACGCAAAATCAATAACAGATACTATCCTCTTTAATTTAGAGTTAGATCAATAGATTTCTGTTAAACATGTACGGTTGTATCATTCGGTTAGTAAAGTATGGTAAATCTAGAAATCCCGGCATTACGAATCAAGTAATCCTTACACTAAATCTCTGATAACTCAAAAAGGTTGAAACAGCTTAGAAAAGTTGACCTAATGAATATAAACACCATACGAGGAAGAACACTTTATTGACAACGTTTCGGAGAAGCTATCTGCGCAACGTTGTCAATAAAGTGCTCTTCCTCATATGGTGTTTATATTCAACTAAAAAAGGGGTTTGATCAATCGAGCTAATATGTCGACCATTTTGATATAATCAAACAGTAAATAGTAAGTAAATATACAAAGGGCTAGGGGACGCAATTTCTAGTCTCATCATTATAAATAGACTATAGCTATTTAACCCATACAGTACCGGCGACGTCTTTTTGTTTTTATTTCAGCTGCATTTAGACGATTTTATGAAGCTTAGGAAGGATATATGGTAGCTAAAAGGATTTATTGAGATAGTCTGTACTCTTTTAACTGGTAGCCATCCTTCCTAAGCTGAATACAACCGTTTAATAGTTGCCAGCATATAATGCAAAAGACGTCACCGGTATTGTATGGGATTACGATGTACTGTTTATTATGATGTACTGTTTATTATGATGTACTGTTTATTATGATGTACTGTTTATTATGATGTACTGTTTATTATGATGTACTGTTTATTATGATGTACTGTTTATTATGATGTACTGTTATTATGATGTACTGTTTATTATGATGTACTGTTTATTATGATGTACTGTTTATTATGATGTACTGTTTATTATGATGTACTGTTTATTATGATGTACTGTTTTGTACTGTTTATTATGATGTACTGTTTATTATGATGTACTGTTTATTATGATGTACTGTGTATTATGATGTACTGTTTATTATGATGTACTGTTTATTATGATGTACTGTTTATTCATATTATCTTCTCGACAGTAGTACGGCCGGATTACGTCATTGGGGTTAACGGGTTTGTGTGGCATGTGTATATCCATAATTTACCTTAAGGGGGTAGAGAGTTTTTATGGGCCCCCTTCTCCCTCATGTCTAACCCCATTAGTGTTGCAGTATAAAGGAGTTCATTCCATTAGTTTGGCGATTTTATGACACTTTCGCACCTTTTGGTTGTCAATATTTAGACTTTTCGTGTCATTTAGGTGTCGATTTGTTAATGGCGAGCGATAGCGAGCCTGTAATTTTAGGAAGAACCGGCTTTCAGCCGGGACATTTTTGTTATCGAAAATTGTAGGCCCACACATTTATCTTGAATGGGGGTCTTGGGAATATATTTAAAAACCTAATGAAGGTGTAGCAAGGAAACTAAATAATAAATAATTTAATACATAATTATATCTACCGCAAAATAAACCCTAACCCCATTAAGTCTTGTTGCCTATACCAAAACAAAGCAAACCCGGTATGACATGAACATTTTGTCCCTCAACATTGAATGGCTTCTTTAGTCTGGCAGCTTAGGAGTAAAGCCTTTGTAAGAATTATATGTCACCTTAAGGAGTTAGTGCTTGTTTTGTGGGGCTACTTATCAATTATATGTCACCTTAAGGAGTTAGTGCTTGTTTTGGGGGGCTACTTATCAATTATATGTCACCTTAAGGAGTTAGTGCTTGTTTTGGGGGGCTACTTATCAATTATATGTCACCTTAAGGTTAAGGAGTTAGTGCTTGTTTTGGGGGGCTACTTATCAATTATATGTCACCTTAAGGAGTTAGTGCTTGTTTTGGGGGGCTACTTATCAATTATATTTCACCTTAAGGAGTTAGTGCTTGTTTTGGGGGGCTACTTATCAATTATATGTCACCTTAAGGAGTTAGTGCTTGCTTTGGGGAACTACTTATCAATGATATGTCACCTTAAGGAGTTAGTGCTTGTTTTTTGGGGGGCTACTTATCAATTATATGTCACCTTAAGGAGTTCGTGCTTGTTTTTTGGGGCTACTTATCAATTATATGTCACCTTAAGGAGTTAGTGCTTGTTTTGGGGGCTACTTATCAATTATATGTCACCTTAAGGAGTTAGTGCTTGTTTTGGTGGGCTACTTATCAATTATATGTCACCTTAAGGAGTTAGTGCTTGTTTTAGGGGGCTACTTATCAATTATATGTCACCTTAAGGAGATAGTGCTTGTTTTGGGGGGCTACTTATCAATTATATGTCACCTTAAGGAGTTAGTGCTTGTTTTGGGGGGCTACTTATCAATTATATGTCACTTTAAGGAGTTAGTGCTTGTTTTGGGGGGCTACTTATCAATTATATGTCACCTTAAGGAGTTAGTGCTTGTTTTGGGGGGCTACTTATCAATTACATGTCACCTTAAGGAGTTAGTGCTTGTTTTGGGGGGCAACTTATCAATTATATGTCACCTTAAGGAGTTAACGCTTGTTTTGGGGGGCTACTTATCAATTATATGTCACCTTAAGGAGTTAATGCTTGTTTTGGGGGCTACTTATCAATTATATGTCACCTTAAGGAGTTAATGCTTGTTTTGGGGGCTGCTTATCAATTATATGTCAACTTAAAGAGTTAGTGCTTGTTTTGGTGGGCTACTTATCAATTATATGTCACCTTAAGGAGTTAATGCTTGTTTTGGGGGCTACTTATCAATTATATGTCACCTTAAAGAGTTAGTGCTTGTTTTGGGGGGCTACTTATCAATTATATGTCACCTTAAGGAGTTAGTGCTTGTTTTGGGGGGCTACTTATCAATTATATGTCACTTTAAGCAGTTAGTGCTTGTTTTGGGGGGCTACTTATCAATTACATTTCACCTTAAGGAGTTAGTGCTTGTTTTGGGGGGCTACTTATCAATTATATGTCACCTTAAGGAGTTAGTGCTTGTTTTGGGGGGCTACTTATCAATTATATGTCACCTTAAGGAGTTAATGCTTGTTTTGGGGGCTACTTATCAATTATATGTCACCTTAAGGAGTTAGTGCTTGTTTTGGGGGGCTACTTATCAATTATATGTCACCTTAAGGAGTTAGTGCTTGTTTTGTGGGGCTACTTATCAATTATATGTCACCTTAAGGTTAAGGAGTTAGTGCTTGTTTTGGGGGCTACTTATCAATTATATGGCACCTTAAGGAGTTAGTGCTTGTTTTGGGGGGCTATTTATCAATTATATGTCACCTTAAGGTTAAGTAGTTAGTGCTTGTTTTGGGGGGCTACTTATCAATTATATGTCACGTTAAGGAGTTAGTGCTTGTTTTGGGAGGCTTATTTTTTTTTTTTTTTTTTTTTTTTTTTTTTTTCTATATTCCAACTACTCCCTCTCGGGCATAGGCTGATAGCCTTTACACTCTACCGCTGAACACGGTGAGGCCCGTGAGGTCTTGTTCCAGTCTAGGGAGTGAGACATGCGAAGCACCTATTCACGGCCCGAACCCAACTCCATCTCTGAAGCTGCTTCGCCTCTGTGCTTCACAGTTTCATCCCCCACACTCGGACCCTCACTCTCAGAACGCCACCTATTGAGCAATTAATTCACTAGGCAATGCCCCCCTGTAGCATATTTTGAATATGGGAATATTCATACAGTGCTATTTAATCAGGGAACAATGAGGGTATTTGTTTTGGCATTTCGGTGTGCTGTGGTAATGCACTGATACTAGGTACAGCACAAATTCCATCCCAATAATATCTTCCCATTGACATATTGGGATTCGAACCCGGGTCCATTGGATTACCAGTCCAGTGGCAAGACCACTCTGCCACACCTCCCACACTTATCAATTATATGTCACCTTAAGGAGTTAGTGCTTGTTTTGGGGGGCTACGTATCAATTATATGTCACCTTAAGGAGTTAGTGCTTTTTTTGGGGGCTACTTATCAATTATATGTCACCTTAAGGAGTTAGTGCTTGTTTTGGGGGGCTACTTATCAATTTATTAATCTAAGACTGAAAGACTGATTCTGGGAGAGAGTTCCAGAGGTCAGCTGTTGGATAGAAGAAAGTCTGAGTGTAACGTTTCACTCTTGGGTTAGAGAGTTGCACATAGTAGGGGTGGGATTGTGTTGCAAGATGGGTACCATGTGCCCTACGTAGAGGAGGTGGTATACACTGGGAGAGCTCTGAGGAACACTAATTATCAGAGTAGCGATAGAATAGCGAAAAAGATGCAATATTGCGGCGGAGAGAGAGAGATTGCAGAGAGTTGGTGAATGGATGGGAGTTAATGATACAAAATGCCTTCCTTTCTAATTTGTCTAGGAGTGCGGTGTCAGAGGATCCTCCCCACAAATGTGAACAATACTCAATACATGGACGTACCGTGACCCTGTACAGAGAGAGAAGCTGTACAGGGGTAAAGAACCCCTTGAGGCAGTTGAGCACACCCAGCTTCTGGGAGGCTGCCTTAGCAAGTCTGGTAATGGCCCTTCCAAGTGAGAGCAGAAGAAAAAGAGACACCAAGAATATTGAGAAAAGATGAAGGCTTGATTTTTGTATTGTTGAAGAGTATGGGGTAAACAGCTGGGAGTTCCGGACAGGTAGATAGATGGATAAATTGGGTTTTGGAAGCATTACAGGCAACAAGGTTTTATCTGCCCCAATCGGAGATAGTAGTTGTATATACAGTATATCGTCCTATCGTCCAATTGCTCTTATCTCTTGTCTTTCTAAAGTTTTTGAAACTATTCTTGCTTCCAAATTTCTTAAGCATTTCTCTTCTCATAATCTGCTCTCAGATCGCCAGTATGGCTTCCTTAAGGGTCGCTCTACTGGTGATCTTCTTTCATATCTTACTAACTCTTGGTCATCCTCCTTTCGGGACTTCGGTGAGACTTTTTCTATTGCACTAGACATATCGAAAGCCTTCGATAGAGTCTGGCATAAATCTTTAATTTCTAAACTACCCTCCTTCGGCTTCTATCCCTCCATCTGTGCCTTTGTCTCTAATTTCCTTTCCGGCCGTTCCATAGCCGCGGTTGTGGACGGCCATTGTTCACTTCCTCACTCTATAAACTCCGGTGTTCCTCAGGGCTCTGTCCTATCTCCTATTCTCTTTCTAATTTTTATAAATGATCTCCTTAACTGTACCTTAATTCCCATCCATTCATACGCAGACGACTCAACCTTGCACTACTCCATTAGTTTTTCAGAACGCCCCAGCCAGCAATCCCTCAACGACAAACGTAATGAAGCCATAGAACTCTTAAATTCTGATCTAAATACTATTTCCAATTGGGGCAGAGAAAACCTTGTTAACTTTAATGCTTCCAAAACCCAATTTCTCCATCTATCTACCCGTCAGGATCTCCCAGCGGACTATCCCTTATTCTTCAACAATACAAAAATCAACCCTTCATCTTCTCTCAATATTCTTGGTGTCTCTTTTTCTTCTGCTCTCATTTGGAAGGACCATATTACCAGTCTTGCTAAGGCAGCCTCCCAGAAGCTGGGTGTGCTCAACTGCCTTAGGGGGTTCTTTTCCCCTGCACAGCTTCTTGCTCTGTACAGGGGCATAGTGCGCCCTTGTATTGAGTATTGTTCACATGTGTGGGGAGGTTCCTCTCACACTGCTCTCCTAGACAAAGTTGAAAGGAAGGCCTTTCGTATCATTAACTCCCGTCCACTCACCAACTCTCTTCAATCTCTCTCTCTCCGCCGCAATGTTGCATCTCTCTCGCTATTCTATCGCTACTATAATAATCAGTGTTCCTCAGAGCTATCCCAGTGCATACCACCTCCTTTACGTAGGGCACGTGGTACCCGTCTTGCAACTCAATCCCACCCCTACTCTGTGCAACTCTCCAACCCAAGAGTGAAACGTTACTCTCAAACTTTCTTCTACTCAACAGCTGAGCTCTGGAACTCTCTCCCAGAATCAGCCTTTCCCTCTTCCTATGACTTAAATTGCTTCAAACTCCGTGTGTCCAGGCATTTTGGCTCGAACGTCCCTTGATTTTGGCCCTGTCACTCTTTCAACTATGGGGGAGGCACTCGCTATAGGCAGTTATGCCTTTTGCCTCCCTCAATCACATAGAAAAAAAAAAAAAAAAAAAAATATACTGTATATACAGTATACACTGTATATACAGTATATACTGTATATATATATCATTTTCCCCTCTCTACTTTCATTTCTATTCTCTCGTTTCTCCCCTTCTCTTGATTTCTCTTCCATTTCCACGTAATTAATAATGACTACGCAATGGTAAGTGTTGGACCGTAGGGAGAGAAGGGGACGATAAACTGAATTAATGCATTCCACACTATATGAAATATAAATTTCTTAAAGCTGATTATATGTGATATTACCTAATGAGATAAAGCGAAACATATATAGCTGATTGATGTGGTGGCACTATTATGACGTTATGGATAGACCCGGAAAGGTTTGACAATCTTTAAATTAATCTCAGTAAAAACAATAAAATAATAATTGGAGATTGAGTTTCACAAATATTATTCACTACTTGAACAAAACAGGCGCTTTTCTATTAGGAACTAATAGATTTAATCATGGATTTTGTCGATAGGCATATGCTATATATATATATATAAAACATGAACAATATTGATTCTTGTGGTAAAAATATATGCGAATATGCTTCCACACTAAAGGTGTGTAGAAAAGGGTAGGTTCCCTGCACAACATTTAAAAAACGTTAGTGCTAAAATTAAATTCCATCTAAAATATATTGTATGCACAAAATAAGGATTTAAAAAGTATGTCCGAGTATCTTATTAGTAGGCTCGGACTGTTGTGTACATATTAAAATAATTTTTATGTAAAACATAAACATTACATAAACATTTTACATAAACATTATTTTAATATGTACACAACAGTCCGAGCCTTCTAATAAGATACTCGGACATACTTTTTATACCCTTATTTTGTGCATGCAATATATTTTAGATGCAATTTAATTTTAGCACTAACATTTCTTAAATTTTGTGCAGTGAACCTACCCTTTTCTACACACCTTTAGTGTGGAAGCATATTCACATATATATATATATATATATATATATATCACTCTCGCTTTCTCTCTCTCATTATTAATATTATTATTAGTAGTAGTAGAAGCATTAGTAGTAGTAGTAGTAGTAGTAGTAGTAGTAGTGTCAGTAGTAGTAGTAGTGACCAGTTCCTATACACAGGCAGGAGTTGAACTAAGGTAGATATACAGTTGAAGGGTAGAAATAGTCGTTATAATAGTAAGGCTCATTATGTATGGTGAAGGCAAGCTGTTTTAACACTACTTCATCCCAAGGTTTATAGTTTTTGTTTATGTTTTAGTTTAATTGTTGATTTTCTTTTTTCTTTTTCCTCTTTTCAGTTTGTCATTTTATGCTTAGTTTGTCCCCTAGATTCAATAAACGCCCTCCTATACCCCCGTCAAACTAGAACAGCTTCCTAAATCCCCTTCAATAATAATGTGTATTTTATTCTGCAGAAAAAATATGCCAAACTAATGGATCAGAATATTCTAACACTTCCAAACCAATTAAGGGGGGTCACCGACTTGTTTCATCTCTCTCTCTCTTTTTCTCTCTTTCCCTGGCTTGTATCCATTCGGTCCCGTTCAGCCAACTGTTTTAAGACGTGTATCCCCATCCAGGTGTCGATTTCTTCCTGGCGAGCGACAGCGAGCGGGCATTGTATGGAGAAATCCGGCCTCGCCAGAGAATTTCTTTATCGAAAAATTTACAAATTTAACTTGCTGTTACAAAAATATATATATGCTGGCTCGCTACCGCTCGCTAGGAAAATATTGACACCTGGATGGGGGTAAACTTCTTAAAACAGTGGGCTGAATAGGGCTGAATGGATACAAGCCAAAGAGAGAGGGAGAGAAAAAGAAAAACAGCGAGGTGGGCTCCCTTAAGCAAAGCAGTGTGTGTGTGAGGTGGGGAGTGAGGTTGGATAGGGTCAAGGGTATATTTCGTGGTTTTCATTAGAGGGCTGTTGTAATTTGGAAGACGTATGTCTTGAATAGTTACATTTATATAATTTGGCATAACATCTATGGTTTTGGTTGGGGGATAAAAGGGTAATATACGCTGTATTTCATAGGAAGAACCTTTTCATTTGGACCTTGACTGGTGGTTCCTTAAAGGTGTAACGTATTCACTTATATTTTCCCTGTCATTTTCAACTCCTTCATCAGCTTTCCATATCAGATACACACACACACACACGCGCGCGTGCGCCGACTAGAATAACTACCAAAATTCCATTAGAGGAGATGAGGCAGCTCTATCCAAGGTGAACATAATCTGTAAATCATCTCATAAATAATCAGTAAACCATTTCAAATGTACAATTATTGTCTTATTCAAACGCTGTCTGCAAACTTTTTACATAATATATAACTATACTCTATGTTTCTTTTCATCTGACGGTAAATTGCAAAGTTCCCATCAATATTTCTCGGTTGTTTTACAGATTTTGTAGTGAAATAGGATGCTAATTATATAAACTTGGTCTTAATGTGATGCAGAGACATAGTGGCTACATACTTGTTTTCATTAACTATCGACACATTAGCTGTTAAGGGATTTCATTTATCGTCAGATGAAATGAAACAGAGTATAGTTAAATAGCTGATGTACAATATCCTGTTTTGGTCCTTAACCCCTTCTGTACCGGTGCCGTACTTTTAACTTTATGTTGGCTACTATTAGATGGTTATATTCGGTTTATAAAGGGCCTCCAGCAGTTAACAGGCTTCGAACTATCTCATGTAACTATGTTTACTTGTTGTAAACAAGTAAACAACAACAACTATTTTTACTACCAATCGTTCCTAAACTACACAAAATCGTCTAAATAGAATTAGAATATATTTAAAAAACCGTCGCCGGTAAATGAGGGGTTAATATAAGTTAATATAAGTTAGAGTTAAGCTGTAATCTGTTCCTCTGTACATTTTAATCTACAGCTGCAATTTTCAATAAATTGCTTAATATTATTAATCAACTGCATAAGCAGAGTGGTATCGCCTCCCCGTATGGTGGTACATGTCGGCCGAAATGTCTGTCTGTCTGTCTGTCTGTTCGATAACTCCTCCTAGACCGTTCGACGGATTTTCACCAAACTTCACACGAACCTTCGATGCGGGAATGCGACGGTAATAAAAACATATTTTTTGAATTTGTGCAACAGTTATGATTTTATGTCAAAAACATGGTTTTGCCCCCCACCACACCCCCCCTGCAATGATGGCGTGTTGTGTGTGTGTGTGCCCCGTAGGGGCTCACAGACACAACGCCAACATTCTGGGGCCGAAAACAACTCGCCCCGCATCTGTCAGGTTAACTTAGGTTAGCGATACGCACAACGCCAACATTCTGGGGCCGAAAACAACTCGCCCTGCTTATGTCAGGTTAAGTTAGGTTATGTTAGCTTAGCTGACATTAGAAGTGGTGGTAGTAATAGTGAGGATGTTGGTAATAGTAGTGATGATGGTGATAATAGTAGTGATGATGGTTGTAGTTGTAGTGATGATGATAACAGTAGTAATGATGATGGTAGTGATGATGATGAGAGTAGAGATATGATGGTGATAATTACTAGTAGTAGTGATAATAATGGTGACAGTAATAGTGATGATGGTGAGAGTAGTAGTGATGATTGTATTAGTATTCGTGATGATAGTAGTAGTGATGATGGTGACAGTTGTAGTGATGATGATAGTAGTAGTGATGACGGTAATATTAGTGATGATGGTAACCCATCGCAGAGTTGGGTATGCCGTTTTGATTTTGGGCGAAACGGCGCGTCTACTTTATTATTAAATATCACACACACACACACACACACATACTGTACAGAGCGAGAGAGAGAGAGAGAGAGAGACACACATACGTCTCTTTAATTTTTGGTAAGTACAAGTAATGTTTTGTATTGTTTTATTTTATTTTATTTATTTATTTTATTATTATTTTTTTGTTTTTGTTTTTTTTTGTTTTTTGTGCACTACATTTCCCAGTAGGCACTTATCACTGTTTGGACTTTTTATTTTGTTCAGCTATGTTTCTTACAGACCCAAAAGTCGGGTGGAGTGGTGGGTGGGGAGAGAACGGTTTGCTATACTGTCCTTGTCTTCAACTCAGTACCAAACTACTAGTATGGACTACATGGTCTGTGAGGTCTGTATGTCTATGTAACAATGTAACTCTCAACTATTGGGGAAATGTGTATGGCGTAAGTAGGCTCTTACGGGTGTATGGCGTGTGTTTTATTGGAGGATCATTGTAATTTGTAACATGAAGGTCTATTGAAGCTCGTGTGTCTCTAACATGCTACCTCACACACTCACTGAACCCCCTCATATATATATATATATAATGTTTCTCTCTCTTTCTCTCGCACTCCATTGTTGAGACAGCAAATTGTATGGTAAAGGTAGGATCTTTAAGGGTGTATGGCGTGTATGTCATAGGAGGATCCCTGTAATTTGTAACACGAAGGTCTTGATTCCCTAACATTGTACGGTACCCACCTACTTTTCCCCCTTTCATATCCAATCTTCTTCCACAACCCTTATATTAGCGGCACCCTTACAACCCCTCTAGGATAATCTCCCTCCATTCCCCTTTCTCCATTAATTATATTAACCCTTTGGCATTGATAGGCATTTCTTGAGTTTAAGGGGATTCGCCGGCGTTTTTGTATCTTTCTCTCCTTTTCTCTCTTTCCCTGGCTTATATTCATTCGGCCCCTTTCTATTACTGTTTTAAGACGTTTATCCCCATCCAGGTGTCGATTTATTCCTGGCGAGCGATAGCGAGCCAGCATTGTATGGAGAAATCTGGCTTTGCTGGAGAAATGTTTTATCGAAAATTTTACAAATTATTTATATTGTTGTCAAAACAAAAATATATATATAAGCTGGCTCGCTACCGCTCGCCATGAAAATATTTACACCTGGATGGGAGTAAACGTCTTAAAACAGTAGGCTGAATGGGGCCGAATGGATACAAGCCAAAGAGACAGGGAGATAAAGAGAAAACAAACGAGGTGGGTACCCTTAACAAAATTGACTAGGCCTATTGATTGCCAGACAACAAAATATCAAGTTATTGAAGGACGCACTCGAGGTAGCTTTAAAAGTCTTCGAGGCCTATTAGAATCATGTGGTGTTAACCAAAATATAATTTAATAAGGTGTCATCATACTAAATTTTTATAAATTAGGTTTTTAACTGCCACCGGTTGATGTTATTGAGCTTAGAAATAACCCTTCGGTGTCAATAGTTCAGGAGCTGTATGGTTAACCATTTGCCTACACTGTTATCTATCTATTGTATTTATTATAGAGTTCGTCACCTGCAAGTGGCACCAATAATGCGTCACCCATCGGTATTTTGTATAAGGTTTATTCCCCTAGACAGGTTGCCAACCAAGACTAACGAGTCCCATCCACCCGGATTTTTATACGGGTGTCACCCCTAGATGGGTTGCCGACCAAGGCTGACGAGTCCCACTCACCCGTGTATTACGGTTATAGACCAGACAGCAGTACTGCCAACTTAATACCGTATTTTTAGAACCCTACCTAACCATCATTATAACTTTACCTTGTTCCAAATAGGTAGCCCAAAAATCGTGAACCCTAACCTATGTAACTCAAAATGGGCTATCACAAATGGGCTGTAAATATTCACACCTATTCTGCGGCTCACTCTATTCAAGTGGTAGAAATATGTGCTGGATTACTCAAGTCGTTTGCGAGTTATAGAGATTAATGTTCAATAGTTTTGGCCTACTTACCTGGGACCGAGTATAGCTCTGTTTACTGTCATATTACGGTAATTTAAAGGTATGCTACGGTTAAGAAACCGTAATAGTGTATACGGTTTTTGAAAATTGTAATTTTCGGTAATTTGCTGTTAACTTTACTGTTTATTTTAGTGCATTGTGATTATTCCTAATATACATCAAATGTTCTGATAGTAACTAGTGTAATATACAAAGTTATGGCGTCATCGTACAGAAGGATTTACACTTCTAGACGATGGCGTGTGTATACGTTATTGTCTAGGGTGTCCTCAAACCATTTGAATCAGCTTAGGAAATTCTATTGTAGTCAGAAATTTGGTTATATTAGTTTATATCAATTATTTACAGATCACTTTCCTTTTCTCAACATAATCGACTAATGCTGGCCACGATAAAAGCAAAATGACGCCATCGCAAATCTCCTCAGTATATCATCATCTCAGCTTTATCTGATCCGCCTTCCATCTCATTTCATCGCATCACATAACATCTCATCTTATCTCTCCATTTTGCACATCACATGGCATAAAACTATACTCCAAATCGCATGGCATCCCCCAACTCCTACATCCTATCACTTGACTTCAGATTAAAGTGCATCACATTACATAACGGCGCACTGCCTCCCGTCACACCACACCTCATCACATCATAACACAAAATATAATATCACATCGAATCATGTTATATTATAAAATGTCACATGCTATCACACCACATCAAATCATTTAAGGGGGGTCACCGTTTTTGTTTTATCTTGCTCTCCTTTTCTCTCTTTCCCTGGCTTGTATCCATTCGGCCCCATTCAGCCTACTGTTTTAAGACGTTTACCCTCATCCAGGTGTTAATATTTTTCTGGCGAGCTGTAGCGAGCCAGCATGTATATATTTTTGTTTTGACAGCAAGCTAAATTTGTACAATTTTCGATAGAATTTTTTTTCCGGCGAAGCCGATTTCTCCATACAATGCTGGCTCGCTATCGCTCGCCAGGAAGAAATCAACACCTGGATGGGGATAAACGTCTTAAAACAGTTCGCTGAATGGGGCCGAATGGATACAAGCCAGGGAAAAAGAGAAAAGGAGAGAAAGATAACAAAATAGGTGGGCCCCCTTAATATGGCATCACACAGCACCACATCATATTGCACCCTATACTATCACATCAATCCATGTCATTCCTTGCTCCCAATCTCACGCCCATCTCACTCGTCAATCGCTCCAGCCTGTCTCTCCCCACCCCCTCCATCTATCAGTCACTGTCAATCCCTCCTCTTACCCCTCCTCCTCCTCCTCTCTCTTTCTCTTTCCCCCTCTTCTCTCCAGACTTCCACCCCCCTTTCCTCCATTCCACTCACCTCCTCTTCACTTCCACATCCCTCTTCTACCCCCCCTTCAATCCTGACCCAACCCTGCCATCCCTATCTGCCCACCTCCCGTCATATTCCAGATCCTCTTAACCCCTTCAATACTGGTGCTGTACTTCTAACAATATTCTGGCTATTAGTAGACAATTGTATTCAGTTTATAAAGGGCCTCCAACAATTGACATGCTTCGAACTATCTCACTTAACCTTTTCACTACCGTAGATCCTGCTTAAACTGCACAAAATGTTCTAAATATAGCTAGAATAAAATTTAAAAGACGTCGCCGGTACAGAAGGGGTTAACTTCCTAATTTCCTCCCTTCCCCTCCCCTCCTATCACACAATCCTATCGCACCTCCCACTCCCTTCCTTGCCTTCACGATTCTGCCCTAATCACCATACTCCCTTTTCTCTCACCCACCTTCCTTTTTGACAACAATGTTTTTGTTTTGGTATTACTGTACACGCTCAAAATGTCATGTACTTACCACAATAAATATCAATCTACAAATTGCAAATGTGAAGCAAGCAATGTGAATCTTTCCCTTCCCCCTCCAATCCCTAACCCTGTATAAGCCTTTCCCCTCTCTAACCTCTTCCCTGATAAACTCTTCCCCTGTAACCCCTTCCCCTTATATGCCCTTTCCTAGTAACCCCTTCCCCTCAAACTCCTTCCCTGTAATCCCTTCCCCTTATAAGCCCTTTCCTAGTAACCCCTTCCCCTCAAACTCCTTCCCCTGAAATCCCTTCCCCTCACACTCCATCCCCTGTAACCTCTTCCCCTGTAACCCCTTCCCCTTATAAACCCTTTCCTAGTAACCCCTTCCCTTAAAACTCCATCCCCTGTAACCCCTTCCCCTTATAAACCCTTTCCTAGTAACCCCTTCCCCTCACACTCCATACCCTGTTACCCCTTCCCCTGTAATCCCTTCCCCTTATATGCCCTTTACTAGTAACCCCTTCCCCTCACACTCCATCCCCTGTTACCCCTTCCCCTGTAATCCCTTCCCCTTATATGCCATTTTTGTAGTAACCCCTTCCCCTCACTCCATCCCCTGTAATCCCTTCCCCTTATATGCCCTTTACTAGTAACCCCTTCCCCTCACACTCCATCCCCTGTTACCCCTTCCCCTGTAATCCCTTCCCCTTATATGCCATTTTTGTAGTAACCCCTTCCCCTCACACTCCATCCCCTGTAATCCCTTCCCCTTATATGCCCTTTACTAGTAACCCCTTCCCCTCACACTCCATCCCCTGTTACCCCTTCCCCTGTAATCCCTTCCCCTTATATGCCATTTTTGTAGTAACCCCTTCCCCTCACACTCCATCCCCTGTAATCCCTTCCCCTTATATGCCCTTTTTGTAGTAACCCCTTCCCCTCACACTCCATTCCCTGTAACCCCTTCCCCTTCCCCTCCCCCTCCCCCTCTATTAATCCCCCTCCCTTCCTCCCCCTTCATGTACCGTGTTTATTTACCGCTCTGCCGTGTGTTTCTGCTTCCGCCCCCTCCCCCTCCTCCGCCCCCCGCCCCTCTCTCAGTAACTCTCCGGGTAATGAATGGCAGTAGTGGGGGAGCAGGGAGTGGGGAGCCGGGGTTCGAATCCCAATGAGCTGTTTTGGCCCCCGAAGTTATGATAATGAAGTACTGGGCTGCGCGTCGGGTTTTGTGGTTGTGTGGTGGAGTATATGTGGTACGGGGGTTAGCGGGTGTGTGGTTGGGTGGGAGGAAGGGGGTTGGGATGTGTGGTTGAGTGGTAGGAAGGGGGATAGGGGTATTGCATTTGATAGGGGGGTAGGGGTATTAGGTTGTGTAAGAGGAGTAGGTGGGTAGGGGTATGTCATTGGGTGGGAGCAGGGGGGTAGGGGCATTTGGTTGGGTGAGAATAGAGGGGATAGGAGTATGTGGTTGGGTGAGAGTAGAGGGGATAGGAGTATGTGGTTGGGTGAGAGTAGAGGGGATAGGAGAATGTGGTTGGGTGAGAGTAGAGGGGATAGGGGTATAGTATGTGGTTGGATGGCAGGAAGGGTTTAGGGGTATGTGAATGAAGGGGAGGGGGCATGATGTGTGTGAGTGAATATGCGTGTCTGTGTGGGAGGGCGGTGTTCAATATATATATATGAGTGGGAGGTTGGTTGTGTGTGTGTGGGCGGCATAATACGTGTGTGGGCTGGTGGTGGGTTGTATGGGAGGGCGGTGGCATATGTTTGAGGGTGGGAGGTTGGTTGTGTGTGTGTGGTCGGTATAATACGTGTGTGGGCTGGTGGTTGGTTGTATGGGAGGGCGGTGGCATATGTTTGAGGGTGGGATATTGGTTGTGTGTGTGTGGGCGGCATAATACGTGTGTGGGCTGGTGGTGGATTGTATGGGAGGGCGGTGGTATAATTATGTTTGAGGGTGGGAGGTTGGTTGTGTGTGTGGGCGATATAATACGTGTGTGGGCTGGCGGGGGGTTGTGTGAGAGGAATTGGTTGTGTGTGTGTGTGGGGGGCGGGGGTGGATATTGAGCATGTGTGAGAAAGAAAGAGAGAATGTATTTGTTTAATTAGTGTGCACGTGCTTAAGATAGAACATGTGTCGGGTATTTGGGTGCTTGACTTCGTAATTGTACAGTGTGCCGAAACGTTATTTTTTCCGAATGTGTTTGTTCCTACACAGTTTGTGTTTGTTTGTCACGATATTTGTGTATCCATTAGTTTATGCCAGGTTCATCAATTTTTTTTTGTAATTTTGTAGTGAAGTGTGTGTATTTTGTAGTGAAGTGTGTGTATTTTGTAGTGAAGTGTGAGTGCATTTTTCTGTAGCTATTTGTTGTGTTGTGTGACAAAGTTAATATTTAGTACCGGTATAATTTAGTTGATGGATGCGATGTCCTGAAATGTCAGTGATGCCTAAGCTGTGTAATATTAATCTGTATTTATTTATATTTTCGGTTGCATTTTTGTTATTGTGAGTTAATATTACACAACATTTCGCTAAATATATATATATATATATATATATATATATATATATATATATATATATATATAGTGAGTTCACTGCTCAATAGGTGGCGTTCTGAGAGTGAGGGTCTGAGTCTGGAGGGTGAGACAGTAAAGCACTTGAACGAAGCAACCAGCCACTTCAGAGATGGAGCTGCTTCGAGCCATGAATGGATGCTACACATGTCTCACTCCCCAGACTGGAACAAGACCTCATGGGCTTCACCGTGTTGAGCGGTGGAATGTACAGGCTCTCAGCCTATGCCCGAGAGGGAGTAGTTGGAATATAGATTATTATTTTTTTTTTCTATATTCCAACTACTCCCTCTCGGGCATAGGCTGATAGCCTTTACACTCTACCGCTGAACACGGTGAGGCCCGTGAGGTCTTGTTCCAGTCTAGGGAGTGAGACATGCGAAGCACCCATTCACGGCCCGAACCCAACTCCATCTCTGAAGCTGCTTCGCCCCTGCGCCTCACAGTCTCACTCCCCAGGCTCGAACCCTCACTCTCAGAACGCCACCTATTGACCAATTAACTCATTAGGCATTGCCCCCCTGTAGCATATTTTGAATATGGGAATATCCATACAGTGCTATTTAATCAGGGAACAATTAGGGTATTTTGTTTTGGCATTTCGGTGTGCTGTGGTAATGCACTGAAACTAGGTACAGCACAAATTCCATCCCAATAACATCTTCCCATTGACATATTGGGATTCGAACCCGGGTCCACTGGATTACCAGTCCAGTGGCAAGACCACTCTGCCACACCTCCCCTGAAAAAAACAAAAAAAAAAACAAAAAATATATATATATATATATATATATATCAAAACGCCATTTATCAATTTTTGATGTATATACACTTGGTCGGGTAATTCATTAATCATCAGTGAACGCATAATAAGTCTTTTTCTAATATTATAGTATTCCTTGGCGATTCATTTGTGTAATAGCTGGCACTTTTATCTGACATGTTTGGCTTATGGTAGCACTGTTATTATGGTAATGGAAATATGCCGCTCTCATTCAGCCTTTCCTGCTTTGTCTGAGTGCCTCAATGTTTATAATGTTCCCGCGATATATTAGCTCAAAGGATGCCCGTGTGCTTTGATGGTACCCCGCCCTAGCTGTCTCTCTTTATCTCTCTCTGGCTTTCTTGTATTAAGTTAAGGGGGGGTCACCGTTTTTTTTTTTTATCTTTCTCTCCTTTTCTCTCTTTCCCTGGCTTGTATCCATTCGGCCCCATTTAGCCGACTGTTTTAAGACGTGTATCCCCATCCAGGTGTCGATTTCTTCCTGGCGAGCGATAGCGAGCCCGCATTGTATGGAGAAATCCGGCTTCACCGGAGAAATGTTTCTATCGAAAAATGTACAAATTTAGCTCTTTGTCAAAACAAAAATATAATAAATGCTGGCTTTCTACCGCTCGCCAGGAAAAATATTTACACCTGGATAGGGGTAAACGTCTTAAAGCAGTAGGCTGAATAGAGCCGAATGGATATAAAACAAAGAGAGAGGGAGAGAAAGAGAAAAAAAGCGAGGTGGGCTCCCTTAACACATTTTATTGTATCTAAACCGAGGCTGGTCTTTCCTGGAAAAATCCCCTGGCCCCTCCTCTGTTTCATATATTAGTTTGGTGATTGTAGGACATTGGTGCCCATTAGTTAGGGAATTATAAAACATTTTGCTTTATTCAGGTGTTATTTTTTTCCTGGCAAGCCATAGCTAGCGACCCTACAATTTAGGATAACTCGACCATGATCGAGAATGTTTTTTACCAAAAAATGCAAAAATTTAGCTTGAAGTACAGACTGGGGGACTTTTTTCTAGTTTGAAGGTGATCTCTAGAGGCGATGTTTAGCTGAATGTGGTTCTAAGGGCCAGACTATAAATGTTCAAAGATAATGTAAACAGTGTGTGTGTATAATGTTCCCACGATATTATCTCAAAGGGTCCCTGGTGCTTTGATGGTAACTCACCCTCTCTCTGTGCCTTTATTGTATTATCATATTTTACAAACATGTGGAGACAATTAATGGTTGATATGGATGGTAGATTATACTACCATTATCAGAATTTCCTTGTCCACCTTCCTCTTGTTAATATTACTCTGAACATAATGATTTTTTTTTTTTTTTTTTTTTTTTTTTTTTTTTGTTGAGCAGGATTTACTTCATATAGTTAATGCTAACTCTTTCAGTCTAGTGCTATGTTTTATGTTTTGGCTATCATTACACGGTTTTAGTCAACCTACACATGGCCTCTAGAAATGAAGGGTTAAAACTATATTAATTAATCTTCTAACTCTCACACTTCTGCCTTAGCTGAATAACGTATGGTAGCCAAAATATAATGAAGACATCCACTATAGCCGATTGAAAAAACTTAAGGGAGCCCACCTCGCTTTTTTTCTCTTCTCCGTCTCTCTTTGGCTTGTAGGCTATCCATTCGGCATCATTCAGCCTACTATTTTAAGACGTTCACCCCCATCCAGGTGTCAATATTTTCCTGGCGAGCGGTAGCGAGCCACCATATATATACAGTATATGTTTGTCAAATCCGGCGAAGCCAGATTTCTCTATACAATGCTGGCTCGCTATCACTCGCCTGGAAGAAATCGACACCTGGATGGGCTGGATGGGGATAAACATTTTGGTTCGTGGGTAGTATTAGCAAAACCTAGCAGTCGAATTATGCTGATCCGTATGGGCCGAGTGACTGTTCTGGTCCATGGCCATTTTAGTTCACGGCTGTTTGAGTCCATGATCGTTTAGGTTCATGAGCGACATGGTCTCTCTCTTTCTCTCTATCTCACTCAATCACTCACTCACTCACTCACTCACTCACTCACTCACTCACTCACTCTCTATCACTCTCTCTCTCTCTCTCTCTCTCTCTCTCTCTCACTTTCGTATAAAATATAACAATACAATTTATAGTTACATTTTTAAAACTTTCATGTATTTTTTGGATGGTCCATTTTTAGTTTTGTGGAAGGCGGGTGAGTTATCCGATGTTTGCCAAAAGGTAATCATTGTTCTTTTGGTACTGAGTGTAGATACTGACCGAGTTCCATGTAAATCCGTCCATTAAGTTAGATATATCGTGCTTACAAATAAACACACACGAACAATCAAACAGAAAACAACGAATACATAATCTCGGCATACTTCCTTTGGTGAAGATAATGTAAGCTAGATTAAGAGGAAAATAACATCATCATACTGAAACGGGTAACAGTAGGTGCCTCTCTCCTTGATATTGCATTTGCCTGATTAGTCGATTATGTCCCACGGCGGGGTTATTGTGTCAGGGTTGGGAGGAGGGGGGTTAAGGGAGGATTTAACCCTTTAAACTTAAATTATATTCTAGCTACCACCAACTGATTTCATTCAATTTTTATAGTAAAAGGTATCCGTCAAATTAACGATAGAAGGCCATGAATTATCACATAAAAACACTATTCAATATTACGGTTTCCTTGCTATGTTTTACCTTCCCCTAACGACATTGGAGCCTTACATTAACAGCTAACATTGAAGATGTGTTATGATTGCGTTGAAATTACCGTATTAAATTGTTGGAATTCATATTACCGAGCAGCGCCCTTACATACCAGAGTTGAATGTTAATGGTAGGATGCCTGCATGTCTGACTACTCTAGGTATACGGATTACAAACCCACCCACAGGCATTCCAACAGCACAATAACATTCCACCATCACTCCGCCTCACCATACATACATTATAAACCCACCCACAGGCATTCCAACAGCACAATAACATTCCACCATCACTCCGCCTCACCATACATACATTATAAACCCACCCACAGGCATTCCAACAGCACAATAACATTCCACCATCACTCCGCCTCACCATACATTATAAACCCACCCACAGGCATTCCAACAGCACAATAACATTCCACCATCACTCCGCCTCACCATACATACAAACCCACCCACAGGCATTCCAACAGCACAATAACATTCCACCATCACTCCGCCTCACCATACATACATACACTCGTTTACCAAGCCGAGGAAAGGCTGCAGGTCCTACAATGTACAGTCAGGGTTCAAAGTCACGTTCTACCTACACTCGCTTTTTTTCTCTTTCTCTCCCGCTCTCTTTGGCTTGTATCCATTAGGCCCCATTCAACCTATTGCTTTAAGATGTTTACCCCCATCGAGGTGTCAGTATTTCCCTGGCGAGCGGAAGCGAGCCTGCATATATATATTTTTGTTTTGAGAGCAAACTAAATTTGTACATTTTTCGATAGAAAAATGTCTCCGGCGAAGCCGGATTTCTCCATACAATGGTGGCTTGCTATCGCTCGCCAGGAATAAATCGACACCTGGATGGGGATAAACGTCTTAAAACAATTGGATGAATGAGGCCGAATGGATACAAGCCAGGGAAAAAGAGAAGAGGAGAGAAGGATAAATAAAGCCGGTGACCTCCCTTAAACTCATGTTATCCCTCGAGTTATGAATACCACCACATACAACCAAGGCCTGTATGTGCAAGGGGTGCTCATTGTTGTTCAGACGATTTTTGTAATTTTATCAATAACATTCACTAGAAGTCATAGAGACGGAACATCGCTCTTGTCCGTTGGTGTACCAATAAAGATAAGTGATGATGATGATGGCTCACATCTACTGAAGGCCTTCATTTGATATGATAACTCTTGTAAAATATTTAGACATATCATAATTATTACCTATCAATCTGAACTGTACTGGCAATGTGCACCTACAGTACAGTATTAACAAATATGAATATTTATTTCCATTCCGTTTTGCACCACTTAAACGAATTCCATGGGAAAACATATATATATATATATATATTCTGACATACGGAGCCCTGTATGTTTATTTAAGAGTTAGAATTAAGTGTTGAAGGAGTGCCGAATTACCCAGGCGGCGAAGCAGACCAGCGAGCGAACCAGCGAGTGAGAAACCAGCTCGTCTGCATACCAGCAAACAAGCCTTCACACCTGCGTGCGTCATATGGGGACCCTGCAAACTACTTCGATGACCCGACGCTATGACGATGATCGACGCAAATCAACGCCATTGGACCACGCACCTGCTACGCAACTAGAGGAGCTGTGATTGGGGCGCACACCATCCCCCGTCTCCTGATTCGTTCCTACACCATCATTGCATAGTATATAAGACCCGAGTAGTGGGCATTCAAATCAGTCTCATTTGGAGTTGGGAAGGTGAACTTGCAGCTGGAGGAAGACGGGGTGAAGTATTATAATGGGATTGTGACTGTCAGTCAGATTATATAAGTGTGTGTTAAGTGTGTTCGGTGTAAACACTTACGTTATGTTGGTTAGTGAGATATGTGATTGGGAATTAACGTTAACGCTACTATTATGTACTTAACTATTTTAGTTGACTGACTTGTGGACTAAAGCAACTCTTTAAGTAATTGGGTTATGATAAAAGTAATACTATTGTTTTATATTAATACTTGCGAGTTCTTTAATTTTCTTTTAAATAAGCTTACATTGCTGGTAAGAACAAGAACGGTGATACTATTGTCTCATATTAGTAATATCGCCTTAGACTAACATGGCTTCGTCATCCCCATCTGAGTATCGTCCTATATCCATAACGCCTATTCTCTCAAAGATCTTGGAGAGGCTTTTAGCTAGACGCCTTTCTTCATACTGTAATCGTCTTGATATAATACCCAATTCACAGTTTGGCTTTCGCAAAGGTTTGGGTACTTGCGATGCGCTTTTAACTTTATCTCATGATCTTCAGTCTTCGTTGGACAAAGGGTTTGAATCTCGTGTTGTGGCTATTGATTTTAGTTCTGCTTTTGAACTTGTTAATCATAAAGCCCTTTTATATAAGCTGCAACTTTATGGTATTGGTGGTAGTCTTTTATCTATTTTTAAAGATTTTTTGACAGACAGGTCTCAGCATGTTGTCGTTGATGGGTGCACTTCTGTTTCTGTGCCTGTTGTTTCGGGTGTTCCACAGGGCATTGTGCTTGGGCCTCTGTTTTTCATTATTTTTATTGCTTGCTTGTGCTCTGAGCTTGAAAATAAACTAGTTTCTTTTGCTGATGACATAACTTTATACTCATCAATTCCATCTCCAGAGAGTAGAATCGAAGTTGCAGCATCTCTAAACAGGGACTTGGCTAAGATTACCTCTTGGTGTGAACTTTGGGGTATGAAGCTTAATGCTATGAAAACGCACTCCATGATAATCAGTAGATCACGTTCTTTGGCTACTCCTCATTCATGTTTGCATGTTTCTGGTGAACAAATTGAGGATGTGTCAGGTTTGCGTTTGCTTGGAGTGACTCTCGATCCTAAGTTGACATTTAAGAAGCATATTCGTTCCTTGTCTTCTACTATTGCTCAAAAGATTGGTTTACTTCGCAAGTGTTACAAAACATTCGCTTGTGAAACCACAGTCATCAAATCTGTTTATGCTTTTATTTTGCCTCATTTTGAGTATTGCTCTCCTGTTTGGAACTCGGCTGCTGACTGTCATTTGAAATTGCTTGATAAAGCTCTTAATTCTATTAAATTTATTCTCCCTGCTCTATCTCTTGATCTTCATCATCGGCGTCGGGTTGGTGCCCTTAGTCTTTTATTTTAAAAAAATAACAATACTCAGCATCCATTGCATAGTGTTTTACCAGAACCTTTTATTCCAATTCGCGCAACAAGATTTACGAGGAGTCTTAATGACCTTGCCATGACTCCAATTAATGTTTCTACATCTCAGTTTTCTCGGTGTTTTATTCCTTCAATGATTCCCTTTTGGAATCATTTGCCAAACGAGGTTGTACAGTCAACCCATATCTCAGCTTTTAAGTCCAGAGTTAATGTTTTATTACAGCAGCAAATTTTTGTTTTAATCATGATTTTCTTTTATTCTGTTTAGAATGGTGTTTTAATTGACAAACTGATCTTTTCTTCTGGGCTCTCTAACTACTGTAGCCCTTTTCCTTTTTCTTAGTTGTCTTAGTCTCTCTCCAGTACTTACGGGTATTTTGTGGGGATTCATCTTTTATAGGTGTATCTGCACCCTGTTGGGAGGCTTAGACAGCTTCTATAATAATAATAATAATAATAATAATAATAGTGATTTCCTAAGCTGAAGAAATTTTGTTTAGCTTCAAAATACTATTTTTGCTTTTCATATTATTTGAGTGAGACCTGAATCGAATATATGAAGCGATCCTGTAACTTAATTTACTCATAATCAAACCTCAATGTTACGTGGTTAAGAAATACATTTATATAATTATTAAATATATATCTAGCTTTTTATGTGACTTTGATATTAATCCTGATAATAATAATATAATACTATTAACGTAAGACAAGAACCAAGAATAATAACTACATTAAATATAAATAAAAGGACATGATATAAGAAAACTATCTATTAATTTAAAAAAGGGTAAGAGACAGAAATATTCTTACCTTAATATTTATCTTTCAAGACTTGATATATAATTAATAGTCCTTCTTTAGATATAACTTATTCGGTTCATAACCATAGCCTACTAAGCTTCCGTTAAATAATAATTCTTTATAAATACTACATGACTTTAATTAGTTTCAGTATTTTTCCATAATTAAAGAGTATCAGTTAATAAAGGATACCAAGTCCTAAGATCCAAAAGGAAAGGAAGCAACAACAGGAAATAATTTTATTATATTTTACTTTTGTTTTGCCTTCAGCTGACTGATACCTTAATATATATCTCTGTGCTATCTAGATTCATCAAGTTAACCACTTGAGGATCTAGATACGTAACAATATATATATACACCTAGACTTGTCCATAGTTACCCTATAGGATACTAATATATATTTTGTTTATGTAGGAATGGAGTACCATATTGCATGTTTATATTATCTTTGTTGTGATCGTAGAGATTTATGAAACTACATATCTAAATTATACATGGACAGTTATGATGTGTATGATAATTGCTAAACCTTGTATCGCGACCTGATTGTAGCTGTATTTGTGCAAGTGTGTGCAAGGTTGTACATGTGTACTGTGTGCAATACTGAATGCCGAGTGGTGTTTGTTGCAACGGCTATCCATGTTGTTATTTGCAGGGTAGTGATTGATTATGCGTGATAGTATTTTTTACACCGTATTTGTCCTTATTCAACGTTATCTATAGTTGTGATAACGTTACCAATAATAGTACGAATTGTATCTAATCCATAGGTGGTATATTTCAATTTAATCAACTTTTGCTACACTCAGATATCTCAATCCCCATAATATATATACATTATTATGTTCCCTCCACCAACCGACTTTACTTCTAAACTCAATAATGAAATCAACAAATACATGTGGCAGTCACATGTGGAAATACTGGTGCGGAATGCATAGTTTGGGGTTTTGATAAACATTCGACATTATCAAATAATTATAATATATAACTTCGTTGTTCCATAATTGTGGTATCCAAATGGCGTTCAAAGAATAATAATGCCAGTCTTTCTTACTACAGGATCTCTAAAGTATAACAAACCACTTGTCCACCCAGCTAGAAAATATATGCATGAAGAAGCTGCATACAAATGTGTACAGTCATGCTCAAAACTCTTACCATACTCTATATCCTCAAGGTTGGCTATCACTATAAAACAAAACCAAAGTCATTAACGTGCCTGTGAGAGTAGCTGGGACACTATTACTTTAACTTTCGGGGTGAAGCCATTTTTTCCACAATGCCTGTTACTGGAGGGTACATTTATAGTAATACCCTCTGGTACAGTAGAGGGCCTCTGGCTCTCAAGTCCTTCGTAAACGGAGTTTTATATAATATTCTAGCGAAGGCTAAAAGTGAATGAAAATCTCGTCCTCGATTACTGAAAGACTTAATAACACACGTACAAGACTAAAACTATTACATTCAATCATTGTTCTGTACTTTTGAGTATTGAGAGAGGAAATTAAGTTGAGATTTCAAAGCTTGGCACTAATTTAATAGCAAGTACTATCATTCGTGATAATACTAGATGTTCCCTGGCTGCCTGGTATTTGAGGATATTTGGGTAACTGTGCAGTTGCCCGCTATTATTAGCGGATATATGTGCCGGCACCTAAACCTCCCGATGTATCTTTTGACTATATACAGATATCTTTAGATTAATTTGTATACGTAAAAAGGTATTCTTTGTTTTTGGGATTTTCTTATTAATCTTCTCGCTAATGAGAAGCTTAAAGGGACACTGACTGCTTCTTTGTCCTATAAATTCATTCATTCACAAATTCTTAGTTTCCTCGCTGAACATCCCTCAAACTGAGAAAAACATCTCCTAGACCCTCCCTCAAGATAAATTTGTAAATTTGTCGGTAGAATAATGTCCCGGCCGAAGGCCGGGACGAAAGGTCTTAAAATCGCCAAACAAATAGGCCGAACGTCTAACATTCTAAACAATAATGGGACTAATCACGAGGGAGAAAGGGGACCAGAAAAACGACCGTCTCCCCTTAATAAGATAATGAAAAGTATTAAGGTAATATACTTTAGATATTAGATAAACCAACTAAGATTACTCCCACATCAGCAACCTTACTAGTCATCAAATGCAAATACCATAATCACTCATGGTGTTATCTATCCCCCAAGTAATTGCAAATCATGATCTCTTTGGTATCTGCGTATATATAAATAAGCCTAAGAGAATCCCTGTTACCAGAACTGTTCGTCAGTTAACTAACTACAATTATAGACCATTTTTGGTTGTGTGTTCTTCATACAGTAAACAAATTGCAAAACATATTACATAATGATGACGTAAATAATTAGGTTAATATTTTCATTTACATTTTCATCGAGTGTTTGAATCACTATATGTGTTTTTTGTTTTTACTAGGAACATTTTGACTACCTGGTTCAACGTATCGGGGGTTATTATGATATTTTGTTATATTATTATTATTATTGAAGGTTTTTATTATTTTTGCCATTTTCGACCAATATATGTTTAGTTTCCCCTTAGACTAAGAAAAACGCCTCCCCAGACCCCCTTCAAACGAAAATAAACACCACCGAAACCCTCTTCAAGATAAAAATGTAAATTTTTCGGTAGAAGAAGACATTAGTGTCCATGCCATAGGCTGGCTTTTCCTAGATTGTAGGCTCGCTATCGCTCGCCCAGAAAAAAATCGATTCCTGAATAGGGTGAAGTGTCTTATAATAGCCCAACTAATGAGATGCAACGTTTTTAAATCTCTAAAGCAATGGAGTGAAACAGGGCTGTTCCCAAAAGACCCGGCCTGCACCAGATAGGGTTAATAGGCCGTTGGCACCATGGATGAGCGATAGTATACGTCATGACATCAATATTACAAACGATACTCGGAAGAAACTCAAACCTGACCGACATAATTTAGTATTACAAGAGCAGTATAAGCAAGGACACACTATTTGTAACCCCTTATGTACCGGCGACGTCTTTTTTATTTGATTTCAGCTATATTTAACCGATTTTATGAAGCTTAGGAAGGATATATGGTAGCTAAAAGGATTATTAGAGATAGTCTGTAGCCATATATTGAGTAGACATCCTTCCTAAGCTGCACAAAATCGTCTAATAGTTGCCAGAATATAATGAAAAATACATCACCTGTACAGAAGGGGTTAATACTCTAGTAAATGAGGCTATATCAGATTTCTACAATAATCAGTATTACAATAGCGGAGGAAAACCTTTAGCTGCGTGGAAGATAATTAGATAAATTGTTCCTAATCATGAACGTAGCTCTGATGTTTATGGCATTGATATTATAATGACTAAAGCAGAGGAATACAATAGTGTTTTTGCGAGCGTCGGAGAGACTATATACGAAAGAAGACAACAGAACCTTCATGGAGAAAACAAGCCTAATGTATATTACCCTAACGTAACGTACAGTCACTCCTAAAAATTCGTGGACCTCACCTATTTTTAATGATGGAATTATATCTCTGGAAACTAATTTATTGACATATTATGTTGTACATCAAGTACAAAGCAATATATACTGTTTAATGATAAGTAAGTTCCATCCAAAAATCAAGCTACCTAGTTAAATGTGCATAAAGAAAAACATAAGGGATCCACGATTTTTTATAAGTGACTGTACGTTCCCCTTTCTATAAGTGGAGATGTTAATAATTTGAACAATATTCGGCCAATCTCGCTCTTACCAAGTACTAATACTTTAAAATATTGTTGCCAATCAACTACTGCATTTTTTTACAATCAAATACACTTTTAGTCAAAACTCAACATGGAATTCACCCAAAATTGTCCACCGAGTCAGCACTTACTCTGTCTGTCTGTCTGTCTGTCTGTCTCTCTCTATCTCTCTCTCTCTCTCTCTTTCTCTCTCTCTCTCTCTCTCTCTCTCTCTCTCTCTCTCTCTCTCTCTCTCTCTCTCTCTCTCCACACATGCAAACTCTCCATCAGCACCTCTATGCTACACAAAGTAATTCCACTGGCTGTTCCTTGCGCTTGTCATAAGTGTCGGGAAATCTTTCAACAATCTTGTACTGGAACTTTGTATTTCTTTTACCTGGACAACTTTATATTTAGATTTGCCAGTGATTTATTGAATGCACAGTCTCTCTCTAAATTAGCGTAGTTTCACGATAATGTTAGCTCTATTTACCTTTATTTACTTACCTGTATCTAGAAAATTGTCATATTGGGCTCAAGTTCGGCAAATCAGTTTTAATGCAATTAAACGTAAAGTAAAGTACTCCATATCGGGAACCAAAATGAGAAAGCAAACAATTGAATCAATAACACTCTAATTAAGAGTGTAGACACAGAAATGCATTAAAAGTAACAATATCGAGTAACCTCAAATCCGTCAACAATGTTCACATGTTGTTAAGAAGGCAAATCAAAATAATTGGCTTGATAGGCAGGTAATTTGAACATGAATCGAAAGAGATAATCCTCACTCTTTACAATTCCTTAGTCTGTCCTCTTCAAGAATATTGCCTTTAGTCATGTTGCCCCTACTACCATAAAGATATTGACAAAGTGGAACGAGTTCAACGTGGAGTTACCAGTATATTAAGAAACATCAAAGACATCGACAACATGAACTGTAATAGTACTTTGCAATCGAACAGTCAAATTACAAGCGGGGAAATGGTTGCAAGTTATTGGTAAATCTAGCTAGTTTAATTTTGCCTTGACTTTTTTAAGTTTAACCCATTCCGTACCAGGGACTTTCATTTCATCATATTCTGGCAACTGTTAGACGATTGTATTCAGCTTAGGAAGGGCCTCTTGCAATAATAAGGCTTCAAATTGTCTCAACCAACCTTTTTAACTACCACAGCTCCTTCCTAGGCTCCATAATATCGTCTAAATGTAGCTAGAATATAATGTAGCATACGTCGCTTGTACTCAAAGGGTTAAGGGTAGTATGTTTCAGGGAAAGTGTTCTAGCGCGTCATAACTACCATATACAGTATGTCCGGTGATCACATTGTTAGTAAATGTATTTGATTGTTATTCTATTTTACATATTTGTTCGACCATACATTTTGTAATTTGCATATGTTGTTTTATTTGTTTTTATTTGTTTGAGTGCTTGCGTATTTTTTTAGTAATTTTCTTTGCTATTAACATAGTAGTTCCATGAATTTATAATATATCATTGCTCCTTAGTACAAAGTGCCTCACTATGATCCATGCGTCTGAATTTCAACTGTGATGTTGGACGAGAGTGCTAGAGACCATTTTTATGACAGGGATATTAGAGGTGCTCTCCATGGAGCTTTCCGCTGGCCAGGTGGTGGCCTCAGTTAAAAAGAACAAAATATATATATTTTTTGTTATTATATTTGTGATAAACAAAATGTAATTTTCCACGTTGTGCGATTCTGTTCTGCTATTTATTTGTTCCAGACGTTAGTTAATGTTTTGGTTGTTGTGTTCAGCATGCATTTCAGTTAGGTTATCTAGTTTCATATATTTTATCACTTGAGTATAAGAATGTCTTCTTCAATATAGTTGTCAAATTGTGGAATGGGCATCCTTGAGAAACTATTATTATACACAACAGAACTATTGAAACTTTGGCTTCACAAACACCGTTCCTTAAATCTGCGGGTGATTGCATTTGTAAATAAATAGTTATTTTCTTTTAATTTGTCCTCAGACTCAATGAGGATCACTTCATGTATGAATAAATAGTTAAGATGTTACTTACTTTTCCCCAGATACACGAAAGATCACTTATAGTTGTGTTATGTTATCAACCAAAATTGTCTCCTACTAACATCTAACCCTGGTATGGACAATAGTCCCATGGCAATACTTTCCTTTCCAACTGTCCCTTACCCTCTCTGAATTATTGTTGAATACTTGATCAGCAGTTATGAATGGAAGGCAACCAGCCTCTAGGGGTTGTTAGAGCTGCTGTTGTTTGATTTACATTGAACTCCTTTGTACTTTGTCCTCTCTTCCTGTCAAGCTCTTGTTCTCGCTTCTACAACACTTGACATTCATTTTTTTGTTGAGGGCAAGCAGCCTTGAGGGGCCGTTAGTACCTGTTGTTGCTCGATTTCCTATGCACTCCTTTGTACTTTCTCTCTCTCTCTCGCTCTCTCTCTCTCTCAACATTGACAGTCTTCTTTCCAATCTCTCTCCCTTCCATCCCCCTCTTCACAATTTGATTTCCCTCTTGGATCCTTTCTGTATTTATATCGGTTTATATATTAATATATATGTTTCCGATCTCTTTATCTATCTATCTATCTATCTATATATCTAACTAACTATCTATATATCTCTCTATCTATCTAATATCTGATGCTTTTCACTTTCGTATTATTAATACACACACATACATACACACACCATTAATTTGTACCCATGTGTTTATGTAGCTATCAATCTATCTACGATATTATTATTTTTATTAATCTCACCACCACACCCCCAATGAAATTAATTAAAGTATATATGATCCACCGGGATTCGAACCCTTTAAAGAGTGAACAAATGTAGTGCTCACCAAACACATGCAGCTTTTAAAGTGATGGTTAATAGATTTGCTCTGTTTTGCACATTAAATGCTGAAATGTATGGATTCAAAAGCATGATGTTTTCGAAGCGGCAGTAACTTCATCTTTGTTATATTGTACTGAAACCTGGATTAATAATAATCCGAAGAAGTTAATAAAGCAATACAACAAGTTGGTAAGTGATTTCTTGTTGTTCGGAAGAGTACCACCTCGAATTATGGTTTTGTTGAATCTGCATTTTTTTTTAATCAAGAAAAAAAAAATGTAAGAGAGAAATGTATAGTTATGGAACTTGAACGCAGGAGAGCCATTCCATGTGGTATATGAACTACTCTAAACAAAAATAGTTGAGGTACCCGGCGGCATTTTTCCGAAGTGGAGACTAGTATATATCATAGGGGAAATTAGGACCAATCAGAGGCTGCAGTGGCAGTGACGTCACCCACAAGGGGAGGAGCCAGTCTGTCTGTCTCTCTCTCTCTCTCTCTCTCTCTCTCTCTCTCTGGGTGAGGAGCCTGCCTGCCTCTCGTTTGTTTATCTCTCTCTGGTAAATAGAAGAAGTAAGTCACCTAGTATAACAAATTATCAATATATATTCGCATAGTATCTGTCTAGATTAAATAAGCATCCCAGAGTACAATATGTTATTCCCATTAATTATGGTTTTACTTGAAAAGCAATGAGTAAACAATGAACATTTTGCGATTCTGGCATCTTTCGTCCCAAGATTTGAAGAGGAGGATGTTGCCAGTTCTCCTTAGACAGTTAAATTGTTTCAAATAGTTCCTGTTTTATTTATCATTATCATTTAAATTTACATTCATGCACAACGTAAATAAACTATAAATGGTCACTTTTCACTCTCTCTCTCCGCATATGTAATGATCTCATTCCATAATATTATGTATGTAGGCCTACAGATGTATGTCTGTATGTATGGATGTATGTACAGTATGTATGTATACACTCAGGCACATACCCCATAGCTGGGTGTGGCTGAATCAAGACATAGACTAAGGGAATAAGTAAAGATCAATGATAGGAGAGAAAGTGATAGATTGATATGAAGGGAATAAAAAAATTCACAATTATATCTCATCGTACATCTGGAATCACAGTCCAACCTTACAGGTGAGTGTAACCTTTATGCCAAATGTCTCACTTCATATCGTATGGTTTCTTTATGTTCAGCGCCGTTCACGATACAAATCGTTAATATTAGAGAACAGGCTGATTGAACTCATTGTTTTTTTGCTTAAAATCATTATTTGTTGTGTTCCCAGTGTCATGATCAGGATTATTTGTAACATTGTGCTTTATTTAAAAATGACATATTATATTGGCTTAAAGTACCGAGGGCGGTACAATATTGTACCGCCCTGGAAATAATGGGGTTAAGAGGTGTTCAAGTAGCCCTAACCACTACTGTACTTATATAAATATTCATTAACATTGTCACATCATAACTTATCGACTACAATAAAAGTAATATTTAGCAAAATATAGAAATAGCCGTCATACATAAGAATAAAAGAAAATGGGAGTCTACAGAAAGTCGATTGGCTCACACAAGGCAGATCCCCTTCACACCCAACCCTAATTATAAGGCCTAAGTACCCTATAGGCCTAGGCCCAACTCACTAACACGTATCGTATAATTATATAGCCTACTAATTAGCCTTTGGCTCTACCTTATGCACTTAAACCATTAACTATTTCATAACATTTGATGCTTAATATATTTTGTACTATCTGATAATGTTAATGTGTTAATGACATTTAAAATAAAGTAATGTATAGGCTATGTATATATAACCCTTTAGATATATGAGTGACTTAAGTTCCTTCTTGAAATTATCAGCACAGGTTAACTGCTTAAGTGTCACAGGAATCAATATAGTTCGCCAGTGAAATAATATTGTGCCTTCTAAAATTGTCAAGGAATTTCTGTCCATGGCTGTGCAATACGCGTAATACGGTAGGCTACTCTTATTTACTCATAACCATAACATAACACAATCATAATGTATCCTTAATGTAGTTAATATTTGAAATAACTTGTTATACTAGGTGACTTACTTCTTCTATTTACCAGAGAGAGAGAGAGAGAGAGAGTGACAGACAGACTGGCTCCTCCCCTTGTGGGTGACGTCACTGCCACTGCGGCCCCTGATTGGTCCTAATTTCCCCTATGATATATACTAGTCTCGACTTCGGAAATATGCTACCCGGCGCTGCCTGGGGGAAAATCGGAGTATGGGCTGTCTATCCTGGGGGGGGAGGGGCTCTGTCCCCTCCCCTAGCGTGGTGAGGTGACAAAACAACTCGCTTAACCCTTAGTTAGCGGCTCACCACATAAGTCGAGTTAAATAAAGCTGGACTATGTGGCGGCGCTCGACATAGGTCGAGTGGCAATTTCACCACGTAATGTTGCTGAGAGAGAGAGACAAGTGGTGGCAGGAGACTAGCGAGCGTATGACTGCTCCAGACCACCGCGGCGAACCTACTGACATGAATCTCAGCTCCCTCCTCCCTCTCTCACTCGCTACATACTGAATTATATGGGGAAAGTACCGAATTACATGCTTTTTGCACTCGCGTTGCACGGTTATTGCAAGAAAACTAGCCATCATAAAAGGATCGTTATGGTGTCATTCGAAAGCTCTGTTTATGCCCTTTCAGGGATAGGTACTTGTTTTACGTTCTGGGTCTTATTTAGGCATGAAAATGATCACGTAAACAGCCCTATTTTGGCTAAAAACACCCTGCTGGGCGGTACATATAAATAAACCGCATAGGCCGCTCGTAAGGTGTTAAAACCTATTCTGGTACCCCCTTAGTATGCGTGCCAAGTATGGGCTCCCCATCTTAAAAAACTGAGGGAGTGGGGGGGAGGGGTGAGGGCTCTGCCCCCCACCTGCTTGAAACCTATTCTGGCACTCCCTTAGTATGCATGCCAAGTATGGACTCTTCATCTTGAAAACCGAGGAAGCTCCCCCCCCCCCCCGCCCCTCCACAGAAGTTAAACCCTATTCTGGCACCCCCTTAGTATGCATGCCAAGTATGGGCTCTACATCTGGAAAATTAACTAAAGAACTATCTATCAATCTATCAACATTTTGATATCTTCCGAGAAACGTTATTCATTTGGCACACTCCTATCCATTTATTTGTACTTATCTATCTATCTATCTATCTATCTATCTATTCCCAATATCTGACATCTAGTTCCTTTTAACTCTCTCCCTCCCTCTGCACGATAACGCTATTCACTATGACCCTCTTCTTAGTTCCTCACTCTCACTCTCTCTCTCTCTCTCTCTCTCTCTCTCTCTCTCTCCCCCCGATAACCCAATATAGGTGCAATCAGACAGCAAGGTGCACCAATTAGTCTAAGACAGTTACAAGGAGTTACAAATAATAGTTAGTATCTCAAAATATATTACAGTTCTTACCAGGTAAATACTCATAAGTGGAAAGAGAGAGATTGTGTATTGCATGCTAAGTACTTACTCTTCTCTTCTTGACTACTCTACTGATGAACTATATGCAACTTCTGAAGGAAGGATGTTCTAGGTAGAACAGACCTCATATGTGAAAACAGGTTCCCATTTATAATATGTAAACACTATGGAAACGAGCTACCATGTGACCTCTTTTACATGTGCGGAATAAAGGAGGCATTACACATGCACTTCAACAGTGGACATATATTGATTTGATTCTTCCATATTTCTAAAGTAAATATTTCTTGACATTTAACAGTAAATACAGTACATTATATTACAGCCGACCTAAGAATTCCTTCAAACGCCCTCGTGTACGTCTTTCTCTTTTAATTTCATGTGTGATCTTCTGTATCGTGTATTTTATTTTCTAAATCATATACACACAAACAAACACGGGTGCAATAAAACAATAACACAAACAAATCTATCTTACACACACACTTACTCATTCTCTTACACACACACACACTCACAAACACACACACACACACATGCCCCAGTTGGATGTTAATTAATTCGGTCATTTGTCTTGAGTTTTGTTTTAGAGTGTGAGCGACTTTATCTGGGGTGTCGCTATGTGTCTGTGTTTAGGAGTGTGTGTGTGTGTGTGTAGGAATGTGTATGTGTGTAAGAATGTGTGTGTTTAGAAGTGTGTGTGTGTAGGAATGTGTATGTGTGTAAGAATGTGTGTGTTTAGAAGTGTGTGTGTGTAGGAATGTGTGTGTGTGTAAGAATGTGTGTGTTTAGAAGTGTGTGTGTGTAAGAATGTGTATGTGTGTAAGAATGTGTGTGTTTAGAAGTGTGTGTGTGTAGGAATGTGTAGGTGTGTAAGAATGTGTGTGTTTAGAAGTGTGTGTGTGTAGGAATGTGTGTGTGTATGTAGAATTGTGTGTGTGTGGGAGTGTTTGTGTTGAGGTGTGTGTGTTTAGAGGTGTTTGTGTGAAGGAGTGTGTGTATGTGTGTGTTTCTGTGTAAGTACTTTTATCCTGTGAGTTTATAATAATAATGTTTGTGTGACATTATCTTGTCTGTCTGTCTGTATGCCTTGTATGTGTTTGTATTCCTAACATGATCTAGCCACGGTGTGCTATATATACACTATATATATATATCTGTCTCCAAGGCCATCTGTCTCATGCCAACAAGTGGCTTGCTGCTGGATAAACACCAACAAGCTTTGGTATATTGGTACTAGTAAATGGTTAGTATCCAGTCATATATAATTATATACATATATTTTTTTATTTTTCTATGTGATTGAGGGAGGCAAAAGGCAGAACTGCCTATAGCGAGTGCCTCCCCCATAGTTGAAAGAGTGACATGGCCAAAATCAAGGGACGTTTGAGCCAAAATGCCTGGACACATGGAGTTTGAAGCAATTTAAGTCATAGGAAGAGGGAAAGACTGATTCTGGGAGAGAGTTCCAGAGCTCAGCTGTTGAGTAGAAGAAAGACTGAGTGTAACGTTTCACTCTCGGGTTGGAGAGTTGCACAGAGTAGGGGTGGGATTGAGTTGCAAGACGGGTACCACGTGCCCTACGTAAAGGAGGTGGTATACACTGGGAAAGCTCTGAGGAACACTGATTATTATAGTAGCGATAGAATAGCGAGAGAGATGCAACATTGCGGCGGAGAGAGAGAGATTGCAGAGAGTTGGTGAGTGGACGGGAGTTAATGATACGAAAGGCCTTCCTTTCAATTTTGGCTAGGAGAGCGGTGTGAGAGGAACCTCCCCACAGATGGGAACAATACTCAATACAAGGACGCACTATGCCCCTGTACAGAGCAAGAAGCTGTGCAGGGGAAAAGAACCCCCTAAGGCGGTTGAGCACACCCAGATTATGGGAGGCTGCCTTAGCAAGACTGGTAATATGGTCCTTCCAACAAAGCAGAAAAAGAGACACCAAGAATATTAAGAGAAGATGAAGGGTTGATTTTTGTATTGTTGAAGAATAAGGGATAGTCCGCTGGGAGTTCCTTACGGGTAGATAGATGGAGAAATTGGGTTTTGGAAGCATTAAAGGTAACAAGGTTTTCTCTGCCCCAATTGGAGATAGCATTTAGATCAGAATTTAAAAGTTCTATGGCTTCATTACGTTTGTCGTTGAGGGATTGCTGGCTCGGGCGTTCTGAAAAACTAATGGAGTAGTGTAAGGTTGAGTCGTCTGCGTATGAATGGATATATATATATATATATACATATATATATATATATATATATATACAGTATATATATATATATATATATATATATATACCGGTATATATATATATATATATAAACAATATATATACATATACATATCAATATATATACTGTATATATATATATATATATATATATATATATATATATATATAACATTAAAGTATAAACTAGTAAATATGACAAGATTTCATATATAAAATATAAAGCAAAGTATGTGTATGTGTGTCTGTGTGTGACTGTGTGTGTGTGTGTGTGTGTGTGTGTGTAAGCAGTATTAAGTCAGTGCATGGGCCATGTGCAACTTGGGCCCGCCTTGCTGACAGTATGGTCGATAAAGACATTGCAGTTTCTTGAGAAAGAATACAGGGCGATAATCGTTCACGAGAGGGCGTGGCAGCAGCTTAAAAATATATGTGTGTTTGTGTAAGAGAGTAGTAGCTATATCGAGAAAGGGAAATGCAGTGACCACAAGTATTCAACCCTCCACCTTCCCCCCCCCCCCATCCTTACCCCAGGAATCGGTACTAGGACCAATTATCTTTTTAATTTATATCAACGACATAGATGAGGGTCTCACCTGTACAATCTCAAAATGTGCTGACGATACAAAAATTGCAAATAGCGTACTCTCAAAAGATCAAGTTGACGATATGCAACACAATCTAGATAAATTGTCACATTGGGCCCAAATTTGGCAAATGAGTTTCAATGCGGATAAATGTAAAGTACTACATATCGGATACCTAAATGAGAAAGCAAACTATTCGATGAATGGCACTCAGCTTAAGAATGTAAACAGAGAAACCGATCTGGGAGTAACAATATCGAGTAACCTAAAACCGAGTCAACAATGTTCAGAAGTTGTTAAGAAGGCAAACAAAATAATTGGCTTTATAGGCAGATCATTTGAGCATAAATCCAAAGACGTTATCCTAACCTTTTACAATTCCTTAGTCCGCCCTCTTCTGGAATACTGCGTTCAATGCTGGTGCCCTTATTACCAAAAAGACATAAACAAGCTAGAACGAGTTCAACGGAGAGTTACCAAAATGATACCTAGCCTAAAGAACAAACCATACGAAGAGCTTCTTAGAGAATTAAATCTATTTCCTTTAACCCAGCGCAGATTAAGAGGTGACTTAATTCAAGTGTTCAAAATCATCAAAGGCATCGACAATATGAACTGTAGTAAGTACTTCACTATCGACCAATCTAATTACACGCGGGGAAACGGTTGCACAATTATTGGTAAATCTTTTAACTCACACGAATCTAAGAATTTCTTCTTCAATCGAGTTGTCAACTTGTGGAATGGGCTTCCCCGAGACGTTATAGACTGCAGCACCGTTGATTCATTTAAATTCCGCCTAGACAAATATCTCGCATCAAACCCGCGACTGACTGCGTTTGTAAATGAATAACTTTATTTTATCCTCCCCTCAGTTACTAACCCATATGTCCCCTACTAACTTCCTAGTCCTGCCACGTTAGTGGCAGGGCAGTAGTTCCCTTTCCAATGTTCCCTTACCCACTCTAAACCACTGTTTGGACACTTGATCCTCAGTGTTTTGGAGGACAAGCAGCCTAGAAGGGTCACTAGATCTGTTGTTGCTTGATTTCCTTTGTACTCCTTTGTACCCCCACATTCCCTTCCTTCCCCTCTCCCCCTCCCCTCCCCTCCCCTCCCTTTCCCTCTTCCTTACACTTTCCTCTCTCCCCCCCCCCCCACACCCCCCCCCGTAAACCTCCCCTCCTATAAACCTCCCATATAAACCTCACCTCCTATATAGTCCCTCATGCTACTATTACATTAGTTACATGATGTAATATTTTGTACATATTTTTGTCCTGAAAATAACTAAATCATAAGACATAATTGGCTGGTTTCCATTTAAAGTTAGGCATATTTAGAATGTAAAGCGGCTCAAATTGCCAAGGTTTCTTTAGTTTTGTATAGAGTCATTTAGCTTTGAGGAAACATGCCGATTATATTAGGTAAGGTTCTATATGATTTATGGCCGAGTCAGGAAATCAGACTGGAAGTGGTATATTTCATGTGAGAGTTATCTCTAACGAACTAGTAACTAAGTATACTATTTAAAATAAGGTATAATTCGCTGATATATTATGTGCATACTGATAACCAGGACCTTTTTCTCAAACTAATGGGAGATTTCTAACAACATCCTTCTTTAATCCTTAGCACTATTTTGACACTTGTCTTTTTAATAATTTTACTCTCTTAATTAGTGTATTTCCTTTCTCACTACAATAATAGTTTTGTATTATATTTTATATTTATTTTGTGTTTAATGTTTTTTCTTTTCTTTTCGCGTTTATTCCTGGATTATTTTTAAACACTACTTTAATTTCATTTTCTTTTTCTTTTTTCTTTTGCAGTCACTGTCTTGTAATATAGCCTGATCTTCTGTAACTTTTCATTTTACTATGTGAGTTAAATAACTTCCCTTACTCTTTCTATTTCTAACGCTACTCATAGGATGTTTACATTTTCACCTTTATCGGGCAGAGGCTCGTCCCTTAGGAAGTAATGATAGATAGACTCAGTATTAGGGAATAGTTAGATAATTAAGATAATAAGATAAGATGCCAGTAACTCGGTACCAGTCGAGGAATAATCCTGATGAAAGACAAAACGCAGTGAGAGATGCAGTACAAATGAACCGTGAAACAGACAATGTAGTTAATGGGGATGTACAAGCAAACCCAGTTAGAGAAAATGCAGATAATAACAATCAACAACTGCAGCCTGCAGAAGAAAATGCACGAATCAATAATTCGCAAGACAACAGAGGTGTGGAACAAAATAATTAAAATGATGTAAACGAAAATAATGAGAGAAATTATCAAATATCGTGAACAGAACGAAAGACCTCGTAACGTAAACATGAATGGTGGAGAATGGATGGGACATTCTGGTGACGGACTCACAACATTAGTGAATGAAATGTATACAGAAGTGATACAATGGCAACATAATAAGTTTGAACTACCGATTTGTGAAGCCGCAAAAGACATGCTGGGGGAACTCAGACGTGTGATCCTATGTTATGTTCAGGATGCCCCTTTGGCGCACGTGGCAATCAAGATAGCTTCTTTCATTCCTCAGTTGTTCCTTCAAAGAAAAAGACCAAAGGCAAAACTGAATGAGAACATTAAAGCGCTGAAACAGAGAATGGAGTGGTGGAAAAATGGGGAGTTAGATTTTTTTTTAGCCAAGTACGAGCAATCCAGCAAAGACTGAAAACAAAACAACAAAGAAAGAGGAAGCCAGATGATATGGTACGATCAGTGGGAAATAGCATGAGAATTGGTAAAATGGCACAGGCAGTCAGAATGGTCACTGAGGAATTCTCAAGTGGGGTGCACGAAGTGAATTGACACATCTTGGACCAGCTAAAGGAGAAACACCCAGAAGCAAAACCAGCAAGTGATTAGGCCAAACTAGACGGGAATATGTTCCTCCAGACCCGGTGATATATGAGAATATAATTGGAGACCTCGTATGGAGAAAGGCGCTGAAAACACAGGGAGGAGCAGGTCCATCAGGTGTAGATGCTAAGACTTGGAAGATCTTCCTAAGTCAAAACAAGTTTGGTTCAGCCGCGGGTGACCTTTGTGAAGCAATAGCAATGCTTGCAAAGAAACTTGCATCATCACCATGCGTGAACATAGAAGCTCTGACAGCATGTCGCCTGATACCTTTAAATAAGAATCCAGGAGTTAGACCAGTAGGCGTTGGGGAAGTTCTTAGAAGGATTATAGGAAAAGCAATCATGTCCGTATTTGGAAAAGATGTACAAAGAGCAGTGGGCAACTTACAAGTATGTGCAGGACAGCAAGCCGGAGGAGAAGCAGCAATACATGCAATGGGGAAGGTGTATGATGAGGAAGATTGTGAAGTGGTACTGCTAGTGGATGCAACAAATTCCTTTAACACCATTAATAGGGAGGCAGCTATTCACAAAATCAAGATCAAATGCCCGAGCATCGCAAAGTAAATGGAAAACACTTATAAGGAGCCAGCTAACCTGTATATAGTTGGAAGCACAAAGAAGGAAGAAATGAAAATTCTCAAATCAAATGAAAGAACAACGGAAGGAGATCCAGTGGCAATGACAATGTACGCACTGGCACTATCTATTCTGTAGCAGAAAATAAAATATGAGGCAACCAGAGTGAAACAAGTGGCGTATGCAGATGACCTCACAGGTGCAGGAAGAATAAGGGATCTCAAAGAATGGTGGCGGAGAGTACAATCGGTTGGCACAGTCATTGGGTACCATCCTAATGCTAGTAAATCTGTACTAATAGTGAAAGAAGACAAGTATGAAGAAGCGGTGCAGACTTTTGATGGGACAGGAGTAAAGATTACAAAGGAGGGTCAATGCCATTTGGGAGCAGTAATAGGCACAGAGGAATGCAAGAGAGTCTATGTGCGAAAAAAGGTAGCGGAGTGGGTAAAGGAAGTGAAAACCCTGGCAGACATTGCGAAATCTGAACCACATGCTGCATATACTGCCTTCGCATATGGTGTTAAGCACAGATGGAGCTTTCTTATGAGAACAGTGCCTGACATTGGACAGATGCTCCAACCGCTGGAAGAAGCAATCAGAGGAGCATTCATACCTGCTTTAACAGAGATGGAAGGCGTCACACAAGAGCTAAGAGAGCTATTAGCTCTTCCGCCAAGGTTCGGAGGTATGGGGATCATAAACCCAGTGGAGACGGCACCTCATGAGTACCAAAATTCCCGTAAACTTACTACATCTCTGGCAGAAAAAATACGGGAGCAAAATGAAAATGATGAGGTGGACGAAGAGGAACAACAAAATGCAAGACAGGAAGTTACAAAGAGCAGAGAGGAGAGACAGAAACATAGCCTAGAACAAATTAAGACCGAATGTAGTGAAGAACTGAAAATGAGAGTTGAGATGGCACTAGACACGGGGGCTTCAAATTGGCTCACTTCATTACCAATAAAGGAAAAAGGCTTCAGCTTAAATAAACAAGAATTCAATGATGCCGTAGCCTTGAGGTATGGGTGGCCAGTTTCGAACCTGCCGCTGAAATGTGCATGTGGTGAAATAAACAACTCAGACCACTGTATGACCTGTAAGAAAGGAGGATTCATCTGTATCCGGCATGATGAAGTACCAGACATCACTGCACAAATGCTGGACGAGGTGTGCCATGATGTCAGAATCGAACCGGAACTTCTGCCTATGGACGGACAGCGCTTGGCCCACAATACTGCAAATACTTCAAATGAAGCAAGACGTAACTGCCCGAGGTTTTTGGGCGAGGGGACAACAGGCTTTTTTCGACATCAGAATTATCATCCCAAGAGCACAAACACATCGTGAGCGAGGACTCAAGGCGGCATACTTGAGAAACGAAAGTGAGAAAAAACGTGCTTATGAAGAAAGAATTTTGAACAGGGATCAAGGAAGTTTTACTCCTCTGGTCTTCTCATCGTCGGGAGGAATGGGACCTTCTGCATGTGTCTTCTATGCCTGATTAGCTGAACAAATATCGGAGAAAAAGTGCCAGCATAGAAGCCAAGTCATAACTTGGATGAGATGCCGGCTCTCTTTCTCTCTTCTCAGGTCTGCACTCCTATGTTTCAGGCGTACAAGGTCCTCCCCGCTACAGAGGACAAGAGTGAGAGACTTGGACTTTGAAATGGTCGTGGCGGAGGGCCGAATTGGGGAACAACTAGGTTCATCGTAGGGAGGTACTGGTACAATAAGATAAACTATAATGTAACTAGAATAAGATAGATTGTACACCACTATGTAACTGTCACCTTAATAAAAAGTTCCTTAATAAATCGATAAAACAAGTGTGTAAGCAGTATACGAGTTTATAAATATTAATTATATTGCATTACGTAAATTTAGTTGATTTCGAAATGTATTGAATATTCAGTATGTAGGACTATAACAGGAGTTTGAAAAAAGTTTTGTTTCAAGATAGTTAAGCTTGTGGTAAGTCCTGACTATTGTAGAATAATATTGATGAATTGGATTTGTTTTTATTGAATAATGTAATATACAGTATGATTGATATATATATATAACTATTCACTTAATTTGTTTTTCAATTCAAGAATAATTATCAAATCACAGAAACACTTATTATAGTAGGGTCATTTGCTGGGAATCCGGGACCATTTTGTTCCTACCTTTTTCTCGCGATGGATTTGACAACCTGAACCATTTTATTGGAAAATTAGCTCCTATGCCCCTCTGAAAAATGACTGCTAACTCTGCTAGAGCCCAATATTCAAAATGGCTGCCAACGCCATCTTGAAAAACATGAAATGTAATATCTCTGGCATCAGATGAGCTACAAGGACGAATGAGGTGTCCTTTTTCACTAATTCTGGCATTACAAATCCACTGGAATGGTTATTGTATTGTATTGTATATTGTATTATTATTGTATTGTATTATACTAATTGTACATACTAATCTGCCACTTCACTGTCACTACATGATTCACTGTATGAGCCACTATCAGAATCACTGTCCTCACTTTCGCTGCTATCATCACTGTTGTTCTCTGCCTGCGGTGTATATCTAATATTACATTTTTACTGTTTCAGATGGATCGCATGCCCATCTGATGAAAATCGCCGACTTGTGAAGTGACCGAAATAATGGATAATAGAAGAGAGAGTGAAGAGTTACCAGACAAGACATTAAATGAATACGAGTGCATTTTACTCTGTGGTAAGCGATGTACCGCAGATGATCGTTTGGAAAACATTACACCTGAGAAGTGGGAATCCATCCGGGAAAAGTCTTTACAATGGAAAGAACTTGATAAGTTTCAACATATACATGAAAATGTGGATTGGGAGAAGGGACCAAAGGGTCACCACATGCATAGCACTTGTTACGCATCATTCTCCAGCAAGCGCAAGCTCTCTCAAGCCGAAAAACGCAAACACAAATCCGAGGAACGTCTTGAAAGAGATGAAGCATCAGATCAACAAGACCCTTCCCCAGAGGCCAGTGCACCTAAAAGGTTCCGCTCCAGTATGGGCGTCCTTCACGATAAGACTGTATGTGTGTGGTGCATGAAAGGGGTATACAAGAGTAGTGATCGTGACAAGCAGATTTTACTCCTATCAACAGTAGATGCCTGGACTAAATTCAAGTTACATACTGTCCGTCTGGAAGATGAGGTCATGAGATTGAGACTTGACACTCTGATTGCATCCATCCCAGATAGTCAAACAGCATTTGGGTTAGAAATCCTGTACCATCGTGCGTGCTGGCGCAAATAGCCTATGTAAGCGACCACAAGCTCCTTTCAGATGAAAGCACTCAACATCTGCAGCGTGTAAACCTCCGAGAGGCCCAAGCTCTCTTCTTTCATCATATTCGTCGAGTCATCTTCAAAGACCATGAAATTTGCACACTGCAAGGCCTGCTGCAGGACTATAAGCGCATTATCTCAAATCACGGACATAACTCAGTAGTAAAATCCAGCTACTTAGAGGAAATTCTCGTCAATGAATTTGGGGAAGACATAGGATTTCATGAACGCATTCAAAAGAATGTGAGTGAACTGGTATATGATACAACAGCAGCAGATACATACATCGAGGCGGCAATATCTTCATTGGGTGTCAGCAATGATCAGTTGGTGATGAATGTTGCAGGTCGACTCAAAGAGCAAGTTATCAGGACATATACTATTCCCTGGCTCCCATATATACATGAGTTGGAGAGAGAAGAAGACCTCAGTGAGCTCCTGATGAAGCTGCTCACATGGCTGAAACACCCAAATAAGTCTGCAATTGATGACAGTCCATCCGTCCGATCGATTGCATCTATCCTCGTCTATGCTCGTTGAGTAAAATGAAGAAGGATGAATAAGCTGTACAGGATATAAGCGCATGACTCACTGAATTCAAGTGTGATCCATTTGACCATACAAACAAGACACTTCGATCACTACAGTCAGGAATCCCAGCCTCAGCCGCTCTCGCTGCCGACTTGAAATCGGCAAAGGAGGATGGCACAAGCAAACTGAAGCAGTTCTTGAATGAGAGAGTATATTCCAAGACCAAGTCTCTCAACGACAGAGTTCCCCGTAGCAAGCGTTTGAACTTTTCAACTCAGGAATTGAAGAAAGCAGATGGTGAGAACCTGAAGGGAAAGACTGAGGAAATGGAGCGTAATGCCTTGGCCTCTGTTCTCGGACTGGTTGAAACGAGTGGTGCCCTCAAACTTCAAGAAGTCCTGCAGCATCATGTTACAGCCGAGTGCCTTTCCATCTTCAACGTCAATGGAACCATCTGTAAGGCACAGAAAAGCAAGCTTCAACAAAAACTAACTATGACTGTCATTCCAGAGCCTGATGTATACACGTCTATTATTGATATGGGCCTCATCTGGCGCCTAACAACTCCTACCATTGAAGACAGAGAGAAGGGAGACGGTACCAAGTATACCTGGGGAGATTATGCAGAGAAGTTGGTGCACTTTGTTCTAACGAGACACAAGCATGCTGAGCGCATCATTTGCGTCAATGATTCATATGATCAGAATTACACGATCAAGGACAGTGAGAGAATACTGCGCCAAAAAAACCTGCCAATCAGCAATGTCTTCATGAAGACAGAAGCTAAATTTCCTTCTAGTAAAGTTTTTCATGCTCTCCTGGGTAAACCTGAGAACAAAATCCGCCTTCAGGCATTTCTTCAAACGGAATTCCAGAGAACAGCAGCAACAACTAGCACCAAGATCATCTACTGTGTAGTTGGCAGCACTGCAAAGAATCTCACCACAGGCAAGCTTGTGCCAGAGCTCACATGCTCCCATGCAGAGGCAGATACGGCAATGCTCACCATATATAGTGTGCTCCGGTCAGACAGCTACACAGCAGCCGTCGTTCTTGACACAGAGGGCACAGACAACTACGTGCAAGCGGCATATGTTGCTCAGAAGACAACAGGAATCCTGTGTGTGAAACGCAAACGTCAGCTTATCGATGCCCGATGTTTGTGCAGTGAGGCAATGGCTGCATCCATCATACCACTTCATGTCCTCACTGGGTGCGACCACAACTCTGGCTTCTATGGAGCAAGCAAGAAGCTCATCGCAGATCGTCTGGAGAAGTCTAAAGAGGCACACGACCTGCTAGCAGCATGTGGTACACAGCTCCTAGTCATAGAACAGGTCATCAGTGATTTGGAGCGGTTTGTCATTCGATATTATCTATGGTGATACCAAAAGCAAGACCCTGGGAGATGCGAGGGCAGCGAAGTGGAGCTCAGAAGAAAAAAAGCACTAACCGACTTGTGCCTGACTTGGACAGTCTCCGTCCACACTTGGAGCGTGCAAACTATCTTGCATATTTGCAAAAGCATTACCAGCTCCAAAGTCACCCCTCACCGATCGGCCATGGATGGCATCTTGTAAATGGCCTATGTCTGCCTGTCCGTTCAACCCAGCCCCCACTTCCCCCATCCATACCACTACCTACAAATCTGCAGGCAGAGAACAACAGTGATGATAGCAGCGAAAGTGAGGACAGTGATTCTGATAGTGGCTCATACAGTGAATCATGTAGTGACAGTGAAGTGGCAGATTAGTATGTACAATTAGTATAATACAATACAATAACAATACAATATACAATACAATACAATACAATAACCATTCCAGTGGATTTGTAATGCCAGAATTAGTGAAAAAGGACACCTCATTCGTCCTTGTAGCTCATCTGATGCCAGAGATATTACATTTCATGTTTTTCAAGATGGCATTGGCGGCCATTTTGAATATTGGGCTCTAGCATAGTTAGCCGTCATTTTTCAGAGGGGCATAGGAGCTAATTTTCCTTTAAAATGGTTCAGGTTGTCAAATCAATCGAGAGAAAAAGGTAGGAACAAAATGGTCACGGATTCCAAGCAAATGACCCTACTATTATCCGGCAAGTTCCCATCTGCGTATTCTGTTTAGTGTTTTGCTGACCAAATTTCGATTTTTTTTTTAGCTGGAATATGGTAAATTTCAATTAGTATAGGTGAGTGGATTTTCATAGAATATTATTCGCATGCTCTCATCAACAAGACTATATGACTATTTTGTTTAAATCTGATTGCAAAACTTTCCTCTAATGTATGGTGCTTAATATATTTCTGTATTTGGTTAACCATACATGACTTTATGTAGCTTAGGTAAGATATCTTGGTCAAGGGTCTACAGTATATGGTAAAAGACGGTTTATGTGGTAAATAAAATCCCTACTCTACTCTCTCTTTCTCTCTCTCACTCTCTCTCTCTCTCTCTCCCCTGCTCTAGGGAAAGGGGAGGGATATGTTTGCCTAATTAAAACAGGTGTTGGTGGTGTTCTGAGGGACAGACAGTCAAACCTGTGTCTTGAGAGAAACCCAAACTGGTAGATTAAAAGAAACATATATCGGGAATTTAGATAAAGGTTAAATTACATATCACTGGTACATGAAATATCCCAACAAATAGTTATATTATAATTACCAACGACGTAGTCGTTGATAGGTGTAATCCAGTCCCCCACAGGCGGCTAGTTCAATTGCATGACATGTAGGAATGTTCACATAATACAATATCGATACAATGAACTTAGCTTAGAGGACTGGTGATGTAGGACTGTTGTTATAAATTAGTATTTGTAGCACATGGTGAACTGTGGGTTGAGTCAGGGCCGGGGGAGGAGATGTTGACTGTACGGTGTTGATTGAGAGACTAAAGGGCCGGCTTCCGATCGCTTCGCGAAATTACATATGGCTGCCGCTCATAATAATTATAACCCATAACTTGGTTTCATAATACATCTAGAGCTGATGTAGATATTTATACATTACAGTTAATATTTAACCTAACTTAAGAATAAACTACAATACACAAAGAACCAGCCGAAATCGTACAAGCGATACGATACCGCCAAATTCAAATGTCCCATTGGACCAAACCCTGTCGGGATCATTACCCTATTCCCGACATATTGCCCGCCACCAAAAATGATATACAGGAACAAACAAAGGACATCGAAGTCAAAGATCACCTTGTTTGATCTTTGATCTCCAAAGATCCACGGAACTCATAGCCGTCCTCCTTTTGGGACGAGCGCCACCTGAAGCCTGAGGAGGATCATCCTTCTCATCATCTGCTGCCCCACCTTGAGGAGCACTGTCACCAGCACTCTCCCGCGGAGGGGTATCAGTAGAGACGCCAGGATAATCCGGCAGTTCTACATCCTGCTCCAAGGGATATAACCTCATGACTGGGTGAGTATTAACCCCAGTCGAAGTTCGTATTTTAGCAACCCTTATAAGGCCATCAATGCCCTGGAACAAATCGATAATCCTCCCAAGCTTCCAAAATAACCTAGGACGCTCATCATGAATCAGGACGATATCCCCGATACGAGGCCATCGTTGATTCGTCCCTTTGATCTTATGAGAGTGACGCTCGCGAAGAGACAGCAAATATTCTTGGGTCCACCGTTTCCATAGATCGTCGGACACCTTGTTTACATACTGGAAGCGACGACGTGTGGCGTCAGCATTGCCGAACGTAGGGTCATGCAGATCTTCGTCATTTACGGACGATCTAGGAAAGGTATTAAGGGTTCGTCCACGTGTCATCATGGAAGGCGAAATGGGTAAGAGGTCATCAACATCTGCCGAGGTATAGGTCAAAGGCCTGTCGTTGACTAACATCTCAATCTCTATTAAGATGGTTTGCAACTCCCGTCTGGTCACCAGTGCCCTTCCTAATACCTTCTTCAAGGCAGATTTGACGATACCGATTGTTCTCTCCCAAATCGCCCCGAACCATGGTGCACATACTGGTATAAATCTCCATTGACAACCATTTCCAGTGAGGGTAGCCACAACCTGCGGGTCATCCATTAAACTCTGGAGATATTTAGAGGCCCCGACAAAACAAGTCGCATTATCGCTCATAATAATTTGAGGGAAACCATTGCGGCCTGCAAAGCGTCTTAGAGTATGCAAAAACCCCTCACTGGATAGGTCGTCAATCAATTCAATATGAATCGCTCTGGTTACCGCACATGTAAATAGGACGGCATATAACTTTATGATATTACCGGGCGATTCTCTAACATGAATCGCTCCGGTGTAGTCTACCCCGGTTACCTGAAATGGTTCAGTCCTTTGTACCCTGAACTCAGGCAAGGGAGGTAGATCTACTGGGGAGTAAGGCTTACCCTGTAATCTTTTACAGATAGTACAGCTATTGTGGATCCCTTTAATTGCTTGTCGCATCTTAGGGATCCACCAACGTTGTCGCATATACGCCAGAACATAATTTACGCCAAAATGTAGGCAGGTCCGATGGCATTGGCGAATCAACATTTTGGTAATCAAATGAGAGGAGCTAAACATATTAGTTTTGCTTCTGCTGATCTCAATTCATGGAGTCTGATATGCTTCGAATCTTCACTAAGGAAAGACCTGTGAGCCCGACTTCTCATGTTGTTAATGAAATGGTATATCCATGCAAATACCCGTATTACTTGATCATAGCTGCCGTAACGTTCCCACTCTACCAACTTGTTATCCTGATGTGTAGTACTCACATTCGAACTACTTAACACATCATCTTGGGGCCGACTTAAAGGATCAGATATGTATTCCCTGAAATCCTGAGGCCATTCAGTTGGAAATGTAAGCCATGGAGGTCCATGCCACCAAATAGAGGAAGACATAAACTGCTGTGCCGAGTTCCCCGGGAAATTATGTCACTGGGGTTATCCCTGGTGCTCACATAGCGAAATGTAGCTGTAGGAACTAAGTTATGAATCTCATCAGTGCGATTAGAAACATAAACAGGTAACACTTTCTGGCTGTGTACCCATGAAAGCGCTATTTGACTGTCGCTCCAGACATAGACGTTATTAATCTGTAGTATGTCTGCATAGGCATCCAGTGTAAACTTTATTAGACGAGCAGACAGAAGCAATGCAGTAAGTTCTAATTTAGGAACTGTAATCTTCTTTATAGGGGCTACTTTGGCCTTCTCTATAGCCAGCGTCGCTTCACTACCATTACATATGTATATGGCAGTACCGTACGCACTATTACTAGCATCAGAAAAGGCATGTAGATCCACCTGGTGACCACTAATCACCTGACGATTAAGTTGGACCTTGCAACATGTGGAAAGGTCCGACCGAATCAACCGCCAAGTATCTTGTAACTCAGTCGGGAGGGGCGTGTCCCAATCTAGTTTTAGCCGCCATAGTTGCTGTAAAAACATCGAGCACGGATTGTAACAGGCAGCAAAAAACCTAGGGGATCAAACAACCTCGCTGACAAGCTTAAGCAGTTTCGCTTGGTCATAAGCTCACTGCCGCATGGGGTGTGACAGAAGGATATACAATCTGTGGTAGTGTCCCATTTGTGGCCTAAAAACTTCACCTCACTATTCTCAGTAGCTACACCGTCAGAAGCAAATTGACCTTTCAAAAGATCACTATTAGTGGCCCATTCTCTTAAGTATAAATGAGCCTTGGCAAATATATCACGGATCTCCCAGCATCTCTTGAGCAATAAATCTTCATTGTCTCCGGTGCCTTGAAGATTGTCCACATAGATCCCCTGCTTGATCTCATTCTTGAAGTCAGGATCTAGTCCAGCCTCCTCAAGATGACGCAAGATAGTAGCGTTGAGAAGGAACTGGGAACAGGTCGCCCCGAATAAGACGACTCTGAACCTGTAGACCAGGTACTCCGAATCTAGATCCATTGGGTCCCGTGGCCATAAAAATCTTGTCGAGTCCCTGTCTTCACGATGGAGTTGAAGCATCAGGAAGGCCTTCTCAATATCGGCGACCAATGCAAACTTATGACATCTGAAGCGCAACATAATTTGCGCTAGATCAGAGACCAGGGACGGACCCGTGTACAGACAATCATTCAGGCTATAGGAGCGAACACTGGATTTAGCAGAGCAGTCATACACAATACGAACAGGAGTGGTGGAACTGTCCTTTTTAATCCCATGGTGAGCAAGGTAATGGATGTTATCCCCATACTCACTGAGATCTACTCTCTCCACAAATCCACGTTGTACCTGCTCGGCCAAAACTGCCGCATAAGTCTCGCAATAACTTGGATCCTTGACAAACTGCTTCTGAAGCCCACGTAACCTACCAAGTGCTAGATGGAAATTAGTAGGTAATTTACTCTTGTTATCATTCCAAGGGAGCCTTACCACATACTGACCTCTGCCAGAGTCATACGTTACAGTCTCTTCATACGAGCTTAACGCTAGCTTGGACTCACGATCAAGTTCATGTGGGTCAATTCCAATATTGTCCAAGTCCCATAGCTTATCTATATCAGTACATGTATTATCAGGCACATTTGGCCTAATATATTTATCTATGGGGCTTACTGCTACCTTGAGGACCGTAACCACCTCCACCTGTGTGTCTTGAGAGGAAGTGGCATAGGATCCAGAAATGGCATAACCTTGGATCGTGGGGAGCATTATTAGCTTATCTACCCGCCGATATCCAGGGTGAACCAGGTCGTAGTAATAATCAGCTCCGACCAGTAGCATAATACCATTGTTAGCAGAGAGTTGATCATCAGCCAGTTTATACCCCTTGCTTCTGAGATATTTCAAATGTGGTTGAATCTCTGATGCTATATAGAAACTGGGTAGTGTGTCGACCACAACAGCCTTGATGGGACATACCTTTCTTCTACAAACATAGGAAATCTCCACGATATCATAGTCACTGAAATCTATTTCACCAGTGAAACCATGGAGACGCAAATTCTCTTGACCCTTGCTGGTACACTTGAGCTGGGGTAATGATGACCGCAGAACGAATGACCTCTGTGAGCACTGGTCAAGTAAGGTGCGCGTCATTATAGTATTATTATTACTCCCCACTACTGGCAGCATCATAGTAGGAAGCAATTGACATTCTCGAGAAGCAATGGACATGGCAGATACTTTATCACCCTCGCTCTTACCTTTCTCATGTGACTCTTTGGGGGTTCTCCCCTTTTCTTTGCCGTCGTGCCGATCAGACTGGGTGCAAAGGGAAAACCAATATTTCCCCTTGCAATACTTACAAGGTTTGATGTAGGAATTGGTGCAGGTACTGTTGAAGTGGTCTCTTGCCAGACAGCTGGTACATAACTTAAGCGATTTAGCCTTGCTAATCTTCTGTGTAGCCTTAGGATACTTAGGACACTGATACCACAGATGACCGTGGACACTGCACAACTTACAACCTAATGATATCGGCCTTTTCTGTTTAGGAGAAGTCTGTACCGGGAAAGCTGCAGTAGATGGCGACATCTCCACTTGTCGGTAGTGTCCAGTACTCTCCATATTGAAGACTTCAGTCTGGTACACCTGCACCAACGCTTCCAAGTTTAGTGGAGAGTCGCTTAGTTGTCGTCTTAAGATTTCCCTTAGGGGAGAGGGTATTTTATTCAAGATATTCACACTAAATATCTCCTCCTTGGTGACGGCCATAGTCTCCATAGATCGGAGTAGGCTCTCAAAGGAGGCGTAGTACTCCTTTAGGGCCGTCACATCATAGGATGGAGGATCCAGCGTGAAGAACTTGGTAATTAACGCGGTCTTGATGACTTCCACTCTCCCGTAAGTTCTCTTCAGCAACTCCACTGCAGACTCGTAGCTGTTAGCTTCTAGCTTGTACCCATCGACTAACTTCAATGCCTCCCCTTTCAATTGACCACGGAGATATGTGAACCTTTGGATGGATGTGAGTGTTTTATGATGATGGATGGAACACTTAAAAATATCCCAAAATCCAGTCCAGGTAGCCGAATCCCCGGAAAAGGTAGGCAAAGTAAGCTTCGGCAGGTTAAAACCAGTCGCCTTTGGTGTACCGGTATCCTTAACAGAGGTTGATTCTTGGGTGGAAGATAGTCTGGCTAAGGCTGTATTAACGTCCTCAAAGTACTCAAAATCTGCCGACATTTCTTCTTCCACATCGTCAGTAACTGTTAATAAACCATATACCTGCTGAGAATAACTATCATAAGTAGCTAGCGATTTAGTAACAGTAGCAATTTTACCTTTTATCTGATCAGCCGTGGCACTTATTAAAAATTTGTCAAGATCTCTTAAACCTCTATTCAAACTTCCCTTCATCCCTCCCTTAAGAATCTTAAGTTTCTTCAAATCTGTCATCGTTAAGGTTTAATTTTAAGCAACTTAAACTACAATGAGGTCAGACTACTAACCGTTAATCGCTTAGGAATCAACAGCGGCAAACCCCCATTACTTAAGAAATTTGCTCAAAAAGAATTACATAATACCTACATCCCCCTTAATATAAACTATCGAAAGGAAATTATCTAACTAGACAAAAGAATTAAATACTAAATCCATTAAAAGAATGGGTAAGGTGAAGCACTAATTATTGTAAGCCCTTTATAGGTAAGCCTAGTTGGTTAAGCTACAATCATGAGGTCTGACTATTAACTGTCAATCGCTTAGGAATTAACAAAGACCGACACTCATGACCGCCACTTTAAGCAACTAGGCCTAGGCTATTATGAAATTTAAATATAAAAGGTCACATGAGAACCCTCCCCACCAGCAAAATTAAGAATGAGTCCCACAATGACAAAACACAATTAACACCACAGGCACACCACCAAAGCGAAATGAATAGCCACCACAGACACCTGCAGGCCTAGCCTAGCCTCGAGCGCAAAATGGCGACCGACGAAACTACCCCTACCTCAAACCCCAGCCCAGTCAACCCCCCAAAAAACGCCAAGGATCACACACCCAAAAAACCCTGGAAACTAGTCCCAAAAAAGATAGGGACGGTGCCTAAACGGTACAAAACACGAGGGAAGAAGCTGGGTCTAAACTAGGGAAATGGCAGTCGGCCAACAACGCGCGAGGCGGCAGCCATTTGTAAGCCCACAAGCGTCAAGGAAGCAAACAAAACGGTACTACGGTATGGAAGCTTTAGGGCACGAAGGACCAATATTTATCGGGAATTTAGATAAAGGTTAAATTACATATCACTGGTACATGAAATATCCCAACAAATAGTTATATTATAATTACCAACGATGTAGTCGTTGATAGGTGTAATCCAGTCCCCCACAGGCGGCTAGTTCAATTGCATGACATGTAGGAATGTTCACATAATACAATATCGATACAATGAACTTAGCTTAGAGGACTGGTGATGTAGGACTGTTGTTATAAATTAGTATTTGTAGCACATGGTGAACTGTGGGTTGAGTCAGGGCCGGGGGAGGAGATGTTGACTGTACGGTGTTGATTGAGAGACTAAAGGGCCGGCTTCCGATCGCTTCGCGAAATTACATATGGCTGCCGGCTCATAATAATTATAACCCATAACTTGGTTTCATAATACATCTAGAGCTGATGTAGATATTTATACATTACAGTTAATATTTAACCTAACTTAAGAATAAACTACAATACACAAACAACCAGCCGAAATCGTACAAGCGATACGATACCGCCAAATTCAAATGTCCCATTGGACCAAACCCTGTCGGGATCATTACCCTATTCCCGACAACATATATGGTGAAGTGTGTTTATTGGACAGAGATGTTTTCAACCGATGCACATCTTTTCCTATGGCACTAAGGTGTTTGCTAAGGGGAGTCACCTGCTATTTTCTCTTTCTCTCCTTTTCTCTCTTTCTCTGGCTTGTATCCATTCGGCTCCATTCAGCCAACTGTTTTAAGACGTTTATTCCCATCCAGGTGTCGATTTCTTTCTGGCGAGCGATAGCGAGCCAGTATTGTATGGAGAAATCTGGCTTCGCCGGAGACATGTCTCTATCGAAAAATGTACAAATTTAGCTTGCTGTCATAACACAAATATATAAATGCTGGCTCGCTACCACTCGCCAGGAAAATATTGACTCCTGGATGGGGGTAAACGTCTTGAAACAGTAGGCTGAATGGGGCAGAATGGATACAAGCCAATCAGAGAGGGAGAGACAGAGAAAACAAGCGAGGTGGGCCCCCTTAACGACCATGCCTTACAATCCACATTTAAGGGGAGACTGGCCGTTTGTTTGGTTTATTAATTAATTTATTCATAATAGTTTTTAGTTTCCTCCCTTGACCTCCATCAAACTTAGAAAAACACCCCCTAGACCCCCCTTCAAGATAAATTTGTAAATTTTTCGGTAGAAAAATATCTCGGCCGAAGGCCGGTTCCTCTTAAAATTGCAGGCTCGCTATCGCTCGCCAGGAAATAAACGACACCTAAATGGCACGAAAGGTCTTAAAATTGACAACGAACTGGGGCGAAAGGTGTGAAAATCGCCAAACTAATGGGCCGAACGTCTCATAATCTCAAAACTAGTGGGGCTAAACATTAGGGAGAAGGGGGTCCAGAAAAACGGTCTGCCTCCCCTTAAGAATGTGTGCTTTACAGAAGTGCTTTATTCCCGGAACCACTTTATTTTTTTGGAATTCATTTCCTTAGAGTAACTTACCACCACATCAGTTCAAATTTAATTATTACACATTTTTCATGAATGGAAAATACCATTTTGAACAAAAACGGTGTTTTGTTTCAAATTTATTATCCTCTTTTATCTTGTGTAAATCAACGTACTCACCCCCCCCCCCCCCCCCTCTCTCTCTCTCTCTCTCTCTCTCTCTCTCTCTCTCTCTCTCTCTCTCTCTCTCTCTCTCTCTCTCTCTCTCTCTCTCTCTCTCTCTCTCTCTTTCTCTTTTGCCCTCACGGTGGACACACACAAACGTAGTTCGGCGGGGCTTATACTTTATACCAATACGTTGCGATTACAGTGTTGCACGCACATATAACATGATACACAAGTGTATGAACCTCTTCTCTATGCCAGATTAGTAATAAGATAATTTCTGCTTAAAGGGTTATTACTCTCAAATAGACAAGATGGGTTTAGACCAAAGTTATCTAATGAATCTGCCTTGACTATAATAGCTAACCCAATTTATAATTATATGAATCTCTTTCGACTACATGCGATATTTCCAAAGCCTTTGATAGCATAACTCGCAAAATACTACTTACGAAGCTCACAAAACCTATAATATATTATTTTTGGTTTAATAACTATTTTTGCGATATAAAGCAATCTGTTAAAATCAATAATGACATTTGTAAGCCAACTATTATATTTTTCAAGAGTTCCGTAGGGATCTATCAAAGGACCAATTATATTTACCATATATATATGTGAATTGTATGTCAGAAATGCTTAATGATTGTATGGTGGTACAATACGCAGATGCTATTCAGTTTTTGCATAGCAGCGCTATTGCCATGCTTCTCAAGCTAATTAATAGAAGAGAAACTAATCTTCTTATAGCGTTTAATTACTTAAAAAATGGTCTGAAACCCTCAAAACTCAACGCGTTGTCATTGGAAGTAGACATCTGGTGAAACAAGTCCCTATTGACACCAAAGTTAATAGCACATCAATATTTACCAGGAAGCACGTTAAAAATCTTGGTATTTACATGGATTGCCAAATTATATAAATGTTCACAAACACTTAAATGAACTCTCTGAAAAAAGTAATGGGAACGATATCTTTATTAAGTCACATAAAGGACATGTTTGATACCACCTCACGTAAAATTGTAGTCCAGTCATATTTTCTGAGCGCCATATATTATTGCTTGTTAATATACGGTACAATTAACTTCACAATGTTACACAATGCAAAAACTCCGTAACTTTGCAGCTATGGTCTCTGTAGGTGGCGCTAAAAGATCTGTCCGAGCTACCCTTTTTATCTTTCTCTCCTTTTCTCCCTTTCCTTGGCTTGTATCCATTCGGCCCCATTCAGCCAACTGTTTTAAGACGTGTATCCCTATCCAGGTGTCGATTTCTTCCTGGCCAGCATTATATGGAGAAATCCGGCTTTGCCGGAGACATTTTTCTATCGAAAAATTTACAAATTTAGCTTGCTATCAAAACAAAAATATATATTCTGGCTCGCTACCGCTCGCCAGAAAAATAATGACACCTGGATGTGGTTAAACGTCTTAAAACAGTATGCTGAATGGGACCGAATAGATACAAGCCAAAGAGAGAGGGAGGGAAAGAGAAACAAAAAGAGAAGTGGGCTTCCTTAAAACGAAAGAAAAGCCGACTTTGGATGTGGCTGTAATAGTCTCCAAGAATATGAATACTTTGACTCCTGATTGGATTATAAACCTCCCTACTATTAATTACGTGTCCAACAGCAGGTATTCTATTTGTTTATTATTTTCACCCCAACACCAAATACCATTCGACAACAATACAATATGTATGTTCCAAAAAATCATACAGATATTGGGGATTGTTCACTTGCTATTCTAGGACCTAATGTGTGGAATAGTTTACCATATATATCACTGAGGGTAGTAGCTTACATATTTTCGGATTTTTTTGTAAAGGAATATTAATAAAATAGACATATTATGTTCCAATAAGTCCGAGGAGGCGGGAGCCCCGGGATCATTGCCACTGCCCCGCACTACACTCACAAAAACACTGCGGCCGTTAGAATTATCGGAGGTGGATGAGGTTGCCACCAACGGTTTTATCGTAAGGTAACTTATCGGACTTACTGAGCTCCATATGACGCTAGTGCGTCATATAACTTATTATAGAGGCATGGAGATAAGTCCATATCACGCGATCGCGTCATATGAGTTTTTCGTTCACTAGTCCATATGACGCAATCGCGTCATATATGTCTGAGGGAGTTAGTACTAATATGCTCTCACTTTAATTACTCGCACTATTTCTGTATTTAATTACGCCATCTTTAATGAAACTATGTCACCATTATATTTCATATATTATTTATTTTACTAATGATTTTATGAACAATATTATGTGTATGTGTATGTTCATGAATATACGTATATTATTTGTAAATTATGTATAGAACAGCTATTTCAAATGGAAATACAATGTCTCTCTCCCTCTCTTTCTTCTCTCTCCCCTTCCCTTAGAAATAAACCATACAATGAAAGATTAAGAGAACTCGATCTGTTTTCGCTTAAGAAACGGAGAATAAGGGGACAGCTGATAAAGTGTTTTAAGATACAAAAAGGATTTAGTAACGTAAATTCTAAAACTCTATTTAAGATAGCCAAAGAAGGTTCCACATGAGGAAACAAATTAAAACTAACAGGCAGGAAAGCAAACCTAGACATAACTAAAATTGTCTTCACCCACAGTATTATTAGTGAGCGGAATAAGCTCCCTAATCAAGTTGTTGGCAGTGACTCAATATACAAATTTAAAAAAAGGTTAGACACATATCACACAGAAGTGGGTCTGCAGTAGAAGCTGATCACTGACAAGATAACCTGGCAGAAATGAACACGTTTTCAGTTGAAGAGAGCAGAAAAAGAAAAAAAAAGTGAAGGTGTGGATGCCTTTTCCTTTCCATTTCTAACTATGCCATAAATTCCTTCATGCAATTTCCAAGCCCTGCAAGGTTATTAACTTCTAACTATTTTCATGTACGGCAAATTGTCGGAGGGTGGGGAGAGAACCTTCATCTTTGCTATCCTTTCCTTCTACTTTCTGTTAGGGTTGCTATCTCTATTAGGATTAAGTCCTGGCCACCTCGCAGGGATCGTATTACCTGTGTGCCCAGTGTATATATGTAAATCTATGTAAATCTCTCGCTCTCTCTCTCTCTCTCTTATGACCGATGATTGATATTTTGCATTAAAGTTTTGCCCGACTTAGCGAATTAGGGATCGGTAACTCTCCAAGTGTGGAGAGTGAGCAGAGCGAGTTCTTTGACCTGAATGTTGGTTTGAAACAGGGGTGTGTGATGTCCCCGTGGTTGTTTACTGTATATATGGATGGAGTCATGAAAGAAATACTATCAAGAGCAGTGGATGTTGGTGTATCACTGAAAAGGGAGGGAATTGAGTGGAAGCTACCTATACTGCTGTTTGCGGATGATACAGTTCTGATGAGTGATAATGAATGGGAGTTGCAGGGTCTGGTAAATGAGTTTGGAACAGTGTGCGAAAAACGGAATTTGAAGGTAAATGTGGGGAAGAGCAAGGTTATGGTCTTCGAAAGGGGTGAAGTCACAGAGTGTGAGGTGAAACTGAACAGTCAGGCTATGGAGATCGTCAACTCTTTTAAGTATCTGGGCAGTGTGTTGAGTAAAGATGGGACTATTGATGAAGAAGTGCGGGAGAGGGTACAACGGGGGAAGAGGGTTGTAGGAACGCTAAAAGCAGTAACAAGAAATAGGGTGGTCAGCATGGAAGTGAAGAAGTCCTTGCATGACAGTGTGGTAATCCTGAATACTGACTTACGGAAGCGGAAGCGAAGCATGGACGTTGGTTGAGAGACTCTGACCAAGAGTGAGAGCAGTGGAAATGAATTACTTAAGGAGTGTGTGCGGAGTTACATGGAGGGATAGACAGACTAATGAGGAAGTAAGGAGGTGTGGTGTGGAGGTAGATGTGCTGGAAAGTGTGAAAAGGAACAACTTGAGATGGTTCAGCCATATGGAACGTATGGAAAGTGAGAGAATGACTAAGAGGGTGTACGAGAGCGAGGTGGAGGGACAGAGAGGGAGAGGTAGACTGAATGAGAGGTGGAAGGATGGAGTGAGGAAGTACATGAACGAAGGCGGTGCTGGTTGGGGGGAGGGGCGTCGACTGACTGGGGACAGAGGTGCATGGGGGCGGTTCGTTCGTGGCCACCCCTTCGGGGATCACGGCGTCAGGCAATAGATAGATAGATAGAACTCTCCAAGCTTCTCATTATGGTGTCCCTCACAACAACATCCGCAAGCGATAGTCATCATTGGTTTGGTAGGTTTGCTGAATAAGTCATTGTATATTTGTAGGTGCGTCAGAGTCGACAGGTTCAAGATTGGTGCAGTTTGTTGATATTATTGTTGGTAATTTTGACGTTGTTGGGGTTGTTGGTGGTGGTAGTGCTGTCGGTGGTTTTATTGTTGTTGTTGATGGTGGTGGTGGTGGTGTTGGTAGTGCTGTCGATGGTGTTATTGTTGTTGGTGGTGGTGGTGTTGTTGGTGGTGGGGTTGGTAGTGCTGTCGGTGATGTTATTGTTGTTGTTGTTACTTTTTGTCGTGGTGGAATTGTTGGTTGTGTGGTCGGTGGTGTTATTGTTGACGTTGTTGCTGTTGTTGGTGGTGTTGTTGTTGGTGGAGTTTATTGTTATATTGATAAGGAAGAATCACACGAGATCTTGCATCGTCAATTTATGATAGACCAAACATTTTCATGGCGACATTTCTGGGATCTCTGGGATAAAAATAATGTTATGCTGAAGGTCAATTATTACAGGAGCTGAATTATAATGCAACTGTAATTAGAATACGTCTGACGAAAATTACCGGAACACACACACACACACATACACAAACACACACACACACGCACACACACACACACACAGCACGTACCCTAGTGGTAGAGCTCTCGTCTCACACACGAGGGGCCGGGGGTTCAATCCCCGGCCGGGCGGAGACAAATTGGGCTTGTCTCCTTTCATGTGTTAGCCTCAGTTCACCTAGCTGTAAATAGGTACCTGGAATAAGTGGACGACGTTGTGACGTCCCATCTGGGGTTGGCAAAAATGGTACAAGGCGAGATGGGTATCATATGGTTCACCTAAGCTGATGACTACCTAAGCCTTCGGGCGACACGGTACCATCTATAGTGAGAATGGTACCATACAGATCCACCCTAAGCCTTCGTTTCCGATGTCGCCAATTGGCTAAAAATACAGACTACACACACATCCACAGCCATTCCAACGATACATATAAGACCTACACATATAGGAGGCGGGAAATAACGAGCATGCTCACTCCCGCAATACAACTAGAGTAAGTACAACTAGAGTAAGTACACACACACACACACAGACAAAGGGTAAAAAAGGCATTAAGCTTGCGAGAAGTTGTGTGAGAATCTGACAGTTGCATGATTCACAGCAAGATCACCACCAATGGGAAGGAGGGAGGGAGGGGGGTCAGGGGAACTTTTGTGTAAAGGATAAATATTTACAAATAGAAAATGAATACGATAAGGAATAGACGGGGAAAGAGGAGGATGAGAATGGAGAATAAATTGTTTTGGCAAAGATGGGCGATAAAAGTTAGAGAATGATAAATGAAACGCGAATGAGAGGAGCAGAAGAAACGAAGGAGGATACGACGAAAATGATAAGTGTTAATGAAAGGATATTCGAAATTAGAAGAAGATGGAAGAATTTAAAGGAAATTATATATTAAGGTAAGGAGAAGTATCAGTGTTTGATTCAGAGGAATATATGATTTAAAATTATAACAGCTATAAGAATGTGATGAATGAGGTGGAGGTTGGAAGGAAGAAGTGGGGAGGAGGAGGAAGAGGCAGAGGCGGAGAAGGAGGAAGAGGAATACACAAGTGCACAGTGCAATAGATCTAATGCTTGTTATGAAGCAGTTTGGATATCTATACTGCTAAGCTTACTAACTACTAGGTAGACTCAGTAATGGATAGTAAAGCAGAAGGATTCTCCCCACCCACCACTCCTTCCAGCTTACCGCGATGCCGAAACAGTTGGGAAAAGATACTATGCAGTATGGGAAAACTGTCATGGAGAAACTGAGGAGTGAAAATCTGTCAACCTTCCGCAAGTGGGCTCGGTTAACTGAGACAGCAGTGTTTCCAAGGGTTTTATTCAGCATGCCACTACCAACACTTGTTGTACACATTTTGAGTATTCAGTTTTCATTCATTTGATTTCTAAAGTATCAAATTTAGGGACACCCTTCTTGAATATGTGATTTGCGGTTCCATGCACGATTCTGAAATGCCAATTATAACACAGTCCTCCATACATGCGAGTGCTTCTAAATCTACAAATATTACTTACAAGCTACGTGCACTAACCCTTTCACAACGGTATCTTCTATATGGAAGAATACGCCCAGGTGACTATTTTCCTGCTATTTCCGCTTAATATACATATCCCTAATGCTTTATCTGTAACCCTGAACGAATTGGAAAGAGCTCTAATGAAAAGAATGGGTTGAACTCTCCTTAAAACAGTAACTCCCCTTTCCTACCTCTTCACACTACCCAGGAAAATTGATCTTTTGGACATATTAAAAAAAAAGACGGGGTGTTCACGCCTTGACGCATCCTTTCCATGACTCCGTTGACTTTGCCCTGACTTTGTATGACGTTGCAACACTCTGCAAAACACACAGCTATTTTAAAGTTTGGAAGGGGTCGGGACGCCAAGTGTGAACTTCCGCTTTAGACCGAATCTCCGATTTAGTATACCGGTAAACAAAACAAAATAGATGTGAGGTTTACTCAGTTTATATTGGTATACTATGAAATATATATATGTATACACTCAGGCACTATAACCCATAGCTTGGGATGGCCGACATGAGACAGAGCCCGAACAGAAACCTTCAAAGTTCCAATTCATAGGGACCGGGACCACTTTCGCGTTACCACGCCCCTTTCTCTGTCTCGTCTAGTAGGAGAGTTTTTTAAAGGGAGGAGGATTCCTCGCCTCCTGACCCCGACATATAGTTTAGCATTTTGGTAAGTAGGTGAAAATTACTTAAGTGGATTAACAAGTGAACAGACATGTAGGCGAAATGACAGGCTAGGCTAGGCGATTGAAATCTTTGTCTTCGCAAATATGAATCAATGATGCTATAAGCATATATTAGCAATTACATCGGCAGATCATGAAAATAGAAACTTTTCACTTCGTGATGAAAATACACTGTGTGTGAAAATTATTTAAGTGGATTAGGAAAAATTACATGTTAGGATAGGCTAACCGATTGAAGTCTTTTGCAATTATGAATAAAATACAACATTACCATGAGTTGGCTCGTTTGGGTGTTGAGAGTGTGTGGGACACAGCTAGCTTTCAGTAAAAAGTGATTTTTTAAATTGAGTTTTGGAGTATGTTAAGCGAGCAAAGCATAATAAATGGCGATCTTCGTAAAACCGAATTATCGCTGCATGAACGTTCCTAAATCAAGGGTCTACTGTACATGATTTGTTATATTACAATAGTTGTTTTCATTATATTTAAATAGTGTAAGTTAATAGCCATGTACCTTATTAGTCCATGAGCCAAGACCCGAATTTTGGGATATCGGTACCACCCGGGGTGACTAATTCTCTTAGGTGTTTTTAGCTTGCTACATGTCTCTAGTTTATGTTTTGATATGATAGCCCTTGCACATTGGTAGCTTAATGGTCGTTATCACTTCTTGAATAGACATACCCTACCGAAAATTCCGAAATTTTTTAAAATGTCAAATTTGGGGACAGGAATGCCTAAATGTCAACAAAATGCATATAGTAATTGTCACATTTAATACAAGTCCTGTAAATACACACTAAGCATGCCATGGGCTTGTACATACTATTATGGCAAATTACTACTCCTAAATATCATCTACGTCAGACTCGGAATCTGACTGTTGTGCCACCGGCTCTTCTTCAATAGCCTTGTTCTGACATGTCTGTAACCTGCACATGTCCGTGCATTTTAGACCATTGCTGAGGCAAGTACACTTAGGGAGTTCGCATGACCGCACACACTTGCAAGACAGTAGCTGCATAACAGCATCTGGTGCTGGTGAGCCTCGCATCCAGTTGACGGCAAGCTTACCGTCCTCATCTGTCATCCAACCGCAGTCTGTTGGGTTCGCAACAAATGGCTGGCTCTGAAGACTTCTCCTCCAGATCGCAGCCTGGTAGTTTGCACGCAGTGCATGCATGAAGAGGCAGTCCTCACAAGGAGGGAGTTGACTTGACTCTACCTCTCCACGTCTTGCACAGAACAGCTCATACCGAAGCTTGTTTACCTTAGTTGTGTGGGTAGATGGTAGGTACATGTGGCAGGTGATTTCCTGTAGCTTCTCAAAGAGTTCAGGAGACACTTCCCATCAGCGTCCAAGTTCGTGAAAAGCATGCTGGTATGTCTTGTCCATCTTCACCTGCTTGAGTGTCGTCATCTTCCCTCGGCCAGCGAATGCACTGACGGTATCACAGCCTGTAAAGGCATGCATACCAATCAATGAATCACACACGCTGCCTCCCAGTGTGCGGCTCAGTGTGGTGATATCCAGGAATCTTGTCCGGTTCTTCGTCCCGCACTTCTGGAACAGATGGGATGGGATCTTGTGGCACATGCCAAGACACAACACCATGACGTCTGTATCTTCTGCAGTGATGATGACAGACTTGTTCCCAGATTCTGCTGCATGAAGTGCATGGAGAAGAAGGCGTGTGTCTGCTTCTTCTTGAGTTGACTTAAGCTCAGGAGCCTCTTCCCACTGCTCTTTGGTGATCTTGAAGCAGCGCTGCTCACATGTGACATACAGCTCCTTGTCCTTGAGCTTCTCCCTGTGCTGTGGTGCCTTCCATTCTTCTACCAAGAACTTGATAAGACTTGCCTTGTTGGAGGAACTACCGAGTAACTTTCTCCACTGCTGGATGTTGTGCCCAGGTTGAATGTTCTTGAAATGAATTCCTGTGCCTGCACTTCTTTTGGCTCGTTCTGCATCCTTGATGGATGTCTCCTTGTAGATATCAAACACAACATCAATGCGCCTGCTCTTAGCACCTTCATGAACAGCGTGACTCAGTGCTGTACCTGCAAGCTGTGAAAAAGTTTTGTCGTTTCCCTTCAGTTTGTGGACCAGGCTCATCCCATCAATTATGGTAGCAGAGGGCTCGGGTATCACTTCTGCAGGAGAAACATTCCTCTCTAACTCCTTTGCGAGGGCAGCCTTGTTGGTCTTGCGGAGAGACCCATCACCGCTGGCAAGTGCCCAAGGCAAAGGCCCCAGGGGATGAGCCAAGACATCACTCATTTTGAGCTTTCTGTTCTCGGCAACAAGGATCATCTGGCCAAATAGGTTCCTGTCAGCCTTTAAGATAACCTCCTTGGCATGGTCTTGTGAGCGTGGCTTCATTCTGATGTTAGTGAACGTTCTCAGTTTCGTCTTCGTCATCGTGTCATGAAACTGTATAGTTGGCGTATCGATCTCCAGGCGCTCTTCCTTGAAGGCTTGATATGCATCCTCTCCTATTCTGTAGGCCCCTAGAAGGTCTTTGACAACTTCTGGTGGTGCCATAGTCGCAGTTGACAAACTGACAAGATCTTCTTGCTCTGCGTTGAAGGGGTTCAACCAGC
>CM064496.1:28463824-28643541 GCA_032716605.1 Paralithodes platypus | reverse complement strand
ATATCCGCAATATTATTGATAATTAGACATAATCAGAAAGTTTATAACTATTCCTTTCATTATTGATGCTTGATAATACCATCGTATTTCGTTGCTTACCTCGCATTACTGAAAAACATTCCATTTGTGAAAAATAGTAGTTTTATTTATGATTTATGTGAGCTCTCATCTTGGTAATCTATTGCCCAAATTAATTTATTGTTTCTTGTTTTCAGGATCTTTGTGGAACTCTGCCAGCTCTACGAGACTGCCAAACCATCACCGAATTATGGACTCGACCAACACCATCGTCGAACTATGGACTCTGCCAAACACGCCACAACCTACGACCTGTCTGGGGTGAGTTACTGCCCAACTCATTATACTCTGTGCACGACAAGTAGGCCAATAATTAGTTTTCATTTCCACAATTTGAATGTTAAAAAGTTTACTAGAAATATGCATCATAATCGTCGCTTAATAATTAGTAATCATATATCCATATGTTAAGTAACTGTTGAACATTCAAAGACAAAACTAATTACTGGCCTACTTGTCGTGAACATAGTATTGTTTAATTTATTATATATGATCTCAGCGCTTGTCAATCTATTGCCCAAATTAATGTTTTGTTTCTTGTTTTTCAGGATTGGGGTGGCTGCCTGTGGACTCGCCGGTTGCTGCCTTAGGATTCTACCAGTTGCTGCCTTACGACTCTACCACCGCTGCTAGAGACTACCCACGCCACTACGATTCAAGGGGAGTGATAGTTGTGTTTTGTTTGTAGTTAGTTGTAGTTAGATGTAGTCGTAGTGGTGGTGGTGTAGATTAGGTTAGGAGGGGAGGGTAGGTTAGGAGGGGAGGGTAGGTTAGGTTGTAGTCGTAGTCTGTAGTCGTAGTCTGTAGTCGTAGTATGTAGTCGTAGTAAGTAGTCGTAGTAAGTAGTCGTAGTGTGTAGTCGTAGTTGCATGGTATGAATGGTGTGTGTTAGGTTAGGCTAATCTATTTTTCCCTTTCAGATGAGATAGGTCTTATTACCTTTACTCTAATCTTTGGTATTTTTCTTATTACTTCACAGTTTTGTTGCTTTGATGATGTCCCCTCTCCCCCCCTTCTTCCCCGAGTTGGTTCCCTCCTTCAGCTTCAATATTTTATTTGCTTTAATTTAATAATGATTGTATTTGCCTTAACCCGGGAACTGCAGGAAGACTCTTAAGAGTTCGCCCGGCGGACTGCGGGAAGACTCTTAAGAGTCAGAGAAAAAATAAATAAACTTTAAACATCGAAAAAAACAAAAAATTGTGTTGTTTTTTTTGGGGCCCCTTGGCCATGCAAAATATCACTCCTCTACCTCCCCTCCTTCCCCACTTTCCTCCCCTCCTTCAGTTATCACCTATTTTCCCTGTTATTCCCTTATTCTGAGGTATATTTTCGTGCTAACTTTAGCGAGTTGCAAGCAGGGCATTATCATCTCTGTTAGCAAGCGAGTGCAAGAGAGAGAGAGAGAGAGTATCGATCGACTGTGTCTCAGTGGCCTTGGGGGAAATTGGCGGGAAAGCAGGTTGCCTCACCCATACATTATATAACTCTCGGCCTGTATCTCCGATGTTGACCATCCAAACGCTGTTTTCACTCGTTTTATTGTTGTTTCAGGTTAATACCTTTATAATCAACCCATAATAGGCACGTATGGATAAGTATTAATGCTATTTATGGTAAAATGAATATTTTAGTGATGGAAACAGCTCAAATACGTCAGCACAGGGGGACGTTTCTAATTACCCCCATGCACACTTCTTAGGTTAAATGTAACTTATGATATACTCTATTACTTTTTTTTTTTTTTTTTTTCCTATGTGATTGAGGGAGGCAAAAGGCATAACTGCCTATAGCGAGTGCCTCCCCCATAGTTGAAAGAGTGACAGGGCCAAAATCAAGGGACGTTCGAGCCAAAATGCCTGGACACACGGAGTTTGAAGCAATTTAAGTCATAGGAAGAGGGAAAGACTGATTCTGGGAGAGAGTTCCAGAGCTCAGCTGTTGAGTAGAAGAAAGTTTGAGAGTAACGTTTCACTCTTGGGTTGGAGAGTTGCACAGAGTAGGGGTGGGATTGAGTTGCAAGACGGGTACCACGTGCCCTACGTAAAGGAGGTGGTATGCACTGGGATAGCTCTGAGGAACACTGATTATTATAGTAGCGATAGAATAGCGAGAGAGATGCAACATTGCGGCGGAGAGAGAGAGATTGCAGAGAGTTGGTGAGTGGACGGGAGTTAATGATACGAAAGGCCTTCCTTTCAACTTTGTCTAGGAGAGCGGTGTGAGAGGAACCTCCCCACACATGTGAACAATACTCAATACAAGGGCGCACTATGCCCCTGTACAGAGCAAGAAGCTGTGCAGGGGAAAAGAACCCCCTAAGGCGGTTGAGCACCCCAGCTTCTGGGAGGCTGCCTTAGCAAGACTGGTAATATGGTCCTTCCAAATGAGAGCAGAAGAAAAAGAGACACCAAGAATATTGAGAGAAGATGAAGGGTTGATTTTTGTATTGTTGAAGAATAAGGGATAGTCCGCTGGGAGATCCTGACGGGTAGATAGATGGAGAAATTGGGTTTTGGAAGCATTAAAGTTAACAAGGTTTTCTCTGCCCCAATTGGAAATAGTATTTAGATCAGAATTTAAGAGTTCTATGGCTTCATTACGTTTGTCGTTGAGGGATTGCTGGCTGGGGCGTTCTGAAAAACTAATGGAGTAGTGTAAGGTTGAGTCGTCTGCGTATGAATGGATGGGAATTAAGGTACAGTTAAGGAGATCATTTATAAAAATTAGAAAGAGAATAGGAGATAGGACAGAGCCCTGAGGAACACCGGAGTTTATAGGGTGAGGAAGTGAACAATGGCCGTCCACAACCGCGGCTATGGAACGGCCGGAAAGGAAATTAGAGACAAAGGCACAGATGGAGGGATAGAAACCGAAGGAGGGTAGTTTAGAAATTAAAGATTTATGCCAGACTCTATCGAAGGCTTTTGATATGTCTAGTGCAATAGAAAAAGTCTCACCAAAGTCCCGGAAGGAGGATGACCAAGAGTTAGTAAGATATGAAAGAAGATCACCAGTAGAGCGACCCTTAAGGAAGCCATACTGGCGATCTGAGAGCAGATTATGAGAAGAGAAATGCTTAAGAAATTTGGAAGCAAGAATAGTTTCAAAAACTTTAGAAAGACAAGAGATAAGAGCAATTGGACGATAGTTGGAGGGTTGAGAGCGGTCACCCTTCTTGGGACAGGTTGAATGTGAGCAAACTTCCAGCATGAAGGGAAGACGTTAGAGGATAGACAGAGACGAAAGAGTTTGCCTAGGCAGGGAGTCAGCACGGAAGCACAGTTTTTGAGAACAACAGGAGGAACACCGTCCGGACCGTACGCCTTATTAGTGTTAAGCCCAGAGAGGGTAGAAAGTACATCTTTAGAAGAGATTAGGATATTAGGCATAAGTAAGAGAGAGGAGGGCGGAGAGGGAGGAATAGCACCGGAATCATCCAAGGTGGAGTTTCTAGCAAAAGTTTGAGCGAAGAGTTTAGCTTTGTCAGAGGAAGAAGTGATGGTTGTGCCATCAGAGTGGGAAAGGGGAGGGAAAGACGAGGAAGAGAAATTGTTGGAGAGGTTTTTGGCTAGATGCCAGAAAGCTTGGGAAGAGCTAGAGTTGGATAGTTCAGTGCATTTATTATTGATGAAAGAGTGTTGGCAAGTCGAAGAACAGATTTGGCTTGATTCCGGGCAGAAACATATGAAGAATGAGAGTCTTGAGTTTTAAGGCGTCGGTACCGTTTGAATGCTTCCTCCTTATTGCGGACAGCAGTAGAACAGGTGTGAGTAAACCAAGATTTTTTAGCATTAGTCTGAGAGAAAGAGAATGGAATGTATGCTTCCATGCCCGATAGGATTACCTCGGTAATGCGTTCAGCACTCTCCGAGGGTCCTCGGCCATGGAAGCAGAAATCATTCCATGGGAAATCAAAGAAGTACTGCCGAAGAGCCTCCCAGTCGGCAGCGCCAAAGTGCCACAAGCGCCGCCGGCTAGGAGGATCGGGTGGCTGTACTGGAGAGATAGGACAGGTGACAGAGATAAGTTTATGGTCGGAGGAGCCCAGAGGAGAGAAAAGATCGACAGTATAAGAAGAAGGGTTAGAAGTTAGAAACAAGTCAAGAATGTTGGGCCGATCTCCGATGCGATCCGGGATACGGGTGGTTGCTTAACAAACTGCTCTAGGTTATTTATGATAGAAAAGACGTAGGCTTGTTCACCAGGTGGATCAGTAGTGTGAGAGGAGAGCCAATGGCGGTGGTGAACGTTGAAATCTCCTAAGATGGGAGAATCTGGAGGAGAGGAATCAGGGGACCTATGGTAGGGCCTTCAACATATTTATATGGAATACTTGCGTGGGCTTTCTCCTGTCTGGGGTAGTTACTAGATAATCGGTAATGCTCACCCTCCGAATGATCTTATATGGGCCCCTGAACTTGGCAGATAAAGGTTGGCCAAAAAGGGGGAGCAGGACCAAAACCTCATCACCGGGCTTAAACTCCCTCTCACGGGCTTTTCTGTCATACCATTTTTTCATGGAGCTTTTAGCCACGGTCAAGTTTTGAGCGGCAAACTCACATGAGGATCTCAGCCGGGTTTTGAAATCTGAAACATACTTGAGGAGGTTTTGGTTCCCCTCATGGCCAACAGGCTATCCTGCAATAGTTGCAAAGGACCTCTTACCTGGTGACCGAAACTAGCTCATTAGGGGAAAAACCCAGGGATTCAGTTGGAACCTCACGAGTAGCAAATAAAAGAAAAGGTACCCCCTTATCCCACTCAACTCCAGGTCTCTGTACAATACTTACGTAACATTCCCTTTAATGTCTGATGATATCGTTCGAGAACCCCTTGACTCTCTGGGTGGTAGGTGCTAGACTTTACATGCTCGATACCCAACTCCTTCAGGGACTGCTGGAAAATGTTAGAGGTAAAATTAGTTCCTTGATCACTTTGCACCTCTGGGGGAAACCCATTCTGGTGAAAATTTGAGCAGTTCCTTGATTACAGTTGGAGCAGAGGTAGTCCTTAAGGGTATAGCCTCTGGGTAGCGAGTTGCCATGTCCATGATAGTTAATAAATAAATGTTACCTTGGGAAGTCTTAGGCAATGGGCCTACAATGTCCACTACCACCCGAGTAAAAGGATTCTCGAAAACGGGCAAGGGCACCAGAGGATGTACAGGCACCTTCTGATTGGGTTTTCCTGTCATCTGGCAAGTGTGACACACTCTACAACACTCCATGACATCTGCACGCATTCCTGGCCAGTAAAAGTGGGATCTGATTCTGTCTAGAGTTTTCTCCCACCTAGGTGTCCTGCCCAAGGTATACAATGTGCCATTTCCATGATATCTTTACGACAAGGTTTGGGGACTACTACTTGATGGACGTCCCAAGCCCCGTCATCGATTGGTCTGTGTGGCGGTCTCCATCTTCGCCACAATACTCCTCCTTTGAGGTAGAAACATTCACCACCCTGCTCACATTCCTCTTCACTCACGGACCTGGCAGCTAACTCCTTGCATGCACGATCATCTCTCTGTAGCTCTACCAGGCCACTAGGACAATTTGGAGGAGTTTCATGGTCATCGTTAGGGTCAAGATGAGCCATAAAGGTGTCAGATAAATCCACCTCAGTCACATCATCAGGCACAGTTGGAGCTCATTCACACTCTCATCATCCCTTTCATCAACTCTTACATTCGGTACATTTCTGTCTGAGGGAACTGCTACTTGAGACATTGAACGTTTGTCAGCACACACAGGGAAAACAGTTGGCAACTCCTTGTCGAGCTCACCGTTTAGTGGCTCGTTAACAGGGGAAAGTGACAAAATGGGGTCTGGTCGGACCTTCTCACCTGCTACATCATTCCCCAAAAGGAGTGTTACCCCAGGCACAGGGATATCTTGGGACCTACACAAAGCTATGGTGGCCTCACCCTGTAGTAACTCACATTCAATTTCGCCTTTTACCAAGTATGCATAAAACTGGCCTCCAGCACCTCTCATTACAACTGGTTCGCCAGGTGGGCACTCCGTGTAAGGATTCACCATGAGGGTGCTAGTAGAAACTGTGTCTCTCCGAATTTTTTCCTCATGCATGCAACCAATTAATCTCACGTTGCCAGATGAAATAAAGGGACGGTAACTGTCCTGCACTGATGGTGAAATTATTATTGGCTTAACCCTAGTGGTTGTACCACACATGCTACTACACCCCTGTCTAGATGATTTACGTTAGCTGCTAGGTACTCCTTCTGTCGAGAGTCCTGCATTAAAGGAACTTTTGGTGCTAGGTACTCCTTCTGTCGGGAGTCCTGCATTAAAGGCACACATGGAATTTGAGATACGGCGGCAACTGTCTGCCCCGATCTCTCCGTTTTCCTTGGCCCAGCACTGATAAGCTAGGTGGCCTCTCATGCCACAAAAAGTACATACTTTAGGGGATACGGGAACGTTCCCTCTTTGAGCATTACTATTAGTTTGGGGCCCACCTCTGTTACCATTGCCCTGAGTCGCATTTTTAGTTGGGGGAACATTTCTATTTTGGCTAGCTGGGGAAGACGTTATAGCTTGTGACTGGGTCTGTCAGATTTGTGATTGGGATACTTAAAATTAGAACTAGAATTATCGTAGGGCTTCTTTCCACGAAATTTGTTGTTGAGCACGTATGTGTCAGCCATGTCAGCGGCGTCGGCAAGACAATCTACCTTTTTCCCCTTTAAATGATAGGATACAGAAGAATCAATTTTCCATAGGAAATTTTCTAACATGACCAACACCTTCAGATCGTTGTAGCTTGTGACTTTCTTACTCTTGACCCAATGATTGAACGTTTTAGTCATGGTCCTGGCAAATACCTTATGGGTTTCTTCTACTTTCTTCTGGTTTTTACGGAAAGATTGCCTGTAAGCCTCAGGCTGCAATTGATAGGTTTTTAGGATAGCTTCTTTGAGATTGTCATAATCCTGCCTAACTTCGGCTACTTCTGACAAATACGTGGCTCGAGCCTGCCCTGTCAAAACAGTTTGTAACATAAAAGGCCATTGATCTCTTGTCCACTTCATACCTCCAGCAACTTCCTCAAACAAAACAAAGAAATCCTGCACGTTATCCTCAGTGAAAGGTGGAATGACACTAGTCATAGTCAATCCCAGAGGGGGAGCAATAACAGGAGCATTTGTATTGACAATTAGTTGAGCCGTACGATATTGATATTCACATTGTTCGGTCGTTGCACTTGCATTTAGTCTGGCTTGTTCGGTCTTTGCTTCGGCATTTATTCTGGCCTCTTCGGTATTTATTCTGGCTAGTTCTATTTTTAGTCTGGCTGTTCGGCTTGTTCGGCATTTAGTCTGTTTTGTTCGGTCTTTATTCTGGCTAGTTCTAGTACACTGATCACCGGTCAAACCAGGTGGCAATTGTTCATCAAGTTGGCTAGGTTTACTCGGGATCCCACCAACTGCTCCGTCTCCCTCCTCCCGCCTTCTACAGGGAACAGGTGGGTTTTTATGGTCTGAGCCACCTCTACTTTAGACATGTTTGAGACAGTTAATTGGAGATGTGAGGCAAGCACTTTCAGTTCGGATTTTGACCGACAGTCAATATCAGGGCTGTGGTTCTGATTCTATGAAAACTCGAGCATCTTCGTTATTAATTAGTTGAGGCATGATTAATATTTGATTTTTAAGTAGTGAAACGTTAATGAAACTGAGTGAAACTGTATGAAACGAATCCTGGCGAGGTCGCCACTATTCTGTTACGTATCTTGATCCTCAAGTGGTTAACTTGATGAATCTAGATAGCACAGAGATATATATTAAGGTATCAGTCAGCTGAAGGCAAAACAAAAGTAAAATCTAATAAAATAATTTCCTGTTGTTGCTTCCTTTCCTTTTGGATCTTAAGGACTTAGTATCCTTTATTGACTGATACTCTTTACTATGAAAAATACTGAAACTAATTAAAGTCATGTAGTATTTATAAAGAATTATTATTTAACCGAAGCTTAGTAGGCTATGGTTATGAACCGAATAAATTATAGCTAAAGAAGGACTATTAATTTTATAAAAAGTCTTGAAAGATAAATATTAAAGTAAGAATATTTCTGTCTCTTACCCTTTTTGAAATGAATAGATAGTTTTCTTCTATGTCCTTTTATTTATATTTAATGTAATTATTCTTGGTTCTTGTCTTACGTTAATAGTATTCTATTATTATTATCATCAGGAGTAATATCAAAGTCACATAAAAAGTTAGATATATATTTAATAATTAGTTAAATGTATTTCTTAACCACGTAACATTGAGGTTTGATAGTCAGTAAATAAAGTTACAGGACCGTTTCATAGATTCGATTCAGGTCTCACTCAAATAATATGAAAAGCAAAATATCATATTTTGTAGCAAAAGAATTTTCTTCAGCTTAGGACATCACTAGTAGTACTCTTATCACAGCCATGTTATTCTAAGGCGATATTACTAATACGAGACAATAGCATCACCGTACTAAGCACCATTAAGCAATGTAAGCTTAATTCAAAGAAAATGAAAGAACTCGTAAGTATTAATATAAAACAATAGTATTACTTTCATCATAACCCAATTACTTAAAGAGTTGCTTTAGTCCACAAGTTAGGCAACTAAAATAGTTAAGCACATAATAGTAGCGTTAACGTTAATTCGCAATCAAATAGTTACATAATAGTAGCGTTAACGTTAATTCGCCATCAAATAGTTAAACACGTAATAGTAGCGTTCACGTTAATTCGCAATTAAATAGTTAAACACATAATAGTAGTGTTCACGTTAATTCCTAATTAAATAGTTAAACACATTACACACATTAAACACATCACGTTAATTCCCAATCACATATCTCACTAACCAACATAACATAAGTGTTTACACCGAACACACTTAACACACATTTATATAATCTGACTGACAGTCACAATCCCATTATAATACTTCACCCCGTCTTCCTCCAGCTGCAAGTTCACCTTCCCCAACTCCAAATGAGACTCATTTGAATGCCCACAACTCGGGTCTTATATACCAAACAATGATGGTGTAGGAACGAATCAGGAGGCGGCGGGTGGTGCGCGCTCCAATCATAGCTCCTCGAATCACATAACAGGTGTGTCGTCCACTCACAGCTCCTGGCGTCGATCATACGTCATAACATCGGTCATCGAGGTATGGGGCGAGCTGGTATGGGACGAGATGGTTTGCCCACTCGCTCGTTCGCTCGCTAGTCTGCTTCACCACTTGGGTAGTTTGGCTCCTTGAACTCTAATTCTAACTCTTAAATTAACATACAGGGCTACGTATGTCACAACATATATATCAACTTACCTACATATCTACTTATATAACTACTTACCTACCTATCAACCTTTCTGTGTCTATCTCTGTCTAACTGAAGTGCACTTCACTTTTCTACTTGATTTCAGTTTGTCTACTTTCCGTCAGAATGATGAAACGTGTTAGTGTTATTGTGCCTATCAATGAAGGAATTAGTGCGTTCAAAAAAAATTGTCAATTAAAAAATTAGTTGATACATTTTGCACTTTTCAGTAATGTTAGCCCTTTCTATGAGCTGAATATAGTATACTAATGTTAGCCAAAACAAATCAAAATAACACCGTGCGCTGTTAAAGATATTCCATTGTGATTACGGTCATTAAGGATACAAAAAGCAAGTTGCCTGTAAAGAGTGTCTCCCACAAAGCCATATGAGTGGCAGAGCCAAATTCAAAGGACGTTGGGGTAAAAGTGCCTGGACACATGGTTATATGTTTAAAGTCATTGAATGAAAGAAAGATTGATTGAGGGAGAGATTCACTTTTGAGTAGATGATGAGAACTTTAATTCTTGTGTTGTAGAGGTTGGACAGCTGGTCAGAATAGAATTGAGGCTGTGTTGAAAGGCGGGTGCCTAGCACTCGCTGCAAGGGAGAGTGTATGCAATGAGAGAGCTCTGAAGAACATTGATTGTTGTAATAGCGATAGAAGAGTGAAAGAGATGCAACATTGCAACGTATTGTTGTTATTGTCTTTCCCTAAGCTGCCTGGCCGAACAGCCCCTAGTCTATAATGAAGGCCATGGCCACGATCGGGCTTTCCCACAGGGCTATCAAGGAGTGTAGATTGTGTTGTTGGCAAAGAAATGGGGCGAATGGTCTTGACATCACCAAATTAACAGCTAAACGTCAACAAATCTGTAAAATAATGGGCTAAACATGAGGAAGAAGGCAGTCCAGAAAACCGACCCATTTCCTCTTAACACAGTCTAACAGGAAAACAGGAACTCAAATTACTTTAACGACACCAAACCAAACTAATGCAAACTCAACTTGGCATAATCTAATTTCAACTAAACCAACCTATTCTAATGTAACCCAACCCAACCTAACTTCTCAATTTATGTTATGTTCCTCTCTCTCGCCCGCCTTCCTTGTACAGTCGGCCTAATAAGTGATGTCTCGGCACCAAGTATATTTTGGTCAATAATTGGTATCAGCCATGTCTAAAACTTGATTTATTCGTTTCGAGTGAGATATACAAGCATGGTCCAACACTTACCCACCCTATTCAACATATGACCGACATTAATACAGCACAAAGCGCGCCAAACATAATGACAGCTGAGCCATGACTTATTAGCGTGACCGTACAGTGCGTGATTGTATGTGTGCTCTCAATGCCAGCAATCATTATTTAGTGTCTGACAGCTTATACTAACACCATCACACTTCAATGTATGAAGGCATATTTGTATACATTCGTCTCTGTTGCTTACTTGTCTATTCTTAACTATTTCATTATACCAAGAGACATTGTTTCTATACAGTATATCCAGCCTATTTTTGGAGGACTATAGGACTTAAGAATTTGATTTTAAGTTAGATCGATATTCTTAAGCCCTATCAAAAACGTTAAATGATCACCTGAGTAGAATGAAGAATAGTGTCTCAATACTGATAGAGGGTTAACTATAATACATCTATACCTACTGTATCAACTAACTTACCTGCTAACTACTGTATATATTGACCTAACTGCTTACTTCTCTCTCTCTCTCTCTCTCATATATATATATATATATATATATATACAGTATATATATATATATATATATATATATATATATATATATATATATATATATAATTATATATATATATATAATATTATATTATAACCAACTTGCGAAGATAGTTATTTTGATCTTCTCTGTTTAACTCCATTAGTATGGCAATTTTAAGACATTTCACCTACAGTATGTAGTTAGGCGATTACATGGCGGTTCACCCTTCAGAACTATAGGAACAAGTACCGAAAAAAGTAAAAAAATTGCTTGGTGTGTGTGTGTGTGTGTGTGTGTGTTTACTTTATTTGTTTGAAGGGAGTCTAGGGAGGCGTATATTTGTTGTCATCGGGAACAAACTAACAAATATTATTACAAAATGGCAAAAGCTATAAATAGAACAATAGTAATCAACATAATATTATAATAACGACCAAGACCCGAGATAATATAATGGTAACTACTGTCAAATAATAAGATCTAGTGTATAATAACTAAACCGGCACCTGACAACGGTATGAATTGTGTGAGTTTTTAGCATTTAGATTGCATAAACATTTCTTTGCATTATTTTTCATTAATGATCAGGTGTATATCTGATCACTTATACTATATGGTTTAGGTATGCTTAACATGTATAACAAGTAAACAGTATGTTCTTGTAATAAGTAATGTAGGTATGGTTTAAGTATAACGTAGAGTATATAGGAACAACAGGACATTGAATTAATTATATGCCTTTCATCACGGCTATAAAACAGGTAATTATAATAATTGGGTATACTGGTAGTGATGTTCCTTTCTATCCTTATATTTATGTGTTTGCTACCACCAATATGGCGTTTAAAGGATATAATATTATTGACACTATATTCTTCCATACCTTCTATTATCTCTTTTATTTTTTATTTTTACTATACACTTTTGATATAATTATTTAGTGCATAATTCTGCATTACGCTATTCAGTGTGCAATTGGGTCTGAGTTCATAACTAGATTGATATGGAGTATTTGGTAAATGGATCTCGACTGACTGGGAACAGAGGTGCATGGGGGCGGTTCGTTCGTGGCCACCCCTTCGGGGATCACGGCGTCAGGCAATAAATAGATAGATAGATAAATCTCGATCGTAGTCATGTACTTAACCTAAAACTGCCTTGGTGGTGTAATGATTAGCTTGTTTAAAAATCTGTATGTGGTATCCCAGGGTCGATTCCTAGGATGCTCACACGCTTGCAATAATTCAATTGGTAGGTGTTTGGTGTTGGGAGTGAAATTAATTAATTAGATTAATTCTATAGGTTCGAGAATAATTCGTAGCGAGGTCGGTCCTTTGAGATATGTGCACCATAAATTGTGTTTTCCTTTCACATAAGCATTACGCTATTCAGTGTGCAGTTGGGTCTGAGTGCATGATTAGATTGATATGCAGTATTCGATAAATGGTGGTGTAAGGGTTTGAGTGTTTACAAATTTGTATGTGGTATCCAAGGTTCGAACCCTGGAAGAATCACATGCTTGCATTAATTTCATTGAGAGGTGTTTGGTGATGGGATTGAAATTATTTAATTAGATTAATGAATGCATTAATAAACAAAACAGTGCCAGAACAAAAACAGAATGCAAAACACACACGCACACACACTCTCTCGTATGTATGACACCATTAGCAAAGGTATAATCATCGCACCAACACCTACCACCATTCGTCATACAATTATAGTTCCTCATAGCCACCACCGTCCATCACAATTACCATCATTCAACCCCAACAACCTAATCACTAGTGCTGCAACTTCCCACCGTCTACCACTGCCACCATCAACAACAACCGTAACAGTCACAATCCAGCACCTCCACCACACCTACAACAACCAGACACTGTGTTATCCATTGTATAAGCATCACAACAACATCATCTATTAGGTAATTATCATTCCTCAAAGCCAGAGCCATCCATTTCAATTACCAGTACTTAACCACTACTAAGCCAGCTTCCACAGCCAAACACATCAACAAACATGTTCGACCATCCCACCACACCACACAATATCACAACTATAACAATTACCACAACTATCTACAACAACCATAACAATCACATCCAACAACAAGAACTAAAATCAACAATTATCTCAATCCCATAATAATTAAAATAATCCACCAAAAATCATAACGAAATTCTCAAACACATCAGAGTATAGTTTAAATTCAAAAGATGGGAAGAAGGAAACACACATTCAATGAAAAACAAGTTCTTGTTCCTAATGGCATCTTTTTTCATAAAGTGTCTGTAACAAGGGAGCAAGTTCTAAAGATTGTCTTTATGGTTATGTGAGAGATCTCATTAGGACCTGGAGCTATATCTACTGATAGATTATCTTATATTGGTTTAACATGTCTTGTGTGAATTTGCATGACAAGAATTTTTGGGGAATCAAAATCAAGCACGGGAACGTCTTGATGCCTGTTGTCCAAGGTTGAATTAGTGGAGAATATATTGAGGAAGATATTGGCTTTCCCACGAGGGTCAGTCACTAGAGTACTATCTGCAGATTTTAATGGTGTTATGGATGTTGTTTTGTTGAAGTTAGAGTTGAAATTGTTGAGAGTTGACCAGAAAATATTATTGTCATTAGGATTATTTGTTTATTTATAAAGGAAAATTGATATGGTCAGACAATGTTGGAATGATGTCTTTATTTTTTTGTATATAATTATATGATTCAAATGTTCTTGAACTTGTGCATGCATTATAAACTATTGACGTTTGGATTGTTGCTCGTACACAGTCATGGTCGAACCATGTCGGGGAATTTGATCTGTTACTGTACTGCTGGCGAAGAATGAACAATTCTGTTCTAATTATGATGAAGTCATTGATATGGTTTTTGGTGGTGTTTGAGACGTCGGAGAAATATATGGAGGAGCAAGGGATATCATCTAGAACAGTTCAGAACCCCTCACAGTTCAGAACCCCTCCCAGTCCGCCCTTTAATAATGCCATTAAGTTACCGTGTCAGGTTCAGAGTGGGAAGGTGTCTTGCGAGTCACACAAGATGCTTTAATAAGACAATGGTCAGAGGATCCTAGTGGAGACATTACATCAACGATGTAGTTGTCTGGGTTAGTGGATAGATATTATGGTCTAGAAGGTATGGGTTGTGGACTGGAATGCAGGTAGGTCGCTTTACTAATTGAGTGAGATAAAAATGGGTCTACAAACAGCTCACATTCAAGACCAGGATCATCTGTTCTGGCTGAATGAGTGAGCCATTCAACATTATGGACATGACACTTACCCAACACAGTAGTTTCAAAAGCGATATTAATATTTAGAGTATTGAGTTGTGAGGATAAAGATTCAAAGAGGCTGGGATCCGGTGAGTCATTTGGATAACAATAAACACAACAGATGTACTTGATTGCATTAGAAGAATTTGACAAATATATGGAATAATGAAAGTTAGGTGAGGTGAATTCGAAAATGCTGTCCAGGGTGATTTAAGATTTTACAGAAGAGCAAGTACCGTCCTTAGACCTAAAATAATGATGACATTGGTAGCCTTGAAATTTGTAATTAGTTGGGTCTGTTGAGAAAGAGATTTGTGTTTCGGTGAGGAAGTCGATACTGGGTAATTGTTATTCGAGAAAAGGGATAAACAGAATGAAGCTTAAAGTTAAGCACATGGATGTTTGAAAAGTAGATCGTGTTTTTGAACTGAGAAGCAGTTTTTGTGATTGGTATGGCTCATACTGGCACACAACCCACTACAATTACCACAACTCTGCCACTACAACCATGTCTCTCCACACTATCCATAACCACAGCCCATCATAAGGACCAAATGTATCAGTCAATTAGTATCCGTCATAATTATCACCATCCACAACATTCACCATCAATCAAACCACAACAACAACAACAAAAACAACAACTCACCATCACAATAATCACAGCAATCATTCAATGACCGTCTCTCATAGCAACTACCGTACACCACATTCACCAGCTGTAAACTATAACTATAGGTAGCGCCAACGGACTTGACAAAAATCTTGATCCCTGACCTCTCTGTAACTAAAAAGGGCCTCGAGCAAACTGGCTGTAAATATTCACACTTATTTCCTGGTGGACTCTTCTTAAATGATAGAAACGTCAGCCTGATTACTTTCATACACTTCGAGTTATTAAGGGGTCAAGGTTATTGTCAAGTTCGCTGGCGCTACCTATACCACAGCCCACTTCCTCAACAACTACTAAGTCGGTTTAATTTCAGCTGACGGTAAATTGAATCCCCCAACACTAACTTTTTTGATACGTAGTTGAAAAATATGAACCCACTATGTTTCTATGGCATATTAATGCTAAGTTTTCATAATTAACATATTTTTTCGCTCACAATCTTGGTAATAACTGGGCAATCAAGATGGGGACATGGACAATTACTGTCAGCTGGAAAGAAACGGCCTCTATTATCACAACACCACCACAACTACCACCACCAAATCTATCAATCATCCATCACCATATTCATCACTTAGCAACAACTACCACAACCCACTAGAGATACAATCATTTATCAAACAGCAACCATCCCTCATAGCGATCACCATCCATCATAATCACCATCACTTAACTACCACAAACAGCCTCCAAGGTCGTCGGTTATTTTGTTTTGGGGTCACAGAGAATATAAGGTTATTTCCACCATGTTAACTCTATCATACATTCTCTTATTTTAGGCTGTAAATTAATGCTGATATAAAGACGGTATGTAAAAGGAAATAAAAGTGCCCACATTAATTTAAATTTCAATGGTCTGTTGGTAGAAAAAATCCTTTTAATTAATATAATTATTTAATTTAACTCCCAACACCAAACACCACTCAATGAAATTAATTAATTAAAGCATGTGATCCTCCCGGGATTCGAACCTGGGATACCACATACAGATTTTAAGCACCCTAACCATTACACTATCAAAACCGTTAAAGGTTAAGTAAATGACTACGATTGATGTCCATTATCGAATACCGGATATTTGTCTAATCAACCACTGAGACCCAACTGCACAGTGAATAGCGTAATGCTTATGTGAAAGGAAAGAACAATTTATGGTGCACAGATCTCAAAGGACCAATCTCGCTATGAATTATTTCTGAACCTATATAATTAATCTAATTAATTAATTTAATTCCCAACACCAAACACATCCCAATTAAATTAATGAAAACATGTGATCCTCCCGGAATTCGAACCTGGGATACCACATACAGGAATATGAGGAACAGGTATATACAAAACTCAAAGGTAAATCACTATCAATATGCCCAACTTGATAATTATGATTTATCTTTATTAGCCTATACCAATACCTTATTACCGTTTTACAGTAGACTTTTGTCAGTAGGCTATGACAATTTTCCTTATATGCTGGCTATTAATAGTTCATTTTATAAAAGTTTAGGAAGGATCTGCGGAAAATACTAAGTTAATCAAACCAGTTTGAAGTCTTTCCTTCCTATGGGCCCTTCCTAAGCTGAAGAAAGACGACTTCTAGGAGCCAGAATAATATGAACAATACGTCATTCGTCCTGGAAAGGTTAATAAGTGGACTTGCCCATCTTTCCTGTTAGTCTTATGGAACTTTTGTCTTTCTCTTTCTTAAAAACTGAGGTTAAGCTAACCTCAGGATACTAATTAATAGTCTAATTAATGTATCCTTTCTAAATAGTTTGTGGGCACGTACATTGGATCCTTAAACAATGTTACTGCAACTGGTCGAAAAGACCACCTCTGCGTTCAGTTTACTGTCTCTCGTCATGAGGTGCTTTTTTATTATTTGAGTATATTTTGTCAGCGAAGTCACCGTGAAGAGAGAGAGAGAGAGAGAGAGAGAGAGAGAGAGAGAGAGAGAGAGAGAGAGAGAGAGAGAGAGAGAGAGAGATGGGGGGGGGGGGGTGTTACAGGAGAGTACATCAGACTGGGGCAGGTAGTGCAATAAAGGCTTCCCGTGTTAGGCTGAAGGAAAGGAAGGATGGAGGAAATGAAAGAAAGAAGAACGGAGGGTTTGACACAAATGAAGAAAAGGGAAGGAGGAAATGATGGATTGAATAAGGGAAGGAAGGAGGGAGGGAAGGAGAGAAGGAAGGAATGAAGGAAATTAAGGAAATATGGATGGAATGATTGAAGGAGGGGAAGTGGGAGGGTTGGGAAAAATGAAGGAACGGCATGAGGGTTCGAAAACATGGAGGAGAGAGTGTTGGAAAGAATGAAGGAAAGGGAGGAGGGTTGGAAGGAATGAAGGAGGGGAGGAGGGAGGGATGGAAGGAAGAAGGGAAGGAATAAGGAAAGCGTGGAAAAAAGGAGGAAGTAAGAACACAAGGTTTCAAATAATGAAGAATTGCTCCTCTGTTTTACCTGAGGGGAAATTAAATCCCCTGTGAAGTCTACCAGCGTTGGCAGAATCGCCTCTTGTTAGCCACCAGCGCTCGCCAGGGACATCGAAATGGGCTACAGTTATCAGAGAAAGTTGTTCTTTCTTTCATAGTACTTGCATTGTCACACACAGTCCAGTGGTGGTCATTATTTTCGTCTGTGACAACGGGAAGTATTTTATATCATCAATAGAATATAAGATGCATTGTGTAGAGTTAAGGAGAGAGAGAGAGAGAGAGAGGCGAGAGCGTGGTGGTAATATGTGCGTGTGTATGTATGTGCTGCCTTGCTCGGAGGAGTTTTCCCGCTCGTGCGGGCTTTCCCTCGCCTTTGATTGGCTGGTGGCTCCTGGCACGTCCTAGGGGCCTGCTGCCTTGTGACGTCTCGGCCCGTGATTGGCCGACCATCGCGCCCTTGCGGGCTCCTGTGTAACTAACCTCCTCCAGGAGGGTTCCCAGGAGCTGCCCTCCTCAGGACAGGCTTGGCGCGCATGCTTCTAACATCCCTTTGCATACTCTCTCCCGATCACCCCCTTTACCACTGTCTCTCTCTCTGACCTTCTTCTTTTCCATTACTTCTCATCTTTATTCAATTACTTGTCCCCTTGGGTTCTGCATACGGTTTCCATAGCCGGCCCATTGTATTGCTTGCGCCGTCCTCTGAGATATTTACATGTACTTAGAATAGGTTTGAGGGTTCTTAGTTAGTATAGGTTAAGAACTCTGTGCGTCTCCATTATTGATTTAATGTTTCTGCTCTTTTATTTAATGCTAGACTGGGATAAGGTAACTGTAGTCGTTGTCTCCGATGTGTGTACGGTTTGCTTATACGTACACAACTCCGACCGGTCCTGTGGTAGCCTGGGTTGTATTTTCGGCTGTATCTTTTGCGAGTGCAGTATTGTGTTGACTGAGGGCTTTGGCCTGTTCCACTTCCACACTTTGCTGCCTCTTTGCTTGTCTTTTGAGGGTCGCCAGGATAGAACCAGATACTTGTGATCTGGATCTATCAAGAGAGCACCCCAGTCAATTAACGTAACTTAAAGGATGCAGTCTTAAGGACATCGCTGGGCTACGAGCCTGTCTTGCTCAACCCCAGTTCCTTACCTAGAGTATCCCAGCTAGACATTATTAATCGAGTAGACACTTGTTAGTATTTAATATAAGCTTTTTGATATGTACGCATTATTATTCACAGCATTTATTAGTCTAGGTTGTTGCTGAGCCGCACAACCATAGCAGACTGTGTCGTTGATGAGGAAGTACTTCTTTTAGTGTCGAGCATTATTACAGTTGCGCATTTATAGTATTCTCGTGTCAGTTAACATTATATGTCCTATCTTTTAGTGTATTCCATTTACACGTGTGGTGTCCTGCCTCCTGCCTTTATATAGTTTAAGATACAAGCATCTTACGAGCATCAGACTTTCTTCAGAAGTTTCCAGGTCTATGCTGTAGGACTATACTTCACTTTCTTTCAGATAGGAGTGAAGAGTTTATTGTTATTTAGAGTAACTATATTGAAGCATCTTTTTATTGTATTAAATCTTGCAGTGATTTAATTGATCTTTCCATAGATTCCCTTTTATGCATTTTAACGTAACTTGCATCTTGTTTGTTATCAGGCTATACCAGTGTGGGTTAGCCTGAAGTAGAGTACATTTATGCCCAGTTAAGGATACCCCGTTATCGCAGATTAACTCTGGAGGGTATAGGTGTTTTTGTTCGCGGGCATATAAGTTCGAGGATTTGGATCTAGCGTACTGTTGTTGCATAGTGCCCTATTACTAGTCCAATCATTAAGTACCCTTGTTTTATTCGTAGCCCCGGTCGTAACAAATGGCGACCTTGCCTAGTATCTTATCTTAGTCGTCATACCGAATGAACTAAGAAATAATTGCAGGATTTTTGGACATTTGTTTTTTGAGGAATATTTTGGACACGTTGATTTTTTTTTGGCAACGTAGTATAGCACTTGAGTTGTCTTCGAGCATTATTTGAGTGAATAGTGCTACATGAGAGTTTAGGTACTCCTTTTTTTTTATAAACGTTGAGAATTTTCGGTGGACACTATGTCGAACGACGGATCAATGCACAGTGAGGACACAGTACGGGAAGCAGACTCTGAGGTGCAGCAGCGGGGTTTGTTAGAAGGCATTAGAGTAGTAACTAGTGAGGAGGATGCAAGCGAGTTTCTGGAGATGCCTATTACTGTTGACCGGGTGTCGGGGATTGATCGGTATGGTCTCCAGTGTTTGGCCATGGTCATGGGGCACGTTGGCACTAGCAGCATGACGAGAAGTGACCTGGTGGCCTTTGTGCTCGGTGGGGTGCGTGGCGCTTCGAGTGGAGCGGGAGCTGGGGCACCTTCGGCCCAGCCCCCATTCCACTCGACTCCTACCATGGCGCCCCCTTGGGCTCCGGAGCCGAGGACGTTCCCGCAGGCCGATAGTCACTGGCAGCGTGGTTTGCCCCTGGGTGGATCACTGGGTGAGTCTCCAATTGTTGCATCTTCTCCTCCTCAAGGTTTAACTCCAGATATGATCTTCCAGCTTGAGATGGCTAAGATGAAGATGCAGCAGCAGCAGCGGGAATCTGAGCTTAGGATTCAGACTGAGAAGAGAAAGGCCATACGTGAGGCCGAGCTCGAGCAACGGCAGCGAGAGGCTGAGCTCAGGATTCAGGCTGTGGAGAAAAAGGCTATGTACTGTGCAGACATAGAGCTTGAGAAGACTCGGGTGGAGTCGACAGGGCAGCGTCTCGGTTCTGTGAATCGAGGTCTTGATCAGTCTTTATCGCACCTTCTTAAGTTAGTCCCTGCATTTGACGAGTCGGATGTCACCGAGTTTTTCCTGCGTTTTGAGAAGAAGTGCCGGGAGCACCAATGGCCCGAGGTTAAGTGGGCAGCCCTTGTTTCCTCTAGGTTGGTTGGTAAAGGACTCAAGGCATATGATGCGTTGCCCTTGGAGTTTTGCATCGATTATGAGGTACTGAAGGAAGCTGTTCTGCGGGCGTACGAGTTACAACCAGAGACAATTATAGGTTGAAGTTTCGGGGTGTTACGAAGGGTCGTGAGTGCACTTTTCTAGAACATACCCGGGAACTGTCTGATGCTTTGAGAAATTGGCTGAGGTCAGAGAAGGTGACGACGTTCGAAGAGCTTGAGCAGTTAGTCCTTCTAGAGCAATTTTGTAAGTGCTCAGGCGGCGACCTGACTTTGAACCTCAAAGAGAAACAACCTAAAACTCTACAAAAGGCAGCTGAGTTGGCTGACCTGAGAATGTCGCTGATTCGTGGGCGCGGTTCTGCACAACGGACCGATGCAGTTAACAAGGGGCGCAACACTCCACCCCCCCGAGTCAGTGATGCAACATATAATAACGAGAGTAAGAGCAATGATACCAATTTTGATCACAAACCTAACACCGTCCCGTTTAAGAAAGGTCAGGGCCCTTCCCCACCTCAGGGGAAGTCCAAGGGTGAAGTAGAGTGTTTTAAGTGTCATAACAAGGGGCATTTTGCACGTTCCTGCCCTATTAACCAACCTGCAGCAGTTGTGTCTTTGGCTAGCAACTTTGGGGTGTCTCTGAGGTCTTCTGCATTTACCCGGGGTGATATGTCAGATGCGGGGGCACAGCCAGTGAAGGAGTGTCCGGAAGGCTCGAAACCTGTCCGGGATGCTTTTTGCGACCATAGAGGGCGTGGCTGCGTGAGTTGGGCTGGTTGCAAGCATGGGTTGGAGTTGTTGCGTGATACAGGTGCATCCCAGACTCTGATGAAAAACTTTACAGGCCAACCTATAAACGCGGCACGGGTAGTTGTGGTGCAGGGTATTAATGCTACACGGTCATACCCGTTGGTTCGAGTGGAGCTGGAGGTTGATGGTGTGACACGAGAGTTGGATGTTGGAATCGTGGAGAAACTGCCAGTAGAGGGCGTCGACCTTCTTCTCGGCAACGACTTTGCGGTACCTGCTTCTGAGGTTCCACCCTTAGTCGGTGCCGAGAGGGCGGCCGACGTGAATAGGGAGGGGCAGGATTTGGTCGAGAGGTGTCAATCACAGCAGAGGGCGTGTCTTGACACCCGATCTCGTGCATCTAAGGTGTCACAGCCTATTCCTCAGTCTCTAGACCAGCGGAGGAATGGTCGGAAGGAGAAAGCTAAAGTTGGGAGTTTTGTGAGTTTTGACCCAGCGGCTCTTCTTAGCGACTTAGTACTTGACCCAGAGGTGAGCTCCGCAGTGGCCCCAGAACCTGTCACCCCTAGTGACATGGTTGGGCGTGATGGCACTCCGCGACAGAGTAGTTCCCAGGTGGAGGCGAGTTGTTGGAACGGGGCTATTGAACACGAGGACGGGGAAACATGTCATGTGAACCTGTTGAAGGAGTTTGTGAGGCAACCACCTGAGCAGCCTACTGTGCCTACGTTGGTCTGCAGCGGCTAAGGTGGAGAAGGAGAGGGGTACAGTGAGGCACAGGTGGAGGAGAGTTGGGATTGTCATGTCTCGGCGGAGCAATGGGCGGGGGACACGAGTCTGGTGGCTGTGGAAGCGCTGGAGCACCTGCCTGAGCAGCAGTGTGCAGCGCTCCAGCACCAGCTCGGTTCATACCCCACTGGTCGTGCCGAGCACCCAGGCCTCACAACTCATGCGGTGCACGATGTTCCGTTGGCAGGTCACTTGAGTGTGAGTAGACCGTTGGCCTCGTTGTTTCGGTGGTTCAAGGTGGGCGCCGAGGCTTTGGCATGGTTGTCAGGTCAGGGTCGACCCATGGCTGCCAAGGGTGGTGGTCAGAATGAGGACATTGAGCAGATTGGGTCGGTTGGCTGTGGAGTGGATGTGCCCGGTCGTCGCATAGCCTCCCAGTGCTGCTCTAGTCGAATGCAACAGCCCTACCATAGACCGACTGTATCTGGCCATGTCGCTGAAGGCGGTGATGCTGCGCAGGCAGATGTAGTCGCAAGGAATGCGGGGATGCGCATGTACGGTATCGGCGGGGAAGCCTTAGCAATTATGAACTATGGGAGTGACTGCACAGGTGGTACTGATTGTCCCTCTCATGACCTGGCTGTTCTAGGGAGGAAGGTGGAGAAGGAGGGAGACTATAGTTTAGAAGCTGCGGGTTCGGCTGGGTTGTGGGAGGGCACTAGGCATGTTGTTCTTCGAGAGAAGTTGCAACCTCTTGTTCCTGAGCGCCAAGAGAAGATGTTTACTAGGCTGTGGCAGTACATCCGCATGTTTGTTGCTTCTCCAGGCCTGATGTACAGGGTACAATCCGACATGGAGGCTGGAGACAGTGCAAGTCTCAAGTTAGTTCCCTACCTTATAAATCCTGCTCAACAGCCTGTCGTGAAAACAGAGCTAGACGACATGTGGAAAAAGGGTCTGAGGGATAAAGGATATCGTGAGTGGTCGTTGCCAGTGAGTTTGCAATCTGAGTTGAGTGGCAAGATCCGTGTGTATGGTGATTGCATGAGTGTGGAAGCATTATCCCTGACAGACGCCTATCCATTACCCAGAGTTGACGACACCATAGACCGCTTCGGGGCTGCCTCGCTCATCACGAAGGTAGAACTAGTGAAAGGTTATTGGCAGGCCCCGTTGCCGGAGAGAGCGAAGAGAAGTGCCAGTCTTGTGATGAACTGGGCAGTTTATCAGTGTCAGGTGTTGTTTTGCTGCCAGAACACAAGTTGGATGTGTGGCATGTTAACCTAAGAAGTGCGCATGGGGGTAATTAGACACCTCTGCCTGTGCTGACGTATTTGAGCTGTTTCCATCACTAAAATATTCATTTTACCATATATAGCATTAATACTTATCCATACGCGCCTATTAGGGGTTGATTATAAAGGTATTAACCTGAAACAACAATAAAACGAGTGAAAACAGCGTTTGGATGGTCAAAATCGGAGATACAGGCCGCGAGTTATATAACGTATGGGTGAGGCAACCTGCTTTCCCGCCAATTTCCCCCAAGGCCACTGAGACACAGTCGATCGATACTCTCTCTCTCTCTCTCTTGCACTCGCTTGCTAACAGTGATGTCAATGCCCTGCTTGCAACTCGCTAATGTTAGCACAAAAATATACCTCAGAATAAGGGAATAACAGGGAAAATAGGTGATAACTGAAGGAGGGGAGGAAAGTGGGGAAGGAGGGGAGGTAGAGGAGTGATATTTTGCATGGCCCAGGGGCAAAATTTTTTTTTTTTTTTTTTTTTTTTTTCGATGTTTAAAGTTGATTTTTTTTTTCTCTGACTCTTAAGAGTCTTCCCGCAGTCCGCCGGGGGAACTCTTAAGAGTCTTCCCGCAGTTCCCGGGTTAAGGGCACTGATAATGTTTTGGCTGGTTGTTTGTCACGGGAGGGTATGTTTGCAGGAGAACCCTCGCCGTTCAGTCAGTGTGTGTTGAGAGTGGAGAAAAATCAGGCTTGCCCCTGTAGAGCAGCCATCAAAAACAACATTAAAATTAAATAAAAAAAATCACATAAAAACTCTTTCTTTTTGATAGTTAATTGTAAGTTGCCAATGTTATAGCTACAGTCCTAAGTTGAACCTGTCTTTCATTTAGTAAGCTGGGCTCTGTGAAGCTCGCTCAGGGAGCATAGCAGGCTAAAATTATACTATTGTGTTTGGGAGGGGTTATAAGATTTTCTTTATGCTAATATGTTGTTTTTATTTATGATTGAGCTTTGCATTTCATTTCGGTCGGAGTGGCTGGTTGTGGCGGGTCTTGTCGGCATTCTGCCTTGTCAGATATGGTGCTCGCCTAATGTTGAGCGTCCCATATCTTGGGCGGGGTGTGACGTCTACCAGCGTTGGCAGAATCGCCTCTCGTTAGCCACCAGCGCTCGCCAGGGACATCGAAATGGGCTACAGTTATCAGAGAATGTTGTTCTTTCTTTCCTAGTACTTGCATTGTCACAGACATTCCAGTGGTGGTCTTTATTTTCGTCTGTGACAACGGGAAGTATTTTATATCATCAATAGAATATAAGATGCGTTGTGTAGAGTTAAGGAGAGAAAGAGAGAGGCGAGAGCGTGGTGGTAATATTTGCGTGTGTATGTATGTGCTGCCTCGCTCGGAGGAGTTTTCCCGCTCGCGCGGGCTTTCCCTCGCCTTTGATTGGCTGGTGGCTCCTGGCGCGTCATAGGGGCCTGCTGCCTTGTGACGTCTCGGCCCATGATTGGCCGACCATCGCGCCCTTGCGGGCTCCTGTGTAACTAACCTCCTCCAGGAGGGTTCCCAGGAGCTGCCCTCCTCAGGACAGGCTTGGCGCGCATTCTTCTAACATCCCTTTGCATACTCTCTCCCGATCACCCCCTTTACCACTCTCTCTCTCTCGGACCTTCTTCTTTTCCATTACTTCTCGTCTTTATTCAATTACTTGTCCCCTTGGGTTCTGCATACGGTTTCCATAGCCGGCCCATTGTATTGCTTGCGCCGTCCTCCGAGATATTTACATGTACTTTGAATAGGTTTGAGGGTTCTTAGTTAGTATAGGTTAAGAACTCTGTGTGTCTCCATTATTGATTTAGTGTTTCTGCTCTTTTATTTAATGCTAGACTGGGATAAGGTAAGTGTAGTCGTTGTCTCCGATGTGTGTACGGTTTGATTATACCTACACGACTCCGACCGGTCCTGTGATAGCCTGGATTGTCTTTTCGGCTGTATCTTTTGCGAGTGCAGCATTGTGTTGACTGAGGGCTTTGGCCTGTTCCAGTTCCACACTTTGCTGCCTCTTTGTTTGTCTTTTAAGGGTCTCCAGGATAGAACCAGATACTTGTGATCTGGATCTATCAAGAGAGCACCCCAGTCATTTAACGTAACTTAAAGGATGCAGTCTTAAGGACATCGCTAGGCTACGAGCCTGTCTTGCTCAACCCCAGTTCCTTACCTAGAGTATCCCAGCTAGACATTATTACTTGAGTAGACACTTGTTAGTATTTAATATAAGCTCTTTGATATGTACGCATTATTATTCACAGCATTTATTAGTCTAGGTTGTTGCTGAGCCGCACAACCATAGCAGACTGTGTCGTTGATGAGGAAGTACTTCTTTTAGTGTCGAGCATTACTACCGTTGCGCATTTATAGTATTCTCGTGTCAGTTAACATTATATGTCCTATCTTTTAGTGTATTCCATTTACACGTGTGGTGTCCTGCCTCCTGCCTTTATATAGTTTAAGATACGAGCATCTTATGAGCATCAGACTTTCTTTAGAAGTTTCCAGCTCTATGCTGTAGGACTATACTTCACTTTCTTTCAGATAGGAGTGAAGAGTTTATTGTTATTTAGAGTAACTATATTGAAGCATCTTTTTATTGTATTAAATCTTGCAGTGATTTAATTGATCTTTCCATAGATTCCCTTTTATGCATTTTAACGTAACTTGCATCTTGTTTGTTATCAGGCTATACCAGTGTGGGTTAGGCTGAAGTAGAGTACATTTATGCCCAGTTAAGGATACCCCATTATCGCAGATTAACTCTGGAGGGTATAGGTGTTTTTGTTCGCCGGCATGTAAGTTCGAGGGTTTGGATCTAGCGTACCGTTGTTGCATAGTGCCCTATTACTAGTCCAATCATTAAGTGTCCTTGTTTTATTCGTAGCCCCGGTCGTAACACCCCCAAAAGCCGACTTCTCGATACTCTGTGGAATTATATAAAACTACTCTAATAATAAGTCAAGTTTTCATATGAAGGAACCTATTTCACTACAAATGTTCATAATAGCTGAGTAATAAAGATAAGAGCCATGGGAATTAACCATATGCTGAAAACAAACTATTAGCTCGGATATAGGGGTGTTCGTAGGGAACCGTATTTTCAAGAGGAAAAGTATCACAAGGGTATAGGAAGCAAACAAAATCTATTAGTAACTAATGATCCTTGTTCATTACATTATAATAGCTCAAATGAGGTAGACTATCAGCAGTTTGACTTTAGTACAATAATGTCCTGTCACAGTACTACTGTCCCACCATGTCATATCTGTGCTGGCATAGTGCTAACAGTGTTTCAGCAAGACTCAACACTTTCCCCTGCAGCACCTATTGCAGCACACCAGTCTCAACAGTGCTAACAAGACAGTGTCATAACAAGACTTTACTGCATAGGATGGCTGTTAGTCGAAAGAAACACACAAAAAAGTAAAGAAGAATGAGGAGAGCGAGAGAGAGAGATAGAGATAGAGAGAGAGAGAGAGAGAGAGCGCAAACACGGTAGGAGATCCTGGGATGGGGAAGGGAGTGGGGGGAAGATGGCAGAAGCAAAGTTGAGAGGAAGTTAAAGCAAATATATAGTAGGGAGAGGTGATTATGCCCCCCCCCACCCCCCCCCCCCCCACACCCACACACACACCTTGTCTCTCTCTCTCTCTTTTTCTTTCTTTCTTTCTTTTTCTTAGGGTTGCTATCTCTACTAGGATTCAGTCCTGGCCACCTCGCAGGGATCGTAAGATCTGTGTGGCCAGTGTATCTATGTAAATATATGTAAAACAAAAATCTCTCTCTCTCTCTCTCCTTTCTCCCATGCCCTCCTCGTTTCCATCTTTATCCTCTACCATCCCTTCTTCTTTCCTTCCTATTTCCCTTCTACTCAACTCTTTTTCTTCTCCCTACTTCCTTCCTTCCAAAATAAGTGAAGTCAAACTATGCACAGGAAAGAAAGGATGCAAAGGCAGGAAGATACGGAGGTAAGACAGAAGGAGAATATTTAAGGAATGATTGAAAGACAGAGCTGAACTAAGGACAAAGAAATAATAGGAGGATAAATAATCGGCAAAATGGAGAGGAAACGAAGAAAATTAGGACAGCAACACTCAAGGAAGGTAATGTAGGGAAGAAATACAAGGAAAGAAGAAGAAAAACACACGACTAGAAACGAAATCAGCAAACAAGGACAGATAATTGGAAAATACAAGAGAGAACAAGGAAAGAACGCAAGAGAGAAGAAAATAAATTAAGAATGAAGAAAAACAGAAAAGAAATCTAAAAACAAGAGCAAAATATAGAAAATGTGAAATGAAGTCGAAAAAAAAACCAATTGCTAAAGAAGAAAATTTGGAAAGAAAACGGGAACAGAACACAGGGTGAGAGCTGGCATTAGTGTAGAGGATTCCAATAATTAGGTAGAGTGTTAGTAACTATATTAGGAGAGGGAGGGAGAGAGGGTGGAGGTGGGGAGGGAGAGGGAAAGGAGGAGGGGAGGGAGCAAGAGGAGGGGGATAGAGAAGAGAGGGAAGGAGGAAAAGGAGGAGAAGAAGGAAGGGGAAGAGGTGTAAGGAGAGAGAGAGATAATTACACATTTGAAAATATAAACTTAAAAGGGGAGGCTGAACCTTACACCCCCAAGTCAGCCTGTATAAGAGATAGAGTTTCTGGCATTATACCATCTTATTACATATGGTAATATTAAGACTCGATGAAAAAATCAGATCTCTATGTGCGTGCGCGTGAGCGCAAAATTTAATAAAATTTCATTGCACTTTCGTAAAATCATCTAGTCACTCAAAATTGTTCAAATTTCCCGCAATTTTTGCATGGCATAGCATACAAGCATCCCCTACAACGTAGCGTTTAAATATACCCCTATTGAATAATAGAAAGTGCTGAAATAAATATATTACATTATCATCTTTGGGTTACAGCTGATTTGACTCCAAAAAGGTCAAAACTCGGACATTTTCGGCAAATCGGCATTTATTTAAATGGACAGGCCTTCCTATGTACCCCTATGTACTCTATTTAGAAGGGGAATGCATTTGAGCAATAGATAAAAATATAGATTGACTCGTAAGTGCAAAAAAATGATACCAAACCACACAAATTCTTAGATTTTCATGACTAAATTATTTTTGGGGCAGAGAAAACAGTTTGTCCTCCTTAGCTTCCGTTTTCTATCATAGCGCGCACATAGAAGATCGAGAGTTATGGCAAACTAAACAAAATTTTCGTCAGGGGTTGCCCTCACTGATTTGTTTTGAGAATTTTTACCAAAATCAATGATTTTTGGGACCCCCCAAGGGGGCCCTAGGGATATCATATGGGTGTTTATGCCCTCATATGATCATTTCTATTGCTTACAGCAGCCATTTTAGACTACAGACACAAAACAAATTTTTGTGTGGCTGAAAGAAAAAAAAAACAAAAATTCGGGAGTCGAGGTCGAACCCCCGGCCCGGGGGGTTATGGATGCGATATGTTTTTGTGTTCCTTCCTATGCTATTCTCCTATGTTGAAAGAAGCATTATAGAACAAAAACACAATAATTAGAAATGTTGATGTCTGGGCTCAGAACAGGGTTCAGCCTCCCATAGGAATAATATACTAGTACAAAGATAAATGCAGAACGAAGAGAACATTTGCTGCGAGTTAACCCTTAAAGAGCAGTATGGTCTGGAGATGTTCCTGCAGCATGCCCCGGGTAATATCCTGAAACATTTTGCCCCTTGAAAGTAAGTGTCGGGGTAGACATGTACTTTGAGGTTGCCTAGGTTACTATAGTCTATTCGCTGTAAGTAAGCGAGAAATCATGACCTCTAACCTCTGTAACTCAATAATGACTAGAGTAATCGTGCTAATAGTTCTACCATTTTGGAAGAGTCAGTCAAAGAATAGATGTGGAAATTTACAACCAATTTGCACTAGCCCCTTTTGAGTTACAGAGGATAGAGGTTATGATTTCTCGCCTACTTACAGCTAATAGACTATAGGACACGGCCGGGTCCTATCGAAAAATGTACAAATTTAGCCTGCTGACAAAAACATTAAAACAAAATGTGCTGGCTCGCTACCGCTCGCCAAGATAAAATCAACACCTGGATGGGGATAAACATCTTAAAACAGTAGGCTGAATGGGGCCAAATGAATACAACCAAGAGAGAGAGAGAAAATAACGAGATGGGCTCCCTTAAAGCTACTGGTTGAAATGTCTACTGGTTGAGTTAACCGAACACCGTTATAAATATTAGCATTATCTATATAATTATGCATATTCATATAATATACTGTATGTCTGTTTGTGTCCCTCCACTTCCCAAACCTTTGGGACTATCGAGATGAGACTTGGCATTGGTACTCATGGGGTCCCATGATTGATTTTAGACAAAACACAAATCTGAAGATAAGTATTAACCCTAACAGTACCAGCGACGTCTTTTTGTTTTTATTTGAGCTGCATTTAGACGATTTTATGAAGCTTAGGAAGGATATATGGCAGCTAAAGGGATTAATTGAGATAGTCTGTAGCCTTTGAACGGGTAGACATCCTTCCTAAGCCGAATAAACCCGTCTAATAGTTGCCAGAATACAGTGGAAAGGACGGCATCGGTACTGCAAGAGTTAACAATATATTTCATCACACAAGCTTTACTGGAGTGGTCCTGTCACCCCCAGTACACTTTACTAAACATAGGGTACAAAATGGGTATGAAGAACATATATAAGATTATTGGGTATATTGATAGTGATTTACCTCTCGAATTATAACAGGGACTACTCTTATCCCTCACAGGGTACGGGTACCTTACTTAATAAATTATGTAAATAGACTACATAATAATACTGGAGCTACTAAAGTTAAACTATAAACACTAAGCCAATGCGATAGGCCTGAATATAACGGGTATAATGTCACAACTAATATATATTTTATAAACACATCATTGGTAAACAGAAAAATACTTGTTAGGCAAATCCGCGATTTAAGGTGGCCCACCTCGCTTTTTTTTTGTCTCCCTCTCTCTTTGGCTTGTATATATTTGGCCCCATTCAGCCTACTGTTCTAAGACATTTACCCCCATCCAGGTGTCAATATTTTCCTGGCGAGCGGTAGCGAGCCAGCATATATATATATTTGTTTTGACAGCAAGCTAAATTTGTAAATTTTTCGATAGAAAAATTTCTCCGGCGAAGCCGGATTTCTCCATACAGTGATGGCTCGCTAGCGCTCGCCAGGATGAAATCGACACCTGGATGGGGATAAACGTCTTAAAACAGTTGGCTGAATGGGGCCGAATGGATACAAGTCAGAGAAAGAGAGAAAAGGAGAGAAAGAGAAAAAATATAGACATTCCCCGTCTCTCCATCATCGTTTCATTTATAGTTCCCACTTTCCAGTATCACTAGTAATCACACTCGCGCGCAAATACCTATAATATCCTCAAACCATCACACACGCACATGTCTAAAAATACTGTGAAACCCAACCAAACACAAACACTCAACTGAAATCCAACCTGCCATCCCTTCCACACACACACACACACACACACACACACAAACATACACACCACACACTCACATACGCACACACACACACACCACACACACACACACACACACACACACACACACACACACACACACACACACACACACACACACACACACACACACACACACACACACACACACACACACACACACACACACACACACACACACACACACACACACACACACACACACACAAACATACACACCACACACTCACATACGCACACACACACACACACACACACACACACACACACACACACACACACACACACACACACACACACACACACACACACACACACACACACACACACACACACACCTCAAAATACTTCTAACCCCAACCGGACACAAACTCCAACAAAAACACTCACAAACGTCGAAAAGTTTTTGCCACTCGAAAAATCAGCGAAGCTAACTTTTTTTTGTTACGTGCACTTGACTTTTTAATGGTTCGTACTGTTAGGAGTTCATTAATTTGGGACTTTTTTTTTACTTCTATTAATTAGGTTAAATGGTATATAAAATCGTGTATGTATTTTACCAAAAAATCTATTGGATAAATTAATATTCAATGTCAATGTTGTATTTGTATGTGTAACAATTGTTTGAAGATATAATGCGTTGGTTTCCACATGGGTATGAAACCATTCAAATGCAGACGACTCTACTTTACACCACTCAATTAGTTTTCCAGAACGCCCCAGCCAGCAGTCCCTCAAAAGTAAACGTAATGAAGCCATACAATGCTTATCTTCTGATCTAGCTACTATTTCCAATTGGGGTAGAGAAAACCTTGTTACATTTAATGCTTCCAAAACTCAATTTATCCACCTGACTACCCGTCAGAGGACTATCCCTTATTCTTCAACAATACAAAAATCAACCCTTCATCTTCCCTCAATGTTCTCGGTGTCTCTTTTTCTTCTGCTCTCACTTGGAAAGACCATATTACCAATCTCGCTAAGGCAGCCTCCCAGAAGCTGGGTGTGCTCAACCGCCTCAAGGGGTTCTTTACCCCTGCTCAGCTACTTGCTCTGTACACGGGCACAGTGCGTCCTTGTATAGAGTATTGTTCACATGTGTGGGGAGGATCCTCTCACACCGCACTCCTAGATAAAGTAGAAAGGAAAGCTTTTCGTATCATTAACTCCCGTCCACTCACCAATTCTCTGTAATCTCTCTCTCTTCGCCACAATGTTGCATCTCTCTCACTATTCTATCGCCACTACAATAATCAGTGTTCCTCGAAGCTTTCCCAGTGTATACCACCTCCTCTACGTAGGGTACGTAGTACCCGCCTTGCAACACAATCCCACCCATACTATGTGCAACTCTCCAACCCAAGAGTGAAACGCTATTCTCAGAATTTCTTCTATTCAACTGCTGAGCTCTGGAACTCTCTCCCTCTTCCTATGACTTAAATTGCTTCAAACTCTGTGTGTCCAGGCATTTTTAGCTCGAACGTCCCTTGATTTCGGCCCTGTCACTCTTTGAAATCTGGGGGAGGCACTCGCTGCAGGTAAATATGCCTTTTGTCTCCCTCATTCACCTAGAAAAAAACAAAATTAGCTTACAGATTTCATGAAAAGGTTCAAAAGAGATGCACTAATATTCCTTGGTACTACGAATGTAAACAATACCACCAGTACAGGTCTATTATATGATTTGTAGATTATTTGTCTTAAATATACCAGTTATACCAATACACCTCTCTCTCTCTCTCACTCACTCTCACACACTCTCTCAGATCTCTCTCGGCTTTTTAGCCGGAGGGTGGGGAGAGACCCTTCTACTTTGCTGTCCTTTTCTTCTACTATAAACTGTCCCTGTCTAGTAGTAGTTAGCCCGGACCACCTAGTAGGGACCGCAAGATCTGTGTGGTCTGAGTATATGTGTAACTCTGTGTAACACTCTCTCTCTCACCCACTTGGTAGATGGGGTCACGAGAATAATTAAATCAAGAACCATTTTCATTCATCACCATCCGTGTCTCTCGACTCCCGCAGCTACTACTACTCTTAATATTATTTACTCTGTTAATACTACTACTACTACTACTACTACTAATACTACTAAGACTAAGAATAATAAGAAGAATGTTTTCAATTTACTCCTACCATCCCTTTTAATATCAATACTTAATAAAACTCACATTAAATACAAAACAGAACCAAAACACCATCCCTACCATAATATTACCACCAGTACAACCCACACTAACACCATCCCTACCATAATATTACCACCAGTACAACCCACACTAACACTATCCCTACCATAATATTACCACCAGTACAACCCACACTAACACCATCACTACCACCATAATATTACCACCACCAGTACAACTCACACTAACACCATCACTACTACCACCATAATATTACCACCAGTACAACCCACACTAACACCATCCCTACCATAATATTACCACCAGTACAACCCACACTAACACCATCACTACCACCACCATAATATTACCACCACCAGTACAACCCACACTAACACCATCCCTACCATAATATTACCACCACCAGTACAACCCACACAAACACCATCACCACCACCACCATAATATTACCACCAGTACAACCCACACTAACACCATCACTACCACCACCATAATATTACCACCAGTACAACCCACACTACCACCATCATAATATTACCAGCACCAGTAAAACCCACACTAACACCACCCCTACCATAATATTACCACCACCAGTACAACCCACACTAACACCATCCCTACCATAATATTACCACCAGTATAACCCACACTAACACCATCACCATCACCACCATAATATTACCACCAGTACAACCCACACTAACACCATCACTACCACCACCATAATATTACCACCACCAGTACAACCCACACTAACACCATCCCTACCATAATATTACCACCATTACAACCCACACTAACACCATCACTACCACCACCATAATATTACCACCACCAGTACAACCCACACTAACACCATCCCTACCATAATATTACCACCATTACAACCCACACTAACACCATCACTACCACCACCAGAATATTACCACCACCAGTACAACCCACACTAACACCATCACCACCACCACCATAATATTACCACCAGTACAACCCACACTAACACCATCACTACCACCACCATAATATTACCACCACCAGTACAACCCACACTAACACCATCACCACCACCACCATAATATTACCACCAGTACAACCCACACTAACACCATCACTACCACCACCATAATATTACCACCACCAGTACAACCCACACTAACACCATCACTACCATAACATTACCACCACCAGTACAACCCACACTAACACCATCACTACCACCACCATAATATTACCACCACCAGAACAACCCACACTAACACCATCACTACCATAACATTACCACCACCAGTACAACCCACACTAACACCATCACCACCATAATATTACCACCACCAGTACAATCCACACTAACACCACCACCACCATAATATTACCACCACCAGTACAACCAACACCAATACCACCACAATATTACCACCACCAGTACAGTCCACACTAACACCATCACCACCATAATATTACCACCAGTACAACCCCCACTAACACCATCACCACCATAATATTACCACCACCAGTACAACCCACACTAACACCATCACCACCATAATATTACCACCAGTACAACCCACACTAACACCATCACCACCATAATATTACCACCACCAGTACAACCCAAACTAACACCATCATCACCATAATATTACCACCACCAGTACAACCCAAACTAACACCATCACCACCATAATATTACCACCACCAGTACAACCCCCACTAACACCATCACCACCATAATATTACCACCAGTACAACCCACACTAACACTATCACTACCACCTCCATAATATTACCACCACCAGTACAACACACACTAATACCATCACCATCATAATATTACCACCACCAGTACAACCCACACAAACACCATCACCACCATAATATTACCACCACCAGTACAACCCCAACTAACACCATCACCACCACCACCATAATATTACCACCACCAGTACAACCCACACTAACACCATCACCACCATAATATTACCACCACCAGTACAACCCACACTAACACTATCACCACCACCACCATAATATTACCACCACCAGTACAACCCACACTAACACCATCACCACCACCACCATAATATTACCACCACCAGTACAACCCCCACTAACACCACCACCACCACAATATTACCACCACCAGTACAACCCACACTAACACCATCACCACCATAATATTACCACCACCAGTACAACCCACACAAACACCACCACCACCAGTACAACCCACACTAACACCATCACCACCATAATATTACCACCACCAGTATAACACACACTAACACCATCACCACCATAATATTACCACCACCAGTACAACCAACACCAACACCACCACAATATTACCACCACCAGTACAATCCACACTAACACCATCACCACCATAATATTACCACCAGTACAACCCACACTAACACCATCACCACCATAATATTACCACCACCAGTACAACACACACTAACACCATCACCACCATAATATTACCACCACCAATACAACCCACACTAACACCATCACCACCATAATATTACCACCACCAGTACAACACACACTAACACCATCACCACCATAATATTACCACCACCAGTACAACCCACACTAACACCATCACCACCATAATATTACCACCACCAGTACAACACACACTAACACCATCACCACCATAATATTACCACCACCAGTACAACCCACACTAACACCATCACCACCATATATTACCACCCAGTACAACAACACTAACACCATCACCACCATAATCACCACCACTGCTGCCACAACCAACAACACTAACACCATCACCACCACAATATTACCACCACCAGTACAACCCACACTAACACCATCACCACCATAATATTACCACCACCGGTACAACACACACTAACACCATCACCACCATAATATTACCACCACCAGTACAACCCACACTAACACCATCACCACCATAATATTACCACCACCAGTACAACCCACACTAACACCATCACCACCACAATATTACCACCACCAGTACAACCCACACTAACACCATCACCACCATAATATTACCACCACCAGTACAACCCACACTAACACCATCACCACCACAATATTACCACCACCAGTACAACCCCCACTAACACCATCACCACCAAAATATTACCACCACCAGTATAACCCACACTAACACCATCACCATAATATTACCACCACCAGTACAACCCACACTAACACCATCACCACCATAATATTACCACCACCAGTACAAACCAAACTAACACCATCACCACCACAATATTACCACCACCAGTACAAACCACACTAACATCATCACCACCATAATATTAACACCACCAGTACAACCCAAACTAACACCACCACTACCAACACCACCACCACCATATCATACCACTACAACCCCAACCCACACCACCACTACCAACACCACCACCCCACCACCATATCATACCACTACAACCTAAATTAACACCACCACTACCAACAACACCACCACCAACACCACTACTATATCATATCAGTACAACCCAAACTAACACCACCACTACCAACAACACCACCACCAACACCACTACTATATCATATCAGTACAACCCAAACTAACACCACCACTACCAACAACACCACCACCAACACCACTACTATATCATATCAGTACAACCCAAACTAACACCACCACTGCCAACAACACCACCACCACCATATCATACCACTACAACCTAATCTAACACCACCACTACCAGCATCACCACCATATCATACCACTATAAGCCAAACTAACACCACCACTACCAACACCACCACCAACATCATCACCACCATATCATACCCCTACAACCCAAACTAACACCACCACTACCAATAACACCACCACCACTATATCATACCACTACAACCCAATCTAACACCACCACCATATCATACCACTAAAAGCCAAACTAACACCACCACTGCCAACACCACCAGCATCACCACCATATCATACCACTACAACCCCAGCTAACACCACCACCAACAGCTACACCACCATGATAGCAAAATACTACAACCCAAAACATCGCCAACAACGTCAGAATTACCAAAACACTATCAATATCATAAATAATAAATACAATAAATACATTAATGCCGAACAACCCCCAAAGCAAAATCAACAAAACCTAAAACAAAAACATAGAAAAAGAACTACACTCTATAAAGAACCAACACACCCGAAAACAAGGTCAAAACCCAATATACAAAATAAACTCAAAACAACAACATATAATATAACCGGTACAACAAAACCTGAAACTAAAACAACATAAAACAAAAACAAAACATACGACACCCAAAATAAAAACAATAAAGCCCAAAATAAAAATAACAAAACCTAAACCAAAACAAGACGCCACCAACCCGGAACTTTAGTTCCGGGTTAAGGGGGGATGGGCCGGTTTTCTGCATCACTTTCTCCTTCATGTTTAGCCCCATTAGTTTTCAGATGTTGAGATGTTTGGCTCATTAGTTAGTCGATTTTAAGACCTATCGCCCCAGTTCTTCGTCAATATTTAGACCTTTCGTGCTATTTAGGTGTCGATTTTTTCCCTGGCGAACGATAGTGAGCCTGTAATGTTGAAAGAACCGGCCTTCGGCCGGGAAATTGTTCTACCGAAAAATGTACAAATTAATCTAGAAGGGGATTCTAATTGATGTTTTTCTTTTTAATTTGATGGAGGTTTAGGGATGAAACTAGAAAAATAATGAATACATGCAAAAATCCACCCAAAAGTGAACCATCCGCCGTTAGAACAATAGTTACTACAAACTTTTGGATGTCCCGGAAAATGAATAAGAAGAAGGCCGTGTACGGACGCGCTAATAAATCATGTCCCAACTGTCATTATGTTTGGCTTGCTTTGTGCTGTATTAATGTCGGTCAGATGTTGAATTGGGCGGGTTAGTGTAGAAACGTGTTTGTTGGCCTATATTTCCCTCGATATGAAGAAATGAAGCTTAGATATTGCTGAACCCAAATATTGACCAAAACATACTTGGTGCCGAGACATCACTTATTAGCGCGATTGTACATGATGGTGAGGACAACGTCTTTGCAGCACAATGATGCCTATATTCGTCTTTTTCCGACTTTTATTAAGGGTTAATTAATATTAAGCTTTTACCCACTTGAAATATATACCGATAGGTCGACCGTACGCATAAATAACAATTTTGGTATTTGGAAAAAGAGGAAGGTTAAGACGAAAAGCGAAATCATACTGAGAATAGTCAAGTGAAATAATAAACGCCTCAGTATCATAGAAGGAAGTATAAGGCAGGTATTGAAATAATTGAACGCATTAACACATTCGTTACCGGTGACGTCCTGTCATCATATTCCATCAACTAGTAGATGATTATATTCAGTTTAGGAAGGACCTCTAACAATTACAAGGCGACATATAATCCCAACTAATCTTTTTAGCTACCACAGATCCTTTTTAAGCTGCATAAAATCATCTACATAGAGATAGAATGAACAAAGTAGACGTCGTCGGTACAGAAGGGATTAATTCCATCTACGAACATTTAAAGTCAAACTTTGAACACATTAGTATGATCGAGAAATGTGTTGAACTGTGTTAAAAGACGGTACGGTACATAATATCAATATGTCAGAGCTACTGCTACTTGTAAGAGTTTCAAACTCTAGCTCCCAATCATTGGACACAGAGAGGAATTCATTATTTTACAGTCGCCTGTAACGATAACTTGTACACATTTTATTGATTTGTTTTTCAAACGACGATGTAATAACTTGAAATGCATAGATAGAGCCCGTGTTATCCGTAAATCAGTGTTCACTGTATTAAGTTTATCATAAATGTATATCTAGGTACACCCATCTTATATATATATATATATATATATATATATATATATATATATATACACACGGTTCTGTTGAGATTCAAATAAGAGCAATATAAAGTGTCTTTCTCACATTATCTGGATCATACAAGCCCACTGTTCCAGTCCTTTAATCTGTTGACTATACCTGGAATATATGCATTTTCCAACGTAAAATTATGTATGAATTCATGAATAATTACCTACCTCCAGGATTTAATAACATGCTCATACAACACTTGTGACGTTCACTCATGTGGAAGTAGATACAATTATTTGTTTGTTCCCGTTCAACTGTGGAATTGTATAATTGACAACTTAAGTTATGACAGTTCCTTTGTTGTATACGAGCGCAAATTATACATTGTATTAATATATAATCGGTTAGACATCGCTTAATTTCTGGTACACTGGCAACTTTTCGTATTATCAACACAATGTTGTTTAATTTCAAACTTACTTGTCATTCTGCTATACACCATGCAATCGCACTTTGTGTCATAACACTAATGTTATTATGTAACCAGGAATGACATAATTTTGCTATGAAATATCTTTGGTCAGTGTTCAGCCATGACTCAATTATCCCCATTATGTCAAAAAATTTAATTGAGTGCTATTCCTTCTAGATCTGAAAATGTGTAGCATATACTATGAACATAATATTATACAAAAAAAAAAAAAAAAAAAATTAGAAAATTCATTGTGATAATGAGTTGCATAATTTATCTCGTTACTGATATGTCTTATGTTGACTCTCATGACTGCCCCCGACCAGCTGCGTTTTATGTATTTATTTATTTATTTATTTATTTATTTATTTATTTATTTATTTATTTTTGGTAAATGCTTGAGCTGCATCAAATAAAATATGTTCTAGACGAGCTTAACTCACTTGGTTTAGGTGAATATCATCTTATGCATACAGCTATGGTTTACGGTAGAAATTGTCCAAAGCATTAATGTATCAAATTCTTTCTTCTGAGCACTGATTCTTTAGACAACTACAGTATATAGGTTGAAGGCCCTGTTGAGGATTTTCTTTTCTGTTGCCATTCTAGAGAGGACGCCTGATACAATTATATTGTTTGATTTGGTCTTGTATTATATGACCTTCAACTAGTAATTTTCCAACAATTTTTCTGACCTTGTCATTTGTTCCGGCATGGATAAGGTAACAATATTGTTTGAAACCTGAGAAGTGACCTCGGTGATGGCAGCAGTGACATCATCCAAGCCTCGCCTAAAATGCAGAAACGTGTCCGAGCCTTAGGTGAGAGAGAGAGAGAGAACGAGAGAGAGAGAGGGAATATTCAGTATTTCAGAGACCAGACGGTACATTCCGGGGAGATACTTGAAGTGGAAGGAGTGAGATTATTTAGTGCACTACACTCATTACAGAGTGTGCAAAGTACTATCTACTCTCTTATAGAACTGCTCTACTCAAGAACTGTTTACAACTTACAAGGGAAGTTTGTTTCAGGTAGAACATATCGTATATGTGCAAAAGCTTCCACAAATACTAATGCTGATCTTTTTAAATTCTAATTTCCAGCCATGGCTGCGTGTTGTATTCAAATTCAGGTAAAACATTTTGCTATGATCCATATTGTCAAACCAATTAGGTATCTTAAAAACTCCAATGTGCTATCCTCGTATTCTGCGTGATTCCAACATAAAGAGATCATGAGCTCTCCTTATAGCTCAGTCTTCTAATCGATGGAAAGAGCTTTGTAGCCTTAGCTACAGAGCCCTAGCCCTAGAGAGAGAGAGACAGAGAGAGAATTGAATAGGTACAAATATAACAAAACAAAACAAAGTAAAACATAGAACAAAGAAAAAGATAGACAATGTATGCATCTATATGAAATATATAAAGTAAAAGTACAAATAGAAAAAAACACAATCACCGAAAAGATACAGAAAAACCAACAAATAAAACAATCATATAAGACACCTGGACAAAACATTATAAAACAACATCTGGCCTCCCTCACCCTCACTGTGTCCAGATCCGCTTGTATGAAAATAAAACGGTAGACAGGCAGACGGTGACGGGGGAAAGAGAGAGAAAACGTAAAGATAAGATATAAGAGAAAATAGCTGCGGAAGAAAACGAAGACGAAAACAGAAAAAGGGAAGAAGAAGAAGAAAAGACGAAAAAAAAACACTTGACGATGATGAACAAATAAGCAAAAAGAATAATGCATAACTGACACACACACACACACACACACACACACACACACACACACACACACACACACACACACACCTCCCCGTGGCGTAACTGATAGCGCGTCTGGCTCACAACCAGAAGGTCCTGGGTTCGAGACCCGGGCGGGGAAGAGACATTTGGGCAAGTCTCCTAACGGTGTAGCCTCTGTTCACCTAGCAGTATAAATAGGAACCTGGTATAAGTGGACGAAGTTGTGAAGTCCCATCTGGGGTTGGTGATCGGTTACAAGGTGAGATGGGTATCGTACTGGTCAACCTAAGCTACTGGTCAACTTAAGCCTTCGGGTGAGACTGGTACCGTAGTGAGAATGGTACCGTACAGATTAACCCTAAGCCTTCGTTTCCAGATGTCGCCAAGTGGCTAAAATACAGACTACACACACATCCACAGCCATTCCAACGATACACAAACACTTAACATGCATTTCACGCAATACATTCCCAGTTAAGGAGGCGCGATAATAATGAGCTTAGCTCGCATTGCGTGGATTCCCCTTGACGAACAAGCAAGTGAATAACACACATAAAATGAAGAAAGATACTGCCACAACAAATAAAACATCTTGCCTCCTTCACCTTGACAATTCTTGATCGGCTTATAAGAAGAGGAGAGAGAGAGATGGACCAACAGTGAGGGGAGAGAGAGAAGAACACTAAAGCCGGTATCACACGAGCGCTTTTCCCCTCAACACTGGTCTGGCAGCTTATGAGGTCAACATTTCCAATATTTCGGTGACCTAAATTCATCTACCAACAGTCTAGTTTCCGATACCAGTGCAACATATTCCAAAAATGTTGCCAGAATAATCTTCATCATCGAATGTTGACTATAACAGCTCTCGTGTGATACCGGCTTAAGGAAGGAATAGAGGGAGAAAAATACTATGTTTAGGAATAAAGTAAAGGAGGAGGAATGGGGTAGGTTTAACAGGGGAAATATAGGACGAGAATTAGAGGGAGGTAGACAAATAGACATGAATAGGGGAGGTGTAACAAAGCTAATGACACAAAGACTAAGCCCCCCCCCCCCTCCCACACACATACACATACAACCGATTATTATTATTATTAGTAGTAGTAGTAGTATCATTATACACTATAATTTACATATATATCAAGTGGGGAGAAGAAGCAGATGGACGGTGAGGGAAGAAGAACAAGAGAACAAAGGAAAATACTAAGAAAAATAAGAAAGAGAAGGACAGGTTAAACAAAAAGTAGAAAACCCAGAGAGAACAAAAACAAAATCGTAAAGCAAGTCACAGAGAGAAAGAGAGAGAGAGAGAGATTTCCTAAAACGCATACATACACACAGATGCACAAAATAATCAAATAAAAACAGGCTCTAGCCTCTCTCACCCTGACCATTCCTTGATCCTCTTATATCAGGGACAGATACACAGGTGGTGAGGGAAGAGGAAGGAAGGCAATAACGAAAAATAAAACTGTAGGAGAAAGAGAGAAGAGGAGGAGGAAAGAAAGACGAGACGGGTAAGTGGACGGGAAGAGGTGAGAAAATCATAACAAAATATCTATCTATCTATCTATCTATCTATCTATCCATCTATCCATCTACCTATCTATCTATCTATCCATCTATCTACCTATCTATCAATTGCCAGACACCTTTGATACCCGAGGGGGTATTCACGAACACATCTCCTCCATCAAGGCAATTCGTTCGTTGCTGTAGCTTGTTTCTGGTGTTGGTAATTCTCACCCGTCCATTGTTGTGTGTAGTGTGTGTGTGTGTGTATGTGTGTGGAGTGTTGGTGTACTGTTTTTTGTTTTTGTGTTTTTTTCTTTCTATTAATTCATGTATTCCTCTATTTCTTAGTTTTCTCCCTAGACCTCCATCAATCTTAGAAAAACACCCCCTAGACCCCCCTTCAAGATAAATTTGTACATTTTTCGGTAGACAAATGTCCCGGCCGAAGGCCGCTTCCTCTTAAAATTTCAGGCTCGCTATCGCTCGCCAAGAAATAATCAACACCTAATTGGCACGAAAGGTCTTAAACTTGACAACGAAATGGGGCGAAAGGTGTTAAAAACGCCAAACTAATGGGCTGAATGTTTTATAATCTCAAAACAATTGGGACTTAACACTAGGGAGAAAGGGGACCAGAAAAACGACCCTCTCCCCTTAACCTCAGCCGTCCATCAGCCTCACCTTAAAGTGGCTGTGGTTGTGAATGTAGCCTGTAACCAGTGTAATAGTTCCATCATGATGGCCAGGTGCTAGCATTAACAATGTAATTGCGACACTGTTCTCCTGCACCTCTGATCTCAGTTATTGCGGAGATGGGTGGGAAGTCTAGGGGATTGAGTGTTAAATAACAACCCGCCCAGTAAGGGATCGAACCCGTGCCTCTCACGTAGGATTTTTCGAACTCAAGCGCCTACTCCATGCTGGCTATATATGAATAATAATACATTATATGAAAATATTCAAGAACATGGTAATCATAGAGAAAATCAATCAATAATAATTATTTTTCAATATACATGACAGCATATACATTTATGATTAAGGTTTATGATTACAGTTATTATATTTATGATACATTACGAATTAATAGAAATATTTAGCAGTAAGTAAATTAGCTTACATAAATGCACATAATAGTTGCTATAGTAATAATAACATAGATAGTATGTGAATTCACTGACTAACCCACACATATAGTAAGAGTAAATAACAATGCTATAAGATTTGACCTTCGAATAACAGAGAGGGTATTGGAAAGAAAATGAGAAAGGATGAAGAGAATGTGGACAGAGAGAGAGAGAGAGAGAGAGAGAGAGAGAGAGAGAGAGAGAGAGAGAGAGAGAGAGAGAGAGAGAGAGAGAGAGAGAGACGCTATATAAATTAAGGATGTTGTGATTTCCGAGTGATGAAGTGAGGGGACTGTGCCTGGCCTAGAAAGCAAAGTCGCAGGGAGGAAAAGACAACAAAATATAAGCAAAAGACATGTAAATTATATACATAGACACCGCATATAATCAATGGATTCTGGTAAAAAGTGTTAACGCCTTACGAGCGGGCCCGTCAGTAACTTGTACTACCCGCCAAGCGGGTGGTTTTACCCTAAACGACCTAGTTTCTGTGCTCTTTTTCATGAATAAACAAGAGCCAGAGCGTAATACAATTATGTATCCCTGAAAGGGCGATAATTGAGCTTTCCAATGACACCAGAACCATCCTTCTACAACCACGCGTTCTCTTGCAACGATCGTGCAAGATGAAGGAAAAATCCCTAAAATACGGTAATTTCTTTACATAATTCCCTGTGTAGCGAGGCAGTGAGTGTGGGTGTGTGTGGAGGTGGGCCCAGTGCTGGCGTGTGAGCCGTGCCGAACGGTCAGAGCCGACCTACGCTCCTCCCACCGCTCGTCTCTCTCTCTGAGCCAAATATTGCTCAAAATTGCACACCGCCTGAAGTCGGTCCCCGCCACATAGTCCTTTCTTCTCTAGACCGACTTAAGTCCGGCGGCTTTTTTTCTCTTTCTCTCCCTCTCTCTTTGGCTTGTATCCATTCGGCCCCATTCAGCCTACTGTTTTAAGACGTTTACCCCCACCCAGGTGTCAACATTTTCCTGGCGAGCGGTAGCGAGCCAGCATATATATATTTTTGTTTTGACAGCAAGCTAAATTTGTACATTTTTCGATAGAAAAATTTCTCCGGCGAAGCCGGATTTCTCCAAACAATGCTGGCTCGCTCTCGCTCGCTAGGAAAAAATCGACTCCAGGATGAGGATAAACGTCTTAAAACAGTTGGCTGAATAGGGCCGAATGGATACAAGCCAGGGAAAGAGAGAAAAGGAGAGAAAGATAAAAACAAAGCCAGTGACCCCCCTTAAGGCTTTGACAGGTACTCATTTTCATTCTAAGTATATAGACAGGTACATAGAGATAGATAGAAAGATAAAGACAGGCTAGAAGATATATAATGGCGTCAGACACTGGATAGACAGACAGATAGAAGGTGAGATCCAACCAAATAAAACAAAAGTTAAATGATACTAAACAGATTGAAGCCTGTAACAGTCAACTCCCTCTCAATCTGGAAGTACGGTATTGCATATTCATTCTTGCGTTTTGGCTAGCACATGACAATGAAATAATGTAATCGCTAGATTACTGATTTTCCCAGTATTTCTTCTTCTCAAAAAGTGAGCTCTGGAACTCTCTCCCTGAATCTGTCTTTCCTGCATCCTATGACTTAAACTACTTCAGTCTCCGTGCGTCCAAACATATTGACTCTAGCGTACCTTGAATTTGGCTTCATGGCATGCTTTTAACTTTTGGTGGGATACTTGTTACAGTCAACTTTGCCTTTTGTCTCATTCATAGACTATCTATCTATTGACAGACTCAATAATTTCCGAAGAGGTGGCCACGAATGAATCGCCCCCAAACACCTCTGACGCCTGTCAGTAGACGGCCCTCCTCCCAACCAATACCGTTTTGGAATGGTGTCACGCCCAGTGCCAGGTCCTTATACACGTATATACGGATTTGCCAAGCAAAATTGGTAGCGCCGAAACTAAGCCACGCTTGCCTTCCATATTCACACCACAAACACCCTACCCTTCAAAATTCTCGTCACCACCGATCCGCCACCCTCACACCTCCCAAGCACTTTGTAAATTACATGTAACTATAAATGTATATGAATATAAGAATAAATGTAAATACAACAATATTTATCAGTGATTTTGCGTTATAAGACTTTGTGAGCATCATTAGTGTGTTTTTAAGGGATAAAGGACAAGCCCAATGCATTTCAATGATAACTAATTGAAGACAATATACAATAAAACAAAATTGTGTGTGTGTGTGTGTGGCGTATTTTGCGGACCCGTAAATCGTCTTTCGAGTGTTTATATATCCACATAACAATTGTGCATTGAAAAAGCAATTCATACTTAATGTTGATATCCTCCAAATACTCTCAAAGTGTGTTTGCACCAAAACAAAATTTTGTTTGTTTTTTTTATTTTTACAAAATGCACATTTATTTGATTTTGTGTAACCATGGTGCCTCTCGTGTGTGTATCTGCAACACACAAAATATGTGTGCAAACTAAAGGTACTCCATACTCAACAAAACACTACTTGAAATGCCTGTATTCGTCGAAACTAGACGGTGGGAGCAGTTGGAAGTTGGCCGGAATAACCAAACCTAGTGATACAGTCTATGGTATTTACTTTGATTCTTTCAACTCAGTAAATACGACATTGTCTATATATTTTCTGGCGAAAATTGACTAGGTGAGAGCTTTTTTTTACCACTATCTTTCCCTTTTAATCCAACATGATAGATTTAGCCAATTACAAAATAATGGTAAATCAGCTGGCACTGGGGGTAACACAAGGTCCATAACATGGCTGCACACTGCAGGTTAAATGAGCTGATATTTTCCATAACCTTGCTCTTCCCCACATTTACCTTCATAAGCATATACAGTAAATTATAAATAAAAACAATATCAGAGATAGTAGAACCTGTGGAGGAAAAGACAGACTTATGTAAGTGGTGTTGTGTGGAGGCTTCCTACCATAATCAAATATTGCTAAAACTTAGTCTTGTAGAAGGGCTTGCCCATGATGTAACTCATATGTATTAATATATTCAGTCAAAATGGCCAAAAAGGATAGCTTGTGTATTGCATATTTTAATTTATTTTAGAAGGGATCCTGAAAGACAGAAAGAGCAATATACTACCGCTTAGATTTGTATATGTTTTCCCAAGGTCACAGGCAAGGGGGAATCATGGGTTGTCCTCTTTGCAGGTGTACTAGGAGGGCTATGTCTCTTGTCGTAGTCGCGTTGTGGCACCTTTGTCATCTTCTTCTTCAGCTCAGCTCTCGTGGGTACTCTAGACTAGCAAGGCATTTTACCAGACAATATACATTCTGGTTCTTCGCCAGGTCCAAGTGGTATCTGTGAGTATGTCGGTGAGACATGAAAGGAATTGGGTGATGTACTGGTAGATAAACCAACCAGTGCGTCGGCAGGTCTAAGTGTTATGAATGAGTATGCTGGGGAACCGTCAGGTGGTCTAGGTGTTTTACCGATATGTAGTCTAATTGGTGTTTGGCTGGGTGGTCAAATTCAAATTCAAATTCAAATATTTATTGGTCCAAGCGAGTACGCAGGTGGAGCATCAGGTGGTCTAGGGATACCGATTGGTAGTCTAATCACTGCCTTGCTGGGTGGTCCAGGAGAGTGTTCAGGTGCAGCATCAGGTGGGCTAGGAGCTATATACCGATAGGTTGTCGAATGGTGCCTTGCTGGCTGGTCCAAGCAAGTGTGCAGGTGGAGTGTCAGTTGATCTAGGAGCTCTACTGATAGGTGGACTAATCGATGTTTTGCTGGGTGATCCAGGTGAGTGTGCAGCTAAAGCATCAAGTGGGCTAGGCACTTTGTTGACAGTTGGTCTAGTCGGTGCTTCGCTGGGTGGTCCAAGCGATTATGCAGGTGGAGGGTCAGGTTGTCTAAATACACATTCTTCGTTAGGTGGTCTAAACAACAGAGTGTTCCGAATAAGGGAGATTCCAAACAATCGCTCCAGCCATACCTGTATCATGTTTTGTCATCTCCTGCTGGTCTGGAAGGGTCGGACAAGAAGGTCATTGGAGGTCCTGTTTCTTCTGTACCTCAAGCCCCTTTGGTTCTGAACTGACAGGTAGTTGTGAGAACTTTGGCAAAGTGATAGGAATAATGGGCTTGGGGTTAGCGACACAATGGCGGCTGGGTGGTGAGTTGCGTTTCCTTTGAGGGTGGTTGGTCAGGAAAAACATATTCGGTGGGGATACTAGTTTCTTTAGGTATCACGGTTATGGCTGCCAGGTGTCCTGGGGCATTGAAAGAAATAGAATCGGCATAACAAATTCATTCAAATATATATACAAACACGGTAAATTACGTTAAGACAGGTTTAATACTGGCTATTAGAATATAAGCAAAAGCAAGCTAAAGGACATTAAGCAAAAACAATACCGATACGGTAAGATAAAATAGCAAGGTTACTTTTGGAGTACTACTGTAGTGACAACGGGTCATATCCCAAAAATATTAAAATAAAGTTAAATGATTAGATGTACAGGAAATCCAATTTAAAAAAGATAACTCGAACACAAATATAGCTTAAACAAGGAACCCACTTTCGATCAGAACGGAACATAAAAGAGACAGAACGCAAACTCTATTGGACAGCCAGATTGACACATTGGCTATTGCATATTGATAGGTCGTTGGTGATAGATGGTATGTGGAGAGAGAGAGAGAGAGAGAGAGAGAGAGAGAGAGAGAGAGAGAGAGAGAGAGAGAGAGAGAGAGAGAGAGAGAGAGACAGAGAGAGAGAGAGAGAGAGAGAGAGAGAGAATGAGAGAATGAGAGGGGTGGGGGGAACGGGGGAGAAAGAGAGAGAGACGGTAGATAACTGCTGAAAGCTCAAAAAGAGTTTGTAAGCACATTAGAGTAACTGTGTGTGAGAGAAAAACAATTACATCGAGTTAGACTGAGAGAGAAGGACACAGAAAAAAGAAAGAGTGAGTGAATGAGAGTGAGCGAGTTAAAGAGGACGAAGCCATGTGTCTGTTACCACATTACACAAACCAGGCACTCTTGACTGTTAGGTACACTATTGTCTTTTCGCTGTAAGTAGGCGATACATCATGACCTCTATCCTCTGTAACTCAACAATAGCTAGAGCAAATTGGCTGTAAAGTACCATATCTTGACTGACTCTCATCAAATGGTACGAATATTAGCTCGATTACTCTAGTCGTTGTTCCAGAGGTTAGAAGTCATAATTTTTCGCCTACTTACAGCGAATAGGCTATAGGATGCCATAGTCTCTGGCCAACTTATAAGAATTCGTGTATTCGTTATGTAATTAAAACTATCTGGATTGAGGTGTGGGTAGAACTTGCTTTTCAATCAAATGTATATTTAGTTTTGTAGTTGATGAGTAGAACATTAAATTCACAACATCGTTGCCAAAAATATACTTCCTTAACTAGAAATAGGTGAAGTCCACGTTTACGAATATCTATGAATCGCCTAGAGTCAATGGTATCCGTGTGTAGTACACACAAAATTTATTTATAATAAAAACATAGGGAGATATATTACATATACAAATATAGTGATATCAAAAGATATATAAATATATATATATAAATAGATAGGCGCACGCTATGTATAGATAAAATGTATAGATAAAATATACTGTGTATATATATATATATATATATATATATATATATATATATATATATAGATAGAGAGAGAGAGAGGGGGGGGGGGATTATGTGGATTATGTGTCCGATGCAATTATGTGTGTGTGTCTGTGTGTGTGTGTATTTATAATATGTTGTATGTGAGATATGTGTACATTTATGAAGACTATGTGTCTGTATGATACACATGATAAGCAAAGTATTGGTAAACTAAATATGCAAACTTAACCGTTTTTTGTTTTCATTGATGCATATATAAATAGCTTATATAGTATATATACAGGGAACCCTTGGCCAGCTGGAAATATTACCGACTATATATTCTTCCCACTGCACCTACTCTCCCTTCCTTCCACATTCTCATTAGCCATTGTTCTTAGTTGTCTGACGTTGTTGTTTGTTATCCTTAGTTCGGAGTAACATTCCCTACACATCTGTATCAATTGTCTGTTGTTATATGTTTTCTTTACATTTTACTCATATCACTTACGCTGCCATAATGTAAATGGAAGAGAAGTTTTAATCTAAAATATATAAAAATATATGAATTAGTCGCGTATAATGACCGTGATTTACCTGTCTATCCATGTATGTGATGGATATTAAGATACCATCTTCTATTAGCCATAGCCTTATTCTCTATACTGTCTGTATAGGGGGTTGAGAGGATACAAGAGCCAGGTGTTCATGTTTATTATTTAAGTGATCAGGTTGATATGCATATTTATTATTGTATAGGAGAAACAGAAGGATAAGGGCAACGACCATGTTCATCTTGGTAGCTTTATTTACCATATTTCGGACTATCTTGGTCCATCATCAGGCTTGGATACCGGTCCTAAAAATAAATCACTCTATTAAGAAACTAATTTAAGTTAAAATCGTGGACCATAAATGTATTAAAAACACTACGAAAGAAAAATGTGTCCCAATATAGCTAAAAACCTATACAATGTTATGCTATTAACAAGTATACTGTATAGTACTTACACATATAAACCTATACAATGTTATGCTATTAACAAGTATACTGTATAGTACTTGCACATATAAACCTATACGAAATAAATCAAGATGTCCCTGTACTTAATTTTAATTCACCTGAAATTCCCTCACTTAAGATCCACACCAGACATGTCAAAACTATTTTGCAGAATCTCTCAGTAGATAAGGCTCCTGGTCCAGATGAAATTCCTCCAATAGTACTTAGGAATTGCTCCTTGGTGCTCGCTCCTGTATTGGCAAAATTTTTCCGTCTGTGAATTTTCCGTCATGCTTCCCAGTACCCTGGAAAGAAGCAAACATCCATCCAGTTCCTAAAAAAGGTGCCTCTTCAGATCCATCAAACTACAGACCAATAGCTATAACTTCCACTCTTGGCAAAGTTTTTGAAATTATATTAAATAATCACATAATTAAGCATCTGGAGAATAATAAATTAATCAGTGATAGGCAATATGGTTTTAGACGATGTCGATCAACTGCAGACATTCTTTGCCTTCTTACGCATCAAATCAACCAAGCTACAGACCAACATGGTGAAACACATACAATAGCACTGGATATATCAAAGGCATTTGATAGAGTCTGGCATCAATCCTTATTGTCGAAGATGTCACACTACGGCCTTGCATCATTAGTTCCACTAATTTCTTCTTATCTTCATAACAGAAAAATACGTGTAATGGTAGATGGCCTTTATTCTCAATTTCACTCAATAAATGCTGGTGTTCCCCAGGGATCAGTTTTGGCCCCAACTCTGTTCCTCATTCATATCAATGATCTCATATCTACCACTCATAATCCAATACATTCCTACGCAGATGACTCAACACTCCACAGTTCCTTCACATTTACCAATTCTTTCACCCAACCCGATCTTATAAATTCAAAAATAAACACTGCAATTTCTCTGAACCAGGACCTTTCTAGAATTAATGAATGGGGACAAGAGAATCTAGTTTCCTTTAATGCACAGAAAACCAAGTACATTCAATTTTCTAACCGACAGAATCTCACTGACTCCCATATATTTTTTAATGATGTAAATATTCCCACTTCCCCTAGTATTGACATTCTCGGTGTAACATTAACTACTAACTTGAGCTGGACACATTATGTTAGAAGCATTGCTAAGAATGCCTCTAAAAAACTGGGACTCCTGTACAGAGTTCGAGAATTCTTCACTGACGAGCAGTTGGCCGTAATATATAAAAGTCATGTGCGCTCTCAGATGGATTACTGTTCACCTCTGTGGGGTGGAAGTGGAGTGGTTGCATTGAGGCAGTTGGACAAAATTCAAAATAAAGCTATTAGATTAATCAATAACCCTGCAATCACACAGGACCTTCCTACATTAGCCATACGAAGAAACGTTGCATCCCTTGCATTATTCTACAGATATTTTCACAGCAATTGTTCCGAGGAACTTGCTTCAATTGTGCCGCCTCTCCACATCTTTCCCCGTAGAACTAGGGCAGCTGAGAGCGCCCATGAATTTACACTTTCTCCTCCACAATGCAGAACTTCTGCTTATCAGAATTCATTTATCCCCAGAGCTACTACTCTTTGGAATTCACTTCCCTCGAATTGCTTTCCACAAACTTACAATCAAGAAATGTTTAAATCCAGTTGTTACAAACATTTTATGAATGGAGGATGCCTTTAGGCACATGGACCTTTTTGTTTTATCTGTGTTTTTCCTTCCTCCGTTCATTGTCTCTTTTAAAAAAAAAAAAAAAAAAAAAAAAAAAAAAAAAAAAAGTACTTACACATATAAACCTATACAATGTTATGCTATTAACAAGTATACTGTATAGTACTTACACATATAAACCTATACAATGTTATGCTATTAACAAGTATACTGTATAGTACTTACACATATAAGGGGTCAAGCGTGGGTGCGATCCTAATACAGAATGAAAACCTATGTTACCAGGGCACATATGTAATATTGAAGAGGTTACCTAATAGTAAATACTTATTCAAACAATACGACTGAAGAATAATTCGTAAGCTTCATAAATAGATCCATATCAAAAGCATAAATAAAATATATACGGTAATATATACTTAGGAGCAAACGAAATTAATTGAAACTAGAAATGCGAATTATGAAAACAATGCTTTTATGACACTAAACGAATTTAACCGCACTTTAATATAATGGAAGGGATATACATCGAACGGTAATTAAAAAATCTTAGGAAAGATTACTGGTAGTTAATGGGATAATAAAACGGTTTGTGGTGTATACATTCCATGAGGTATATACTCAGCTGGATATATCAACTCAATGGTAGCTAAAATATAATGAACACAAATTAACTGTACTGAAAGAGCTAAATCAGTCCAGTTCATTCCCATTCCCTTCCTTCCCAAATTCCCCACTTATCTTTCTTCCCACCAATCCCATTTCCTCACTATTCCGACATTCAAACCCTCCCTCCCTCCCTGCCACCATCATCCCTTCCTTCTCGCTCATTCCCTTCCCCCAGCATCCCTATCCTCTTCCCTCACCCATCCCCTTCTCCCACCATCCCTTCCTTCTCCTCCATTCCCTTCCTCATTCCATTCCCCCACCATCCTTCCTTCCCTCCATCCCCTTCCGCCTCCCTCATTCCATTCCCCCACCATCCCTTCCTTCTCCTCCATTCCCTTCCTCCCCAATCCCCTCCCTCATTCCATTCCCCCACCATCCCTTCCTTCTCCTCCATTCCCTTCCTCCCCAATCCCCTCCGCCTCCCTCATTCCATTCCCCACCATCCCTTCCTTCTCCTCCATTCCCTTTCTCCCCAATCCCCTCCGCCTCCCTCATTCCATTCCCCCACCATCCCTTCCTTCTCCTCCATTCCCTTCCTCCCCAATCCCCTCCGCCTCCCTCATTCCATTCCCCCACCATCCCTTCCTTCTCCTCCATTCCCTTCCCTCCCCAATAAACTTTCTCCTCCCTCATCCTGTTCCCCCACCATCCATTCCATCCTTCACCATCTGTTCTGCCTCCTTCACTCCCTTTCTCCCCCATCCCTTCCACCTCCCTCGTCCCGTCACTTATTATTTATTCCTCAGCCTCTTCCCATAACCATCCCTTTCCTTCTCCCACATCCACTTCCTCCCCCATTCCTTTCCGCCTCTCCCTTCCCCAGTTTCTTCCATTATCCCTTCTTCATTCATCATCCCTCCGTTCTTGCTTCCCATCTCTCCTCCCTCCTTCCCTTCCATCCCTTCCCCCATTGCCACCATCCCTCCTTTTTAATCCCTTCATTCGAAATACACATTTAAAAGGATTCCCATAATTCCCAGTTTTCCGTGTGCCTCCATTAACATACAAGCAGACTGTAAATAATGGCTGCCCTGGTCATTTATATAAAGATAAATTATGGAGCCTCAGTGGAAATGGAAACGTGTATCATCTCCCCCACCCCCTCTTCCCTGCACCTCCCGCACCTAACGCCATCCAGCCCCATGCAGCTTTTCCATTTTGCAATTCATTTTGTTTTGCATATTATCCCCTCTCCTGTTCTTTCACCCACCTTTGTAGATTTCAGTTTTCAATTTATGTTTCAATATGCATAAATTCATATACATAAATAAATTGTATTCAGAAGTGCGTTTTAGATTATGAAATTAAATTGCTATGGGTAGCTGTAAATGCAAGTAAATAGAAAAGCTTAGAATATTAAAGGGGCAGGTTTATCAATTACACCTGTACATTATATTTATGCATTTGTTATCTGTTTACTATTTGTTATATTAAGAAGTGTTTTCCACTACCGTATACAGATAACTCAACTAGCTATGTATTACAATTTCGAATGTTTGCAATCTATTCTCCCTTGTTTATGTTTTGCATTTCAGAAGAACATAGGACAGTTCTGAAAATAATTACATATATGAGACTTTCAATTATAATATAAGTTTGTTCATATTCAATCCAGAACAATTGAAGTCAAATGGCACACAATGTTTTTTGATTTAAGTAAAACAATTACTATTTTTTAAAGTTAATTTGAATTGCCTACCTCTATTAATTTATTATATATAAAGGAGAGAGAGAGAGAGAGAGAGAGAGAGAGAGAGAGAGAGAGAGAGAGAGAGAGAGAGAGAGAGAGAGAGAGAGAGAGAGAGAGAGAGAAAAACAATGACGTACCCATTTTGTGAAGATAGGACCAAGTTTTCAATAAGATATTTCCAGACTACAATTACATATGATGTCCCCCCCCCATATATTGCGAGTATTATTGCATTATTTCATGTATAACAGTTTCATTACAAAACGTGTGTCAATCTGGGACAATTTGGTGTAAACCTTTTAAATAAATGAGGATGCTATTATTAATATTATGTTGCTTACACTAGACGATTATACAAATATTAATGGGAACCTACGGGTTGACCCTTGCGAGATGCCAGGACGGTTTTCTTCCATATATTCTGGCTTCTAGTAAACCTTTTTTCCTAATGTTTTAGGAATTTTGGGAGTCAGAGTTAATTGATAAATACTTTACCCGTTTTGATTCCCTGAATGCTTCGTCAACCCTTTCAGTATCGGCGACGTCCTTTCAATTTTGCTCTGGCAAATACACGACGATATTATTCAGTTTATGAAGGGCGTACAGCAATTAACAGGTTTCGAACTATCTCACTTAACCATTTTTACTACCACAGATCCGTCTTAAACTGCACAAAATAGTCAAATTATAGCTAGAATACAATACAAAAGACGTCGCCGGTACAGAAGGGGTTAAACTAAATATAATAATAGATTGTTGGCCAGAATAAAATTAAAATGCGTTAAAGAATCCTGCAAATATGCATTGTGATCAACTTTACCCCTTTTATTGTTAGACGTCCTTCCTACGATGTATAGAAGTGCTTGATGTTAGCAAGAACAACATGGAATACGACGCCCTAATACTGAACAAATGAAGGGGACAGTGGCTTTTTGTTTGGTCTATTAATTAATGTATTCATATATTTTTTTAGTTTCTTCCCTAGACCTCCATCAATCTTAGAAACCCCCCCCCCCCCTCCCCTAGACTCCCCTTCAAGATAGATTTGTAAATTTTTCGGTAGAAAAATGTCCTGGCCAAAGGCCGATTCCTCCAAAATTTACAGGCTCGCTTTCGCTCGCCCAGAAAAAATCGACACCTAAATGGCACGAAGGGTCCTAATATCGACAAGGAAATGGGGTGAAAGGTCATATAATCCCCAAACTAATGAAACCAACCGCTTAAAATTTCAAAACTAGTGGGGCTAAACATTAGAGAGAAGGGGGTCCAGAAAAACTGTCTGTCCCCCCTTAAGGCTGGGATGAATCTGGAATATGGCTGTTTTGGTCATTGTATCCCTTCCAAGCATAATACAACATAAGAAACATAACTTACCACTGGCCCTTCCGACGGATGGGTGTTCATTATGATTTTGTTTTTGTTTAAGGGGACACCGACTGCTTTTTTGGCCTATACATTCATTCATTTATAAATTCGTAGTTTCCTCGCTAGACTTCCCTCAACCTTAGAAAAACATACCCTAGACCCCCCCCCCCCCCAAAAGATAAATTTGTAAATTTTTCGATTGAAAAATGTCCCGTTCCTCCTAAAATTACAGGCTCGCTTTCGCTTGACACGAAAAAATCGACACCTAAATGGCACGATAGGTCTTAAAATGTATAACGGGGACGAAAGGTCTTAAAATCGCCAAACAAATGGGCCGAACGTCTAAAAATCTTAAAACTAATAGGACTAAACACGAGGGAGAAAGGGGACCAGAAAAACGACCGTCTCCCCTTAAGTACTATTGAGTTTTTTATTGTTTATGCCATTTTCGAGCCATTTGTGTTTTAGTTTGCCCACCAAGCTAAAACATATCGCCTCCCCAGACCCCCTTCACATGAATACTATGGCCTCAACCCCCTTACAAGCAAAATGAATACATATTGATGGTAGAAAACGTCCAGTCTCCGAGTATAATATACAGACTCGCTATAGCTCGCCCACAAAACACCTGATGCTTAAGGTGAAACATCTTCCAATCGCCAAACTAATGGAGTGAAACGGAAGTATTAAAAAAAGGCACCCCTTGGATTGTATGGGTTAACTTAGAATATTTAATTATTATGACTTGACTGAGATTGAATAGTAACTCCGTTACTATGCTGACTACAAATACTGCCAATTGGCCTTTGTTAACCCCTTCTGTGCCTGCGACTTTAACTTATTCTGGAGGATAATAGACGATGTTATTCAGTTTAAAAAGGCACTCTAGTAATAACCAGGCTTCGAACTATCTCGCTTGACCATTTTTACTACCTTAGATCCTCCTTAAACTGCACACAATCGTCTAAATATAGCAAGCATAAAATGCAAAAGACGTCACCGGTAAAGAAGGGGTTAATTATCATAATTACTCATACCTCATGCTTCCCAGTACCCTGGAAAGAAGCAAACATACATCCAGTTCCTAAAAAAGGTGCCTCTTCAGATCCATCAAACTACAGACCAATAGCTATAACTTCCACTCTTTGTAAAGTCTTTGAAATTATATTAAATAATCACATAATTAAGCATCTTGAGAATAATAAATTAATCAGTGATAGGCAATATGGTTTTAGACGATGTCGATCAACTGCAGACATGCTTTGCCTTCTTACGCATCAATTCAACCAAGCTACAGACCAACATGGTGAAACACATACAATAGCACTGGATATATCAAAGGCATTTGATAGAGTCTGGCATCAATCCTTATTGTCGAAGATGTCACACTACGGCCTTGCATCATTAGTTCTACTAATTTCTTCTTATCTTCATAACAGAAAAATACCTGTAATGGTAGATGGCCTTTATTCTCAATTTCACTCAATAAATGCTGGTGTTCCCCAGGGATCAGTTTTGGCCCCAATTCTGTTCCTCATTCATATCAATGATCTCATATCTACCACTCATAATCCAATACATTCCTACGCAGATGACTCAACACTCCACAGTTCCTTCACATTTACCAATTCTTTCACCCAACCCGATCTTATAAATTCAAAAATAAACACTGCAATTTCTCTGAACCAGGACCTTTCTAGAATTAATGGATGGGGACAAAAGAATCTAGTTTCCTTTAATGCACAGAAAACCAAGTACATTCAATTTTCTAACCGACAGAATCTCACTGACTCCCATATATTTTTTAATGATGTAAATATTTCCACTTCCCCTAGTATTGACATTCTCGGTGTAACATTAACTACTAACTTGAGCTGGACACATTATGTTAGAAGCATTGCTAAGAATGCCTCTAAAAAACTGGGACTCCTGTACAGAGTTCGAGAATTCTTCACTGACGAGCAGTTGGCCGTGATATATAAAAGTCATGTGCGTTCTCAGATGGATTACTGTTCACCTCTGTGGGGTGGAAGTGGAGTGGTTGCATTGAGGCAGTTGGAAAAAAATCAAAATAAAGCTATTAGATTAATCAATAACCCTGCAATCACACAGGACCTTCCTACATTATCCATACGAAGAAACGTTGCATCCCTTGCATTATTCTACAGATATTTTCACAGCAATTGTTCCGAGGAACTTGCTTCAATTGTGCCGCCTCTCCACATCTTTCCCCGTAGAAGTAGGGCAGCTGAGAGCGCCCATGAATTTACACTTTCTCCTCCACAATGCAGAACTTCTGCTTATCAGAATTCATTTATCCCCAGAGCTACTACTCTTTGGAATTCACTTCCCTCGAATTGCTTTCCACAAACTTACAATCTACAAATGTTTAAATCCAGTTGTTACAAACATTTTATGAATGGAGGATGCCTTTAGGCACATGGACCTTTTTGTTTTATCTGTGTTTTTCCTTCCTCCGTTCATTGTCTCTTAAAAAAAAAAAAAAAGTTTAGACGAGTTATAATATTTTCATTTAAAAACAATGTCAGTGGACATAATAAAGTAGAGCAAGAAGTAAACAAAGGATTAAGAAGGAGGAGGAGGGGCCTGATGATGAAGAGGAAGACAAGCGGAGAGGAGAACTGGAGGGAAAGGAATGATAAGTGTTAAGGGAGCCCACCTCGCTTTTTTCTCTTTCTCTCCCTCTCTCTTTGGCTTGTATCCATTCGGCCCTATTCAGCCCACTGTTTTAAGACGTTTACCCCCATCCAGGTGTAAATATTTTCCTGGCGAGCGGTAGCAAGCCAGCATATATATATTTGTGTTTGACAGAAAGCTAAATTTGTACATTTTTCGATAGAAAAATTTCTCCGGCGAAGCTGGATTTCTCCATATACTGTACTGCTGGCTCGCTATCGCTCGCCAGAAAGAAATCAACACCTGGATGGGGATAAAAGTCTTAAAACAGTTGGCTGAAAGGGGTCGAATGGATACAAGCCAGGGAAAGAGATAAAAGGAGAGAACGATAAAAATAAACGGTGACCCCCCTTAGGTGGAGGAGGAGGATGAAGAAGAACATAAAACAAACCCTACCCATAAATATATATATAATCCTATAGCATTATGTATTTCCTAAACAAGAGATCTCATTCTAAGTTAACTAAGCAAGGAACACATATTTCCAGAGATAAGAAAATCATTTAAATAGAAAAAGTTATCGTAAGGTACTGAAAAGGTTACGAGAGGAGTGAGGCTATGGACGAGCACAAATGATTAACAATACAACATAAGCTAAACTAAAATGTAATCGAAGTCTCTGGGTCTTCTCCTGGATGACATAGGTGTGTGTGAATGTATGTTTTGTTTTTGTGTGTTCATTGTTTTCTGTTATGGTGTCCCTATTCAGGCTCTGTCATGAGTCGACCCTCCCCCCCCCCCCCCCTAACAAAATTGGGGATTGGGCCAGAGTATATAGATAGATAGATAGGTAGAAGTATATTGAGATAGGACGAACATCATTGTACTCTACTGAAAAGGTTACAAGAGGAGAGAAGCTAGGGACGTGCATATAATATCAGTAATACTGATATAAATATCACGAGGCGAAGGGGATAGGCAGTAGCTCGGGATACAAGAGAGGAAAGGGATAAGCTAAGAGAGGTGGGGATTTTAAGGGAACCCAGACGGTATTGTGCAGCATAATTTACTGGTTCGGCTCATTGGTTTAGTTTGCTCTCTAAACCTCTATCAAACTTTTAAAAAACACCCACATGACACCCCTTCAACATTAATTTGTACATTTTTCGATAGAAAAATGTCCCGGCCGAAGGACGATTCCTCTTAAAATACAGGCTCGCTATCGCTCGCGAGGAAAAACATCGACACCTAAATGGCACGAAAGGTCTTAATATTGGCAAGGAAATGAAGCAAAAGGTCTGAAAATCCCCAAACTAGTAAGGCGAATGTCTTGAAATCTCTTAACTAATAGGTCTAAAAATGAGGGAGAAGGAGGACTCGAAAAACCAACTGCCTTAAGAGTCGTGTCCTACCTCCATAATTTCAGCTCTGGATATCTCTAGTTATAGGTACAAAATAACCCGAGAGAGACATTAACCCCTTGAGCACCATGACGCAGTTTGACCTTTGAGTCTGGCTGAAATAAGATGATTTTATGCAGTTTCAGAAATACCTATGTTCCTAAGAGGGTTTATTGACATCGTATTTAACCATTTGAGTAATATGGGTAGATTATAAACTAAAGAAAATCGACTAATGGTAACCAGATCATTTTGAAAACTACGTAATGGTGGTGAAGGAGTTAACAAGGCCTTTATATGGGCCGGTTTTCTGGACCATTTTCTCCCTCATGTTTAGCCCCATTAGTTTTCAGATGCTAAGATGTTTGCCCAATTAGTTAGTAGATTTTAAGACCTTTCGCCCCATTTCTTCGTCAATATTTAGACCTTTCGTGCTATTTAGGTGTCGATCTTTTTCCTGGCGAACGATAGTGAGCCTGTAATGTTGGAAGAACCGGCCTACGGCCAGGACATTTTTCTACCGAAAAATGTACAAATTAATCTAGAAGGGGGATCTAATGGATTTTTTATTTTATTTTTTATTTGATGGAAGTCGAGGGAGGAAATGCATGCAAAAATTGCCCAAAAAGTGAACCATCCCCCCTTAAGCAGGGTTATACGAGTGAAAGCGGTGTTGGGTAGGAGGAGGAGCTTCGGCTAGCAGATGAAAAGGGTGTATGGAAGCAATTCAATCGTGGCCACCCCGTCGAGGATCAAGGTCTCTAGCAAAAGATAAATAGATAGATTAAGGTGTGTGGTTCAGGAGTATTTTTGTCCGTGGGTGTACCGTGTTGACAAGGGTAAGGGAGCCCACCTCGCTTTTTTTCTCTTTCTCTCCCTCTCTCTTTGGCTTGTATCCATTCGGCCCAATTCAGCCTACTGTTTTAAGACGTTTACCCCCATCCAGGTGTCAATATTTTCCTGGCGAGCGGTAGCGAGCCAGCATATATGTATATTTTTGTTTTGACAGCAAACTAGATTTGTAATTTTTTTCGATAGAAACATTTCTCCGGCGAAGATGGATTTCTCCATACAATGCTGGCTCGCTATCGCTCGCCAGGAATAAAACGACACCTGGATGGGGATACACGTCTTAAACCAGTTGGCTGAATGGGGCCGAATGGATACAAGCCAGGAAAAGAGAGAAAAGGAGAGAAAGATAAAAACAAAAACGGTGACACCCCTTAACGAGAAGAGGGGGACTAGGGACGTGCATATAATAATATCTTCAATACTGAGTTAAGAGAGGTATAAATAGTGAGTGGAGAGGGGGAAGGCAGTGCCCTAAGATGCATGCAAGAGAGAGGGGAGGGGGAACACTAAGAGATCACAGGTAAGTCAAGACACAGGTAAACACCGGGAGAGAGAGAGAGAGAGAGAGAGAGAGAGCTAAGAAAAGGAGAGAGACAGGTAAGTCAACACTGAAGTAAAGACAAGCAAGAACTAAAGACAAGCAAGAAGTAAAGCCAGAAAGCATTCCAAGAACCAAACCCTGGCTTGAAGTTTTATCAGCTGTACTTATTGGGCATTGAATTTTCACTGAGTGTGATCAGCTTCTTGATATCTGAAGGGTTCCTTTACAGTGTCGAAATTGTTCAAAATAATCTGAAACTATCGTATCTTTACATATAACCAAGTGCTTACTATATAGAAGTAGATTATTTAATCGAGGGGTTCCTACATAACTGCTGTGTTGCAGTTGGGGATTCTCCTTTCAGTCTCTACCACCAGGACCACCTTTGCGTGTCTAAAGCTCGGTTCATACATGCATGAATTAACATCACGTCCGTCACCGACCAAGAAAATAGGCAGGACGGCGTCAATCTGGAGGCCGCATGTGGCCACGATGGCCACTAGGGCCGTTTCAACGTTTTTTTGCCGCCGTTCTCATCCCGTTAATCGTCGTCTAAACGCCGCCAATCGTCGTCTAGACGCCGCCAGTCGTCGTCTAGATGTCGCCAGGCTGCGTCTAGAAGACGACTGCTCCCGTGTGTGTCCTGTGGGTGTCCCCGACATAACACGTTTTTTGGCAGTTGCCCCGACCCACACGGACCATTTAATGCTGCACAAAAAGGACGCCGCCTGGGCACGGCGAATTAAGGGGTCGGGGACGGACGGGATGTTAATTCGTGCATGTGTGAACTGAGCTAAAGGCTCATACATGCATACATGTTTGTCATGCGCATGTATTTTAAGCTCGGTTCACACATGCACAAATTAACGTCCCGTCCGTCCCCGACCCCTTAATTCGTCGTGCCTCGGCGGCGTTCTTTTTGTGCAGCATAAAATGGTCCGTGTGGGTCGGGGCAACTGCCAGAAAACGTGTTATGTCGGGGACACCCACAGGACACACACGGGAGCAGTCGTCGTCTAGACGCAGCCTGGCGGCGTCAAGACGACGACTGGCGGCGTTTAGACGACGATTAACGGGATGAAAACGGCGGCAAAAAAACGTTGGAACGGCCTTAGTGGCCATCGTGGCCACATGTGGCCTCCAGATTGATGCCGTCCTGCCTAATTTCTTGGTCGGAGACGGACGTGACGTTAATTCGTGCATGTGTGAACAGAGCTTAAGTCAACATTACGATCAGACTTTGTATTCAAATTGCAGAACAATCTATTCCAAAGGCTTAATCAGATGTGTTGAAGCTGTGTGTCGAGTTAGGAGTTCTATTGGAATGTTGCTCTTTTTTGTTAATGATCGTGATGAGGCATACACGCATGCTTATTTTAGAGTAATGTTACGACTGAGGTTTAAATATATCAGGGCTCTTATTCATTGGACTAGTAATGGCATAAATGCTACAACGGAAAGCGCTAGATCCTACCTCTGATGTATATTCCCAGTGACCAAAGAACACAAATACTCTACAGAGTTCTATATGCAATAATAGGCTATCAAACTCTCAATAAATGTGCGTCTACTCTAGGTTTAATGTTATGTGAAAACAGTCTATTACTACCTATAACCGAAGGTGCTTGGTTATGGTATGCAAAGTAAGGTGGTAAGAGAAGTTACAGCTTACGTTACTTTAATCAATAAATGTCAGGCACTCATGCATGAAAGAAAGTGCACTAAAGTCCTTCAACACTAACAAGGAATCTTCTTTAATTGTTAGATGCTTTAAAGATGCTCGTATCGGAAATGGAACCCAAAAAGGCAGGCAGCGGAACAATGCTCGTGCAGGCTATGCACACAAAAAGGCAGAATATATAATGCCGTCGGAGCCAAGAATATCCTAAACACTACAACAATAATAATCGCCACGACAATGCAGTATTCCTATCAACAAAAAGAGCCTAAGTCGTTTGTGTCTCCATACATCAAACTAGGCTGCGAAATGCTTGTGTAATCATAAATGGGTATGCATAAAAAGAGTAATTAGGTTAATATACTTAATGTCTACGGTGACTGATAAAGTCTAGCTAGAGTCAATGATACGAGATACTGGTGCGCATGGCATGCCGCATAGCCTAGTGCAAATCTCAAGTCTGTGCGTCAAATATTACGTTATAGGGAAGGGTAGCTCTCTTGAGAAACCTTAATACCGAAGTATTAAGCGTTCTCCTGGCGTACCTCAAAGACAAACAACGAGCTTAGAACAGTGCAGAATGGTATAGGCAAAAAGCCCTCATTCGTGCATGCTCTACTCTCAATGGCACACAGACTAGAATTTACCCAAGCAACTCCAGTTCTCAGGTATGTCGTGCAGCTTTTACCTAAAGCCAGCACTCATAGGAAACAATACCTTATAATATCAGACCCCTAGTCTAGCATTATCTAATCCAGCAGAACACTAATAATTATAGGAAGCGGTACTTTAAGTACTTTAAGTTCAAAGTTAGATCACCGCCCGTGCTCTTAAAGAACTGCTCCAACATCATCAACTGCTTAACTCCATCAAACGTTGTTACCTTCTCATATCGGAGCCAGTTCCCCATAGCATCGGACAAGTCTCGGGCCTGTTCCAAAAAGGTGCTATCTCTTCCCTTAGTTACACCCCGGAACTTCAAACGGTACGTTTCTGGTTGCAGTTCGTAAGCCCTCAGGACAGCCTCCTTGAGATCCTCGTACACAATACATAACTCCAAAGGTAACGCATCGTAGGCTTTAAGACCCTTGCCTATTAATCTAGAGGATACAAGTGCTGCCCATTTATTCTCTGGCCACTGGTGTTCCTGGCACTTCTTCTCAAAGCGTGCAAATAATTATGTTACACCACTCTCATCAAACACCGGAACCAGTTTCAATAAGTGTGAGAGAGACTGCTCATGAACACGGTTACCAGCCCCAAGTCGCTGTCCCGTTGTCTCTACTCGCGACTTCTCTACGTCCATGTCAGCACAGTACCTAGTCGACTCGGCTTGGATTTTTGCTTGACTGATAGTTTTTCTCTCTTCTATCTTGGCTAATTCTAATTGCTGCTGAAGCTCACATGCCCTTTGTTGCTGCTGAAGCTTATCTAATTCGAGCTGAAGCAATAATTCTGGAGTTAACCCTTGAGGAGGTGAAGGTGCTACAATATTTGAAATTACCGGTGGTCCCCCCAGGGGCAACCCACCCTGCCAGTCACCACCCAACTGCGGAAGCGTACCCGGGGTCGGCAAACTACTGGGATGGCTGGGAGTAGAGTGTAGGGGAAGCATGGCCGAAGGGCTCTGAGCACTCAACCCATCTCGCTCACCAGTCACCCTGCCCAGTACACACGTTATCAAGTTATCCTTGGTCATGCTGCTAGTAACCGCATGACCAATAGCTGTGGCCAGGCATTGAAGACCGTACCGATCCATACCCTCCAACCGCTCGGCAGTAACAGGCCACTGCAAAAATATCCTAGCATCCTCCTCACAGTTCACCCGATTAACCCTTTCATCATGCTGCTGTTCCTCAGTTTCGACATTACGTACTGTGTCTCCATTCTCCTCTGATCCGGTATAAGACATGATGCTCTCAAAAATTTCCCACCTCAATATTCAGAAAAGAAGCACCCCAAACTTTTATACCTCAATATATACACAAAAATTCTCGGAAATACTCAAGGGCTATACTATGTTGCGAGAACAAAAATATTCTTGCTGATCCCCGCAAAATATTCCCCAAAACAACAAATGTTCCCTGCTTAATAAATATAGGTTCACCAAATCCTAGGGAAAGTTGCCATTTGTTACGACTGAGGTTTAAATATATCAGGGCTCTTATTCATTGGCATAAATGCTACAACGGAAAGCGCTAGATCCAACCTCTGATGTATATTCCCAGTGAACAAAGAACACAAATACTCTACAGAGTTCTATATGCAATAATAGGCTATCAAACTCTCAATAAATGTGCGTCTACTCTAGGCTTAACCCTTAATTAGCGGCTCACCACATAAGTCGAGTTAAATAAAGCTGGACTATGTGGCGGCGCTCGACATAGGTCGAGTGGCAATTTCAGCACGTAATGTTGCTGAGAGAGAGAGACAAGTGGTGGCAGGAGAGTAGCGAGCGTATGACTGCTCCAGACCACCGCGGCGAACATACTGACACGAATCCCAGCTCCCTCCTCCCTCTCTCACTCGCTATATAAGGAATTGTATCGGGAAAGTGGCTAATTACATGCTTTTTGCACTCGCGTTGCACGGTTATTGCAAGAAAACTAGCCATCATAAAAGGATCGTTATGGTGTCATTCGAAAGCTCTGTTTATGCCCTTTCAGGGATAGGTACTTGTTTTACGTTCTCGGTCTTATTTAGGCATGAAAATGATCACGTAAACAGCCCTATTTTGGCTAAAAACACCCCGCTGGGCGGTACATATAAATAAACCGCATAGGCCGCTCGTAAGGTGTTAATGTTATGTGAAAACAGCCTATTACTACCTATAACCGAAGGTGCTTGGTTATGGTATGCAAAGTAAGGTGGTAAGAGAAGTTAGAGCTTACGTTACTTTAATCAATAAATGTCAGGCACTCCTGCATGAAAGAAAGTGCACTAAAGTCCTTCAACACTAACAAGGAATCTTCTTTAAATGTTAGATGCTATAAAGATGCTCGTATCGGAAATGGAACCCAAAAAGACAGGCAGCGGAACAATGCTCGTGCAGGCTATGCACACAAAAAGGCAGAATATATATTGCCGTCGGAGCCAAGAATATCCTAAACAATACAACAATAATAATCGCCACGACAATGCAATATTCCTATCAACAAAAAGAGCCTAAGTCGTTTGTGTCTCCATACATCAAACTAGGCTGCGAAATGCTTGTGTAATCATAAATGGGCATGCATAAAAAGAGTAATTAGGTTAATATACTTAATGTCTACGGTGACTGATAAAGTCTAGCTAGAGTCAATGATACGAGATACTGGTGCGCATGGCATGCCGCATAGCCTAGTGCAAATCTCAAGTCTGTGCGTCAAATATTACGTTATAGGGAAGGGTAGCTCTCTTGAGAAACCTTAATACCGAAGTATTAAGCGTTCTCCTGGCGTACCTCAAAGACAAACAACGAGCTTAGAACAGTGCAGAATGGTATAGGCAAAAATCCCTCATTCGTGCATGCTCTACTCTCAATGGCACACAGACTAGAATTTACCCAATCAACTCCAGTTCTCAGGTATGTCGTGCAGCTTTTACCTAAAGCCAGCACTCATAGGAAACAATACCTTATAATACCAGACCCCTAGTCTAGCATTATCTAATCCAGCAGAACACTAATAATTATAGGAAGCGGTACTAAACAATATGAATGCCAACCAATGCTTCGTGATCAACTTATCTTAACAACTAAACATACATAGGTTATATCAGACCTTAACGCACAATACAACTGGCCAGCATGAAGCTGATTTTGCAGAGTTAACCAGAGGGGATATAATCTTAATAAAAGTTGGTGACAGATATGAAAAAAGAGAGAGGTAGGCAGAGGAAAAGATTCTCAGGTGCAGAGCGGAGGACAGGTAGCAAGGGAGAAGATAGATGCGTTCTAGAAACCAGATCTGAGGGAGAGAGTGGCGAGGAACCTGTATATATACCGGGACTAGTTTTCACCGCGCAAAGTAAAGCGGTAACAAGTCCTCTAGCCACTAGCCCACTAGCAAAGAAGCTAGCAACATGGTAACGACCTCCCTCAACCAACCCCCACGAGGCAGCCAGCCGTGACGTCATCGAGCTGGGCAAAAACACTGCGCGCGCCCTCTCACTCTGTTCTACTCTCTCTCTCTCTCTCCCAGATCCCATCATTACTAGTTAATGATAAAACATATACTTTGCAATTAAATATAGAAAGCCTTGATATGGGTGAAAACAAAGAGCCTTTCTGGACTGCCCATGACACGAGCTTTCATATGAAATAAAGCACACTCTAATACATAAACTGTAGCCCCATCCACTGCCCTGGCGATCCTAGCGAGTCACTGTAGGACAAGCCATGCGGTTCTAACGGAGTGGTTAACGTCACAGTAACAATTGTGCGACTCAGACCAACAATCCTTCTAATGTCCGTCCCCACCACCAATTTTATCAAGGGGTGTCACCGTTTTTTTTTTCTTTTTTTCTCTCCTTTTCTCTCCTACCCTGGCTTTTATCCATTCGGCCCAATTCAGCTAACTGTTTTAAGACGTTTATCCCCATCCAGGTGTCTATTTCTTCCTGGTGAGCGATAGCGAGCCAGCACTGTATGGAGAAATCCGGCTTTCGCCGGAGAAATGTTTCTATCGAAAAATGTACAAATTTAGCTTCCTGTCAAAACAAAAATATATATATGCTGGCTCGCTACCGCTCGCCAGGAAAATATTGACACCTGAACGGGGGTAAACGTCTTAAAACAATAGGTTGAATGGGGCCGACTGGATACAAGCCAAAGAGAGAGGGAGAGAAACATAAACAAAAGCGAGGTGGGCTCCCTTAATGGCGGTAGTCAGGCTGGCAAACGAGGCACTATTCAAACACAGTGCTATAATAGATTCTCTGATTTGTAGACACTATTATTAAAGGTGCCAAGTAAATAGTAAACAGTTGACGGTTGTTATTATGTGTGTGGAAGTAACAAATTAGGCAGAACAATGTTATTTTAGATTATTATTATTATTAGTTTTGTTTTGTACAGAGGAGACAAAAGGCAAAGCTGCCTGTAAGAAGCGTCCACCCTAAGGATGATAGAGTGATAGGGAGCCAATTTCAAGGTACATTACAGTCAAAATGTCTGAATACACAAAGCTTAAAGGAGTTTAAATCATAGGATGAGGTTAAGATTGATTGAAAAGAGAGTTCCAGAGTTTACTGTTGAGTAAAGGAATGACTGGGATAATCAATTACATTTTTAGTTAGAGAATTGGACAACATAGGGGTGAGAATCTTTTGAAAGGCAGGTGCTATCCACTCTCCGTAAGGAATTAGGTATGTACTGAAATAGCTTAGAAGAGTACGGATTGTTGTAATAGCGGTAGAAGAGTGAAAGAAACGCAACAATGTGGCATGTAGTGAGAGACTGAAGAGAATTAGTAAGAGGTGAGTTGATGAGACAAAATGCTTATGACCGTACCCTTTCGAGAAGTGTAGTATGGTTGGAACTTCCTCACACATGCGAACAATATTCAATACATGGGCGCACTGTATAGAGCAACAAGCTGTGCAGGTGTGAAGAACCCACTAAGATGGTTGAGCACACCTAACTTCTGGGAAGCTGTCTTAGCAAGAGTGGTGATTTAGTGCTTCCAAGAAAGAACAGAACAAAAGGAGACCCAAGAAAAGGGTTGATTTGTGTGCTGTTGAAAAGTAGGGGATTGTCGTGTGGAAGATTGTGACGGGTAGATAGATGGAGAAATTGAGTTTTGGTAGCATTGAAAGTAATACGATTTTCTCTACCCCAATCTGAAATGGTTGATAGATCAGAAAATCGCATGCCATTGTCTTATCAAATGTTTTATGGAATGATTGCATGTCGGGACACTGTAGAAAGCTAGTTGAATAGTGTAATGTAGAACTATCAGCATATGAGTGGATAATACTAGAGGTATAGTTGTGAAGATCATTAATGAATATTAGAAGTAGAACTGGAGATAGGACAGAGCCCTAAGGAACACCGGAGTTGATAGGTTGAGGAAGTGAGCGATGACCGTCCACAATCCCAGCTATGGAATAGCCAGAAAGGAAACTAGAGATACAGGCACTGATAGAGGGGTAATAGCCCAAAAGAGGGTAGTTTGAAAATATGTGATTTGTGCCACACTCTATCCAATGGTTTTGATATGTCTAGCACAAGAGAAAAGGTCTCACTGGAGTCCCGAAATGAGGAAGACGAAGAGGTAGTAAAGTAAGAACGGAGATTGCCACTTGACCATGTTGGCGATCTAAAAGAAGATTATGGAAAGATAAATGCTTAAGAAATCTTGAAATAACCCCTTGAGGATTATGACGCACCTTGACAGAGGTTCTGGCTATCACTAGACCATTTTTAACAACTTGGGAAGGATCTGTGGGAATCAAAAGTGTGAAGATTATCTCAATTAATCCACTGATTTCTATACACCCTTCCTAATCTGAATAAAATTGTCTAATAATAGCCAGAATAGACTATCAAATTGTGTCCTACTCCTCAAGGGGTTAAAATAGGTTCAAACACTTTAAAGATGCTAGAAATGAGCACAATGACAGTTGGAGGGTTGAGAGTGGTCACCTGTCTTTGGGACTGTTGAATGAAAGCAAACTTTTAGCAACAAGGGAAGAGGTTAGAGGAATGATTGAGAAAAAAGAGTTTGCCTAGGCAGGGAGTCAGTATGGAAGCAAATTTTTTAGCCCAACAGGAGGGACACCATTCAGTCTGTATGCCTTCTTAGTATTTACCCCAGAGAGGGCAGACATTATATCTTTAGAATAGATTAAGCTATCTGGCATAAGTAAGTGAGAGGGTAGTGGAGAGGGAGCAATAGCACTGAAATCATCCAAGGTTGAGTTTTTAGTGAAAGTTTAAACAAAGAGTTCAGCTTTTGTCAGAGGAAGAAGTGACGATGGGGCTGTCGGAGTGGAATAGAGGAGAGAAAGACGAGGAAGTAAAATTGTTGGAAATGTTTTCAGGGAGATGTCAAAAAGCTTGGGAAGAGCTAGAATTAGAAAGTGCATAATATTTGTTATTGATGAACATTTTGTTTGGCATATCCAAGAACAGATTTGGCATTATTCTGGGCAGAAACAAAGATTTCGTGATTCGTGAGTTTGAAGGCGTCGGCACCATGTGTATACTCCCTCCATATTGTGGATAGCATAAGAACAAACGTGAGTAAACCAAGATTTGTTTTTGCATGATATTGAGAAAGAAACTGCCCGAGATGCTAACCTCGGCAATGCGTTCGGCATGCTAAGAGGGTCCACTGCCATGGAAGCAAAACTAATTTTCAGGGAAATCAAAGAAGTACTGCTGAAAAGCCTCCCAGTCGGCAGCGCCATTGGGGGAATAGAATTTGCTTATATTCCTTTTCATATTTCTTTCAGTCATAAAAGTAAATTCTCCAAGTTTGGCACACTAGTGGTTGTGGTTGAATATCAAACGTGGGACTTCTCACATAGGATACAGTTACAATATCTGTTGGATAGGTCTATTGGGGCAATTCACTCAAACAGTTAGTGTAGTATATTATAGCTAGATTTACAAAATTGCATACAGCTTAGTAAAGATCTATGGTAGTCAAAACGGTAAGTTCAGAGAGTTTTTATGGTTATAAATGCTAGAGGTCTTTCCTAGACTAAATAATATTGATTAATAGTAGACATAATAAAATTAAAAGACACGTCACCCATACTGAAAGGGATATATACAAAGCAAATAGCAATGAACAAATACTATTCACATATTATACATACACCGACCTGCCATTAAGGGGGTCACCATTTTTTTTCTTTTTCACCTTTTCTCTCTTTCCCTGGCTTGTATCCATTCGGCCCCATTCAGCCAACTGTTTTAAGATGCTTATCCCCATCCAGGTGTCGATTTCTTCCTGGCGAGCGATAGCAAGCCATCATTGTATGGAGAAATCCGGCTTCGCCGGAGAAATTTTTCTATCGAAAAATTTAAAAATTTAGCTTGCTGTCAAAACAAAAATATATATATGCTGGCTCGCTACCGCTCGCCAGGAAAATATTGACAAATGGATGGGGGAAAACGTCTAAAAACAGTAGGCTGAATGCGGCCAATACAAGCCAAAGAGAGAGGGAGAGAAAGAGAAAAAAAAGCGAGGTGAGCTCCCTTAAAATGAACTCTTCTCAGTCAAATAGATTAACAATGGTTTTGTTAGACATACAACTGAACATTAACCCTTTGAGTAACAGCGACGTGTTATATTTCACTCTAGCTATAATTAGACGATATTATGCAGCATAGGAAGGCTCCGTGGTAGTTAAAAGGCTTGGTTGACATAGTTTGATGCCTTATATTTGCTAGAGGTCCTTCCTAGGCTGAATAAAACCATTTAATAGTTGCCAGAATATGCTAAAAAAAGGACGTCCCTGGTACTGAATGGGTTCAGATGAAATATATACAACTAAAGGCAGTATATACTTGAGGCTGAACCTTTGACCCCCAAGTCAGCCTGTATAAGAGATTGCGTTTCTGGCATTATACCATCTTATTAGCAATGGAAATACTAAGACTCGCTAAAAAAATCAGCTCTCTATGTGCGCGCGCAAGCGCAGAATTTCATTGCACTATTTGAAAAATCATCTAGTCACTGAAAATTGTTCAAATTTCCCGCAATTTTCGTATGGCGTATCCTACAAATATCCCCTACAACGTAGCGTTTTCGTTTACTCATATTGAATAATAGGTGCTGAAAAAAAATATTTAATGTATATATCTTTTGGTTAGAGCAATTTTTGACATGAAACGGGTCGAATCTCCGATTTTTTCGACGAAACGGCCATTATCTAAACGTACAGGCGTTGCTATATAACCCTATTTATAGTGTGTAGAAGGGGAATGTATTTGAGCAATACAAAAATATGTAGATAGACTCGGAAGTGCCAATATATGATCGGCTGGCACACGAAAATCTTCGATTATCATGTCCTCCTTAGACAGCGTTTTCTTTGACAGCGGTCATAGAATAAGGAGTTTGATGGCTAACTAAATTAAAACATCTGGAGATACTAGACCTCAGACAATATTATTTAACAGGTTCTTACCAAATTCCATGATATTGGGGCCCCCCCAGAGGGGTGCTAGGGATGTCATATGGGTGTTTATGCCCTCATATGATCATTTTTATTGCCCTTTAGACAAAAGACACACATTTTATTTTGGTGGCTGAAGGGGTCGTGGGCGAACCCCCGCCCCGGGGGTTTATGGATGCGATATGTTTTTTGGTTCCCTGCTATGCTATTCTCCTATGTTGAAAGAAGCATTTTAGAACAAGAACAAACAAAATTGAAATTTTGACTTCTGGGCTCAGCCGAGGTTCAGCCTCCCCTTTAAGAAAACAAAACATTGCTACAACGTACAAAGATAAAAATATACATTATACAAATTAATAGAAACGATGAACAGGGAAATAAAAAGTATGATTATGCAAAATATAAATAATAAAAGTATACAAAAGGAATATATAAAAAAAAAAAAAAAAAAAAAAAAAAAAAAGAACAAAAAATAGGAAAAGTGAGGGGCCTGAGTATATAGAATAGATAGAAGAAATAGATAGAACATAAACATATACAACTATCACAACATGAAGAAAAGATAGGTGATAAAAGAACGGAATAAGGAAGCAGTAAAAGAGAGTGAAGGGAGGGTTGTAGAAATATATATCAGCTGAGAATGAAGACTAAATGTAGCGGCAAGGGGGGGAACGTTACACAACATAAAATTATAACAAATACAAGAACAGGGAAGCATCATTAAATTATTTTCAAATTACTTAAGGGGGGTGACCTGCTAACTCTATTTCATTTTCTCTCTTTCTCTGGCTTGTATCCATTCGGCCCCATAAGACATTTATCTCCATCCAGGTGTCGACTTTTTCCTGGCGAGCGATAGCGAGCCAGCATTATATGGAGAAATCCGGTTTCGCCGGAAAAAAATGTCTATCGAAAAATTTACAAACTTAGCCTGCTGTCAATTTTTTTTGTTTTAAATATGTTGGCTCGCTACCACTCGCCAGGAAAAATCAACACCTGGATGGGGATAAACGTCTTAAAACAGTAGGCTGAATGGGGCCGAATGGATACAAGCCAGAGAGAGAGAGAAAAAGAGATAACAAAAGCAGGTCAACCCCCTTAACACCTTATTGGCGGCCTAGGCAGTCTATTTGACCGTACCGCACAGCGTTTTTTTTACCCTAAATAAGGTTGTTTACGTGATCATTTTCATGCCTAAATAAGACCCAGAGCGTAAAACAAGTATCTATCCCTGAAAGGGCGTAAACAGAGCTTTCCAATGACACCCGAACCATCCTTGTACGACCACTGGTTCTCTTGCAACGATCGTGCAACACGAGTGCAAAAACCCTATAATTAGGTAATTTCCTTACATAATTCCCTGTGTAGCGAGTGAGGGAGGGGGTAGGAAAGTAGAATACAGTTCAGTATGTCCACCGCGGTGGTGGGGAGCGGTCATAGGGTTGCTACGCTCGTCCCACCGCTCAGCTCTCTCTCTCAGCAACATTACGTGCTGAAAATGACGGTCGACATAAGTTGTGCACCGCCACATAGTCCATATTTATTTTACTAGACATAAGTTGTGCGCCGCCAGTTAAGGGTTAATGCAATTACTTCTTTTCAGAAATAGTGAAACATTGAGGGCAATGACAGATCTTTTATTGTGTTTAACCTTTAGACAAAAACAAATATAGAGTTAATTGTTAAATAGATAATTAATCCTGGCCGATCTTGTAACAATTTTATAATTTCAGCCTCGTAAACTAGTCAAATAAAGATAAAAAGTACAAGTATCATTACCTTGCAAATAACTATTCCTAAATTTAGAGTTATTTTATTATATCCAACAATATCTTAACTCCTTCAGTGTGGGATACATTATGTTCATTGTATTCAGGCTAACATTAGACTATGTTATTTAGCTTAGGAAAGACCTATTGTAATTAATATTTGTTCACCAACCAACTTTACTTCTAAACTCAATTAATGAAATTAACAAATACATGTGGCACTCCAAGGACTCGAACCTAGGATACTCACACCGAAATTCTGCGTATTTATGCATTATGCTATCAAGATAGTTAATGAAAAAAGGTATAAACTATCTCCATTAACTTGTTGATAATCACACGTTCTTAAACTGAACAAATATCTAAAGATATCATGAATACAGATATAGAGGCGTCACACGTACTGAAAGGGTTAAAGCTACACTTCCTTAACCTTAACAAAACAAATATAAATACAACAAATCAGTGTCCCATCCCAACAATAAACAAACCCTCCAGGCTACGACAGGCAGGCGTGTGAGAGGTCATCAAAGCATCAACGGCAAACCTTACAAAACAAATCTAGGCGTCATATCTAATACGATTTGCCAAAACACACAAACTTGGATATAGCCTTCGGCTAACCTAATCATGGGTTAGCTTAAACATTATATAAGTAACTATTATATAAATAACTATTGTACGAGAAATGTGTGCCAAGACCAAACAATTGACAACTATCTAATCAAATCCCTGAGATATTTCAATTAAATCACACCCTAATTTAAGTCTATACCAGCACTAGGACCTCATCAACTCTAACGAAAACAAAATATATACATATATAAGTATGAGATGAAAATACCAATTCCCAACAATACTCCTTCACTACTACAGACACACGCGAGAGAGAACATCAAAGCCCAGCCACTGAAAAAGCTGCAAGCCATGCCAACTTGATGAATATCCGAGTGGCAGGGGAGCGAATGATGAGCTGCCACTAGTCTAGCTCTCGTTTATCACAGTCAGTCATCAGTATATTAATTAGACTAACCCCTCCATTACTTTAAGGGAGCCCACCTCACTTGTTTGGTCTCTTTCTCTCTCTCTCTTTGGCTTGTATCCATTCGGCCCCATTCAGCCAACTGTTTTAAGACGTTTATCCCCATCCAGGTGTCAATATTTTCCTGGCGAGCGGTAGCGAACCAGCATATATATATATATATTTGTTTTGACAGCAAGCTAAATTTTTACATTTTTCGATAGAACAATGTCTCCGGCGAAGTGAGGCAGCTCGGGACAGGGCTACTTGGAATGCAGCTCAGATTGTACTTGAGAGTGTCAAAGGGTTAGTTGAAGTAGTTTGTAATCCTCTAATTTACAAAAGCAAATCCCTAATCAAAATATCTAATGTTAGCCAGAATCTAATTAATATAGCATGAATGTATACTCACCTATTTAGTCAAGTGGACACATCAATGACATAAGGTTGACTAAATCAATATTACCTATATAGCTTCTCTCAAACCTCCCTGCCCGGTATTAGTTTATCAATTGTTAGTTGGCATAGATTAAAGATAATACTTATGATACAATGTCATAGTCCAACAATATGTACATTTCAACTATTATGGAGTACTTAAAAGTGTTAAAATACAACAACAAAATACCGATTAATAAACATAACTTCCCCAATTTCAATGTTGTAGAAATCAGTACCTAAAGCAAAGTAGGTCCAAAATTAACCCAAATTAGTCATCCAGACGAATTAATGACATCAGTTTGACTAATTAATGTCACTGGAGTACCTTCGCTCATTTATCCCGGCCAGTCATCAGTATATCAATCATCAGTGGGCATACATTACCAGTCGCTTGGGGGAGGCTCTCGAACTAGACCACATCCCCAACAATTTTTCACAGACACATTTTGGGGACGGAACCATGTCAAAATCTTTGCAAGCTCCTGCTCTTTCATGCAACACCTGCTGCTAGTATACATTAAGGGAGCCCACCTCGCTTTTTGGCTCTTTCTCCCCCTCTCTCTTTGGCTTGTATCCATTCAGCCTCCTGTTTTAAGACGTTTACCCCCATCCAGGTGTCAATATTTTCCTGGCGAGTGGTAGCGAACCAGCATATATATTTTTTTGTTTTGACAGCAAGCTAAATTTGTACATTTTTCGATAGCAAAATGTCCCCCGCGAAGCCGGATTTCTCCATACAATGCTGGCTCGCTATCGCTCACCAGGAAGAAATCGACACCTGGATGGGGTTAAACGTCTTAAAACAGTTGGCTGAATGATGCCGAATGGATACAAGCCAGGGAAAGAGAGAAAAGAAGAAATTGAAACTGAAACTGAAACTGAATTTTTTTTATTTGGTCTGCAAAGATTACAGTTTTTACATAATTTCAATTTATATATATTATATATTAAGACCAGGTTCTTTGATGAAAATTTTCATCTTAAAGAACCTTCATATCCAATGTACAATGTTTATACAATTTGTTTTATAAGATTATCAATTATCTGTAACATGACACATCCATGATACACCACTACATGGCCATTGAACACATACAGCAGCAGTAATCACATATTTTGTATATGGAATATAGATACAACAATACAAGGAAATATAGTCTACAATTCCTTCAAATGTTCATGTTATGGCATAAAACGAAAGTAAATATTTTTTTAAACTGGATATAAAGTTCTCAATACAGTTTTTTGTTTTAATTTCATCTGGCAAACTGTTATATATTTTGACACCATGGTACCGAATGTTACTTTGGGACTGTGTCGAGACCATTAGGGGTATGTGGAGATTATTCAGATATCTTATAGAATATCTGTCATTAATATTAAGTTTAAAAAAGTCATCATTATCAATCAAGTTATTCAAGCATTTATATACAAACGTGGCACTTTGTACTTTATTTATATCATAATATTTAAGTATTTTCATGTTTTGGAAAGATTCATTAGTAATGGTCTCGCCTTCTCAATCCCGCCATAGTTCGTACGGCCCATTGTTGAACGTTAACTATTGGACTAAGCGCTGACTTGTTAGTGCCTCCCCACACAGTGTTACAATAGAGTATGTTGCTATATATTAGGGAGTAGTAGATTAAAATAAGGGCATTTTGATCAAGAGAATCGCGTGTTAGATACAAAATCCCACATATTTTAGCGATCTTGCCTCTAAGTGCGTTAATGTGGTCATGCCAGTTTAAATGTTGTTGCATTGTTACACCCAGAAATTCTGTTGTGTGAATTTCGGTTAGAACAGTGTTATTTAATTTCAGTGGAGATAAGGGATATATTATTCTTTTGCGCCTATGGAAAATCATATAATTAGTTTTTTTTAATGTTTAGGGTTTGCATATTTGCTGATATCCAATCACTGACAAGATTCAGTTCTGTGTTCACTGTATGAATTAAAGTGTTAATATTCGAGTGACTAAGATAAAGAGTACTATCACCAGCGAATATAATATATTTTAAGATTTTACTGGAGTTGATTATGTCATTAATATAGATTAAAAATAGAAGGGGGCCTAGAATTGAGCCTTGGGGCACACCACAATAAATAAATAATTTATTTGAACATTCATCATTAACTTTAACATATTGTTGGCGACCTGATAAGTAACTAGTGAACCACCCATGTGCAACTCCCCGTACTCCGTAATGATACAACTTATCCAATAATATATTGTGGTCAACTGTATCAAATGCTTTTGACAGGTCAAGGAAGATACCAAGTGTGAAATTATTTGTATCGAAAGCATTCAAAATGTGATCAGTGAAGCGAAGCAAGGCAGTTTCGGTTGATCTTTTGGGTCTGAATCCAAACTGACTACTGTATTTGTTAAATATATTATTATTAGTGACAAAATTCAATACATGTTTTTTTCTAATATTTTGCTCAGTGATGAGAGGACAGAGATCGGTCGAAAATGACTTGCATCATCATAGGGACCTGATTTGTGAATAGGAGTAATTTTGGCAATCGTTAGTGGTTCGGGAAGTATACCGGATGCAAGAGAAACATTACACATATGGGCAATAAGGGGAGCGAGCACTGTTAAAAAAAAAAAAAAACGGTGATCCCCCTTAAACATATACTTTATAATATTTATACATATTATTACTCTATTATCTTCATACATATTATACCGGTACTTAGATGTATTACGTTTTGAATGAGTATTAACCTAGACAGCATTGTCTGTAAATGCTACTGTAATTGAGAGTTAATATGTATATAATTTGTATATTATAATATTTAATTTTGTTTTTACTCCATCAAAAAAACAATTAACAAAGCTTAAGGGGAGACCGGCCGTTTGTTTGGTCTATTAATTAATTTATTCATATATTTGTTTAGTTTCCTCGATAGACCTCCATCAAGCTTAGAAAAACACCCCCTAGACCCCCCTTCAAGATAAATTTGTAAATTTTTCGGTAGAAAAATATACCGGCCGAAGGCTAGTTCCTCTTTAAATTGCAGGCTCGCTATCGCTCGCCAGGAAAAAAATAGACACCTAAATGGCACGAAAGGTCTTAAAATTGACAACGAAATGGGGCAAAAGGTGTTAAAATCGCCAAACTAATGGGCCGAACGTCTTATAATCTCAAAAACTAGTGGGGCTAAACATTAGGGAGAAGGGGGTCCAGAAAAAACGGTCTGCCTCCCCTTAACCAATGCACTGCAGTTTTAGACAAATAGGAAGTATAGGCTAGGGAGGGGAGATGGAAGACAACTATGGTCTTGCATGATAATTAGGCCAAGGAATTTTATGACTAATGTTTGTAACAAAAAAATAGGTCAGAGTAATCGAGCTAATATTTCTACCATTTTGAAAGAGTCTGTCTGGGAATAGGTGTGGAATTTTGCAGCCTGTTTGCTCTAGCCCCTTTTCAGTTACAGAGATTAGGGAGCCACGATTTCTGGCCAACTTAAGGGGAGACAGACTGTTTTTCTGGACCCCCTTCTCCCTAATGTTTAGCCCCACTAGTTTTGAGATATTAAGACGTTGGTTCTATTAGTTGAGGATTTTATGACCTTTCACCCCATGTCTTTGTCAATATTAGGAACCTTCGTGCCATTTAGGTGTCGATTATTTCCTGGCGAGCGATAGCGAGACTGAAATTTTAAGAGGAACCCCTTGGCCGGGAAATGTTTCTACCGAAAAATGTACAAATTTATCTTGAAAGGGGTCTAGGGGGTGTTTTTCTATGTTTGATGGTGGTCTAGAGAGAAAACTAGGAAATAAAGGAATAAATGAATTAATAGAAGAAAACGGTCCCTCTCCCCTTAAAAGAATGAACCATAATATAAATAATGGGATAATAAAAAAATACTGGTAGCTAATTCCCTAGCAACAGTTATCCCAATGAACGTATATCAAATCGAAATCAACAGAACAATAACAAACTTCAAGAATAACAGTTAAGAGAAAGAAGAGCATGAAGTAAATTCAAATGTATCTAAGCTAAAATAAAGGTAATAAGAAGACACTTAAAATAATAATAAAAACACATGTAAACATGTATAATGCAAAATCAAGCCAATGTAAAGAGAACATTATAAGACTGACATCCTACCTTCTATGGATCTCTCATTCGTGTATATATATATATATATATATGTATATTGAGAGAGGTAGAGCGAGAAGTAGGTGTCGAGCAAGGCGGGTTTAGGAAGGGAAGAGGATGTGTAAATGTGTTGTGGAGAAATATCTGGAGAAGCAACAAAAGCTGTATGTTGCCTTTATGGACTTGGAGAAGGCCTATGACAGAGTGGATAGCGAAGGTATGTGGAAAACATTAGAATATACAGAGTAGATGGCAAGTTGCTGAAAGCAGTGAAGAGCAAGTATGAGGGTGCAAAGGAGGCAGTACGTGTGGAAAATGAGCAGAGCAAGTTCTTTGATCTGAATGTTGGGTTGAAAAAGAGGTGTGTGATGTCCCCATGGTTGTTTACAGTATGTATATGGATGGAATCATGAAAGAAATACAAGGAAAAGTAGTGGATGTTGGTGAATCGCTCATAAGGGAGGGAAACAAGTGGAAGCTACCTGTACTGCTGTTTGCTGATACAGTACTGATGAGCGATAATGAATGGGAGTTACAGGGTTTGGTATATATGTTTGGAACAATGTGCAAAAAACGGAATCTGAAGGTAAATGGAGGGAAGATCAAGGTTATGGTCTTCAAAAGGGGTGAAGCCACAGAGTGTGAGGTGAAGTTGAACGGTCAGGCTATGGAAGTTGTCAGCTCATTTAACCTGGGAAAAGCACCAAGACTCTTATGAGGTTTTACTGGGTTTTACTGAGACTCTTCAGAGGTTAGACATAAGAAATGGCACTCAAAACAAAGCAATATGTGACTAAGTGAGATAATTCCCCTCCATACCTCCTATCACTCCTCCAAATGTGTCCAAACCCCCTATTCCCCACCCCTCCTCTCAATTATCACCTATTTTTCCCCTTATTCCCCTTTTTATCAGGTCATTTTTGGCACAAATTTCCCACCCGCAGTTTCAGGGTCACAGGTGAGGCAGTTAGAGATCCTAGCAACAGAGAGACTTCACTTGCATGACCACAGTATCGATCTGGAAATGAGAGAGAGTCTGGAAATGAGAGAGAGAGGGTATAAGTCGCGCCGGCTCTCCCCTCCTGATACGATCGTTCTTTTTCACCCCCAAAATACTATTCCCACTTGTTTTATTGCTGTTACATGTAAATATCTTCATATTAAACTTAAAAAAGGCGCATATGAATAAGTCTTAACAATATTTATGGTAAAATTACGATTTTCATCGGGAATTAACCAAAATACCTTCGCTTGGCGGGAGGGTTTGAACTTCCATAGCTTCGCTGTTTAAAGGTTAAGTATCTGGGCAGTGTGCTGAGTAACGATGGGAGTATGGATGAAGAAGTGCGGGAGAGGGTGCAACAGGGGAAGAGGGTTATAGGAACGCTGAAAGCAGTACAAAAAAATAGGATGGTTCTTGCATGACAGTGTGGTAATCTCGACACTGACTTACGGAAGCAAAGCATAAGCATGGACGTTGGTGGAGACACTCAGACCAAGAGTGAGAGGGGTGGAAATGAATTACTTGAGAAGTGCGTGCGGAGTTACATGGAGGGATAGACAGACGACTGAGGAAGTAAGAAGGAGGTGTGGTGTGGAGGTAGATTTGCAGGAAAGTGTGAAAAGGAACACCTTGAGATGGTTTGGCCATATTGAATGCATGGGAAGCGAGAGAATGACTAAGAGGGTGTACGAAAGCGAGGTGGAAGGACAGAGAGGGAGTGGTGGAAGGATGGAGTGAAGAAGTATATGAATGAAGGCGGTGTTGGTTGGGAGGAGGGGCATCGACTGATTGGGGACAGACGTGCATGGAGGCATTTGGTTCATGGCCACCCCTTCGGGGATCACAGCTTCAATCAATATATATATATATATATATATATATATATATATATATATATATATATATATATATATATATATATATATATACATATATATATACAGTATATATATATACAGTATATATAATATATACAGTATATATATATATACAGTATATATACAGTATATATATATATACAGTATATATATAAAATTAAACAATATTATGTATGTATTCAATTATAATCAATACCCACGCCAAGACAAAAGGCAATTAAAACTGTGCCTCCAAGAGTTAAATATATGTAAAGAAATACACAATAGATTAAATCTAATCTCTAACCAAGGCAATGTAAAAAGAACAATAAAACTCCACTTTCAAAAGTTAAGGGAATAATAACTGCACGAAATAAATTCGAATCTATAATCAGCCGGACTGAAGACTTGTTAGCCAAATCATGAATAAAACATTTTTAATACCAGCCAGTCATGTTTTCCTTTCCAGAGACCGTCAATTGAGACACAGAATACTAAATTATTTGTGGATGGTCAACTGGGACCGCAAATATTTGATATTTTAATTGGTAAATTTTGCGGATAAAGCGATTATGAATTGAGATTGAAATGTGGAGATAAATTATTTGTTAATGTGGGTATAAATGCTGAAAAGTGGAAAGGAGTATACTTGTATATTCAATACTGCAAATGAACAGAAAATGCAAAAATGAAAAACAAATATATATGATAAATTATGTTTCAAGTTCGTAGGCACTAGCCGATCAAGGAAGTACTCTGGAGAAACATTTGAGATGTACTACTGTATAAGGATTGTTAATTGTCCTGCTTCACAACCTGGCCTTATTTGTTGATTCATTTGACTCCGTTACACACAGAGCAGTTCGGTAGCTCTACGGTATCTCTTAAGGGAGCCCACCTCGCTTTGTCTCTCTCTCTCTCCCTCTCTCTTTGGCTTGTAGCCATTCGTCCCCGTTCAGCCTACTGGTTTAAGACGTTTACCCTCATTCAGGTGTCAATATTTTGCTGGTGAGCGGTAGCGAGCCAGCATATATATATTTGATTTGACAGCAAGCTAAATTTGTACATTTTTCGATAGAAAAATGTCTCTGGCTAAGCCGGATTTCTCCATACAATGATGGCTCGCTATCGCTCGCAAGGAAGAAATCGACACCTGGATGGGGATAAAAGTCTTAAAACCGTTGGCTGAATGGGGGACGAATGGATACAAGCCAGAGAAAGAGAGAAAAGGAGAGAAAGAGAAAACAAAACTATGACCCACCTTAAGATACACATACTCTTGATTTCCTGAGCTAGTTTCCCTCTTCAGAACACTCCTGTGCCCGGTATGCTGAAGAGGGAAACTATAGTCTATTCGCTGTAAGTTGGCGAGAAATCATTACCTCTAACCTCTGTAACTCAAAAACGACTAGAATAATCAATCTAATAGTTCTAACATTTGGGAAGAATCAGTCAGGGAATAGGTTTGTAAGTGTACAGCCCAATTGCTCTAGCCCTTTTTGAGTTACTGAAGTTCGAGGTCATGATTTCTCGCCTACTTACAGCGAATAGACTATAGTTTCTCTCTTCCGAACACTCCTCCTGTGCCCGGTATATGCTTCTGGCCCGGGCCTCGGATAGCAATTAAAGGATGAAAGTGCCATCCAGGTGAGGGACTGCTGTGGGCGGGCTGTTTCAGTGTTAGTAGTCTTAAAGGGGGTCACCTGCTATTTTTTTATAATTTTCTCTCTTTCCCTGGCTTGTATCCGTTTGGCTCCATTCAGCCTACTGTTTTAAGACGTTTATCCCCATCCAGGTGTTGATTCGTTCCTGGCGAGCGATAGCAAGCCATCATTGTATGGAGAAATCGGGCTTCGCCGGAGAAATTTTTCTATTGAAAAATGTAAAAATTTAGCATGCTGTCAAAATCATTATATAAAATGTGCTCGCCAGGAAAAAATCGACACCTGGATGGGGATAAACTTCTTAAAACAGTAGGCTGAATGGGGCCGAATGGATACAACCCAGAAAAAGAGAGAAAAGGAGAGAAAAAGCAGGTCACCCCCCTTAATCTATATGTGGATATATCATTGTAGTGGATGCATGTCTGTGAGCTTGGAGGAAGTATCTCTGCCTCAGTCATTAATTCCTTCTGCGGTGTTTAGCCCTTTGAGTACCAGCGACGTGTGGTATATTATATTCTAGCTATATGTTGACGATAGTATGCAGCTTAGGAAAGATCTGCTCTGGACGTGGCTGTTTTAGTGTTAGTAGTCTTAAGGGGGGGGGGGGGGGTCACCGTTATTTGTTTTAACTTTCTCTCTTTTTTCCTCTTCCCCACTCAGCCAACTGTTTAAGACGTTTATCCCCATCCAGGTGTCGGTTTCTTCCTGGCGAGCGATAGCGAGCCAGCTTTGTACGGAGAAATCCGGCTTCGCCAGAGATATGTTTCTATCGACAAATTTACAAATTTAGCCTGCTGTCAAAACAAAAATATAAATATGTTGGCTCGCTACAGCTCGCCCTGAAAATATTGAAAAAGCGTTTGGAAAAGTTAACAGGCAGATGGATAGGCAGACAAAAGGGTATACGGACAAATAGTATTATGAAATGAGAGTTAGGTGACTAACGCAGCAAGGACGAGGATTGACAAACAAACTAGAAGGGTGAGAGACCGATAGTCATACGGAGAACAGGTATGCATAATAGAAGAACAGGCACTGGAGTGGACAGACAGACCGACTTGTAGAAAGGTTGACCTGTGTGTCAGAATAGTACAGTAGAATACCAAACATTAAGGTGGGTCACCGGCTTGTTTTATCTTTCTCTTCTTTACTCTCTTTCCTTGGTTTGTATCCATTTAGCCCCATTCAGCCAACTGTTTTAAGACGTTTATCCCCATCCAGGTGTCGATTTGTTCCTGGCGAGCGATAGCGAGTCAGCATTGTATGGAGAAATCCGGCTTCGCCGGAGACAGGTTTCTATCGAAAAATGTACAAATTTAGCTTGCTGTGAAAATAAAAATATTTATATGCTGGCTCGCTACTGCTCGCCAGGAAAATATTGACACCTGGATGGCAGTAAGCGTCTTAAAACAGTAGGCTGAATTGGGCCGAATGTATAAAAGCCAAAGAGAAACGGAGAGAAAGAGAAAAAAAGCGAGGTGGGCTCCCTTAACGAACATTAAGGGGAGGCAGACCGTTTTTCTGGATCCCCATCTCCCTAATGTTTAGCCTCACTAGTTTTGAGATTATAAGACGTTCGGCCCATTAGTTTGGCGAATTTAACACCTTTCGCCCCATTTCGTTGTCAATGTTAAGACCTTTCGTGCCATTTAGGTGTCGATTATTTCCTGGCAAACCCGCAATTTTAAGAGGAACCGGCCTTCGGCCGGGACATTCTTCTACCGAAAAATGTATAAATTTATCTTGGAGGCGGGTCTAGGGGGTGTTTTTCTAAGCTTGATGGAGATCTAGGGAGGAAACTTTAAAAATATATGAATAAATTCATTAATAGACTAAACAAACGGCCAGTCTCCCATTAAAACACACTTCAAAAACAAATTAGGTTCACCTAATTACCGGCAAAATACATTAACCCCTACATTTAAATTTTCCAATCCAGCGAGGCACCATTATTCTAACAAGTATTTAGCCTATATCAACGCAACGGCCTGTAATGTCAGAATTGATCGGAATGGGGGTCGTAATTTAGCTAAAATATATATATATATATATATATATATATATATATATGTACCGGAGCGAGTGTTCTATAAATTAGTTAGGACAACAAGCTATAACCCAGCCAATATGTAATACAAAGTTCATAACATTTGTTCCGAATAAAATGTTATGAGGCTTTTCCAACCAGTGGCAACTCATCAAGTATGTTTAGATAAGGTTACCCTAAGTTTAATATACACTAGTACACTTGTTGCAAGCAGCTTTGCCGTTTGTCTTCTCCGTACCAATAAAACATAAAAAATAGCTATGTGTGAAAGGGAGTACAGGAAAATATGCATAAAGTCGCATTGTTTGAACGTATAATCACTTCCAGGGCGTGGTAAATATATGTTTGGTACTGTGTATAAGAAACGGACCCAGAAGGTGAATGTGGTAGAGAGTAAGGTTATGGTCTTTGGTAGGAATACAGTCACAAATTCTGAAATTAGCCTAAATGGTCAGGTCAAGGAAAATATTAGATAATATAAGTATTTGGGTGTTGTGGTGAGTAAAGACAGATAATTTAGAAGGTGTGTGAGAGGGAGCGCAACAAGGGAAGAAGTTTGTAAGATCGCTGAAAGCATTGACAAGGAGGTGAAAAAGGAAGTACTTAAAGAAGTCATTGCAAAATAGTTTGTCATCGCATAGTGACGTCCGAAAGTGAAGCATGAATGTTGTTGGAAATACATTACTCAAGAGTGAGAAGGGTGAAAATGAGTTACCAAAGAGGTGCATCTGGAGTCACATAGAAATGTAGACATATAAATAAGAAGGTACGAGAGCAATTTGGTGTGGATACGTTGGCGAGTGTGAAGTGGAACACCTTGAGGACTTTAGGTCATGCGGAGAGTATGTTGGTGAGTGAAAGAATAACTAATAATATGTATGAAAATAAGGTGGAATGGTAGAGATGGAGAAGTAGATCGAGAATGAAATGGAAGGGTGGAGTTCAGAGATATAATGAGTGAAAGTGGTTTTGGGTGGGATGAGGATCACCGGCTGAAGGATGACAAGAGAAACATGGAAGCAATTTATTCATGGTCATCCCGTCGGGGATTAGGATGATATATGCAATATATATATAGATTTTAGGGCTTGATTATAGAAACAAATTCCAGCTCCCCATATATTACTATTTTCAAAGTATAATTTAAATTACAGATTTAGTTATGAATACCTTTACTTGATCGGTGAATAATCTAAAGTTTTCTCACTGTACATAAATGACCCAACTCAAGAACATTTTTTATCTTAACCTAGCGGCTACGACAAACCTCTCGAGAAGTTTTACTGGTGGGCTGCAACGTTCCTCTCGGAAGAAGAGATGTGAAATAGGTACAAAAATACTCCTAATGACAAAAACAAGAAGTGTGACTGTCAGGGTTTATGAGGTGAGCTTCCAATGACATTTACTGCCCACCATCTTGCCTCCACCCTGCTCCTCCCGTTTTCCTCCCTCCACCAATACGCACGGCCACACGTTGCCGATTTCATGCCACATTTTCAACTACGTTGCACCGTAACACCTCAACCACGAATCTTTTGGGTATTCACACATATACAGTATATATATATATATATACTGTATATATACAGTATATGGTTGAATGCGGAATTGAATTTCCTAAACGATGATGTAATTTTTGTTGCGTTTTGGAAGAGTCGCCAAATCGACCTATGTTTAGCAACTAGGGGGGGTCTAGCATTTCTTGGGTTAATTATATTCTTATAATTACTATATCAAAAATATGTTTTCGAAAGTAGTATAGAAACATCATTACCTTTGCTACGAATAACCTCAACAGTGTTATTGCTCTCCACACTCCGAGGTGTGCATGTGTTGATATATTTATTACGTGGTGGTCCACTTAGTATGTGATACTGAACAAAAGCACCCCATTTGTTTTAGTATTGAATTGTCTGATAGTTAAGGGGAGACGGATTATTTTTTTAATTTTTTATTTTTTCTATTAATAAGTGTATTACTTTATTTCTTAGTTTCCTCACTAGACCTCCATCAAGCTTAGAAAAACACCCTTTAGACCCCCCTCCAAGATAAATGTGTATATTTTTCGGTAGAAAAATGTCCCGGCCGAAGGCCGTTTCCTCTTAAAATTTCAGGCTCGCTATCGCTCGCCAGTATATAATCGACACTTACAGTATATAGCACAAAAGATCTTAAAATTGACAACGAAATGGGGCGATAGGTCTTAAAATCGCCAAACTAATGGAACCAACGTCTTAAAATCTCAAAACTAGTGGGGCTAAACATTAGGAAGAAGGGGGTCCAGAAGAACGGTCCGTCTCCCCCTAACCACTTTAGTATTTGAGAAGGCATTTTGAAATTTCACTTTGGGTGTTATCAAGACGATATATTGATTGTAAAGGAATCTGTGGGAGTCGAAGGGTAAATTGCGCAAGTGTGTAGTTCTTAGATTGTTTTGTTTTGTCTATTAATTAATGTATTCATAATTATATTTGTTTAGTTTCCTCCCTAGATCTCCATCAAGCTTAGAAAAACACCCCCTAGACAGACCCACCTTCAAGATAAATTTGTACATTTTTCGGTAGAAAATTTCCCGGCCGAAGGCCGGTTCCTCTTAAAATTACAGGCTCACTATCGCTCGCCAGGAAATAATCGACACCTGAATGGCACGAAAGGTCTTAACATTGACAACGAAATGGGGTGAAGTGTTAAAATCGCCAAACTAATGGGCCGAACGTCTTATAATCTCAAAACTAGTGGGGCTAAACATTAGGAAGAAGGGGGTCCAGAAAAAAAGGTCTGCCTCCCCTTAAGATCTTTCCTAGGTTGAATATAATCACCAGAAGAAAGTGAAGAAGTGCACGTCCCCAAATATTGAAAGGGATAAGGTACATTGACACTAATTTACCTTCATAACCCCTTGAAGCTCTGACGCGTTTTAGCGTTGTTTTTTTTGGCTATCATTAGACGATTTTATGCAGCTTAGGAAGGATCTGTGGGTATTAAAAGGGTAAATAATCTCTCAACCAACCCTCGGAATTTCATATAATGTTACTGATCTGAATAAAATCGTCTAATAGTAGCCAGAAAACTGGACAGAAACGCGTATTGGAGCTTGAAAGGGTTAAATTACTAATTTTGTGTGGCAATTTATTTGCGATACCGTGTACTGACTGGACAAGTTGGCTAACCTACCCTAAATCAGCAGACACAAATTATTAGCTATATCCGAGTAATGTGTGATGGAAACTCCATTGCCTTTGTTGCTAATAAACTCAAAATTTGTATTGCTCTCCATACTCAGTACTCGGGCCGTGTCAATAACAATGTAATATAAACGCTCACACGGGCGGACCAGTATTGCGCTAGAATTACATACGGCTTTTTAACTGAACATTTTAACTGTTGTTCGTGTTACCGTTTATTACAATTCGAAAGGGAAGGCTAGGAGGGGGGGGGATGTGCAAAATATATTTCTTTATCGACAAATATTGCGATGAAGTTTCAAGCCGACATAAAATCATATTGGCTCTTTCAAATGTCATTGTCAGAACTGAAATAGTTATATACAGTAGACTTAACCAGTGAATTGTAGTTATGTGTCCTAGTAAGTAATACTCTGAAAATAAACCTATACAATATATATATATATTTTTGTGTTGTACCAGTACTGTATATATGTCATCTGTAATACACGTCAGAGTACTGTATAATATAACGTGTGGTGTGGTGAGGTGTGATGTGGTGTGATAGGGTGTGGTGAGGTGTGATGTGGTGTGGTGAGGTGTGATGTGGTGTGGTGAGGTGTGATGTGGTGTGATAGGGTGATCTAGCTAATGAGCGGGTAATCATAGGTTCTCGAGCTCAAATCCTGACTAATCAAGGGAAGCTATTACCAGGATGGAGTATGTGCTGCATTTTGGATTCCGTAATTATTGATATGACATCTGTTTATGAAGTTAACCAATTGAGTATTCTTCAGTCGTATTGTTTAAATGTTTACTATCAGGTAACCTCCCTTGTTTATTATATATTTTCCCTGTGAACATAGGATTTCATGCTGTACTATGATGGACCTAGCTTGACCTCATATGTGTAAGTACATTTTTATTTATTTTTTGTATTTATTTATTTATTTATTTATTTTTTTTGGGGGGGGCATAGATATATGGACCTATGAGTGCACAGAGAGGCTATTGACACCAATGGCACCAAGATGGCGGAGGATGGCTGATTTGTTACTACCGGTACAGGTCCTTTAGCTGAAAACAATGCCTCTTTACCAGCACTAATAATTACTAATAAATACGATATAAGCTTAACACAATTAACACAATGTACACCATTGAAAGTTCCATAATTAGAGTGAATTACGGTACAGCATAAACCAGTTTGTAAAGTTAATTACATTAAACAAACATTACGGTTTTGTACCATTGTAGGATGCTTTCCAGGCACCATTATTCATATCTGTATACCCAAACTTTGGAATATACCTACTGTATGTATGTATGTTTGTATGGATGTATGTACGTATATAACTATATATGTATGAGCCCGAACAGAAACAACAATCAAGGGTTCCAATTCTCAGGGTCCGGGACCAATTTCGCGTTCCCTTGCCCCTTTCTCTGTCTCGATGAGTAGATTTTTTTTACAAGGGGAGGATAATTCCTACCTACTGGTATATAATAATAATATGTATGGAGAAATCCGGCTTCGCCGGAGACATTTCTCTCTCAAATAATGTACAAATTTAGTTTGCTGTCAAAACAAATATATACACTGTACGGTATATGCTGGCTCGCTACCGCTCGCCAGGAAAATAATGACACCTGGATGGGGGTAAACGTCTTAAAACAGTAGGCTGAATGGGGCCGAAAGGATACAAGCCAAAGAGAAAGAGTGAAAGAGAAAAAAAGCGAGGTGGGCTCCCTTAACTGTGCACCATTAGCACACTATACTAACACAGTGCTAATTACTGTATATACTAACACAGTGCTAATTACTTTATAATCTGGAACTGCTAATGCAAAGAGTATTAATTAGCGCTAATAGGAATGTTCAAACTGTTAATAATCAGCCTGAGATATAATATAATGGCAATATTGTGGTTACTGATTACAACGCATTAAGGGAGCCCACCTCGCTTTGTTTCTCTTTCTCTCCCTCTCTCTTTGGCTTGTATTTATTCGGCCCCATTCAGCCTACTGTTTTAAGACTTTTACCCCATCCAGGTGTCAATATTTTCCTGGCGAGTGGTAGCGAGCCAGCATATATATATTGTTGTTTTGAAAGCAAACTAAATTTGTAAATTTTTTGATAGAAAACTGTCGCCGGCGAAGCCGGATATCTCCATACAATGCTGGCTCGCTATCGCTCGCCAGAAAGAAATCGACACTTGGATAGGGATAAGTCTTTAAGCAGCTGGCTAAATGGGTCCGAATGGATACAAACCAGGGAAAGAGAGAAAGGGAGAGAAAAATATAAAAGCCGGTGACCCTCCTTAACACAGTATTGGAGTAATCATGATATACTGGAACGACAAATGCCAAGCGCGTGATAACAAATCATTGAATCGTATTATAGGCACTGCATCAATATTCAAAACGCTATACCACACTTCCAAACAAAATCATTATACTATAATTATAAAACTACTAACATTAACCCATTCAACTATTAGACGATATTATTCAGCTTAGGAAGCACTTCTAGCAACAATAAGGTTTCAAACTAGGTCGCCCAATCCAAATAACTAGCACAAATCCTTCAAGAGCTGCATAATATCGTCTAAACGTAGCTAGATTTTCTCAAAAACTGTGCTTCCGTGCTGACTCCCTGCCTAGGCAAACTCTTTCGTCTCTGTCTATCCTCTAACGTCTTCCCTTCATGCTGGAAGTTTGCTCACATTCAACCTGTCCCAAAGAAGGGTGACCGCTCTCAACCCTCCAACTATCGTCCAATTGCTCTTATCTCCTGTCTTTCTAAAGTTTTTGAAACTATTCTTGCTTCCAAATTTCTTAAGCATTTCTCTTCTCATAATCTGCTCTCAGATCGCCAGTATGGCTTCCTTAAGGGTCGCTCTACTGGTGATCTTCTTTCATATCTTACTAACTCTTGGTCATCCTCCTTTCGTGACTTCGGTGAGACTTTTTCTATTGCACTAGACATATCGAAAGCCTTCGATAGAGTCTGGCATAAATCTTTAATTTCTAAACTACCCTCCTTCGGTTTCTATCCCTCCATCTGTGCCTTTGTCTCTAATTTCCTTTCCGGCCGTTCCATAGCTGCGGTTGTGGACGGCCATTGTTCACTTCCTCACCCTATAAACTCCGGTGTTCCTCAGGGCTCTGTCCTATCTCCTATTCTCTTTTCTAATTTTTATAAATGATCTCCTTAACTGTACCTTAATTCCCATCCATTCATACGCAGACGACTCAACCTTACACTACTCCATTAGTTTTTCAGAACGCCCCAGCCAGCAATCCCTCAACGACAAACGTAATGAAGCCATAGAACTCTTAAATTCTGATCTAAATACTATTTCCAATTGGGGCAGAGAAAACCTTGTTAACTTTAATGCTTCCAAAACCCAATTTCTCCATCTATCTACCCGTCAGGATCTCCCAGCGGACTATCCCTTATTCTTCAACAATACAAAAATCAACCCTTCATCTTCTCTCAATATTCTTGGTGTCTCTTTTTCTTCTGCTCTCATTTGGAAGGACCATATTACCAGTCTTGCTAAGGCAGCCTCCCAGAAGCTGGGTGTGCTCAACCGCCTTAGGGGTTCTTTTCCCCTGCACAGCTTCTTGCTCTGTACAGGGGCATAGTGCGCCCTTGTATTGAGTATTGTTCACATGTGTGGGGAGGTTCCTCTCACACCGCTCTCCTAGACAAAGTTGAAAGGAAGGCCTTTCGTATCATTAACTCCCGTCCACTCACCAACTCTCTGCAATCTCTCTCTCTCTCTCCGCCGCAATGTTGCATCTCTCTCGCTATTCTATCGCTACTATAATAATCAGTGTTCCTCAGAGCTATCCCAGTGCATACCACCTCCTTTACGTAGGGCACGTGGTACCCGTCTTGCAACTCAATCCCACCCCTACTCTGTGCAACTCTCCAACCCAAGAGTGAAACGTTACTCTCAAACTTTCTTCTACTCAACATCTGAGCTCTGGAACTCTCTCCCAGAATCAGTCTTTCCCTCTTCCTATGACTTAAATTGCTTCAAACTCCGTGTGTCCAGGCATTTTGGCTCGAACGTCCCTTGATTTTGGCCCTGTCACTCTTTCAACTATGGGGGAGGCACTCGCTATAGGCAGTTATGCCTTTTGCCTCCCTCAATCACATAGAAAAAAAAAAAAAAAAAAAAAAAAAAAAAATATTAAAATATAACACTTCGCTGGTGCTCAAAGGGTTAAGTACAAAAAAATGTACATATCATACTCTCAAAATGACGTGCAGTGAACGGAAATAATGTATATATGTATTATAACCAGGACATGTACAGTATATAAGTGCCAAGCCCCAATAATGTATATATGTATTATAACCAGGACATGTACAGTATATAAGTGCCAAGCCCCAATAATGTATATATGTATTATAACCAGGACATGTACAGTATATAAGTGCCAAGCCCCAATAAGATCCGCACACTGTTAAAGGACCCCACCTCGCTTTTTTTTTTTCTCTTTCTCTTCCTCTCTCTTTGGCTTGTATCCATTTGGCCCCATGCAGCCTACCGTTTTAAAACGTTTACCCCTATCCAGGTGTCAATATTCTCATTGCGAGCGGTAGCGAGCCAGCATATATATATTTTTGTTTTAACAGCAAGCTAAATTTGTAAATTTATCGATAGAAAAATGACTCCGGCGATCCGGCGAAGCCGGATTTCACCATGAATGGCTCGCTATCGCTCGCCAGGAAGAAATCAACACCTGGATGGGGATAAAAGTCTTATAACAGTTGGCTGAATGGGGCCGAATAGACACAAGCCAGAGAAAAGGAGAGAAACAAAAGCAGGCGACCCCCCTTAAGTACAAAATAATGTATACATATTATACTCTCAAAATGACTACTTGCAGTGGACGGAAATAATGTATATATGCATTATAATCAGGAAATGTATATAAGTGCAAAGCCCCAATAAGATCCGCACACTGTTAATATTCAGGCTTGGGAATATAATGACTGGGATTCAAAGGACCTCTCTTCCTTATTTGCATAAACTTTTAATTAGAGAAAGGAAAAGAATGAATGAAGTGGAGAGAGAATGAGAGAGATATATAGTTACAGGGAGTTACAAGGAATAGTTAGTATCTCAGAGACCTTGCGGACCATTCTGAAGAGATACTCGGAGTGGAAGGAGACAGACTGTTTAGTGCACTACACTCTTTACAGAGTGAGAAAAATACAATATACTCTCTTCTTGAACTGCTCTACTGAAGAACTATTTACAACTTCGGAGAGAAGTTTGTTCCAGCTAGAACAGATCTTAAGAACATAAGAACATAAGAAAATGGGAGTCTGCAGAAAGCCGATTGGCCTAAGCAAGGCAGATCCCTGTCCCACACAACCCCAATTCAATTACAAAGCCCAATTATAGGCTCCACACTCTAATACCCTGAGGATCATCTTACCAAAACGGTTAGGGATTAACGCAGGATTATGGGGGTCTGCAGAGTGCTGATTGGCCCAACCCGGCTGATCCCCCATCACACCCAACCCCGCTCGTCCATATGCTTATCCAATTTTATCTTAAAGCTCCCTACAGTTTTAGATCCCACTATAGCACTTGGTAGTCCATTCCACCCATCTACAACTCTGTTACCAACCAATATTTGCCTATATCTTTTCTGAAACGAAATTTATCTAATTTGAAACCATTGGTACGAGTTCTTTCGCTATCACTGAGCTTTAGTACATTTGTCATGTCCCCTTTGTTAATCCCACTAACCCACTTGAACACCTCTATCATATCCCCTCTAACTCTGCGTCTCTCTAACGAATGTAAACCTAATTTCTTCAACCTTTCTTCATACGAAAGATTTCTAATATTATGGATCATTTTTGTCATTCTACGCTGTACTCTCTCCAATGAATCTATGTCCATTCTGTAATAAGGACACCAAAATTGGACAGCATAATCCATATGGGGTCTCACTAATGACAAGTAAAGTTTTAAGATAACATCAGCAGTTCTGTTACGGACACTCCTAGAGATGAACCCGAGAATCCTGTTTGCCTTATTACGAACGCTTATACACTGTTTTCTAGGCTTCAAATCATTGCTAACAAACACACCTAGATCTTTCTCGCAGTCTGAATTTTCTAATTCTAAATTAGCTAGTTTATATTTAACATTTGTTTGCATCTTCCCTATCTTTAATACCTTGCATTTGTCAATGTTAAACTTCATCTGCCAATTTACTGACCATTAATGTAAGGTATCTAGATCCCTTTGGAGGCACTCTATATCGCTATCTGAATCAATTGATCTCCCTATTTTAGTATCGTCTGCGAATTTACTTATCCTACTAGTTATACCTAAATCTAGGTCATTTATGTATATAAGAAACAACAGGGGACCTAATACCGATCCCTGGGGGACACCACTTTTGACTGCTCCCCATTCTGACTTGGTACCATTTATGCTGACTCTCTGCTTCCTACCAATTAGCCATGACCTAATCCATCCTAACAACGCCCCACCTATTCCATGTGCCTCAACCTTTCTCATCAATCTCTAATGAGGGACTCTGTCGAAAGCTTTACTGAAATCTATTAAATATATAATATCATATGACTTGTCATTATCTACTGCTTCATCTACCTCTGAGAAAAAACTAAGCAAATTAGTAAGGCAAGATATATGTGATTTTTTTTCCACAGATACTACTGCTGAACCTTTTCAATTTTAATTTCCAGCCATGGTTGCGTGTTGTATTCAAATTGAGGCTAAACATTTTGCTAAAATACACATTGTCAAACCCATTAAGTATTTCAAAAACTTCAATGAGCTGACCTCGTAGTCTGCGTGTCTCCAACGGGAAGAGATCAAGAGCTCTCAACCGGTCCTCATAGCTCATTCTTCTAAGCGATGGAATAAGCTTTGTAGCCCTATAGCTTGTACTCTTTCCAGTAACTCTATATCTGTCCTGAGTGCTGGAGAACAGAATTGGATGGCGTACTCCAGGAGAGGAGGGAGAGAGAGAGTATGTGTGAAAGAGAAAGAGAGTGTGCGAGGGTGTGAGCAAGAGTGTGAGAGAAGAAGAAGAAAAAGAAAAAAGAAGAATACAAATAAAAGTGAAGAAGAAGAAAATGCATGCAAGGGAATATTGTTACGTCCTGGGATATATAAACACTGGGCTCTTTCTATTGGACTAGGTATGCGGCAATAAGCAACAACGGAAAACGCTAGATCCAACCCTTATCTATAAACCCAGGCAACAAACCACCCTAAACCGTCAAGAGTCCTGCCTGGACAACAAGGTATCCTATGACTCGGTTACAGGGTGCACGCACTATAGACTGCTGATAGTCAAGCAGGCTATATAAAAGATCACACAATTAAGTTGACTTAAAGCTTCAAGGAAAAGATAGATAACGGAATTAAATTGCAGAAACAATTTAATAACAAACTAGAAGAAAGCACATTTAACATTACGTTAATTAATACAACTAATCACCCCTGCGTGAAAGAAGGTGAAAGCAAACAGTCCTCAAAACATCGTACAGGTAGACAAGATGCGGGTTTCTAAACTGCATGCGGCTACTGTAGGATCTAATGCTTAGCAAAGAAAGTATGTTACGGATTTAGAGAACTCTTAACTCGTAAGCAGGAATAAATACTAGTGATAGGCCATACAGTGTATAATGGCATAGGTATAATTAAATAAAGGTAGCAACTCGCAACATAACCACATACAGGTGTGCTTCTCACTCTTAGTCAGGCAAGCCTGCTCGGACAGAGTCTCTAAGCCACACCCTGACTCACAATGCTCACAAAAACGGTAAATTGTGGCACAATAACAAGCATAGAGAGATGATAAACCCCAAGCTGTTAATCTGCCAGGTGGCAGAGGTCTAGCCGGAAGGATATAGGCTTCGGATACCCGGGCTGAGCCACCTGCTCTAGCCTAGGGACGTTCCCAAGTCTGTGCGCCAAATTACTCTAATTGAAAGGGTGCTCTCTTGAGAGACTCAGATCGCAAGTATCTGACTCTCTCCTGGCGACCCTAAAACAAAAGCAAGACGTGCTAGCGCAGTGCTGAGTGGACTAGGCAAGGGCCCTCACACAACACAACACTAGACACACAGGGACACAGAGAAGAAAATGCCCCCAGACTTCCACGGATATCCTAGTAAAGTCGTGCGGGTCCACAGGACTCTCACCAGCAGACTTTACTTAACCCGTACAGCCCCAGCGACGCGCCTGACGCGTCGGCGATGTATGTAACGCACAGCCCCAGAGACGCACCTGGCGCGTCACCCTAATTGCGCCGACCGTGACCTCAGGTGTAGCCACTCAAAAGGGCTCAGATTTGTATGGGAACTGTGTACGTATCCCACGCAACCGTGCCGATGGTTGAAAACTCTCAAAGTCCACGTGCGTGCGCGCGAGCGCGCAATAACCTGTTTTTTTGGGATAATTGCCTTCAATTTTTTACTCTTGTAAAATCCATTTTCGGGGCTCTGTAGGACCATTTTTTAAGCTTTTTGAGCGGTTTTTCGTGGTTTTTCCTTCATTCCTAACCCATTCGCTATTGTTTCTGGAATAAAACCATTTTTTGAAAACCGGCCGGGTTCTGGTGCGCAAACATTACAAAACTAGCCGGGGCTCCACGGGTTAAAGGATCGCAAAAAGCCTCCCCTCCGGTCTAGCCCCTGCTAACCTGACACAAGAACACACTAGCAAGCATGAAACCACCAAATATGAGACAACAAAAAAGCTTCTTAGGTCTCATTAACAATTAAATCTCTGCAGAAGGCCCAAAATCCTATCTAGTTATCTGCGAGCTCGTCGTTAATACAATAATAGATATAAGGTCTATCAAGGGGATGGGATAATTAAATAGATTGGTGAAGTAGAGGAAAGAAGGTATACAAAGTAAGAGAGAATGTTTCTAAGTGGGGTTGAGAGGGATAGATATCAAGGGGGTCCGAAGGGTACGACAGTGAGGTGAGCTCTGAGTTTTGAATCTGTCTGGACCCCACCCTAGGCATGCAGAATACATCCCATGCTTGGCAACACTCAACACAGTTGCCGGGTCAAAATCCTATACCCCGTGCGTGAGTCGAAACCAAGCCTAACGTTGCAATCAAATGCATATGGCAACGCTTCAGGCTCGTCCCAAGCTGGCAAGCGAAGCACCGTCCCAAGCCGGTCTCTCTCTCTCTCCCGCTCGTCTCCTCCCGCCCTCACTAAACTTACATCTTATATATTATAATGAAACAATCAACTATCGAGAATAAAATATACTAAGATGCGTTGGTTAAGAATAAGGGCAGCTTCAAGCTGTGAAACAACATAAGAATATCCCAGACATTAGTTACGTTGTCGTAGGATATATACTAAGGAAAAGCCTGTCGGCCGCCTGCCGCCAGACGGTTTCTAAACGGCTGGGCAGCCGACGCGCCGCATGGCTACTATGCAGAAGCGTCACAATATATTCATAAATCTATTATTCCTTTCTAGTGTCAGTCTTATAGAATATTATTACCATATCAAAAAGTACAAATCAATATGAGAGTCGGATGCTTTAAAACTCTCTAATAGGGTGGAAGTTATTATTATTATTATTGAGGGGGGTGACCTGCATTGTTCTCTCCTTTTCTCTTGTGTCTCTGGCTTGTATCCACTCGGCCCCATTCAGCTACTGTTTTATGACGTTTATCTCCATCCAGGTATCGATTTTTTTTCTGGTGAGCGGTAGTGAGCCAGCATATTTTGTAATATGTTTTTGACAGCAGGCTAAATTTGTACATTTTTCGACAGAAAAATTTCTCCGGCAAAGCCGGATTTCTCCATACGATGCTGCCTCGCTATCGCTCGCCAGGAAGAAATCAACACCTGGATGGGGATAAATGTCTTAAAACAGTAGGCTCCCCTCAACATTTGTCCCAGGTTCATGTCTTGGCAACTGTACCCTCTTACTCATCCACTTACCTACCAACTCACACACTCACCAGCCAGTCAACCACCCACGCACCCATGTACAGTGGCGCTCATAAGTCATGTATCAACTGTCATTACCTTTGGCTCGCTCTATGCTGTATTAATGTCTGTTGGATGTTGAATAGGGTGGGTAAGTGTAGAGACATGTTTGTATATCTCACTCAAAAAGAAGAAATCATGTGTAAATATTGCTGATACCAATTATCGATCAAAACATAATTGGTGCCGAGCCATCACTTACCATCAGTACTATCAACGCCATATGTTTCTTCCACTAACCAGCCACTCTGTACATCCGAAACACCTGGGGATCGTAATAACGAAGCATTTATTGGGAGTTAAGGGAGCCCACCTCGCCTTTTTTTTTCTTTCTCTCCCTCTCTTTAGCTTGTATCAATTCGGCCCCATTCAGCCTACGGTTTTAAGACGTTTACCCCCATCCAGGTACCAGTATTTTCCTGGCGAGCGTTAGCAAGCCAGCATATATATTTTTTGTTTTGACAGCAAGCTAAATTTGTAAATTTTTCGATAGAAAAATGTATCCGGCAAAGCCGGATTTCTCCATACAATGCTGGCTCGCTATCGCTCGCCAGGAAGAGTTCGACACCTAATGGGGATAAACGTCTTAAGACAGTTGGCTGAATGGGGCCGAAAGGATACAAGCCAGAGAAAAGAGAGAAAAGGAGAGACAGATAAAAACAAAACTGGTGACCCCCTTAATTACACTTCTTTCAGATGCTTCGTATTCGACCCCCAGGGGTTTCGGATTCACCCAGTGGTTGTTTGGGGGAACGAACTGTTGTTGTTGATAGTTCACCCTAACGTACAAACCGTGGTCTGTGTAATTCGAACCTATCCCGAAATTAATATAACCTTAGCAATAGTTTTTCGTTTACCAGTTATATATACTTTGGACGTTCGTATATATACAGCACTTTTGGAGGATTCGAAATGAGGCATAACTTGAGGCCTGTAGTCTATTCGCTGTAAGTAGGCGAGAAATGATGGCCTCTATCCTCTGAAACTCAAAAACGACTGGAGTAATCGAGATAATATTTTTACCATTTGGAAAGTGTCATCCAAGCAATAGATGTGAAAGTTTATAGCCAATTTGCTATAGCCCTATTTGAGTTACAGAGGATAGAGGTCATGCGTTATCGCATACTTACAGCGAAAAAACTATAGACTATTGTTATTGACCCATCTACCCACTTACCCACAACACCTACTCCTACACAATATTCCAACCCACCTTCTACTTGTAAATTATTATCAGTGTTGCCAATTTAGCTACTTTCCCGCTAGATTTAGAGGTATTTACTTCGATCTAGAGGCATATTTTACATCTAGTGACATGAATTATCGTGATACTCTGGAGATTTGAGCCATTTTAGGTCGATTAGTGTAGAGTTTGTGGCGATATTCTAGCTACTTTCGGCATTAATCTATTATAAAGCAGACTTGATTTGGTAACCTTGATTATTCTATGTATCTCTCTTCCTCTTTATACCCTCCTTCTTATTATTTCCCCTCTTCCTCATCCTAATTCTCTTCCCTGTCCTTCACCTCCCTTCTCCTCCGTCTTCCTCCACCTCTCACCCCTCCATCTGTCTTCTTCTTCTCCTCCTCCTCCATCTTCTTCCTCCCCCTACTCTGTCTTCCTCCTCCTCGTCCTCCTACTTCTTCTCGTCCCCAAATTAGGAGTTTTATTGCGTATCATAACAAAAGTTTCAAGAATTTACGAGGAGATGGGAGTAAAAGAAGAGAGGGGGGAGGATATGCATGGAGGAGAGGGTAGGAGGCTGGGGGGCTTAGATGGAGGAAGTGATAGACTGAAAGCAAGTGGAAAGAAGTAGATTGGTGAAGAGGATGCATGTGGGGGTGTCGAAGTGAAAGAAAATGGGGACATGGGATACAAGAAAATGGGAGGGGGAACTACGATAGCGACAGAATGAAAGAACATGGGAGGGGGAGTATGATAAAGATGGAATGAAAGCGAACGGGGTCGGGAATGGAATAGGGAATGATAGGGATAGCAAATAGGAATACAGGAAGGGCTAGTGTGGGATGGGGAGAATAAATATACAGGAGAGTAGAGTATATGATAGTGATGGGTTGAAACAAAATGGAATGGAGTATGGAATGGACGATGAGGAGATAGCACATGGAAATAACCCTGGGAGTGAAGAATAGTGAAAGGACAGAAGCGTAGGAGGTAGGGATTATGGGATTTTGAGAAGGATGGGGTGTGGAAAAGAATGGATTAAGGAGGGGAGAGAGATAATGGGAAAACATAGATAGAGAGCTAGACAGACATACAAATATAGATAGATTTTTTTTTTATTTTATAAGACGTCACCGGTACAGAAGGGGTTAAGATGAAACAATGAAGGTAGGATACTGATTTTTTTATTTTTTTTTTCTATGTGATTGAGGGAGGCAAAAGGCATAACTGCCTATAGCGAGTGCCTCCCCCATAGTTGAAAGAGTGACAGGGCCAAAATCAAGGGACGTTCGAGCCAAAATGCCTGGACACACGGAGTTTGAAGCAATTTAAGTCATAGGAAGAGGGAAAGACTGATTCTGGGAGAGTTCCAGAGCTCAGATGTTGAGTAGAAGAAAGTTTGAGAGTAACGTTTCACTCTTGGGTTGGAGAGTTGCACAGAGTAGGGGTGGGATTGAGTTGCAAGACGGGTACCACGTGCCCTACGTAAAGGAGGTGGTATGCACTGGGATAGCTCTGAGGAACACTCATTATTATAGTAGCGATAGAATAGCGAGAGAGATGCAACATTGCGGCGGAGAGAGAGAGATTGCAGAGAGTTGGTGAGTGGACGGGAGTTAATGATACGAAAGGCCTTCCTTTCAACTTTGTCTAGGAGAGCGGTGTGAGAGGAACCTCCCCACACATGTGAACAATACTCAATACAAGGGCGCACTATGCCCCTGTACGATGGTATACAAGTTAAGCCAAATGCCTGACATTGTTCACCAAGCGGTTTGAAAACGACCAGAAAGTGAAACTCTCAAACCAAACCAAACTTTAAATAGCATAGGTCTGTCCACCATAACCTAACTTAACATGAATTACCATACAGTATATTAACCTAACCTAAAGACACCCAACCCTACCTAACTTAACTCGAATGAATACATTAAATATTATTTCCTCTCGCTTAAGCATTAGGCTATTCATAGTGCAGTTGAGTACAATACATGATTAGATTAATATCCAGTATTCGAAAAATGGATATCAATCGTGGTCATGTGTTTTACTTATAACTGCCTTGATGGTGTAATGGTTAGTGTGTTTTAGATCTGTATGTGGTAACCCAGGTTCGAAGCATAGTAGGATCACATGCTTTCATTAATTTCATTTGGGAGGTGTTTGGTGTTGGGAGTGAAATACATATAAATGAGATTATATAAGGTATTAAGAGAGGTTAAATTAAGTTAGGTTTGGGTTGGGCAATTATTTGGTTTTATTATTATTTCTGATATCTCTTAAAAATTGTCCTAAAACATTTAAGTTTTTTTTCAGTGTCTATCCCTAAACACACGAGAACTTTAGTGGGGTATGCTTCGAAGTCGTAATATCAGAGACAATAACATACAAAAATGAAGCCTGTTACTTGAGAAAATGTGTATGTTCATAATAATAATTATTACAGTATTTTATTTATTTTTGTTGAAAATCTAAACTAGTAATGTTTAATACAAGATTCAATAAAACAAGACCCAGAAGATTTTTTTGTGTATAAATTATAGCAGATAATAGACTAGGATTCGAAGAGAGAGAGAGAGAGAGAGAGAGAGAGAGGGAGAGAGAGAGAGAGAGAGAGGGAGAGAAAGAGAGATAACAGGCAGGCAAGAAGCAAAAGGTTGTGGCAGGAAGGAGGAGAAGCTGAAAGATAAAAGACAGAGAGAGAAAGATAAAGATAGCAGTAGGAGGGGGGGGGGGGGGATAGAGAGAGAGCGTTAATGTATACTAATTTGTAAGTGTTAGTGAAATGGCATTCACTATATATATATGAACATAGACTACAGTAGATCTGGACTGGACACGGAATTGAAACTTTACAGTAAGGGACCCAACATCGGAGAACGAACCCCCAAGTTCTAACCTCGAAACCGCGAAAATATAAAGTTTTCGCGGTTTCGAGTTTCGAACTTGGGAGTTCGATCTTCGATTTTGGGTCCCTTACTGCAAAGTTCCATTTTCGTGTCCAGTCCAGATCTACGGTAGTCTATGATATGAAATATGCATACTACTATGAACAAATAGCTCAAATTATGATTCTCGAAATATTTTATGCAACAATTATTACACACCGATTTTGAGCACCACTTTTGCTTCACTGTACATTGACATACGTTTTGGGCATGGACACAGTAATTACTAATTATATTTAGAGTTGTTTTCATAATTGTATGAATATTATATATATATATATATATATATATATATATATATATATATATATATATATATATATATATATATATGCGAATATGCTTCCACACTAAAGGTGTGTAGAAAAGGGTAGGTTCACTGCACAAAGTTTAAACAATTTTAGTGCTAAAATTAAATTGCATCTAAAATATATTGCATTCACAAAATGAGGGTTTAAAAAGTATGTCTGAATATCTTATTAGAAGGCTCGGACTGTTGTGTACATATTAAAATAATGTTTACATATATATAATATATATATAAATATATTTGTTTCTCTTTCTATCCTTTTCTCTCTTTCTCTGGCTTGTATCCCTTCGGCCCAATTCAGCCAACTGTTTTAAGACGTTTATCCCCATCCAGGTGTCGATTTCTTCCTGGCGAGCGATAGCGAGCCAGCATTGTATGGAGAAATCCGGCTTCGCCAGAGACATTTTTCTGTCGAGAAATGTACAAATTTAGCTTGATGTGAAAAATATATATACTCTATATATATGCTGGCTCGCTACCGCTCGCCAAGAAAATATTCGACACCTGGATGGGGGTAAGCGTCTTAAAACTGTAGGCTGAATGGGGCCGAATGGATACCAGCCAAACAGAGAGGGAGAGAAAGAGAAAAAAACGAGGTGGTCCCCCTTAAACACATCCTGAGCCACATTGATCAATTAATGATCATAGTTTCAACTTGATCATAGAATAGTGTAACAGATACTTGTGTAGCCCACTGTACAATCGCGCTAATAAGATATTTCTCGGCACCATGTATATTTTCATCCATAATTAATTGATTTTAGCAATATCTAAACTTAATTTATTAATTTCGAGGGGAATATACAAACCTATTAAACCTATTCCTACACTTAACCCTTTCACGCTTATGACGCAATTTTGAGCCTATTAGAGATACTTTAAAGCCTTTGTTACCATCAGGGGTATTTAGAAACCTTTAGTTTAGTTACTTCAACCTCTGCAGTTGTCCTGGGCAGAACACTAATTTTGGAGAGGTAATTATAAGAGTGAGATAACTCTATTTCTTATTGCTCATCTGGCAACCTCTGCGTCATAAAAGCGTGAAAGAGTTAACCACCCTATTCGACATCTGATAGACATTAATACAGCACAGAGCAAGTCAAACTTAAGGACAGCCGAGACATGATTTATTAGCGCGACCGTACAGTAACGGCCAAAATTCATATTCTATAATATATATTCAGATTATCCAGCTACAAGTGGATAATATCCTTAGCAGACACATATGCAACCTTTATATTAAAGGCTTGTGAATCAAGAGTAGTTTATATTAACTCATTCAGTACCGGTGCGGTTTTTAGCTATATTGTGGCTACTAGTAGACGATTTTTTCAGTTTTAAAAAGGGCCTACAGCAATTAACAGGCTTCGAACTATCTCACTCAGCCCTTTTTACTACCTCAGAGCCTTCTTAAATTGCACAAAATCGTCTAAATTAGGCAACAATATATTTTATAAGACGTCACCGGTACAGAAGGGGTTAAGATGAAACAATGAAGGTAGGATACTGATTTTTTTATTTTATTTTTCTATGTGATTGAGGGAGGCAAAAGGCAGAACTGCCTATAGCGAGTGCCTCCCCCATAGTTGAAAGAGTGACAGGGCCAACATCAAGGGACGTTCGAGCCAAAATGCCTGGACACACTGAGTTTGAAGCAATTTAAGTCATAGGAAGAGGGAAAGACTTATTCTGGGAGAGAGTTCCAGAGCTCAGCTGTTGAGTAGAAGAAAGTTTGAGAGTAACTTTTCACTCTTGGGTTGGAGAGTTGCACAGAGTAGGGGTGGGATTGAGTTGCAAGACGGGTACCACGTGCCCTACGTAAAGGAGGTGGTATACACTGGGAAAGCTCTGAGGAACACTGATTATTATAGTAGCGATAGAATAGCGAGAGAGATGCAACATTGCGGCGGAGAGAGAGAGATTGCAGAGAGTTGGTGAGTGGACGGGAGTTAATGATACGAAAGGCCTTCCTTTCAACTTTGTCTAGGAGAGCAGTGTGAGAGGAACCTCCCCACACATGTGAACAATACTCAATACAAGGATGCACTATGCCCCTGTACAGAGCAAGAAGCTGTGCAGGGGAAAAGAACCCCCTAAGGCGGTTGAGCACACCCAGCTTCTGGGAGGCTGCCTTAGCAAGACTGGTAATATGGTCCTTCCAACTGAGAGCAGAAGAAAAGGAGACACCAAGAATATTGAGAGAAGATGAAGGATTTATTTTTGTATTGTTGAAGAATAAGGGATAGTCCGCTGGGAGTTCCTTACGGGTAGATAGATGGAGAAATTGGGTTTTGGAAGCATTAAAGGTAACAAGGTTTTCTCTGCCCCAATTGGAGATAGTATTTAGATCATAATTTAAGAGTTCTATGGCTTCATTACGTTTGTCGTTGAGGGATTGCTGGCTGGGGCGTTCTGAAAAACTAATGGAGTAGTGTAAGGTTGAGTCGTCTGCGTATGAATGGATGGGAATTGAGGTACAGTTGAGATCATTTATAAAAATTAGAAAAAGAATAGGAGATAGGACAGAGCCCTGAGGAACACCGGAGTTTATAGGGTGAGGAAGTGAACAATGGCCGTCCACAACCGCGGCTATGGAACGGCCGGAAAGGAAATTAGAGACAAAGGCACAGATGGAGGGATAGAAACCGAAGGAGGGTAGTTTAGAAATTAAAGATTTGTGCCAGACTCTATCGAAGGCTTTCGATATGTCTATTGCAATAGAAAAAGTCTCACCGAAGTCCCGAAAGGAGGATGACCAAGAGTTAGTAAGATATGAAAGAAGATCACCAGTAGAGCGACCCTTAAGGAAGCCATACTGGCGATCTGAGAGCAGATTATGAGAAGAGTTATGCCCTTGTTTGTAAAGTAAGCAAGACATGAAAGTGGGACAATTGCTGTGATGAAGGGTGAGAATGTAATGTTTTGATAAATGTATATATATGCTTGAAGGTATGTTATGAGTCTAAACATTTGCCATAATGTTAGTAGGTAAGACCATTTATTCTCATTAACCCTCTCTGTACCGGCGAACGTTTATTTAATTTGTTCTAGCTATAGTTTGACGATGTTATGCAGTTTTAATTTAAATGGCCTCCAGCAATTAAGAGGCTTTGAACTATCTCACTTAACCCGTCTTACTACCACAAATCCTTCTTAAATTGCACAAAATCTTCTAAATAGAGCAAACATAAAACTAAAAAGACTTTGCTGGTTCAGAAGGGGTTAATTTTCTAAAGCAGTTGTCCCCAATTGACGTCTGGGCAACTATACATGGGTGGATGCAATAGCAGAAGAATTACCTTTTTTTCACTGAGTAGCGCTTGAGAAAAACTTGCAAGGAAAGACGAATTGCCTGTTTTAGCATTCAGTAGCACTCCAAATAAACTTGAAAGAGAGACTAGCTTGAATCTGAAACGAACCCAGGAAAAAGTAAGAGGAATCTGAATGGAGTATAAAACCTGTTACTTGAAGCGATGTGCAATGATACTTCTTCCGACATACTCTACCATATTAACCCTTTCAGTGTCACGACGCATTACCATATTGTATTCTGGCTAACATTAAACGATTTCATACAGCTTAGGATGGAACTCTAGCAATGAACGGGGTAAAAGCTATCTCAATATATTCCTTAGATTCACATAAATCCTTTCTAATCTTAATAAAGCACTATAATGATTGGAAAAAAATGAAGTTCTACTAAGAGAATATAAAGTATATAATTATAATTATCAGAAGTATGAATATACTGTATATGCTTATTTGACAGCTCGTTAAGTAATATGTCTGAAGTCCACATAAGCTATACGCTGTCCATAATTATGATGATCGTAGTATTATTTTCTATTTCCTAAATAATATATACATAACAATACAATATCACATAGTATATAAAGTATTTTAAAACGAAAATACACACAGGCATTTAACAGCTTAAGTTGTTTATATTGTTTGTGTATATTATTACAGTATTAACCAACAGAAAGCTACAAACACTATTTTAACGCCTTACGAGCGGGCCCGTCAGTAACTTCTACTACCCGCCAAGCGGGTGGTTTTACCCTAAACGACCTCGTTTCTGTGCTCTTTTTTTCATGCATAAAGAAGAGCCAGAGCGTAATACAATTATGTTTCCCTGAAAGGGCGATAATTATGTTTCCCTGAAAGGGCGATAATTGAGTTTTCCAATGACACCAGAACCTTCCTTCTACGACCACGCGTTCTCTTGCATCGATCGTGAAAGACGAAGGAAAAATCCCTAAAATACGGTAATTTCCTTACATAATTCCCTGTGTAGCGAGGTGGGTGAGTGTGGGTGGGTGGGTGAGTGTGGGGGGTGGGTGGGTGGGTGAGTGTGGGTGGGTGGTGGGTGGCTGGGTGGGTGGGTGGGTGGCTGGGTGGGTGGGTGGGTGGGTGGTGGGTGGGTGGGTGGGTGGGTGGGTGGGTGGGTGAGGGTGGGTGGGTGGGTGGGTGGGTGGGTGGGTGGGTGAGGGTGGGTGGGTGGGAGGGTGGGTGGTGGGTGAGGGTGGGTGGGTGGGTGGTGGGTGGGTGGGTGGGTGGGTGGGTGGGTGAGGGTGGGTGTGGGTGGGTGTGGGTGGGTGGGTGTGGGTGGGTGTGGGTGGGTGTGGGTGAGGGTGGGTGGGTGGGTGTGTGTGTGGAGTAGACGTCAGTAGTCGCGCGGGACCCATGCCGAGCGGTCATGAGCCGACCAACGCTCCTCCACCCGCTCGTCTCTCTCAGAGCCATTATTGCTAAAAAATTGCACACAAGACTTAAGTCGGGCCCCGCCACATAGTCCTTTCTTCTCTAGACCGACTTAAGTCCACCCCCGCTAGACAAGGGTGTAAAACAATCTGAACAGGAAACAAAAAAAACAATGAAAATTAGGTAAACATGTAAGCATTTGTTAACAGAATGTAATGCGAGATATAAGTAAATATCGCGTGTATATGAACTTAACACCTTTTGACCCCATAATATATCATATAAAACTTCACCACTGTAGTGAGCATTGAATCGCAAACAAATATTGTTAGTAGTAAGACAGAATTAACAGACTGATAACAAATACAAAATGCATAGATAACAAAAATAACTTAAACATAACCTAATAATAAACTAGCTAAATAATAACAAACACAAATACAACTAACGTAACATATAGCACAAGTTAAATAACAACAATTAAACAACATATCATTGATGATACATGAACACTTTTACATAACGTTGTTAACCCTCTCACGTTCTTGACGCAATTTTCAGCCTATGAAGGATACTTTAAAGCCTTTGTAACCATCAGGGGTATTTAGAAACCTTTAGTTTAGTTACTTTAACCTCTGCAGTTGTCTTTGCGTTAGCTGTGGGTAGAAAACTAATTTTGGAGAGGTAATTATAAGAGTGAGAGAACTCTATTTCTTATTGCTAATCTGGCAACCTCTGCGTCATATGGTAGTGAGAGGGTTAATACCAATAATGACTAAACGAGTTAAGGGAGCCCACTTTGCTCTTTTTCTCTTTCTCTCCCTCTCTCTTTGGCTTTTATCCATCCGGCCCCATTCAGCCTACTGTTTTAACACTCAACGAGCGGCCTAGGCGGTAATTTCTATGTACCGCCCAGCGTTTTTTTTTAACCATAAATGGCGTTGTTTCCGTGCTCTTTTTCATGCATAAACAAGAGCCAGAGCGTAATACAAGTATGTATCCCTGAAAGGGCGTTAATTGAGCTTTCCAATGACACCAGAACCATCCTTCTACGATCACTGGTTGTCTTGCAACGATCATGCAACCGAAGGGCAAAATCGCTAAAATACGGTCATTTAGTTACATAATTACGTGTGTAGCTAGCGAGGGAGGGTGGAGTAGTGTGGAGTACATGTCAGTGGGCCCACGACGGTCGTGGCGAGTGGTCATAAGGCAACCTACACTCCTCCCACCGCTCGGCTCTCTCTCAGAGCCATTATTGCGCCAAAATTGCACACCGATTAAAGGCGTGCCCCGCCACATTGTCCTTTCTTCTCCATACGGAATTAAGTCGGGCCCCGCTAAATAAGGGTTAAGACGTTTACCCCCATCCAGGTGTCAATATATTCCTGGTGAGCGGTAGCAAGCCAGCATATACAGTATATATACTGTATATATATATATATATATTTTTTTTTACAGCAAGCTAAATTTGAAAAAAAAATATAGAAAAATGTCTCCGGCGAAGACGGATTTCTTCATACAATGCTGAATCGCTATCGCTCGCCAGGAAAAAATCGACACCTGGATGAGGATAAACGTCTTAAAACATTTGGCTGAATGGGGCCGAATGGATACAAGCCAGCGAAAGAGAGAAAAGGAGAGAAAGATAAAAAAAAAAGCCGGTGACCCCCTTTATAACCAATAACAAGTAAACAGGTCAAGCTCATTAAGAGATCAATGGATAGATACGACTTTATATCAGCATATATATACAAATAGGTGTGTGTGTGATGACAGAGAGAGAGAGAGAGAGAGAGAGAACGAGAGAGATGAATAGATACAAATACACATAATAACTAAAGGGGCAGTCGGGAAAGTGCGTAACTACGCCTACGCTGGTGGATGTACGCTCTCTACAGACCGCCTCGAAAATTGAATCACTTCCAACCTGGCACATATCCTATGTGGCCACTAAATTTCCTGAGCATCGGTTCATAACTTATTGAACAAACAAGCGGAGGCAAAAACATAACTTCTATCCAAATTCGTTGGCGGTGGTAATAATTGAGTACACGAAAATAAACTGAACAATATAAACAAAATAACACACAACAAAACTAAGACAAATAACTTTGAACCAAAACAATTGTAAACATTCAATTAACTTCCAATTCTTCCTCCTCTACAGGGCTAGTGTGTGGATGGGGCGAAAATCAGCGCCTGGAACTGACCGACACAGACCTCATCAGCACCAACAGTGAAGAAGCAAACACCGACAACAACATTGACAAACTGGAAGGGGTGAGTCGCCCCCCTCGCCACGTGGTCCCGGACCCCGCCGCCCCCGGGCCCACCCTGTCCCCTGTGTTCGACCCCCTGGTGCCCACCAATGTTACCGTCACGGCTTCCAAGACTGCCATGCTAAGTTGTGTCGTGCATAACTTGGCCAACAATTATGTAAGTATTGTTCTTTGTTATTTTATTTTAATAATTATAAATTCTGCGTTACCTGAATGGTATCACCCCCCCCCCCCCCCTCGCATACCGAACCGAGGTTACTCAGCTTGTCTGTCTGTCGGTCTGTCCGTGTCTGTTTGCCCGTCCTGTATCTCCTCCTAGGTTTATTTATAGATGCTTACTAAAGGATTATACATGATTATAGACGGTCCAGGATTTTTTGTCAAAAATGGAAATTAGTCTTACTCAAAGGTTAAAGGTTAAAGGGTTGAGATAAACATGGAATAATAATCGCCAGCTTACACATAATTATCTTGCTAAATGCAATGGCACCGAAATAATTATTAACAATGGTAGAAAGGATTTTGTGGATCGTCTAAACCGGACCTGTGACGTCATAGGAGTGTAAGTCCACCATCCAGTCCACGATGAGGATACTGGTGTGACGTCACTATGACGTCACAGGTCTGGTGTAGACTATCCACAAAATCCTTTATACCATTGTAAATAATTATTTCAGTGCCATTGCATTTTTCAAGATAATTATGTGTAGGTTGGCGATTATTATTCCATGTTTATCTCAACCCATGCACCCCCACCTTTAAGGTCTCCATCTTCAGGTTAGGATAGTTAATAGTTTGACGTGAAGATCTCGGGATTTATGTAGTGGTCGGTGTGATCTGGGGTTGATCTGAGAGGGGGTTACAGGGCGGGGCTACACTTGGTGCAGCAGTTCCTGATTGGCTGAAGGTGGCCAAGTTGACCTCAATTGGTAGTTGTGTGAAGTGGTAGGTCGGGGGTTAGCTGGTGATATAGGAGGAGGGTCTAGGGTCGCTAAGGGTGTCTCGCTACTGTAGGTGAGGGGGCGTTTGGCGCTGGGGAGGTCCTGAAAATCTTCTAGCCGAGTGTTTAACCCATTGGCTGCGGGATTCGTTCTGGAACGTCATGGCAATTTAGAGCAATTTAAAGGATTATAAAGCCTCTTAAAGCCTGTAGAATCGAGTGAAAGTGAGCAGGAGCACGACAGGCCCCCTATCCTCTCTTCAGCCAGGCGGCCGAGGCTCTGAGGAGTATGAGCCATACTCTCTATAGACATATAGCGCTGCCAAAAGCAAATGTAGCGCAACATTAGCGATAATTGCTCAGTATTAGCGAATGTCTATGGTAGCACTGCAGGTGAAGCCTGTGCGCTATGAAGCTCGTTCTTGTGTCATTTTGAAGCTATTTTCTTCTAGTTTTTGGCTGAATAAATTTGATTTAATTCAGACACTTGCTTAATCTATCATGAGTGCCTGAATGAGCCCTAATATGGCGGAAATAGGTAGAAAGATGCCCACAGTGTAAGTGTTAAAGTGGGGCAAAGAGTTTGTATATATATAGCTTCAAGGAAAGCTAGACGTCTGGGGTCGCTTTCTTGGTCTAGTAGGTGGTGTGTTGGTCTAGGTCTGGTCGAGTTAGGGCCTGGTGGAAGGGAGGTTTGTAGTGTGTTTTTATGGCGCCATTTTGGAGATGCGTAGTATGGCGTCTTGTCAGTCGTGTCCGCGTCATCCCAATGTAAGAATGTGGCCCACAGTCCACATTGTTGTAGGTATGTCGGTAGATGACATTGTCTTCCTGTAGAGACACATTGGTAAGGGCAGGTTGGTTACGTAGGAGGAGGTGGGAAGTTTTCTTAAACTTATAGTAAATGATGAGTTTAATTTGCTGCTCGGGGTTGGTGGGGAGTACGTTTTTCTTTAGTATGTCTTGCATGATTGCCTCATCAGTATTATGTTCAGAGGACATGTGGTTCCTGTAGTAGATCTTGATGTCATCGTTGGAGGTAGGGGCTTCATCTGTGGACCATTTTTCTAGGTGTTTATTGATGGTTAGCTGGGCATCGAAGTTACTATAGCCGTTGTTTATGAGGACTTGGGTGAGGCGGTCAAGTTCGGTGTAGATATCCTTCCAACTGGCGCAATGGGAGAGGGCCCTCCTGATGTAGGCGTTGATGTTAGAGCGGAGATTATCTCAGAGGGCATTCACTCTCCCCGTTTAGACAAATTCAGGAGTTGGTGGGTTTTGTGTAAACGTTGGTTCTGAAGCTGCTGTTGTTAGCAGTTACAAGGACATCGAGGAAGGGGAGTTGTCCGTTGGTGGATTCTTCGAAGGTAAAGTTTAACCCAGATGCGGAGATGAAGCGCTGCCCTAGGTCCTGTAGTTCCTGTAGGTCCCTCACCCGTATAGTATATTATCCACGTATCTACAGTAGATGGAGGGACGGCTAGTAGAGGGGAGTTCTTCTTCGACAGATCCAATGTAGAAGTTGGCGAAGAGGACACCAAGGAGGCTACCCATGGCGACGCCATCTATCTGTAGGTACATGTTACCTCTCAGGGGAAGATGAAGGGGGCCTCTTTCGTGCAGGTCTCGAGCAGTATCTTCAGCGCCTTCTCCGGGGTGTCCAAGGGCATGGGTGATTATATATATATATACTGTATATATATATATATATATATATATTTTTATATATGGGCGCTCCGACCTACACGAGATAGATCCCTTTCTAACCCCACCATTAGAATTCATATGACTATCTTAGTTAAATTTGAAAATGTCCACCTTTTGTGAGCTGATTAGAGTACTAGGCAATCTATTCCACATATTCACAACCATATTTCTAAACCAATGCTTATCTATTGTCTTTTTTTAAAGTGGAAATTATATAGTTTGAAGCCATTTGTACGGGTTATTTCGCAATCAATCAGCTTTAATACTGTATTAATTTCCCTTGTTTTCTTTCTTTCATCCATTTAACCACCTCTATCATATATCCTCTATATCTTCGTGTTTCTAATAGATGTAAGCCTAAGGTTTTTAACCTCTCCTCACATAAGTGATTAATATTGTAGAGAGTCTACAGCTTATCCATTCTACAATCAGGGCATCAACATTGAACAGCATAATCCATATTAGGTCTCACTAATGGTGAGTGAAGTTTCAAGATAACGTCAGCAGTTAATTTCTAGGCTTCAGACCATTGCTAATAAACACACCCAGATCTTTCTCACAGTCTAACTTGTATAATTCCGTATGAGCTAGTTTATATGTTGGGAAAATATTAAGGAAACCACCCACCAATTATTTTCATTATTTTGTTTTTAGTTTTAGTTTATTTGCATCAATATATAGTGATTGAAATTAGTTTCAACCTCCGCAAAAATCGTTTTCCCCTTTATCCAACGATCTTGGGGAGGGCTATGAAGATCAGGGAAAATGTGGGGTTAAAGACATAAAAAGGCGATATAATGGCGTTTATGATGAAAGTTGGCTCAGGTTTTGTTGTTTTTCAACTTGAGAAAACTCCAAAATAAAAAAAACCGAGCCAAGTTTTGGCAAAAGTTGGCTCGGATTTTAAGATTTTTCAGCTGCATAAAAGACATTAAGTGCAAAAAAGAAGTTGGATCTTGTTTTTCAACTTAAGAAAACCCCAAAATGAATAAACTAGAGCCAAGTTTTGGCAAAAGTTGGCTCGGATTTTAAGATTTTTCAGCTTCATAAAAGTCAGCAAGTGGCAAAAAAAAGTTGGCTCAAGTTTTCTTGTTTTTCAACCTAACCTAACCTAACCTAACCTAACCTAACCTAATCTAAAACACCCGTCACTTATGTCATCATAATCTGTTGTACTTCATAGGGGGTCCAATTAAGGAGACATTTAATTAACAGACGAAATTAGGCCGCAAATTACAATAACATAGCGGCCCGCCGTTTATGGGAGACTTTTTACACATAATTTTCAATGTTAATTTTCTCCCTTAATCGATGTTTCTAAATTATCAAACTTACATAAAAATGAAGTACAGTTTATAGGGATTCCAACATGCATTTCAAATGGTCATGAAAATTGGTGGGTGGTTTGCTTAATATATACCATATGTTGTATTTATATTAATCTTCCCCATATTTAATACCTTCCATTTAGCACTTATATTCTAGGATTCAGATCATTGCTGACACAGATCTTTCTCACAGTCTGAGTTTTCTAATTCCATATTAGCTAGTTTACATTTTGCATTTGTATTCATCTTCCCAATCTGTAATACCTTGCGTTTATCAATGTTACAATTAATTTGCAAATTAACTGACCATACATATAAGGTATATACTGTAGATCCTTTTACAGGTACTCTATATCACTATCCGAATAATATTTTTCTCCCCATTTTGGTATTGTCTGCGAATTTACTAATCCTATTGGTTATAGGGGAGGTGTGACAAGAGTGGTCTTGCCACTGGACTGGTAATCCAATGGACCCGGGTTCGAATCCCAATATGTCAATGGAAAGATATTATTGGGATGGAGTTTGTGCTTTACCTAGTTTCAGTGCATTACCATTCTGCCATAATTCCATCTATGCCGTCTCTTTTCTCCCTACCAATTAGCTATGACCGAATCCACCCAAACAACGATTAACCTATACCCAGCACCTCAACCGTTCTCATCTATCTCTCAAATATAATATCATATGACTTATTATCTACTGCTTCATATACCTCGGAGAAAAAACTAAGCACATTAGTAAGGCAAGACCGTCACTGAGTAAATCCATGCTGACAAGAATGTATTAAGTTGGATGTGGTTTTTTATTTTAATAGAAATATTTGACTCTAGCAACTTTCTTATGATTGATGCGAGACTAATGGGACGGTAATTACATGCCATTGATTTATCACCCTTTCGAAGATCGGAACTACATTTGTAACCTTCCAAGATTCTGGAACTAAGCCTGTTTCTAATGACCTGTTGAATGAATATGTCATTGGGTAACTTAACTCATCTCTGCTTTATTTTAATACTCTAGCATATACCTAATCAGTACCAGGCGATTTTTGAGGTCTCAGTTTGTCAATTTCCTTAAGCACATAATTTCTAGTAATAGTAACCGTACTTAACATATGTTCTATAATGACTATACTGTCGTTATACTCCTTATGGACTTCTGGAAACTGCCAAGTTTGTCTTTATGAACACGGATATAAAGTGACGATTTGAAGTACTGCACATTTCTAATTCACCATCAGCCATTATTTACTCCTATTGTCCTATCATCTCCAACCTTGAATATATACATTTGGTATAAGCTGTGCGGTTATTTTTTGGATAGTTGGCTACCTTGGTTTCATAAAATAATATAAATTATAATTATTTCCTAATTTCCTTCTTGACCCGTCTCATAGGTTCTGATAATAACCAAGTGTTGTAAGTAATATCTATATATATATCATTCTCCATTTTCATTCTGTTGATTGGTCAACTCTAATTTTGAGTTCTCCCATTATTTTTTAGACGTACTGCTAATACTGCATAATTACAAATATTTATGTATCAACTGGGAGTCTGGCCATCTGTACGTGCTAACAATAACTAGTATACATAACACTGAGTGGATAATTCACTGTGAATGGCTTGAATAAAAACAAAGTGTAAAATTAAACCTATATTCATAAACCAGTTATTTATTTTAACACTTACGCTGCTGCGGGCATATGTCTACCTATTTCCGCCATATTAGGGCTCATTCAGGCACGCCTGATTGATTAGGCAAGTTTCTGAATGATTTTTTTTTTTTTTTTTTTTTTCTATATTCCAACTTACTTCCTCTCGGGCATAGGCTGAGAGCCTTAACATTCACCGCTTTACAATGAACAGTGAATCCCGTGAGGTCTTGTTCCAGTCTAGGGAGTGAGACATGTGAAGCACGTACAGTACAACGAGCACCTGCCATCTTGCCTTCACATCTCCCCGTGGCGTAACTGATAGCGCGTCTGGCTCACAACCAGAAGGTCCCGGGTTCGAGACCCGGGCGGGGAAGAGACATTTGGGCAAGTCTCCTAACGGTGTAGCCTCTGTTCACCTAGCAGTATAAATAGGAACCTGGTATAAGTGGACCAAGTTGTGGCGTCCCATCTGGGGTTGGTGATCGGTTACAAGGTGAGATGGGTATCGTACTGGTCAACCTAAGCCTTCGGGTGAGACTGGTACCGTAATGAGAATGGTACCGTACAGATTAACCCTAAGCCTTCGTTTCCAGATGTCGCCAATTGGCTAAAATACAGACTACACACACATCCACAGCCATTCCAACGATACATAAACACGTAACATGCATTTCACGCAGTACATTCCCAGTTAAGGAGGCGCGATAATAATGAGCTTAGCTCGCATTCCGTGGATTCCCCTTGACAAACAAGTAAGTGAGTAACATGAGGCACGGTGCTCACTCATGGCCCGAAACGACCCCATCTCTGAAGCCACCTCGTTCCCGTGCTTCACTGTCTCACCCCCTACACTCGGACTCTCACACTTACACACACACAACGCCTCTGTTGAGTAGATAACTCACCAGGCATTGCACCCCTATAGCATATTTTGAATATGGGAATATTCATACAGTGCTATTTAATCAGGGAACAATGAGGGTATTTTATTGACGTTTCGGTGGGCTTGTGGTAATGCACTGATACTAGGTACAGCACAAATTCCATCCCAATAATATCTTCCCATTGATACATCGGGATTTGAACCCGGGACCTTTGGATTACCAGGCCAGTGGCAAGACCACTCCACCACACCTCCCCTTAAGTGTATTCAGCCAAAAACCAGAAGAAAATAGCTCAAACTGACACCAAAACGAGCTTCGTAGCTTGCAGGGTTCAACCGCAGCGCTACCATAGGCATTCGCTAAAATGAGCAATTATCGCTAATGTCTCGCTACATTTGCCAGTATAACTCCATTTCTATGTCACAAATTTGTTTGACATATTTGAAGACAGATATGGAATCTATATGCTCTAAACATCATATTAAAATTAGTTTCAACCCTCGGCAAAACCTATTTAAAAAAATGGTAACAATATGTCTACCTACCGTAAAACGGTTGTCAATACTCTCTTATAGACGGCGCAGCTTTCTGCGACGCCATTTTTTCGTCAACTGGGGAGCTCTATCCCTCAACTTTTTTAATACTATCACGCCATCTACCAATTCCCATTGGAAATTGGTCGTATGCGTCTTCGCACGAAGATAATTATAGGGGATAGGCTCGCAGCCTGATTATACATAATTTATTAGGGACAATGTAGGTCTATGGAATCCTTATGTTGTACTCATATGTAATCCATTGTGGGAGAATAATTTTGATCACATTTATAAAAACCGATATTAATAGAAAAAACGCCCCTTCTAATCAATCTCAGAGCTCTTTCGGACATCCTCACTGTTTACAAACGCCTTCTTTATGCATTATAATCGATGTTTACCCCATGCTGGCAACATAGATGACGATATCAATAATTCATGGGGGGTTGAGGGGGGGCAAAGCCCCCCCTCAACCCATCGTGTATCCCACATTGGAATCATAACTAAGACCATGAAAACACTCATTTCTCAAAATCTGGAGGAAAAAACATTTAAAATAAGGGTGGGAGCCGCTTCCCTATAATTGCCCGCGCGAATTCATTATTAATTCGCGTGAATGTGCCTACGCTCTAATATAAATTCGCTCAAATATATATTCGCTCGAATATAAATTCGCTCGAATATAAATTCGCTCGAATATAAATTAGCTCGAATATAAATTCGCTCGAATATTAATTCGCTCGAATATTAATTCGCTCGAATATTAATTCGCTCGAATATAATTTCGCTCGAATATAAATTCGCTCGAAGTGTCCAGATACCGTACCAGGTACTAGTGGCATATACTAGGTGTTAGCTGAGGGTAACTTTTGCATCCCACGTACTGGGTACCAGGGACATATAGTGGGTGTTAGGCGAGGGCTACTTTTGTATCCCACTTACTGGGTACTAGTGGCATACTGTATACTAGGTGTTAGGTGAGGGCTAGCATTTTATCCTACGTACTGGGTCTAGGTTAGGTTAGGTTAGGTTCTTTGGTTAGTTATTGTTTTGAACCTCTCGCTGCCACTCGTTACCGGAGTAAGGTATGTCCCATAATACTATGCACAGTTACCCAACCAGCGGGGGTGTGGGGGCGGCAGCCCCCACCCATAATACTAGGATAGGTTAGGTTGTTAGGTTAGGCTAATGTCTTCTCAAGCTTGACTCAATTTTTATTACATAGGCTATTACTCCACCCAACTGGATTTCTACTGTTAGCAATTTTACCTAACCAGTGGGGGTGTGGGGGCGGCAGCCACCACCCATAATACTAGAATAGGTTAGGTAAGGTTGTTAGGTTAGGTTAATGTCTTCTCAAAGTTGACTATTTTTATAACATAGGCCATTACTCACTTGACCCAACTGGATTTCTACCGTCAGCAGTTTTACCCAACCAGCGGGGGTGTTGGGCCGCCCCCACCCATAATACTAGGATAGGTTAGGTAAGGTTGTTAGGTTAGGCTAATGTCTCCTCAAAGTTGAATATTTATTATAACATAGGATATTACCCACTCCATCCCGTGAAGTCCGTCAAATCCGAGCCAACTTTCGTCAAAACTTGGCTCGGGTTTTTCAAAAATTAGGTTTTATGGGTCTCGAAAATGCACAAACCCAAGCCAACTTTTATTTACAAATGCGCAATATATTCGCTTTATACGTTTTTTACCCCTCAATTTCCCTATTCTTCATAGCCCTTCCCACTATCGGGGGCCGTGTTGTTAGATTCTTGGTTAATGGGTAAATACTAATTTCCATGAAATATTTTTATTATAGAAAGTGTATAAAAAATACAAATAACCAATCCAAAATATAAACAAATAACCTTGAACATAGCTGTAGCTGTGGTGCGTCTCGCAAATATTGACAGTTAGGTTAATGACAACGGATCAGGTGGTAGGTATCGAATACAGTAAGTACTATGAACATTATATTACCTGGTAGGTAATGGTTAGTCTTGTATCCCACGTACTAGGTACTACGGACACGTTGTAGGTGTTAGGTGAGGGTTAGTCTTGTATCCAATGTAGTAGGTCTAAGTTACTGGGTATTTATGATTTCCAAAACCGCTATGTTTTCGATAAATCGGGTTTTATGGGTTTGCAATTTGGGAAAACATGACTCAATTTTCGAAATTACGAAATCTGGTTTTAGGGGTTTATAAATCAAGACAACCCGACCAAAATAATGAAATAACGTTACTGTTGTTTTGTACTCTAAAAAATGCAAAATCCGAGCCAACTTTTGCCAAAACTTGGCTCAGGTTTTGGACAAATCGGGTTTTATGAGTTTGTAAATCAAGAAAACACGAGCCAATTATCCAAATAACATCAGTCTTTTTTTACTTTAGAAACTCGCAAAATCCAAGCAAACTTTTGCCAAAACTTGGCTCGGGTTTTCGATATATCGGGTTTTAGGGGTTTGTAAATCATGAAAACAAGAACCAAATTTCGAAATTAGGTTACTGTGTTTTTCAACTATAAAACATCGCAAAATCCGAGCCAACTTTTGCCAAAACTTTGCTCGGCTTTTCGAATTCTTGGGTTTTATGCCTTTCCAAAACCTTAAAACACGAGCCAAGTATTGCTAAAATAAGTTATCGCCGTTTGACGCATTTGACCCCTCATTTTCCCTGACCTTCATAGCCCTCCCCACTATCCCCACTATCGATCTTAAGATCGTTGGATAATGGGGAAAATGGTTTTTCCGAGGGTTGTAATTAAATACAAACACTATATATATTAATGAAAACTAACAGATTCCAACAATTAAATCCATGGGAAACTTTATGACATAAAAATGGAGTTTTTCCCATTTGCCTTTGGCAGCACTGTATATCTCGCGAGACACTGTTTCAGAGCCCTCAGTGCCGCGGCCTCCTGGCTGAGAGAACGACGTGTGGCCTGTCGCGCTCCTGCTCCCTTACACTCGATTCTACAGGCTTTAAGAGACTTTAAAAGCCTGCAAATTTCTGTAAATTGCCACGGCATTCGGGAATATCTCCCGCAGGGAAATGGATAAAGACTGTGTTTGAAATAATAAAGTTCGGATATTACAGAGTATCACCTTCGGTACAAGAATACAAAGAAATTGTATAAAGATAACCAAAAAAAAAAAAAAAAAAAGTCACCGAATAAACAGTAATCATACTAATCCTACATGAAAACCATACAGTTAACACTGTGCCAGAAAAGCTTGAAAATTCACCCATACGACAGAAAGCCATTGACAATAGATAAAGGGATGGTAAAGTGGAGATTGATGATGAAATTTGCAATTTTGGCCGCGACGCTGCTTATAGGCCCTTCTGTTGCGGGGCTACTCCAAAAATCTGGTGCATAAAATTCCCAAAGGCACACAGGAGGTTAATGAAAACGACCAAGAAAAATTATTAAGATGAGAAAACTGAAAGGAAAAATAATGACAAAAAACTAAATGAATCCCCTGATGTGTCCCATTTTCTTTTCTCCCTGAACGAAGATGGCGCGAGAAAAATGTGGTACTACGTTGAAGAGTATAGGCTATGAGAGATAAGGTGAAATTGGGAGAGAGAGGTGTGAGAGCCAATGTACAAGAAATAGAAATGAAGCCTAAAATACTAATATACCAAAGTAATGAGAGAGAGAAAGAGAGAGTCAATGTACAAGACATAATTATATATATATATATATATATATATATATATATATATATATATATATATAGAAAAGAAGCCTAAAATACTAATATACTCTACTCTGTTTTGAGAGAGAGAGAGAGAGAGAGAGAGAGAGAGAGAGAGAGAGAGAGAGAGAGAGAGAGAGAGAGAGAGAGAGGGGGGGGGTAAATAATGAGGCTAATAATATAAGCTTATCAGGCCATCTCCAGGGGCGATAAACGGAGACCAGGTAAAGGATAAACGTTAAGAGAGAACATATAACAATATACAGTATATATATACGGAGAGATAGGGTTCAATGTTATTTTAATACCACGAATTTTGTTGATATATTTGAAGATAAATACTGAATCTATATGCTCTAAAGGTCATAAGAAAATTTGTTTTAACCCTCGGCAAAACCTAATAAAAAAGTATGGTACTAAAATGTCTTTTTCGTAACAATGTTGTCAATACGGTACTTCCAGTTATCGACAGCTCTAAAGATCATATGAAAATGTGTTAAACCCTCGGAAAAACCTAATATAAAAGCATGGTATTAAAATTTAATTTTCGTAACAAGGTTGTCAATACGGTACTTTCCCGTTATCAATGTACAATCAAAGCTGAAGAATGCAGAGTAAACAATGTAGACTTCATCGACTTCATTCACCTTCGTATAATCGACAACCAATTTTTTGTTTTTTTTATTTACTAAGGGATTAGTACTCAACCAGTGGGGGTGTGGGGGCAGCAGCCCCCACCCATAATACTAAGTTAGGTTAGGTAAGGTTGTTAGGTTAGGCTAATGTCTTTTCAAGTCACTATAGGGGGCGTGTCTGAACATCGATCAATAGGCCTAATGGGGAAAATAAGTTTTCCCGAGATTTCTAATTAATTACAAACACTAATTACAAACACTATATATTGATGCAAATGAACAATTTCTTTTATAAAAAACACTCTGAAAATTCGTGGTATTAAAATAAAAAAAATCCGAATTTTGCTACCTATATTGTAGCGCCTCCTGTATATTGACCAAAAATAACTCTGATAATGTAATAGGGGAGTGAAAATCAAATTAACAAAATAAGAAAAGTAGCCCTTATCCGCACATCACTAAGGTCCCCTGAGTAAGGCAAGAGCGATACAAAAAAAAAATCCATGAGACCGGAATCCCGTAATCGAGGAGTAGTTGTTCTGCAGAATACTCCAGAGTAGTTATATTATGAAGGACCACTAGACTAAGTAATGAAATAGTCAAGTATTATGAAAACAGTAAAACTTAACTTACTTGCATTGCTGGTCACCTGCTTGACGTGGTAGATGAGACTTATTTTAGTGGACTATACTTGTTACCGCACAACGATTCACTATTTTTCCATTTTAAGCCACGACTGTAATTTGGAAAAACCAATAATTATTAGCAACTGCGTATTAATGTAAATATTGATCACGATATATTTGAGAAGTGGTTGATATGTGAGCAACTAAGTTATTTGCACTGTAGATGTATTATATATACTTTGTCTTCTTATATATTATTATGCTGTGTAACGACATAACACGAGTGGCGAATTCGCACTTATCCCTACGCCATTATCTCCCCAATTGACCACTTGCGAGTTTTGTCCTATAAGGAAGTTGGAGCTGTAAACATCGATAATAAGCAGAATTACCAACTAAAATGTGGGCATGGTACATTTACAAATACATAAAACCCAATTCAACACACCTTTTATCCATCAGAAACCTACATTATTATTGCATTTATCTTTAATAGCGATGTTTACGGCTCCAACTTCCTTATAGCCTGAAACTCGCAAGTGGTCATTTGACCAACCGAGAAAGAAAACACAGTAATAGGTACACCTGGTTCGATGGCGAATATTATGACAGATGCGAGTCGATATGTGCCTTCCACACTGTCTATTGGTCAACTGCCGGCTGTCTCTCTAGTTAGATAGTTGAAATAGGAATTCAGAGGCTATCAACACACTGTAAGTCAAGTAAATGTTCAGGACGAGCCCCTTTTTCGAGAGCTACAATCCCTCCCTGTCTCTCTCTCTCTCTCTTGTCTCAAATTTCACCTAGTGAATCTAAGCGCGTACATTGCGACGCACCCACTTTAATCAGTATCGAGTGCATCGAAACAATACAATGCTTTAGTGTAGGTCAGATGCTTCAGAACTTGGCTTTAAAGGTTCAAAGATTCAAACGTGTGTAACTTTATAACGCATACGACTGTACCCGACCTTTCAGTTCAAAACTGCTTTGATCAGCCAAGACTACATTGATTACAATTTCGAGTGTCAATTTATGCGCGTTTCATGGTGAGATCCGAAGCATAAACCTCTTTAACATATGTTTCATTGAAATATTCGAAGCATAAACCACTTCCTAATGTTAAATAAACAATAACTTATGTTATCGTCATACAATATAATGTGTAATTATAGCTTATGTATTAAGCTTAGTAATCATGATCATATTATAATCATTATTATCATTATTGTTACTACATACTTATAACATATTGTCGCCCGTATGATTATTATTTTGGACTACAAACGAACCTCTCCCTTTAGTACGAGTAACATAATTATTTTGTATCCTTAAGGGGGGTCACCGGCTTTTTGTTTTTACCTTTCTCTCCTTTTCTCTCTTTCCCTGGCTTGTATCCATTCGGCCCTATTCAGCCAACTGTTTTGAGACGTTTATCCCCATCCAGGTGTCAATTTCTTCCTGGCGAGCGATAGCGAGCCAGCATTGTATGGAGAAATCCATCTTCGCCGGAGACATCTATTGAAAAATTTACAAATTTAGCTAACTGTCAAAAAAAAAAAAAAATATATATATATATATATATGCTGGCTCGCTACCGCTCGCTAGAAAAATATTGACACCTGGATGGGGGTAAACGTCTTAAAACAGTAGGCTGAATGGGACCGAAGGGATACAAGCCACAGAGAGAGGGAGAGAAAGAGAAAAAAAGCGAGATGGGCTCCCTTAAGATTAATTATTCTAACACTACCACCAAATGAAAGAAATGACAATTAACACGACAATATTTAATATCATTATATTTTACAAACGTCCTTAACATCTAACCACTTACACAATGTAATGTGTAGGGTTAATAAATAATGAATGAATGCAACTGCCGGGAATCAAACTCGTGACAGGACGACAGTGCTCTACTACTGTACTATCAAGAAGTTTAAAGGTTTAGCACATAGACAAAACAAAAAATAAAAAAATATATATATATATATGAATCCTGCATACAATATTCCGTGTGAGGTGAGGTACGGGTCTGTCCTGTACTAACATAAACCCGTATTCTTTTACTGCTAGCTGAAAAGTCCTTACGAATGGAAAATTTGGGGCCTCGGAGAAATTGGGTCTCTCTATCTCTCTCTCTCTCAAGCTCAGCAATTATTGAGCTATATTAAGAGGCAATTTAAGTATAGAAATAAGGAAATAGTCCTCACACTTTACAACGCTCTGATACGGCCTTTTCTGGAGTATGCTGCTCAATTCTGGTCTCTAGCACTCAGGAAATATATAGAGCGACTGGAAAGAGTACACGCTAGGGCTAAAAAGCTTATCCCATCGCTTAGATGAATGAGCTACGAGGACCGGTTGAGAACTCTTGATATCTTCCCGTTGGAGACAGGCAGACTACGAGGTCAGCTCATTAAAGTTTTTAAAATACTTAATGGGTTTAACAATGGGGATCATATTGAGGCATATATGGATGGAAATTATAATTGAGAAGGTTCAGCACTAGTATTTGTGGAAACTTTTTCACATATAAAATCTGTTCTACCTGGAACAAACTTCCCTCCGAATTTGTAAATCGTTCTTCAGTAGAGCAGTTCGAGAAGAGAGTAGATAGTATTTTGCACACTTTGTAGCATAGAGTACGGAAGGATAGAGCTGAAACCATGACGTCACATGGTTATTTTGCCGCGCGTCCTAGGGATTTGGTGGCAGGACCTTGGTCGTTTTTCCTTATTAGATACTCCTTGATATATGTGCACATGGCTTATCTGCAGTGTTACCAAAGTAAAGGGAAATTCCGCAACATGAGGGGGGCAAGAGATCAAAGAGGTCCTACTGGATGACATCCTACGATCCCAGAAAGACGGCAAGATCACCACCACCCCAGCCCTACAACCCACCCTACTAGCAGAAGCCGCCAAAACCAGGGGATCCCACCAAAGCAAGCTCCTCAACAAACACCACTTCAAAGCCGCTAAACAACTTAAAGAGAACCCCAACATCATCATCCGACGAGCTGATAAGGCCTCCTGCCTTGTGATACACGGAAAAGAAGAATACCTACGGAAAATGGACGACATTCTTAGTGATAAAAACAAATTCAAAAGGATCACTCGCAATCCTACTGACGAAATAAAAAGGAAAGCCAACACCACCATCACTGCTATCAACGCCAAAGCCGATGGCGTACACCTGAAGAAACTCATCGGCGAATTCACCCCAGGTTATGCTTACGGTACTATAAAAACCCACAAACCCGGGAACCCCCTCCGCCCCATCATATCACAGATCCCTACTGCTACCTACCAGACCGCCAAGGCCCTGAACAAACTCCTCACCCCTTTTGTTCCTCGGCAATACAACCTCAACTCTGCTTATGACTTCCTTGAAATTCTACGAGATGCCCCCCCTGCTAACGACCACATCATCGCCTCCCTCGACGTAGAGAGTTTGTTTACCAACGTGCCCGTTGACAAGACAATAGATTTTATCCTACGTCGAGTTTACCACTGCCCTAATACATCCCTGGACATCCCAGAGAAGGCCCTGAAGACGCTCTTGGAACTATGTACCAAGGAGTCCCCTTTCCTCTGCCCCCGCGGGAATATGTACCAGCAAATCGACGGTGTAGCGATGGGAAGCCCCCTGGGGGTCCTGTTCGCCAATTTCTTCATGGGAACTATCGAAGAGGAACTCCTGGCTGCCCACCGGCCCACTGTCTACTGCAGGTACATCGATGATATCTTTGTGCGGGTGAAGGACCTGGGCGAACTCAGGGACCTTCAGCAGCGCTTCATGGCCGCCTCCGGACTCAACTTCACATACGAAGAAACCACCGATGGTCATCTACCCTTCCTCGACCTCCTTGTCTCCCTCCACGACCACGGCTTCAAAACTACGGTGTACACCAAACCTACTAACAATGGCCAATGTCTTAATGGGGAAAGTGAATGCCCTAAACGATACCATCAGTCCACCATCGCCGCCTATGTCAGGAGAGCCCTCACCCATTGCACCACCTGGAATGACACACACAATGAATTGGAAAGGCTCACCCAGGTCCTAGTCAACAATGGGTATTCCAACACTGACGTCACCAATGCCATCAACCACCACCTAGAAAAATGGTACAAACAAGACCCCCCTATCACCAACCCGGCCAATGACATTACATTTTTCTACAGAAACTACATATCTTCCGACCACACAACAGACGAATCCATTATGAAAGAAATAATTCACAAAAACGTCCTCCCCACCAACCCTGACAATAAAATAAACTCATTATTTACTACAAATCTCCTAAGACCTCCAACCTTGTCCTCCGTAACCGCCCCATTTCCACCAACCAACCGAAAGACGATCATGTGATATACCAGCATATTTGCACCTCTGGGGACTGTGGACCCCTATCCTATGTTGGAATGACACAGACTCGCCTTTCCCGTCGACTAACCCTCCACCTTCAATCTGGCGCTATAAAAGATCACTATCAAGCCCCCACCATCTTGCCCTAACTCGCGCCGACCTAGACAAACAAACTACCATACTCGACAAAGAATCAGACCCCAGAAGACTAGCTATTTTAGAAGCTCTATATATCCAAACGCTCAACCCCAGCATCAACAACCAAACACAAGACCTTCAAATTCTTCCTTCAGGCAAGCGATACAGGCATACTGCCCTCGTTCCTCTCGCCCTGTGCCCCCCTCCCGTACCTTTCCGCGATCAGCACACTACTGACAACACCAACCAATCACAGCCACCCACAGCCAACAACCAACCACCGATAAGATTTAGTGCCCGTCTCGCGAATAGACTGCCTTCCACCAATGAACAGCCACCCCACACCCAGTAGCTCCGCCCACCTACCTATTCTTGATCCTCGAATTTTGTATAAATATGTTGCTTTGTCCTTATTCTAATCTTCAAGACAGCGACCATTATCCTCATTCCCAAGAAAAACCAAGACAAGACTAATCCACTAAACTACAGACCCATTAGTCTACTTGAGACTCTTGGGAAGACTCTAGAACGTATCATAAACCACCGACTCAGACTATTTCTCGAAGACGAAGGACTCCTCACGAACATGCAATTTGGTTTTAGACAACACAGATCGACACAAGAAGCACTAAACATTATCACAAACTACCTTCACATAAACAAACAGTCCAGACGAAAAAACAAGACAGCCTTAATTACAAAAGACATAAAACGAGCTTTTGACACAGTGTGGCACGAAGGCTTGAAGTACAAAATCTGCGAAAATTTCAACTTCCCATTAATTACTCAGAAACTTCTCTGCAACTTTTTGGATAATAGAACAGCCAAAATTAAGTTTTCTAATCTTTATTCAGATTCATTTCCACTAAACGCAGGCGTACCTCAAGGCTCAGTGCTCGCTCCTACCCTCTACATCCTATACACAAATGATTTTCCCAACCCCACTCACAATGACTCTCTCACAGTAATGTACGCAGACGATGTGACGCAAATAATAAGAGCAGACACAATAGACGCATTGACAAACAAAGCTCAAAGAGAACTTGACAAAGTAGCACAATGGGAGCAAAAATGGCGGATTCAGGCTCATCCTCAAAAATCACACGTCACATACTTTGCCAAGGGACATCTCCGCCCAAGACCCTTATTCCAGAACTCCCGAGCACCTGTCCGTAACCGCACACAAATAAATGTCTCTCCCACAAACAAAGTACTCGGCCTCACATTCGACAAAAACATCCGATTCCACAAACAAGCACAAACTTCCATTGCCATTGCATCAAAATCACTACAAACCATCTATCGTTTCAGAAATGCCTCAATAAAAACCAAGCTTCACTTATACAAAGCACTTATAAGACCTCTTTTGTGCTACGTCCCACTCAGCATTTCACTTTCGGCCCCTACCAACCAACTAAAATATCAAAGATTACAAAATAAAGCACTGAGGTGGATGTTCGGGACTCAGTGGTATGAGTTCCAGACGGCACAACATCTTCACAATCTAGCCCACATCCCCCCTCTAAATACTTATTGGCAGCAATTAGCAGAAAAACAAATTATAAAACTTGAGACCTTTCATGATAACTTCATCCAAATTTTCAACATAATTTTACACCGCCCCATGTCAAACCTCCTTCACCCCAACAACAGAGAGGCACCCATTCCAATATTCACTTTAAATCAGGATTGGTAGAGGAGGTGGGTCATGCCGGCTCGTCCACAGTCCAGCCTCCCTACCACTCCTGACCTAGATTCCTAGCTTCACTTCCCATTAAAATGTATAATTTCACAGAAAAAGTACAAGACAACAACCTTTTAACGTAACTCCTATAATAATAACAGTACAGCCTTCTTACAGGTTCTGCCACTGACAGACTTCCCCAGCAGTACCCCTTTTGACTCAATGCCACCCAAAATTACCTCCCCCTATACCATTTTCGAATACTACCACCCAAAAATACAACCCCAAAACATGCAAGCACTTTCGATCTTATACCATCCAAAATTAACTTGCTCCCCATCCCTTGCCCCCTTCTTGGCAAGCCATCCTGAATCACTAAAGTAACTTCTCCAACTAAATCAACTCAACCCCAGCTCAATTATTCAACTCACGCACGTTGGTCAAGCCCCGACACCCTATTTCTCCCACTATTATCACTGTCTCTCCTACTTAACCAATAAAAACTTCCCTTCTTTCACCCTCACCCACCTTTTCTATATTCATTCATTCATTCATTCATTATTCTAATCATTACCTGCCCATTCCCTGAAGATGCAAGATGTTTACTTGTGAAACGTTGGATCCACCATGAATTTTGCTAACCTGTTGTACCTCATCTCTGAACCCCAGAGGAAAATTGTTAGAAATATTGAAAACTGTAACAATAAAATACTAAATGCTGAAACTGCTATTGCCTTTAACCTCGTCTGTTTAAAAGAGAATATATATATATATATATATATATATATATATACAGTATATATATATATATATACAGTAGATTTATGGTGAGTTTATGACCTTACCCTTATTGAATAATGTTGTTTGAAGTGAATAAGACCATTTAATCTCATTAGTATAATGAATAACCTGTTACGGTGGTTCAATACATCCAGCTCTCCACAACATTACTTCAAGCTGTGCAAGAGACGGAACAAAAAGCAATATATACATTGTTTTGCTATTAAAATTCGTATTCAAAATTACGACATTGAGACTGAAAGTATCTGGCATTATCAACAGTTTATTGATGTTTGATAATTGAAATTACGTTATAATGTTGGTAATAGTGCTGCCTGTCATGTGACCATAACTATTAGGGTAAATTTGTAATGGTATTTTCGGATATCGAACCAGCATTCTTTGGTTGTAACCAAAACCGAAACATGTTAACCACTGAACCATAAGTCAACCATATACTACATAATAATAATAATATATAGGAATTATAACCGTGACTGTACACTGCACTATTTGGACAAGAAATATACTGTATTTATTCAGATTTACTATTTCAATATCCCATTCTTCATGAAGTAAAATACAAGTTTTTCTTATACATTCAAATCTCTCTACATTCAAACTTTTTTTTCTTCTTCTTCCTCTTCTTTTATTCTTCTTATATCTCGCTATCGTTCTCTCTCTCTCTCTCTCTCTCTCTCTCTCTCTCTCTCTCTCTCTCTCTCTCTCTCTCTCTCCGTAATCTCTCTTCATTCAGCCGCCTTGTTCTAATTTGCACAGTTCTCTCCTTGTCAACTTCATTAGTCTTCTCAGCATCATTAACTTTACTCTCTTTCTCTCTCTCTCTTATCTCCTCTCCTCTCTCTCTCTTCTCTATCTCTCTCTCTCTCTCTCAATAGAATACATAAATAGGAAAAATGACAGCAAAACCTAATGAAAAACATGCGAGATAGGAAGGCAGATAAAATATGTATGAAAACAAAATTAGTAGTGAATATTTGTCCCACATGAGTAAGAGAAACTTTAAATATTTGTAGAACAATATACAATTTGATAGAAAACAAACAAAGATACACTTGCCAGCAATGAACAGAACAAAGAAAAAGTATTTTCAAACACAACAGAAATTGGGGTGGCGAAAAAGGATGAGGAAGATAGATAACTATATACAGTATATTATATATATATATATATATATATATAGATTATATATATATTATAATGTATATATATATATATTATATATATAGTATATAATATATATATATATATAAATATATATATATACAGGGTGATTCAGTAACCCTTTCATAAATGTATGGCAAATTCGGGAGACAAAAATAAGAGTAATTTTACTCTATGACCCTTAGGGTGAGTCTTGGATATGATGGAGATATTACACCTTTAAAGTTATTGATAGATAGAAAAGAAACAAAATCTAAGGAGTGAGAATGAAAATGTGGTTGCTAACTGGCAGGGTAGCGTAACCAAGACTTGGTATCAAAATGTATTCTGTAATACTGTATTGTAAAGTATTTGTAAATAAAGTATGTACAAACATGAGATTTTCATTAACCATATTATTTATGATAAAATAATAACAAAAACCAACATAATGAGAAGCTTTAAAGCACCACATGAAACAATTACTGTACAAACCATCAACAGCACCAATCAATAATAATAACAATACATTTCACAATACTGTATAAATAATTAATGATAACATGCTAATGACATAACTTGACCTAATAATAATAATAACAATAATAATAATAATAATAATAATACAACTACGACTATTACTACTACTACTACAGCTACGATGAATAGAGTATTAATTATGATGATGGTGATAAAATGCTAATGTTCTTTTGAGCATTGAGACAACTGCTACCATATGCAACCATTTATATACCACGTGTAAGCAAAGAAACAATCTTTAGATTCATGTACAGATTGATTCCAGATTCATTAAGACGAGCGGAGTATCAAAGCTCAAAGTCGGCAGGAAGATCCCTCATCCTCCACTTACCCCTCTTCCACCACTTACTCCTCCTCCTCTTCCTCTTACTTATCCTCCGCCGCCTGCTTCTCCCCTTGCTACTACTACTAATAATACAATGATTATTAATAATAATGATGATGATAATACAAATACAGTAGTAATGTACCTTTGTAAATTGCGAAACGAACTGCATCCATCTACCGTATGCAGCCATTTTGATACCAAGTCTTGGTTACGCTACCCTGCCAGTTAGCAACGACATTTTCATTCTCACTCCTTAGATTTTTTTCTTTTCTATCTATCGATAACTTTAAAGGTGTAATATCTCCATCATATCAAAGACTCACCCTAAGGGTCATAGAGTAAATTAGTCTTATTTTTGTCTCCCGAATCTGCCATTAAATTTATGAAAAGGGTTACTGAATCACCCTGTATATATATATATATAAATAGAGAGAGAGAGAGAGAGAGAGAGAGAGAGAGAGAGAGAAAGAGTGAGAGTGAGAGAGAGAAAGAAAGAACGAAATAGCGAACATGCAAAGAAAACTGTGACTTGAAAACCAGGAGGAGGAAGATAAATAAGAAGAGAGACTGAGATAGGTGGCAAAACAGACATTGGAAGAACAAACATACACACACACACACACACATACACAAATGAACAAAAACACTACTTCTGCAACAACGATCACCATGGAAACGGGCCTTATATTGGCAGGTCATTTACCAATATTGAGCTGGGTGAAAAAAGACTACGCAAATTAAATACGGATATGAGTTCAGAAAGAGGCACAACAGAAAGTGAGCATAGGAGGGGATGTGAAAGAAGAAGAAAGCCTAATAGTAATTAAGACAATTGGGAAAAGTGGAAAGGCAACATAAACGAGAAGGGAAAGGAAGGGAAGAGCAGAGAACAAAAGAGAAAAGAAGATGGAAGAAAATGGTGAGAAAGGCGAGACACAATAAAGAAGAGGGATAAAGAGAATAAGAGGACGAGGAGAGAGAGAGAGAGGATGAGGTGAGGCATTGTACCGTTGACAGCTGAATGGAAGATGCATAAATGGATGGAAGGATGAACACGGTGGAGGAAGAGGAGGAGGAGCAGGAGAATGGTTTAGGAGAGGGAAAACGGGAAGAAGAAAAGGAAGTAGTAAACATTTAAGGGGAGACTGGCCGTTTCTTTGGTCTATTAATTCATTTATTAATATATATTTTTAGTTTCCTTCCTAGACCTCCATCAAGCTTAACAAAATATCCCTAAGATCCCACTTCAAGATAAATGTGTACATTTTTCGGTAGAAAAATGTCCCGGCTGAAGGCCGGTTCCTCCTAAAATACAGGCTCGTTATCGCTTCCCAGGAAAGAATAGACACCTAAATTGCACGAAGGGTCTTAAAATTGACAACGAAATGGGTCGAAAGGTGTTAACATTGCCAAATTAATGGGCCGAACGTCTTATAATCTCAAAACTAGTGGGGCTAAACATTAGGGAGAAGAGGGTCCAAAAAAACGGTCTGCCTCCCCTTAAGAGGAATAAAAAATAACAAGAGAGAAATGATGAACATGTGGAGGGATGGACTGAGGGAGGAGGAAGATGATCATGTGGAAAGGGAAGAGGAAAAGGAGGTGGAGGAAAAGCATGAAGGGGGGGTCACCGGCTTTTTATTTTTATCTCTCTCCTTTTCTCTCTTTCCCTGGCTTGTATCCATTCGGCCCTATTCAGCCAACTGTTTTAAGACGTTTATCACCATCCAGGTGTCGATTTCTTCCTGGCGAGCGATACCGAGCCAGCATTGTATGGAGAGAAATCCGGCTTCGCCGGACACATTTTTCTATCGAAAAATGTACAAATTTAGCTTGCTGTCAAAACAAACAAATATATATATGCTGGCTCGCTACCGCTCGCCAGGAAAATATTGACACCTGGATGGGGGTAAACCTGTTGAAACAGTAGGCTGAATGGGGCCGAATGGATACAAGCCAAAAAGAGAGAGAGAGAAAGAGAGAACAAAAAGGTGAGGTGGGCTCCCTTAAGGGGGGTGACCGGCTTTTTTATATTTCTGTCCTTTTCTCTCTTTCTCTGGCTTGTATCCATTCGGCCCCATTCAGCCAACTATTTTAAGACTTTTATCCCCATCTAGGTGTCGATTTCTTCCTGGCGAGCGATAGCGAGCCAGCATTATATGAAGAAATCCGGCTTCGCCAGAGACATAATGTACAAATTTAGCCTGCTGTCAAACAAAAATTAAAAATATGCTGGCTCGCTACCGCTCACCAGTAAAAAATTGACACCTGGATGGGGATAAACGTCTTAAAACAGTAAGGTGAATGGGGCCAAATGGATACAAGCCAGAGAAAGATAGAAAAAGACAGAACAAAAACAGGTCACCCCCCTTAAGGCGTGGGAGAAGGAGGAGGGGTAACTGTTACTGATGGTGGTGATAAAGGAGCATGGGAAGAAGAAAACAGGAGGTGAATATATGAAAAGGACAAGATAAATAACATAAAAATATAATGCAGAAATGTAAGGTTGAATAGAGGGAGGAGGAAGGGGAGGGGAGTTGGTGGTGACAGAGGTGGAGGAGGAGAACAGGAGGGGAAGAAGATGGAGTGGCTGTAGTCTATTCGCTGAAAGTAGGCGAAAAATCATGACCTCTATCCTCTGTAACTCAAAAAGGGCTAGAGCAAATTGGCTGTAAATGTCCACATCTATTCCGTGACTGTCTCTCCCCAAATGGTAGAAATATTAGCTCGATTACACTAGTCGTTTTTGAGTTACAGAGGTTAGGGGTCATGATGTACGCCTACTTACAGCGAATAGACTGTTTCGTCTCAATCCGTCACTTAGTATTATGATAAATCCTGGTGATAAACATACAACAAACAACAAACGACGGCCACCTACACATTTGGTCAATAATATGGTGTTACTCGTGGCATGCAATCACTAATTTAGATGATTTTACTACATTTACCTGTATATTACGCCCTGTAATTTGTGATGGTATATATATATATATATATACTGTATATAATATGTACTGGGTGTAACGCGACGTATGACAATAACTTACACCAGTTATCTATCGTGTAATTTTGAGTAAAATTTGTTCCATAACCATATCTCTCTGTGACCCCAGTACAGAGCCTAGCATTCGAGCAACTAAGGTTTAAAATCTGTGGTGGTGAGGGTGACATGGGGTAGGAGCTTCGCAGGGCAATGGGAGACGGGTTGTCTGCCAGTTATGTAATGTTTTCATTTGTAGGATATTACTACCAGCAATATCATACCATACCACAGCATATTCAACGAAGGAACATATTTAAAGTGTGATTGGCATCACTTTAAGTCAGGAGTACTACTAAAATTGAATACAGTTCTTCTGGATATAAACGTGGCACATTCCAATCAGCTGGTGCTCACACAAGTGACGGTTTGCCACTCATGCAATAAACAAATGTTGGAATTGGTAATTTTTTTTTAAATTTTGACCTCAATCAAAGTTTACCTTCTTCCATTATTATTTAGTAATACTTTCTCTCATAAGATAAAATAACAACAATGCCACACAACTTACGAAAGTGTCCCGATATTAGTGTAGTGAAAATTTTGTTTTTACTTAGTTATACTTTTACTTCAATAGTTGAAGCATTTACAGTGGTAATTAGTAAACAGTATAAAGTAAGTCTCTCTCTTTTTTCTATCTCTCTCACCCAGTGGTAGGGATTATAGCAATTTAGTTGATTATTTACAGTATTTATACATTCTGAATTGCACAATCTTACGTCAGGGCTGCTTAACACTGAATGCATTATTTGTCATGTCATTGTCTTGTGGTTGTATTCGTTCTGCCCTCAAATTAATGCCAGGGACACTATCTGTGTTGCACAGCTGCTGATACACACTATAACAGACTGGAGCACCCGGGCATCTTCTGTTTGGGTAGCCTATCTCCTACTGTATTAATGCCAGGGACACTATCTGTGTTGCGCAGCTGCTGATACACACTATAACAAACTGGAGCACCCGGGCATCTTCTGTTTGGGCAGCCTATCTTCTACTGTATTCCCTGACTTCAGCACTGGCATTACCATTACAGAATTCGTAAATGTAGACGATATCTGCATATTCTTCATTGCTGTAAGTAGGTGACATGCTGTATCATGAACAAGCTGTACATATCAAACAACTGAATGCAGACAACAGCCTTGGATCTGTGAACTTGCCTTCTACTTTTCCCGCTCAAATGAAATGACAAGATGAACGCAGAGTTGCCAAGTCTCGCTAGTTTAGTTCTCAAAGCTCACTAGAATGGTGCCAAAATATCGCTACAAAATACTATATATATCTAGAATATCACCTATACATGACTAAAATATCTAGAATGTAGGTAAATATCGTGTTACCAGATGTTAAATAGTGCCACTAGATAGAAGCAAAAAAATATGTCTAGCGACAAAGTTATATATATACTGTACAACTTCCTTGTCAACCGGAACTTTTCTGTATAATTTTCTAGTTTATTGCAAGATATATTTCCTGGTTTAGCTGAATATATGCACATATATACACTCACATACAATATACAGTATATATATATATATATACTGTATATATATATATATGTGTATGCGAGTGTATATACAGTATGTGCATATATTCAGCTAAACCAGAAAATATATCTTGCAATAAAATAGAAAATTATACAGAAAAGTTCCGGTTGACAAGGAAGTTGTATATTTATGATTTGAAGTAAAGCAGCAATGAGAGAGGAAGAGGCAGGAAGGAACGGAAAGGCTGAGGGAAGTTGAAATGTGAGAAAGGCGTGAAATGAAGGCAAGATAAACAAAAGTGTGCGTGTGTGCTGCCGAGAGAGAGAGAGAGAGAGAGAGAGAGAGAGGGAGAGTATGACTAGCCGAACATTGTCAGTGGCTGTGGTGTTGGTAGGGTATTCTGTCTCCTTTAACACATGCATATTGATCACTCCCTGTTATAGTGTGTGTGTCGGTGGTGGAGGAGGAGGGTGTCTTGGAAGGTAGTAGGTGTGACAAGCAATTAACACACCTGTCCGCCCAACATCTGTCTTTGTTTACACCCACACACCTGCCACAACAACAACAACTATTCCCCCATCCTCCCGTCCCCTACATTAACTTGTCATAATTTAAAAGAAGATTGTAGTGTTTCAATGTGATGATTTGACTGTCGATAACAAACTATTTTCAGGTGCTTTGCCTGCATCGAAAGTGAAAACTTTAAAATTATTGATTGCATTGTTATTGTTGTGTTCGTTGTCAATTTCATATGGTTTCCACTGCTATGGTTTATAACCACACCAATCACAAGACTAGGACAATAAAATATGCTTCTGTCTTCTATTCTTGTTCGTTTCATTATGATGTTTGAATATAATGTTTTGTAATAGTCAAATTTATCTTTTTTATTAGATAACAAACACAGGCAAATTTTTATTGTGAACATTTTATTTTCTATTTATAATCACACCTTTCACAGGTTAAAAGGAGGTATCTGTCTTTGGTTTCTGGCGTATAACTGTAATGTTTTCACTGACAATTTTAGATCATTTCCACCTTATGTATCACAGCCAACAACACACATCTGTCAATAGCATTGGCATTCGATTGTTAAGTTTTGACTGTGAACATTAAGCAGTTTTCACCTATTATTACCATCACCACTGAATCAGTTTAAAGGAATAACAGCAAGTATGTGTCAGCAACTCTTGCCATTTCACTATACCTTTTTGACTATCAAAATCAGGCAATCTTTACATTTATTTTTTATAGTCAGATGTAACAGATGCAAATGAATCAGAAATGTCATTCATGAACACGAAATAAGACGTTTTGTTTTCAACAGAGAGTTAATTTGTCGAACAATCCGTCAAACATTGTCATAGACTGTCCCTCAGTCCAAACTTTCAAATGACACATATACAAACATCTTGCCTCATATTCTGACTGACCGCATAATTTTATGCTCGAACTTTAGTCGAGCACTTCACCAACGACTTGGTGAGAATCAGTATATCTGTAGCTGCTTGCTTTTCTTTGTAAACATGAGTCTAGACAGGAATTCAATGACAATTTTCGATTTCCAGCATCGGGAAGAAGTTTTCAATTTTTTTGTATGGGAACCACATCCGTCTCAAATTAATAAGTATGCGTGTTTCATCAGGTATATTGCGGTTAATTAAGACTTTAAGAATGTCAGTAACTCAATCTGCATTATATATGCGCATTTAAAAGACAGTTAAATATAGCCACAAAATTAAGACAAATCAATGTTTAGGCTTACCATAAGATTGGGTACAGAGACAAATTTTGACAATCCTATCTTATTGAATCTCTCACAACCCACGCACGTCATACGCCCAAAACAAACTTCCACGTATGCCATCAACCTTTCTACCAAGCTAGCTAATAATTTGTACCAATTGGTCAATAGCTGCTGTGGGTTTCATGCTCTTATATTGCTTCTATCTACCAATCTACTGCTTCTATACTTGCTATTAATTACCACTGTTCTGTCATTTTCATAGTGACCTTTTCAGTATCATTACCATATAATCTTTGTCACGTAATTACTCACTTATGAACATCTGGCAAACAATTCAACCTGGGCAACTCTGGCATAAGGAACGGTCAAAATGGCAACAATGTACAATTGTGGTCAGGAATGATTAAATACCTGATGATAAAAACAAGACGATGAACATTAACTAGTGCATCCTAGTATGTTTTTCTTGGTGGCAGTATTATTTGTTTGATTTGTATGAAGGAGTCAACAGGCAGGCTGCCTTGCCTGTACGAGTGTCACCCCCAAAGCAAAAGGAGTGACAGAGAGCCAAATTCAGGGGACGTTGGGGTCAAAATGGCTAAACACGCTTAAAGCAGTCTAAATCGTAGGAAGAAGTGAAGATTGATTGAGGGAAAGAGTTCCAGAGCTCGGTTGTTGAGTAGAAGAAAGCCTGAACATTTTTGCTATTTCTTGGGTTGGAGAGTTCGAGAGAATAGGAGTGGGATAAAATAGGGAGGTGTATGCACTGAGAGAGCTCTGAAGAACACTGATTATTGTAATAGTGGTAGAAGAGAGAGAGAGATGCCACATTGCGGCGTGTGGAGAGAGATTGTAGGGAGTTAGTGAGAGTCGGTGAATTAATGAGATGAAATGCTTTTAAACTCTACCCTTTCGAGATGTGCAGTATGAGCGGAACCTCCCCACACAAGCGAACAATACTCGATATATGGGTGCACTGTGCCCCTATACAGACCAAGAAGCTGTGCAGGAGTGAAGAACCCACATAGATGCTTGAGCAATCCTAATTTATTTTAAACTGTTATTGAAAGTGTGGAAATATTATCTTTCCATGAAAGGCCAGAAGAAAAAGAAACACCAAGAATGCTGTGAGAAGATAAAAAGTTGATATGTGTATTGTTGAAGTATAAGGGATAGACCTGTGGAAGTTCTTGACAGGTAGATAAATGGAGAAATTTGATTTTGGAAGCATTGAGAGTTACAAGATTTTATCTGCTTCATTCGGAAATGTTTGATAGATCAGATAATAAGTGTGCTATGCTCTCATCACGTGACTTTTGAGTGATTGCATGCTGGGTCGTTCTGTAAAACTAGTTGAATAGTGTAAGGTTATGAATGGATAGGATGGGAGGTACAGTTGAGAAGATCATTAATTAATATTAGAAAGAGAACAGGAGACAGGACAGAACCCAGATGAACACCGGAGTTGATAGGTTGACGAAGTGAGCAGTGGCCATTCCAAACCATAGCTATGGAACGACCTGAGCGGAAATTAGAGACAAAGGCACAGATGCAGGGATAGAAACCGTATGAGGGTAGTTTGGAGATTAGATATTTGCGCTAGGTTCTATCGAAGGCTTTCGATATGTCTAGCGCAATATAAATGGTCTCACCATAGACCCGAAAGGAAAATTACCAAGAGTTAGTAAGATAAGAAAGAAGATCATCAGTAGAGGAAACCATACTGGCCATCTGAAAGTAGATTATGGGAAGACAAATGCTTAAGAAATTCTAAATTCAGTATAGTTTTAAAAACTTTAGAGATGCAAGAGATGAGAGAAATTGGATGATAGTTGGAAGGTTGAGAGCAGTCAGACTTGTTTGAGACAGCTTGAATGAGAGCAAATTTCCAGCAAGAAGGAAAGATGTTAGAGGAAAGACAGAGACGAAAGAATTTGCTTAGGCAGGGAGTCAGCACAGAAGAACATTTTTTTAGTACAACAGGATGAACACCATCTGGTCCTACTTAGTGGTTAGCCCAGAGAGGGCAGAAAGCACATCCTTAGAAGAGATTAGGATAATAGGCAAAAGTAAGTGAGAGGGGGGTGGAGAGGGAGGAATAACAGCGGAATCATGCAAGGTGGAGTTTTTAGCAAAAGTTTGAGTGAAGAGTTCAGCTTTGTCAGAGGAAGACATAGTGGTGGTGTAGTCAGAGTGGATAAGGGGAGAGAAAGAGCAGTGAGTAAAGTTGTTAGAGAGGCTTTTGGCTAGATGCCAGAAAGCTTGGAAAAAGCTAAAATTGGAAAGTTCAGATAATTTATCATTGATGAAAGAGTTTTTGGCGAGTTGGTGAACAGATCTGGCTTGATTCTGGGCAGAAGCATAAACAGCGCGAGATTCTTGAATTTGAAGGCTACGGTACCGTTTGAATGCTTCATCCTTATTGTGGACAACAGTAGAACAAGCGTGAGTAAACATAGATTTTTAAACATTAGAGCGAGAGAATGACTAAGAGGGTGTACGAGAGCGAGGTGGAGGTGTAGGGGCGGGGGTTAAATTTTAGTAAGGGTCGGCACCACACAACCCTTGGACTTGCCGGGTCTCGGATTGATTAGAACCACTTATCAGCGGTCTCTTCGGATATATCGACGTAAAGTGGTAGCAGGCAAAACAATTAATAGGAAAGTTCTCTTTTATCAGCCCAAGCCTGTCCGTATATGGCTCCTCCCACAGTGCCCCTGATATCTATCACATTGAAATATAATAAGTCAGCTCAAAATTAATCTCTCACCCAGTTCATCAAGGTAAAAAATAAAGACACCTTTAGGGGTGAGTGGTACATATAATATTAATTGAGATCAGTCCAGGAGGGCAAATGGTTTATAAAATATGGTTATTCCCTCTCCCCAAAAGAAATAAACATGTAACTATGGGCTTTGACTTATACCTTAAGAATAATGTACACGGTAATACCTAAGACCTGCAATCAGAATGGTTTATAAAACATGGTTATTCACTCTCCCCCAAAGAAATAAACAGGTAGGTATGGGCCTTGACTTATACCTTAAGAATAATGTACACTGTAATACCTAAGACCTGCAATCAGAATGGACATTTTCAAGCAATACTTAAGAATAATAGTTAGCATATGACGTGTTATGCTCCCAAATTGTTCAGCAACACCGTAATGAAAGTTCCCGCATTAATTATACCAGTTTTCCGTTTCCAAAGTTCATAAGTGCCGCGTACTTACAGGAACGCGGGATACTAAAATAAGAGACTTATAGCTACCCTCCACCTGTGGTCAGATACGGTCATACTGCGGGTCCATTGTGTTACGACTGGGGTTCAAATATATCAGGGCTCTTATTCATTGGACTAGTAATGGCATAAATGTTACAACGGAAAGCGCTAGCTCCAACCTATGATGTATATTCCCAGTGAACAAAGAACACAAATACTCTACAGAGTTCTATATGCAATAATAGGCTATCAAACTCTCAATAAATGTGCGTCTACTCTAGGCTTAATGTTATGTGAAAACAGCCTATTACTACCTATAACCGAAGGTGCTTGGTTATGGTATGCACAGTAAGGTGGTAAGAGAAGTTACAGCTTACGTTACTATAATTAATAAATGTCAGGCACTCCTGCATGAAAGAAAGTGCACTAAAGTCCTTCAACACTAACAAGGAATCTTCTTTAAATGTTAGATGCTATAAAGATGCTCGTATCGGAAATGGAACCCAAAAAGGCAGGCAGCGGAACAATGCTCGTGCAGGCTATGCACACAAAAAGGCAGAATATATAATGCCGTCGGAGCCAAGAATATCCTAAACACAACAACAATAATAATAATCGCCACGACAATGCAGTATTCCTATCAACAAAAAGAGCCTAAGTCGTTTGTGTCTCAATACATCAAACTAGGCTGCGAAATGCTTGTGTAATCATAAAGGGGTATGCATAAAAAGAGTAATTAGGTTAATATACTTAATGTCTACTATGATTGACAAAGTCTAGCTAGAGTCAATGATACGAGATACTGGTGCGCATGGCATGCCGCATAGCCTAGTGCAAATCTCAAGTCTGTGCGTCAAATATTACGTTATAGGGAAGGGTAGCTCTCTTGAGAAACCTTAATACCGAAGTATTAAGCGTTCTCCTGGCGTACCTCAAAGACAAACAACGAGCTTAGAACAGTGCAGAATGGTATAGGCAAAAAGCCCTCATTCGTGCATGCTCTACTCTCAATGGCACACAGACTAGAATTTACTCAATCAACTCCAGTTCTCAGGTATGTCGTGCAGCTTTTAACTAAAGCCAGCACTCATAGGAAACAATACCTTATAATATCAGACTCCTAGTCTAGCATTATCTAATCCAGCAGAACACTAATAATTAAAGGATGCAGTACTTAAACAATATAAATGCCAACCAATGCTTCGTGATCCACTTATCTTAACAACTAACATACATGAGTTATATCAGACCTTAACGCACAATACAACTGGCCAGCATTAAGCTGATTTTGCAGAGTTAACCAGAGGGGATATAATGTTAATAAAAGGTGGTGAAAGATATGGAAAATGAGAGAGATAGGCAGAGGAAAAGATTCTCAGGTACAGAGCAGGTGACAGGTAGCAAGGGAAAAAGCTGGGTGCGTTCTAGAAACCAGATCTGAGGGAGAGAGTGGCGAGGAACTGTATATATACTCGCACCAGCTCGAGCCGCGTGGGAAAAAAGCGGTTACAAGTCTCTAGCCACTAGCAAGGGATCTAACAGCATGGAAAGGACCTCTCTCAACCAACCCCCACGAACGAGGCAGCCAGCCGTGACGTCATCGAGTGGGACAAAAACACTACGCGCTCCCTCTCACTCTGTTCTACTCTCTCTCTCTCTCTCCCAGATCCCATCATTACTAGTTAACACCTTACGAGCGGCCTATGCGGTTTATTTATATGTACCGCCCAGCGGGGTGTTTTTAGCCAAAATAGGGCTGTTTACGTGATCATTTTCATGCCTAAATAAGACCCAGAACGTAAAACAAGTACCTATCCCTGAAAGGGCATAAGCAGAGCTTTCGAATGACACCATAACGATCCTTTTATGATGGCTAGTTTTCTTGCAATAACCGTGCAACGCTAGTGCAAAAAGCATGTAATTCGGTACTTTCCCCATATAATTCAGTATATAGCGAGTGAGAGAGGGAGGAGGGAGCTGAGATTCGTGTCAGTAGGTTCGCCGCGGTGGTCTGGAGCAGTCATACGCTCGCTAGTCTCCTGCCACCACTTGTCTCTCTCACTCAGCAACATTACGTGCTGAAATTGCCACTCGACCTATGTCGAGCGCCGCCACATAGTCCAGCTTTATTTAACTCGACTTATGTGGTGAGCCGCTAATTAAGGGTTAATGATAAAACATATACTTTACAATTAAATATATAAAGCCTTGACATGGGTGAAAACAAAGAGCCTTTCTGGACTGCCCATGACACAAGCTTTCATATTATGAAATAAAGCACACTCTAATACACAAACTGTAGCCCCATCCACTGCCCTGGCGATCCTAGCGAGTCACTGTAGGACAAGCCATGCGGTTCTAACGGAGTGGTTAACGTCACACCCCCCCCCAAGATTTTTCTCAGAGGCCCCAAGGCTCACAAAAATCTGATGGTTAGAACCCATGCTATATCTCCACTTCCCATCACCCAGCGGCAGTAAAATATCTGGCACAGTTCTTTAACAAACATTTTTCAAATTATAACCCTCCCCATCACCATAGGTTAAATATATGTAGTTATGCTCCTCAAGAGCGAGCTTCTCTAGCCCAGCATTCTGAGAGGAGTGCAACTCAGAATTACTGCTATAACATACTAAAAAAAATCAACTATCAAAGAAAGAGTTTTTATTTGATTTTTATGTTTATAATTTGTTTATTTCGGCTGCACTATAGGGGCAAGCCTAGTTTTTTCTTCTATACCAAACGCTCAACTCCTGCTTTACGACCCAATACGCTGGGCTACAACCGCGAGCCAACAAGCACCAAGCGCAAAATACTATTCAAACTAAAGCAGGAGGCTACCCCTGTGTCAATCTACCCAGGATCATATACCATTGAACGACCATCTGCAATCACGTTGTCACAACCGGCAATATGGCGTATGTCCATGTTATATACCAATAACCTTAGTGACCACCTGGTCAGCCTCATATTCCGATTGTGAAACTGGTCCAAGAACTTGAGAGGGTGATGATCTGGGTAAACTACAACGACCGGACCATAGGCTGGAACACAGACCTCGAAATGCCTCAGAACAAGTACAACCGCCAGCAGTTCCTCCTTGACAACAGAGCAGCTCCCCTGGGTCGAATTGTACTTCTCCGAGCAGAAACTAACAGGATGCTCCAGCCCATCATCGTCCTTTTCCACAAGGACGGCACCAGCCCCCACACCACTAGCCTCCGTTGCTAGTTGGAAAGGTAGGCTAAAGTCAGGGGCCCTGAGGATCGGGTGAGTGCACAACAGGTGTTTTACTTCTCTAAACACCTTCTCACACTCAGGCGCCCATTTGAACTTCTTATCCTTCCAGTTATCCTCCACCTGAGCTTGACTGTCCCCGTTCTCCTTCTCCACCTTGACTGCTAAACGTCATCACAGGCACAGTGAGAGGCTCAAGGGGGTGCCTCCCATACTCCTTCACGGGATTATCATGACATAACTGGTTGCGCTTCCGTCTGTCTGGAGTGGCTACCAAGTAAACCAGGTCCGATAGCTCCTCCACCACCCTATAAGGACCAGCGTACTTCGCGGATAAGGGGTGACCTACAAGGGGCAGTAGAATCAACACCTCCTGACCCACGTGAAACTCCCTGAGTTCAACCTTGAGGTCGTACCTGTCCTTCCTGAGGGCCTGAGAGCTAGTCAAATTACGGCCAGCCAACTCCAGACTGCGCAACATCCGTTCTTGACTGTTGAGGACACACTTGAGCATAGAACAAGGTTTTTCTGCGCCCTCCCATACTTCTTCAACCATATGGAGAGGCCCTCTGACACGGTGTCCAAAGACGAGCTCATTAGGGCTGAATCCCAAACTCTCCCCAGGTACCTCCCACACAGCAAACAAAACACATGGCAGGCCAAGATCCCAATCCCTCCCACTCTCAAAGCAACAACAACGAAGCACAGATTTCAAGGCTGAGTGCCATCGCTCTAACACACCCTGGCTCTCCGGATGATATGCAGATGACACAACCCCAACAATCCCATGCTGCGGCATTGCTTGTACAAAGAGGCTAGAAGTGAAGTTGGGTCCCCGGACCGACTGAATCCCCTGCGGGTAACCATACCGGGAAAAATACACTAGCAAGCTTCGGACCACCGTTTTCGCCGACCCATTTCTCATAGGGTACGCGTCAGGGTACCTTGTTGCTACATCTCCCGACTGTGCATCACTGTCCTCCTTCAACTCTTTCGTCTTTTTAAGCCCATCCTCTGCCTTTTCAGGAACAGTTACTGGGTCTTCTCCAGACTCGAAATGTGGTCCTAATACTGAGTCCCCGAGAAGGTCCGTTGACACTAAACTCTCAACTGCATCAACTTTCAACCCCTTCTCGGTACCCTTCCTCCGCTAATCTAAAGATTGTTGACTAGAATGTGACTCCCTGGATGCAGAATCTCCGGTGACAACACACTCCATAGGCTGCCCCGGACACTTCTCAACCCACTCCTGCTCCTCCCTACTCACGTCGGCCGGCTTCTCGACAACGACTAAGGGTGGAGCCTCAGAAGTAGGCCCCGCAAAGTCGTTGCCAAGAAGGAGGTCGACGCCCCCAACAGGTAACTTCTCCACAATTCCTACATCCAGGTCACGAGTCACACCATCAACTTCCACCTTCATTCTTACAAGCAGGTATGACCTTGTCGCATTAACTCCCTGAACCACAACCACCCGCGCCGTATTGACAGGTTTACCAGTGAAATTTCTCAACAGTGTTTGCGATGCCCCAGTGTCACGCAAAATTCTCACCTCATGTCTTCTACCACCCCACTCCACACAACCGAGTCCCCTGTGGTCACTAAAGGCATCACGGACAGGGAATAAGCCTTCCGGATCCTTCTGCACTGGCAGTGTATTTACCTCGGAAGAAATGCCTCTAACAAACTCCGATGTCCTCTTGAACACTCCAATGCCGTGAGCAAAAGACACGGCTGCCGGAGGAGGTCGACTAGGGCACTCATTTGCCTTATGACCCTCCTGGTGGCACCTAAAACACATAAATTTCGGTTTCGGCTTATACTGTGATGTAAAAGGCCCCTGACTTTTCACATACGGTGTGGTGGTAGGTTTGGCTTCAGTTTTAGTTTCATTGCTCTTTGGTTTAAATGTGTCATTGCTACAGGGAGGGGGAGGATAACGGTCCCTAGCACTTGCATCGTACTTCTGTGAGGACCCGCAACCCCGAATCAACGACAGCCGTAGATCAGCCATTTCTGCTGCTTCGACTAGAGTTCTTGGGTTTTTCTCCTTTAAGTTCAAAGTTAGATCACCGCCCGTGCTCTTAAAGAACTGCTCCAACATCATTAACTGCTTAACTCCATCAAACGTTGTTACCTTCTCAGATCGGAGCCAGTTCCCCATAGCATCGGACAAGTCCCGGGCGTGTTCCAAAAAGGTGCTATCTCTTCCCTTAGTTACACCCCGGAACTTCAAACGGTACGTTTCTGGTAGCAATTCGTAAGCCCTCAGGACAGCCTCCTTGAGATCCTCGTACACAATACATAACTCCAAAGGTAACGCATCGTAGGCTTTAAGACCCTTGCCTATTAATCTAGAGGATACAAGTGCTGCCCATTTATTCTCTGGCCATTGGTGTTCCTGGCACTTCTTCTCAAAGCGTGTGAAAAATTCTGTTACACTACTCTCATCAAACACCGGAACCAGTTTCAATAAGTGCGAGAGAGACTGCTCATGAACACCAGCCCCAAGTCGCTGTCCCGTTGTCTCTACTCGCGACTTCTCTACATCCATGTCGGCACAGTACCTAGTCGACTCAGCTTGGATTTTTGCCTGACTGATAGTTTTCTCTCTTCTATCTTGGCTAATTCTAATTGCTGCTGAAGCTGAAGCTCACATGCCCTTTGTTGCTGTTGAATCTTAGCTAATTCGAGCTGATACAATAATTCTGGAGTTAAACCTGGAGGAGGTGAAGGTGCTACAATATTACCGGTGGTCCCCCCAGGGGCAACCCACCCTGCCAGTCACCACCCAACTGTGGAAGCGTACCCGGGGGTCGGCAAACTACTGGGATGGCTGGGAGTCGAGTGTAGGGGAAGCATGGCCGAAGGGCTCTGAGCACTCAACCCATCTCGCTCACCAGTCACCCTGCCCAGTACACACGTTATCAAGTTATCCCTGGTCATGCCGCTAGTACCCGCATGACCGATAGCTGTGGCCAGGCATTGAAGACCTTACCGCTCCATACCCTCCAACCGCTCGGCAGTAACAGGCCATTGCAAAAATATCCTAGCATCCTCCTCACAGTTCACCTGATTAACCATATCATCATACTGCTGTTCCTCGGTCTCGACATTACGTACTGTGTCTCCATTCTCCTCTGATCCGGTATAAGACATGATGCTCACAAAAATTTCTCACCACAATATTCAGAAAAGAAGCACCCCAAACTCTTATACCTCGATATACACACAAAAATTCTCGAAAATACTCAAGGGTTATAATATGTTGCAAAAACAAAATTATTCTTGCTGATCCCCGCAAAATATTCCCCAAAACAAACAAATGTTCCCTGCTAATAAATGTAGGTTCACCAAATCCTAGGTATGGTCGCCATTTGTTACGACTGGGGTTCAAATATATCAGGGCTCTTATTCATTGGACTAGTAATGGCATAAATGTTACAACGGAAAGCGCTAGCTCCAACCTCTGATGTATATTCCCAGTGAACAAAGAACACAAATACTCTACAGAGTTCTATATGCAATAATAGGCTATCAAACTCTCAATAAATGTGCGTCTACTCTAGGCTTAATGTTATGTGAAAACAGCCTATTACTACCTATAACCGAAGGTGCTTGGTTATGGTATGCAAAGTAAGGTGGTAAGAGAAGTTACAGCTTACGTTACTTTAATTAATAAATGTCAGGCACTCCTGCATGAAAGAAAGTGCACTAAAGTCCTTCAACACTAACAAGGAATCTTCTTTAAATGTTAGATGCTATAAAGATGCTCGTATCGGAAAGGGAACCCAAAAAGGCAGGCAGCGGAACAATGCTCGTGCAGGCTATGCACACAAAAAGGCAGAATATATATAATGCCGTCGGAGCCAAGAATATCCTGAACATAAAAACAATAATAATAATCGCCACGACAATGCAGTATTCCTATCAACAAAAAGAGCCTAAGTCGTTTGTGTCTCAATACATCAAATTAGGCTGCGAAATGCTTGTGTAATCATAAACGGGTATGCATAAAAAGAGTAATTAGGTTAATATACTTAATGTCTACTATGATTGACAAAGTCTAGCTAGAGTCAATGATACGAGATACTGGTGCGCATGGCATACCGCATAGCCTAGTGCAAATCTCAAGTCTGTGCGTCAAATATTACGTTATAGGGAAGGGTAGCTCTCTTGAGAAACCTTAATACCGAAGTATTAAGCGTTCTCCTGGCGTACCTCAAAGACAAACAACGAGCTTAGAACAGTGCAGAATGGTATAGGCAAAAGCCCTCATTCGTGCATGCTCTACTCTCAATGGCACACAGACTAGAATTTACTCAATCAACTCCAGTTCTCAGGTATGTCGTGCAGCTTTTAACTAAAGCCAGCACTCATAGGAAACAATACCTTATAATATCAGACTCCTAGTCTAGCATTATCTAATCCAGCAGAACACTAATAATTAAAGGATGCAGTACTTAAACAATATAAATGCCAACCAATGCTTCGTGATCCACTTATCTTAACAACTAACATACATGGGTTATATCAGACCTTAACGCACAATACAACTGGCCAGCATGAAGCTGATTTTGCAGAGTTAACCAGAGGGGATATAATGTTAATAAAAGGTGGTGAAAGATATGGAAAATGAGAGAGATAGGCAGAGGAAAAGATTCTCAGGTACAGAGCAGGTGACAGGTAGCAAGGGAAAAAGCTGGGTGCGTTCTAGAAACCAGATCTGAGGGAGAGAGTGGCGAGGAACTGTATATATACTCGCACCAGCTCGAGCCGCGTGGGAAAAAAGCGGTTACAAGTCCTCTAGCCACTAGCAAGGGATCTAACAGCATGGAAAGGACCTCTCTCAACCAACCCCACGAACGAGGCAGCCAGCCGTGACGTCATCGAGCGGGACAAAACACTACGCGCTCCCTCTCACTCTGTTCTACTCTCTCTCTCTCTCCCAGATCCCATCATTACTAGTTAATGATAAAACATATACTTTACAATTAAATATATAAAGCCTTGACATGGGCGAAAACAAAGAGCCTTTCTGGACTGCCCATGACACAAGCTTTCATAAGAAATAACACTCTAATACACAAACTGTAGCCCCATCCACTGCCCTGGCGATCCTAGCGAGTCACTGTAGGACAAGCCATGCGGTTCTAACGGAGTGGTTAATGTCACAATTGTACTCGAGGAGCTTCACAACTTAGCCTACTCCCGGATCCGCTCCTCGGTCCCCCAAACAGGAAGGTCGGTAGTCTCGGGTTTGCACCGACTGTGGGTTACCTCCTGACCGCTGGATTCACTCTGGCTTACTCCTCCAGGCCGGATCCGCTCTCTTCCATACACAATACATCTCGATGAAGGAGAGCAGGATACTAAAATGGCAGCCTATTCACTCCGATGCAACATGGCTACCTTCCCTCGTGTTACCTCACCACCAGCGTCCGGGAAAGCGAAGATGAGGGGGCAAGAGAGGGAGACAGCGCGACAGACCTTCCTTCTCGGGCCCTGTCCGCGCTCTGCTCTGCTCAGTATGGTACCATCAAATACATTCTCCAGTTCGTAGGCTCTACCCTGATCGATAACTTTGACAATCTTGAAAAGACCCTTCCACTTTCTATTCAACTTAGACGCAGTACCAGGCAAGCAATCTTCAATGTACACCCAAACTAGTCCCCCTGCCTCCAGAGAAACGTTCTTCTGCGACTCATTCGCCCGATTAAGGTATCCTGCTGTCATCCGGCGTTCAGTCTCCTTGAGAACTTGCTTGACGTCTAATCTCTCTACACAGTCCTCATCCACGGGCAGCAGTAGTTCTCCTATTTCCCGATTTGGGTGACGACCATAAAAAGCAAAAAATGGGGAAGTGCCTAGAGAAGTATGCATGGCCTCATTCAAGGCTTTTTCAGTTTCACAGATGTGCACAGGCGGATATTAGGATGTTTTTGTCTCAGGATCGCCAGTACCGTCTTCAAGGTCCTATGAGCTCTCTCAATGACTGAATTGCCTTTGGGATGGTACGGTTTACAGAACCCACGTTTAATTCCAGCTCTCCGACAGAAATCTCTAAACTCTGCACCTGTGAACTCGCCTCCATTATCCATTATAACCACCTGGGGTTTTCCGTACTTACAGATGTCCCTTTTAAATTCTTCAGCTACTACCTTGCAAGACTTATTTCGAAGGGGATAGATACGCAGATACCTAGAAAAATGGTCTATCACGGTGAGACAATACCGATGACCACTCCTACTGTTGTGCAAGTCAATAAGATCTATGGCAATCCTTTGGCCATTGTCACCTACTGGTGGGAGTTCCCTAAAATGGTGTACAATCTTCCCATGTCCCTTGAACTGCTGACATGACTTACACGATTTAACAAAATGCTGTACATCCTTCAGTAAGGTCGGCCAATAAAAATGCTGTTTTGCCTTGGCCACTGTCTTGCGTTCACCTAGATGTGAAGAATTATGGGCCACTGAACAAGAAATAGCCACCAATGACCTAGGTACGACCAGACACAATCTAGATTTTCCCATCTCTTCCCTTCGTACATACAACACTTCCTCACTCATTTCAAAAGCATAGATAGGACGATTATCTGGCAATTTCCGGGGCAACTGGCCTCCTTCTAAATATTGGATCACCTGCATCCAGCGTGAGTCTGTTTTCTGGGCTTCCTTAATCTTATCTATCGTAAGACCTAACCACTGGAATTCTGAATTAGCCTGCGTTACATCTGGAGTTTCACCTACGGCTCCTACTGGCCTACTCAAAGCATCTGGGACATAATGATTCACACCCTTATTATACTTTATTACAAAGTCATAGTTTCGCATCTCCAATATGTACCTAGACATGCGTGGACATTTGGTCTTTTTCTTGAAGATAGCAGTTAGTGGTCTATGGTCAGTAATGATAGAAAAGGGTTTGCACCACAGATAATGTTTGAAAAACCTACATGCACCCACAATTGCCATGGCCTCTTTGTCCGTAACCGAGTACCTCCTTTCTGCCGGTGTATGTTTCTTTTTGAGAAATATCCGTTAGGCTTAAAATCTTTCTCACCTTCCAATTGCATAAGGGCTCCCCCGATATGAGTGTCACTAGCATCTGTGTGTAGTTCGAATGGTTTAGTTAAATCTGCTTTTACCAGTAGTGGAGCTGACATTTGCTTTTGTTTAAGAACCATGAAGGCATCTTCACACACCCGCTCGACCACTCAAATTTGACATCTTTCTTTATGAGATTAGTTATAGGACTGGCAATGGCTGCAAAGTCAGGAATATGCTTACGATAAAAGTTACACATACATACAAAGGCGTCTTACTTCTTTTACTTTGGTTGGTCGAGACATCTGTTTAATGGCTTCAAGGTTCTTGCTGTTAGGACGCACTCCTTTCTCTGACACTATATGACCCAGAAACTTAATTTCACGCATTATGAAAGAACACTTGCTAACATTCAGCTTCATTCCAAATTCTGCTAGCCTTTCAAGGTAGTCTTTAGCCTGCCTAGCATCTGATCAAAGGAATCTGACAGATCACTACATCGTCTAAATAGTTTCTACACCAACCTTTCTTAACTAGCGGGGCTAACACTTGCTGCATTTTCCTTGTAAAAATTGCTGGACTAACAGACAGCCCAAAAGGTAAGCGCTTATATCTGAAGAGGTTATTGCCATCTGAGAAAGTAGTCAAGTCACGAGAGCTCTCATCCAACCTTACCTGGAGATAGGCATCCTTCATATCTAGAGTGCAATAGTACTTTTTCCTGCACTCTCTTCAACTAACTCATCTAGTCTAGGTAGTGGCTGAATATCAACTTTCACCTTTTTGTTTAGCGCCCGATAATCTATGCACATTCTCTTACTACCATCTGGCTTACTAACTAGTACAATTGGGGCTAGATACGCAGCAGTAGATTCCTCAATTACATCTTTAGCAATCATATCTTCAATCATTTCGGCAATCACCTTCTTTGCTTGCTCAGGATGTCGATACAAGGGCATGCGTACAGGGTCAGAGTCATGAGTAACAATTTGGGCTTCAGATACCTTTAGGGTGCCTATTTCTTTTGGGCCCAGGATGAAGAGCGAGTTATTATTCAATATTACTTCTGTTAACTGGTCTTTCTGAGACTGTGACAAATGTGGCCACTTAAGCCCTCCTAGAATTGAATTAAGAGCTGCACGTCGGTCACTCCCATCCTGTGCCTGATCCATGTGGGGTAACAGGGCATTATCAACCCAGACTACTGAAGATACATTACTACTCTCAGTTTCGTCACCTGCTCTCACTGCTTCAGGTTGACTACCATACACTCCCTTTGGTTCAAAGAAAGTGATACTCGATTCTTCAATGACCCGATACGTTCCGAGTACCTGTCCCGGGTTTAGTCTCAATGGACCCTTTGTTGGATTGGTTATAGGCAAGTAACATTCTCCCTCTCCATCAACAGTCACACAACAATTTAGTCCCAACGACGCTTTACCCTTGACCCTCCGAAACTTACTTATATGCAGAATATCTCCTGGATTCCTATCTTTTAGAGTGATTGGTACTGACATGACGGTCTGTGCTGGCAACACCGTCCTACACCTTACATGCACCAGGTCTCCTTCAACACTTCTTGTATGATTAGGCAGAAACTTTATTTGATTGACAGTTTGACAACGCTTACTACTGATCTCGTACTGCTGACCACCCCATTGCATCTCCTTACCTTTCCCATCCCAAGTGAAAATTGCCCGACCAATCAGATCGGCACCCATAAGCACCTCAGTCGACAAGTAATAATCTGGAACTATCACGAAACGCTGCACGACACTCAACTTGGGTGCAATATGTACTACAGAAGAGACTTGTCCGACTAGGGTTAACTTGTGATTCGACACCGAATGTAGAGGACGCCTGCATGCACTAACTTTCAACCCTAAACGATCCGCTGTGCTCTCTTTCATCAACGACACCACACTTCCTGTGTCTACAAAAGCTGAGACCCGAAGTTGTCCCAAATTTAAACATATCAATGGGGTGTCTACTTCGCCTTGTACTTGGTTGACCTTCTTTACCTCGGCACTCGAAAGGTTATGTCGACCTTCACTCAGTTCTATATCTTTTACACTACATACTACATCCTTACTGGCTGAGTGCGTCGACCGGGAATCGTCTAGTCATTGACCAGGGGTTTGTGTGTTTGTATTTAGCTGAGAGTCATGCTGTGGAGGGGGGTTAGGTGTTACGGGAGATCTACCTTGTGCGTTTACCTGTTGTTCCCTACTCCGGTTAGGTCTTCCCAGACACCCTTCATGTCCCCTTATAGAGTTAACTTTTAGACATTCAAAACAACTTCCATACTCTGGTTTCCTCGGACAGTCTAACCTTTGATATCTACTCCCATTTGAACACCAACCACAATACTTGGGGGAAAATCCAGGCCTAGAGGACAGCTGATAAACTTGCGAATTAGCTACTGGGTAAGAGACATTACTGACATCTGGTCGGGCGACACTACTAGCGGCTGGAACATTACTACCATAAGTTCCGGTTCATCAGCAACCTTAGCCACCCTACGACACTGTCTATATCCCCGTTCTCTCTCTAACTCTGAAATAAAGGTCTCCTCCATTCCCAAGTCGCGAAATAAGTCCAACCGTTCTCTAACCTCTTTGGGAACATTACGGAGGATCGCTCTCTTCCACATGCGCTCCACATTAGGTGGGTTAATATGGGCGTGTTCCCTACAAATTGCTCGGAAATTGCTTTTGAACTGTCTAACAAACCTCCTAGGTGGGTCTTCAAAATTGTACTCCATCTGAGCTAGTTCCCTGAAAGCATCTGCAACACCCGTAGGACCTCCGAACTCTTTTTGCAGCATCATTCGAATATCCAAATATGTACCTCCTGACGTACACAAACTTAACTCTCCTAAGATATAAGTGCGAAGTTCTGTATCCATTCGAGTAAGTGTTACTGCTTTCCGCTTCTCTAGGTTAACTGTGATAGACTCCACTTGCATGACGAAATGATCCACCAACGTCCTGGTGTGAAGTTCATACATCTCACTCATTTTCAACACCTCTACATCCTTACACTCTAGCACTAACGAACTGTCCTGCCCCGCTTGCATGGTTCCGACTGGTAACTTAGACATCTGCGGGGTTGACTGCCATAACGGGCTGCCAATCTTTGTAGGAACGAGTTCAGGTGGACTTAACCGTTCCTCCAACAATTTAATACGAGAGAGACATGCATCAAGAGTAACCATCGGTTCCTGTTTCATACCCGCACCATCAGTCACCTCTACATCAAAATCAATGAGCCGTTGGACACTGGGTTTCATTTTGAACTATTAAGCACGGTTACACGGAATAAAATCAATAACTGTCTCCCACCTGTGCAGCAACACTCCGATAAATGTGGAAATAGTAAATGTATAATACAATGACAGTACAGGTACATAAGAATCTATTTTTACCTTGGAGAACTGGGGTTCAAGCTGACTTAATTTCCCTCAATTATTCTTAATTAACCCAAATTATAAAAATGTTAATTACCCTCGGTGGAGTAACAGTTCATTCCACTACATTGCCACCAATTGTAGGGGCGGGGGTTAAATTTTAGTAAGGGTCGGCACCACACAACCCTTGGACTTGCCGGGTCTCGGATTGATTAGAACCACCTATCAGCGGGCTCTTCGGATATATCGACGTAAAGTGGTAGCAGGCAAAACAATTAGACAGAGAGGGAGAGGTAGACCGTAGGAGAGGTGGAAGGATGGAGTGAGGAAGTATATGAACCTCAAGTATATGAACCTCATGTCTTCTACCACCCCACTCCACACAACCGAGTCCCCTGTGGTCACTAAAGGCATCACGGACAGGGAATAAGCCTTCCGGATCCTTCTGCACTGGCAGTGTATTTACCTCGGAAGAAATGCCTCTAACAAACTCCGATGTCCTCTTGAACACTCCAATGCCGTGAGCAAAAGACACGGCTGCCGGAGGAGGTCGACTAGGGCACTCATTTGCCTTATGACCCTCCTGGTGGCACCTAAAACACATAAATTTCGGTTTCGGCTTATACTGTGATGTAAAAGGCCCCTGACTTTTCACATACGGTGTGGTGGTAGGTTTGGCTTCAGTTTTAGTTTCATTGCTCTTTGGTTTAAATGTGTCATTGCTACGGGGAGGGGGAGGATAACGGTCCCTAGCACTTGCATCGTACTTCTGTGAGGACCCGCAACCCCGAATCAACGACAGCCGTAGATCAGCCATTTCTGCTGCTTCCACTAGAGTTCTTGGGTTTTTCTCCTTTAAGTTCAAAGTTAGATCACCGCCCGTGCTCTTAAAGAACTGCTCCAACATCATTAACTGCTTAACTCCATCAAACGTTGTTACCTTCTCAGATCGGAGCCAGTTCCCCATAGCATCGGACAAGTCCCGGGCGTGTTCCAAAAAGGTGCTATCTCTTCCCTTAGTTACACCCCGGAACTTCAAACGGTACGTTTCTGGTAGCAATTCGTAAGCCCTCAGGACAGCCTCCTTGAGATCCTCGTACACAATACATAACTCCAAAGGTAACGCATCGTAGGCTTTAAGACCCTTGCCTATTAATCTAGAGGATACAAGTGCTGCCCATTTATTCTCTGGCCACTGGTGTTCCTGGCACTTCTTCTCAAAGCGTGTGAAAAATTCTGTTACACTACTCTCATCAAACACCGGAACCAGTTTCAATAAGTGCGAGAGAGACTGCTCACGAACACCAGCCCCAAGTCGCTGTCCCGTTGTCTCTACTCGCGACTTCTCTACATCCATGTCGGCACAGTACCTAGTCGACTCAGCTTGGATTTTTGCCTGACTGATAGTTTTTCTCTCTTCTATCTTGGCTAATTCTAATTGCTGCTGAAGCTGAAGCTCACATGCCCTTTGTTGCTGTTGAATCTTAGCTAATTCGAGCTGATACAATAATTCTGGAGTTAAACCTGGAGGAGGTGAAGGTGCTACAATATTACCGGTGGTCCCCCCAGGGGCAACCCACCCTGCCAGTCACCACCCAACTGTGGAAGCGTACCCGGGGTCGGCAAACTACTGGGATGGCTGGGAGTCGAGTGTAGGGGAAGCATGGCCGAAGGGCTCTGAGCACTCAACCCATCTCGCTCACCAGTCACCCTGCCCAGTACACACGTTATCAAGTTATCCCTGGTCATGCCGCTAGTACCCGCATGACCGATAGCTGTGGCCAGGCATTGAAGACCTTACCGCTCCATACCCCTCCAACCGCTCGGCAGTAACAGGCCATTGCAAAAATATCCTAGCATCCTCCTCACAGTTCACCTGATTAACCATATCATCAAACTGCTGTTCCTCGGTCTCGACATTACGTACTGTGTCTCCATTCTCCTCTGATCCGGTATAAGACATGATGCTCACAAAAATTTCTCACCACAATATTCAGAAAAGAAGCACCCCAAACTCTTATACCTCGATATACACACAAAAATTCTCGAAAATACTCAAGGGTTATAATATGTTGCAAAAACAAAATTATTCTTGCTGATCCCCGCAAAATATTCCCCAAAACAACAAATGTTCCCTGCTAATAAATGTAGGTTCACCAAATCCTAGGTATGGTCGCCATTTGTTACGACTGGGGTTCAAATATATCAGGGCTCTTATTCATTGGACTAGTAATGGCATAAATGTTACAACGGAAAGCGCTAGCTCCAACCTCTGATGTATATTCCCAGTGAACAAAGAACACAAATACTCTACAGAGTTCTATATGCAATAATAGGCTATCAAACTCTCAATAAATGTGCGTCTACTCTAGGCTTAATGTTATGTGAAAACAGCCTATTACTACCTATAACCGAAGGTGCTTGGTTATGGTATGCAAAGTAAGGTGGTAAGAGAAGTTACAGCTTACGTTACTTTAATTAATAAATGTCAGGCACTCCTGCATGAAAGAAAGTGCACTAAAGTCCTTCAACACTAACAAGGAATCTTCTTTAAATGTTAGATGCTATAAAGATGCTCGTATCGGAAATGGAACCCAAAAAGGCAGGCAGCGGAACAATGCTCGTGCAGGCTATGCACACAAAAAGGCAGAATATATATAATGCCGTCGGAGCCAAGAATATCCTGAACATAACAACAATAATAATAATCGCCACGACAATGCAGTATTCCTATCAACAAAAAGAGCCTAAGTCGTTTGTGTCTCAATACATCAAATTAGGCTGCGAAATGCTTGTGTAATCATAAACGGGTATGCATAAAAAGAGTAATTAGGTTAATATACTTAATGTCTACTATGATTGACAAAGTCTAGCTAGAGTCAATGATACGAGATACTGGTGCGCATGGCATACCGCATAGCCTAGTGCAAATCTCAAGTCTGTGCGTCAAATATTACGTTATAGGGAAGGGTAGCTCTCTTGAGAAACCTTAATACCGAAGTATTAAGCATTCTCCTGGCGTACCTCAAAGACAAACAACGAGCTTAGAACAGTGCAGAATGGTATAGGCAAAAGCCCTCATTCGTGCATGCTCTACTCTCAATGGCACACAGACTAGAATTTACTCAATCAACTCCAGTTCTCAGGTATGTCGTGCAGCTTTTAACTAAAGCCAGCACTCATAGGAAACAATACCTTATAATATCAGACTCCTAGTCTAGCATTATCTAATCCAGCAGAACACTAATAATTAAAGGATGCAGTACTTAAACAATATAAATGCCAACCAATGCTTCGTGATCCACTTATCTTAACAACTAACATACATGGGTTATATCAGACCTTAACGCACAATACAACTGGCCAGCATGAAGCTGATTTTGCAGAGTTAACCAGAGGGAATATAATGTTAATAAAAGGTGGTGAAAGATATGGAAAATGAGAGAGATAGGCAGAGGAAAAGATTCTCAGGTACAGAGCAGGTGACAGGTAGCAAGGGAAAAAGCTGGGTGCGTTCTAGAAACCAGATCTGAGGGAGAGAGTGGCGAGGAACTGTATATATACTCGCACCAGCTCGAGCCGCGTGGGAAAAAAGCGGTTACAAGTCCTCTAGCCACTAGCAAGGGATCTAACAGCATGGAAGGACCTCTCTCAACCAACCCCCACGAACGAGGCAGCCAGCCGTGACGTCATCGAGCGGGACAAAAACACTACGCGCTCCCTCTCACTCTGTTCTACTCTCTCTCTCTCTCCCAGATCCCATCATTACTAGTTAATGATAAAACATATACTTTACAATTAAATATATAAAGCCTTGACATGGGCGAAAACAAAGAGCCTTTCTGGACTGCCCATGACACAAGCTTTCATATGAAATAAAGCACACTCTAATACACAAACTGTAGCCCCATCCACTGCCCTGGCGATCCTAGCGAGTCACTGTAGGACAAGCCATGCGGTTCTAACGGAGTGGTTAATGTCACAATTGTACTCGAGGAGCTTCACAACTTAGCCTACTCCCGGATCCGCTCCTCGGTCCCCCAAACAGGAAGGTCGGTAGTCTCGGGTTTGCACCGACTGTGGGTTACCTCCTGACCGGCTGGATTCACTCTGGCTTACTCCTCCAGGCCGGATCCGCTCTCTTCCATACACAATACATCTCGATGAAGGAGAGCAGGATACTAAAATGGCAGCCTATTCACTCCGATGCAACATGGCTACCTTCCCTCGTGGTTACCTCACCACCAGCGTCCGGGAAAGCGAAGATGAGGGGGCAAGAGAGGGAGACAGCGCGACAGACCTTCCTTCTCGGGCCCTGTCCGCGCTCTGCTCTGCTCAGTATGGTACCATCAAATACATTCTCCAGTTCGTAGGCTCTACCCTGATCGATAACTTTGACAATCTTGAAAGGACCCTGCCACTTTCTATTCAACTTAGACGCAGTACCAGGCAAGCAATCTTCAATGTACATCCAAACTAGTCCCCCTGCCTCCAGAGAAACGTTCTTCTGCGACTCATTCGCCCGATTAAGGTATCCTGCTGTCATACGGCGTTGAGTCTCCTTGAGAACTTGCTTGATGTCTAATCTCTCTACACAGTCCTCATCCCCTGGCAGCAGCAGTTCTCCTAATTCCCGATTTGGGTGACGACCATAAAAAGCAAAAAACGGGGAGGTCCCAAGAGAAATATGCATGGCCTCATTCAAGGCTTTTTCAGTTTCACAGATGTGCATAGGCCACGTATTAGGATGTTCTTGACTCAGTATCGCCAGTACCGTCTTCAAGGTCCTATGAGCTCTCTCAATGACTGAATTGCCTTGGGGATGGTACGGTAGACAGAACCCACGTTTAATTCCGGCTCTCCGACAGAAATCTCTAAACTCTGCACCTGTGAACTCTCCTCCACTATCCATAATAACCACCTGGGGTTTGCCGTACTTACAGATGTCCCTTTTAAATTCTTCAGCTACTACCTTGCAAGACTTATTTCGAAGGGGATAGATACGCAGATACCTAGAAAAATGGTCTATCACGGTGAGACAATACCGATGACCACTCCTACTGTTGTGCAAGTCAATAAGATCTATGGCAATCCTTTGGCCATTGTCACCTACTGGTGGGAGTTCCCTAAAATGGTGTACAATCTTCCCATGTCCCTTGAACTGCTGACATGACTTACACGATTTAACAAAATGCTGTACATCCTTCAGTAAGGTCGGCCAATAAAAATGCTGTTTTGCCTTGGCCACTGTCTTGCGTTCACCTAGATGTGAAGAATTATGGGCCACTGAACAAGAAATAGCCACCAATGACCTAGGTACGACCAGACACAATCTAGATTTTCCCATCTCTTCCCTTCGTACATACAACACTTCCTCACTCATTTCAAAAGCATAGATAGGACGATTACCTGGCAATTTCCGGGGCAACTGGCCTCCTTCTAAATATTGGATCACCTGCATCCAGCGTGAGTCTGTTTTCTGGGCTTCCTTAATCTTATCTATCGTAAGACCTAACCACTGGAATTCTGAATTAGCCTGCGTTACATCTGGAGTTTCACCTACGGCTCCTACTGGCCTACTCAAAGCATCTGGGACATAATGATTCACACCCTTATTATACTTTATTACAAAGTCATAGTTTCGCATCTCCAATATGTACCTAGACATGCGTGGACATTTGGTCTTTTTCTTGAAGATAGCAGTTAGTGGTCTATGGTCAGTAATGATAGAAAAGGGTTTGCACCACAGATAATGTTTGAAAAACCTACATGCACCCACAATTGCCATGGCCTCTTTGTCCGTAACCGAGTACCTCCTTTCTGCCGGTGTATGTTTCTTTGAGAAATATCCGATAGGCTTTAAATCTTTCTCACCTTCCAATTGCATAAGGGCTCCCCCGATATGAGTGTCACTAGCATCTGTGTGTAGTTCGAATGGTTTAGTTAAATCTGCTTTTACCAGTAGTGGAGCTGACATTAGCTTTTGTTTAAGAACCATGAAGGCATCTTCACACCCGCTCGACCACTCAAATTTGACATCTTTCTTTATGAGATTAGTTATAGGACTGGCAATGGCTGCAAAGTCAGGAATATGCTTACGATAAAAGTTACACATACATACAAAGCGTCTTACTTCTTTTACTTTGGTTGGTCGAGACATCTGTTTAATGGCTTCAAGGTTCTTGCTGTTAGGACGCACTCCTTTCTCTGACACTATATGACCCAGAAACTTAATTTCACGCATTATGAAAGAACACTTGCTAACATTCAGCTTCATTCCAAATTCTGCTAGCCTTTCAAAGGTAGTCTTTAGCCTGCCTAGCATCTGATCAAAGGAATCTGACCAGATCACTACATCGTCTAAATAGTTTCTACACCAACCTTTCTTAACTAGCGGGGCTAACACTTGCTGCATTTTCCTTGTAAAAATTGCTGGACTAACAGACAGCCCAAAAGGTAAGCGCTTATATCTGAAGAGGTTATTGCCATCTGAGAAAGTAGTCAAGTCACGAGAGCTCTCATCCAACCTTACCTGGAGATAGGCATCCTTCATATCTAGAGTGCAATAGTACTTTTTCCTGCACTCTCTTCAACTAACTCATCTAGTCTAGGTAGTGGCTGAATATCAACTTTCACCTTTTTGTTTAGCGCCCGATAATCTATGCACATTCTCTTACTACCATCTGGCTTACTAACTAGTACAATTGGGGCTAGATACGCAGCAGTAGATTCCTCAATTACATCTTTAGCAATCATATCTTCAATCATTTCGGCAATCACCTTCTTTGCTTGCTCAGGATGTCGATACAAGGGCATGCGTACAGGGTCAGAGTCATGAGTAACAATTTGGGCTTCAGATACCTTTAGGGTGCCTATTTCTTTTGGGCCCAGGATGAAGAGCGAGTTATTATTCAATATTACTTCTGTTAACTGGTCTTTCTGAGACTGTGACAAATGTGGCCACTTAAGCCCTCCTAGAATTGAATTAAGAGCTGCACGTCGGTCACTCCCATCCTGTGCCTGATCCATGTGGGGTAACAGGGCGTTATCAACCCAGACTACTGAAGATACATTACTACTCTCAGTTTCGTCACCTGCTCTCACTGCTTCAGGTTGACTACCATACACTCCCTTTGGTTCAAAGAAAGTGATACTCGATTCTTCAATGACCCGATACGTTCCGAGTACCTGTCCCGGGTTTAGTCTCAATGGACCCTTTGTTGGATTGGTTATAGGCAAGTAACATTCTCCCTCTCCATCAACAGTCACACAACAATTTAGTCCCAACGACGCTTTACCCTTGACCCTCCGAAACTTACTTATATGCAGAATATCTCCTGGATTCCTATCTTTTAGAGTGATTGGTACTGACATGACGGTCTGTGCTGGCAACACCGTCCTACACCTTACATGCACCAGGTCTCCTTCAACACTTCTTGTATGATTAGGCAGAAACTTTATTTGATTGACAGTTTGACAACGCTTACTACTGATCTCGTACTGCTGACCACCCCATTGCATCTCCTTACCTTTCCCATCCCAAGTGAAAATTGCCCGACCAATCAGATCGGCACCCATAAGCACCTCAGTCGACAAGTAATAATCTGGAACTATCACGAAACGCTGCACGACACTCAACTTGGGCGCAATATGTACTACAGAAGAGACTTGTCCGACTAGGGTTAACTTGTGATTCGACACCGAATGTAGAGGACGCCTGCATGCACTAACTTTCAACCCTAAACGATCCGCTGTGCTCTCTTTCATCAACGACACCACACTTCCTATGTCTACAAAAGCTGAGACCCGAAGTTGTCCCAAATTTAAACATATCAATGGGGTGTCTACTTCGCCTTGTACTTGGTTGACCTTCTTTACCTCGGCACTCGAAAGGTTATGTCGACCTTCACTCAGTTCTATATCTTTTACACTACATACTACATCCTTACTGGCTGAGTGCGTCGACCGGGAATCGTCTAGTCATTGACCAGGGGTTTGTGTGTTTGTATTTAGCTGAGAGTCATGCTGTGGAGGGGGGTTAGGTGTTACGGGAGATCTACCTTGTGCGTTTACCTGTTGTTCCCTACTCCGGTTAGGTCTTCCCAGACACCCTTCATGTCCCCTTATAGAGTTAACTTTTAGACATTCAAAACAACTTCCATACTCTGGTTTCCTCGGACAGTCTAACCTATGATATCTACTCCCATTTGAACACCAACCACAATACTTGGGGGAAAATCCAGGCCTAGAGGACAGCTGATAAACTTGCGAATTAGCTACTGGGTAAGAGACATTACTGACATCTGGTCGGGCGACACTACTAGCGGCTGGAACATTACTACCATAAGTTCCCGGTTCATCAGCAACCTTAGCCACCCTACGACACTGTCTATATCCCCGTTCTCTCTCTAACTCTGAAATAAAGGTCTCCTCCATTCCCAAGTCGCGAAATAAGTCCAACCGTTCTCTAACCTCTTTGGGAACATTATGGAGGATCGCTCTCTTCCACATGCGCTCCACATTAGGTGGGTTAATATGGGCGTGTTCCCTACAAATTGCTCGGAAATTGCTTTTGAACTGTCTAACAAACCTCCTAGGTGGGTCTTCAAAATTGTACTCCATCTGAGCTAGTTCCCTGAAAGCATCTGCAACACCCGTAGGACCTCCGAACTCTTTTTGCAGCATCATTCGAATATCCAAATATGTACCTCCTGACGTACACAAACTTAACTCTCCTAAGATATAAGTGCGAAGTTCTGTATCCATTCGAGTAAGTGTTACTGCTTTCCGCTTCTCTAGGTTAACTGTGATAGACTCCACTTGCATGACGAAATGATCCACCAACGTCCTGGTGTGGAGTTCATACATCTCACTCATTTTCAACACCTCTACATCCTTACACTCTAGCACTAACGAACTGTCCTGCCCCGCTTGCATGGTTCCGACTGGTAACTTAGACATCTGCGGGGTTGACTGCCATAACGGGCTGCCAATCTTTGTAGGAACGAGTTCAGGTGGACTTAACCGTTCCTCCAACAATTTAATACGAGAGAGACATGCATCAAGAGTAACCATCGGTTCCTGTTTCATACCCGCACCATCAGTCACCTCTACATCAAAATCAATGAGCCGTTGGACACTGGGTTTCATTTTGAACTATTAAGCACGGTTACACGGAATAAAATCAATAACTGTCTCCCACCTGTGCAGCAACACTCCGATAAATGTGGAAATAGTAAATGTATAATACAATGACAGTACAGGTACATAAGAATCTATTTTTACCTTGGAGAACTGGGGTTCAAGCTGACTTAATTTCCCTCAATTATTCTTAATTAACCCAAATTATAAAAATGTTAATTACCCTCGGTGGAGTAACAGTTCATTCCACTGCATTGCCACCAATTGTAGGGGCGGGGGTTAAATTTTAGTAAGGGTCGGCACCACACAACCCTTGGACTTGCCGGGTCTCGGATTGATTAGAACCACCTATCAGCGGGCTCTTCGGATATATCGACGTAAAGTGGTAGCAGGCAAAACAATTAGACAGAGAGGGAGAGGTAGACCGTAGGAGAGGTGGAAGGATGGAGTGAGGAAGTATATGAACGAAGGCGGTGCTGGTTGGGGGGAGGGGCGTCAACTGACTGGGGACAGAGGTGCATGGGGGCGGTTCGTTCTTGGCCACCCCTTCGGAGATCACGGCGTCAGGCAATAGATAGATAGATTGAGTGAGAGAATGATATTGGAATGTATGCCTCCATTGCCTGAGATGATTGCCTCGTTAATGCGCTCAGCACACTCTGAAGGTCCCCGGCCACGGAAGCAAAAATCATTCCATGGGAAATAAAAAAAAGTACTGCTGAAGAGCCTCCCAGTCGGCAAAAGTGCCGCCGGCTGGGAGGTTCAGACAGGTAACAGAGATAAGGCTATGATCAGATGAGCCCAATGGAGATAAATGATTTACAGTGTAAGTAAAAGGATTAGAAGTTAGGAATAAGTCAGGAATATTGGACCAATCTCCAAAACGATCAGGAATATGTGTCGCTACACATATTCCTGATCGTTTTGTAGATCGGTCTGGACTAACTGCTGTAGGTCACTTAGGATATAAAATATGTAGGCTTGTTCACCAGGTTGGTCAGTGAAATGGGAGGAAAGCCATTGGCGGTGGTTAACTTTGTAATATTCTAAGATGGTAATTTCTGTGAAAGGAGATGGATAGAACGTGTTTCACTTTAGAAGTTGGATAGTCAAAGAATTTTGGATAGTTATTAATTTGTTTGCCATAATATGAGGTTCCTTTCTTTTGGTGCGTGGGTCTGGGTATGTGTGCATCGTTGGTGTGTATGTATGTGTGTGGTGTGTGCGAGTTTGTGGAAGCTGTATTGGCACTGTTTGCATCTGTGTGTGTGTTTTTGTGTGTGCGTGTGGACGCTGCGTAGCAACGGTGGCTATCTGTGAGTATGCACGTGCGTGTCTTGTATTTGTGTGCTTTTGTATGTGTGTGTGTAGATGTGGTGGACCCTGTGTGGCGACTGTGGTTGTGTGTGTGTGTGTGTGTGTATTTGTGTATATGTATGGCACGTGGGTGTGTGTGGTGGACGCTGTGTGGCAATTGTGTATGTGTGGTGTGTGTATGTTTGTGTATGTGGCTGTGTGTGTATGAATGATGTGTGTGTTCGTGTGGTGGATATTATATTACCGATGTGGCTGTGTGTGCGTGTGTTTTGTTTGTGTATGTGTATGTGTGGTGTGTGTGGTGGACGCTATGTGGCAACTGTGGCTGTGTTCAATACGGCTTTTGATGAAATTGTATTGAGTCGGAAATAGATGGACATGTGTAGTACAGTACGTGGATCTCTCTCTCTCTCTCTGCACGTGTGTGTATTTGTGTCCTCAGATACGTAGATGAACATACAGCCATTCATATGAATGTAATGTCGGGGTCATGAGTACCTGAACACCTCCAGGTATGATTGAGGGGATTGTAGACACCAATCGAGCAATGTAATGTAATGTAATATAAAGGGACGGCCATTAACTCGACGACAGCCATTAACTCGACGACAACCATTAACTCGACACACCTACGATGTTAAATAGGTAGTACTATAGTCTATTCGCTGTAAGTAGGTGAGTAATAATGACCTCTATCCTCTGTAACTCAAAATGGGCTAGAGCAAATTGGCTGTACTGTACATTTTCACATCTATTCCTTGACCCACTCTTCCCAAATATTAGAAATATTTGCTCGATTACTCTAGTCGTTTTTGAGTAAGAGAGGTTAGAGGTCATGATTTTTCGCCTAAAGACAGCGAATAGACTATAGTCACGGGCTATTAGAAATGTATGAGGGCTGACAATGATACGTGATAGTTGCTTAAAATGTTACAGTTTACTAGCAAGGTTGTAAACGAACTATTGGTTTTGGTTGTACAGATTTAAACTTAACTGATAATGATTTGGTTTTACATTGTTTGTGAAAGAGTAAACGAGAAGATGTGCAGTTAAAATTCAAATAGCTTAGCTTAAAATCCAACACGCACACACCTGCCCACACCAACATCCCACACAACATACACACACATGCTGTCAACACAAAACTGTAAACATAAACGCACAAACACACACACACATCAGTGCATTACCACAAAGCCCACCGAAACGCCAAATAAATACCCTCATTGTTCCCTGATTAAATAGCACTGTATGAATATCCCCATATTCAAAATATGCTACAGGGGGACAATGCCTAGTGAGTGCATTGCTCAATAGGTGGCGTTCTGAGAGTGAAGGTTTGAGTCTAGGAGGTGGTACAGTGAAGCACTGCCGCACTGGAGCAAGGCAGCTTCAGAAATGAGGGTGCTTCGAGCCGTGAGTGAGCAACTAAGCCCCATGCATCCTGCGAAGGGAAGATGGCAGGGGCTGGTTGCAGTTAAAAACGTGCTTCACATGTCTTACCCCTTAGACTGGAACATCATATCCTATACCTTATAACCTTTATTCTCAACCACCCACCTACCCACCAACATACATATTCCTATGCACTATTCAGGCGAGATAAAGGACAAAATAATTGACCATCAACATCAGCCTTACCTCCGTGAGTCCGTCTGCTGAAATTAATGGTTCTTATTTGTCAGCATTATTTTTTTCGTCTCCCAACATAATTTATCAATACTATTACGATAGTTATCTTAATTGGAAATCCAAACTCATGTATGTGCATTTCAAGCTCAAACGTTATGCATAGCCGAATTATATAGCTAAGCTGATGACATGCAGACGATGCAGATCGCCACTAATGCCATGAAGCGTATAGACGCAGCGTGAGCTCCACCACAACGACAACAACGAAAGTACGAAAATAAGGCATCTGAAAAGGCGAATTGGCCATTTCCAAGTATCACTCCTCTCGCTCGCTTACCTCTCATGGCTCCAATCGCGTTGCCTTAACCTACAACATTTTCAGTGGGCCCAATGGCATACAAAATAACAAGAGGCGCAGTTCGAGCTAATCAGGATTCGAACCCATGCTTTTGATTTCTAGTCCAGACCCAATAACATGTTACTTTTTCACCCAATTTATATGAATCAAACAATAAGACCTACACATTATCTTGGTAGTTTCCTTTACGTTCACAAAGATTGTGCAATTTAATTTATGTCAGGGTTCGAATCAACACATCTCCAAGTTCCAACTTCTTCACAAACCTATCCAAAACTTACAATATACCTGCCCTCTCACACCTAATACATCCTACATCTCCCACAAACCAAGAGCACACCAGCCTTCAACAAACTTACAATACACCTGCCCTCACAGACCTACTACATCCTACATCTCCAACAAACTAAGAGCACACCAGCCCTCAACAAACTTACAATACACCTGCCCTCACACACCTACTACATCCTACATCTCCCACAAACCAAGAGCACACCAACCCTCAACAAACCAAGAGCACACCAACCCTCAACAAAGTACCCCAAGTATTTGCCCATGCTTCTACCCCACGTCATTCCACCAAACTGTTGCCTACTCATTTGCTGAACACTTTCCACAAACCTACTAACCTCTATTGTCTTCTTCCAAACATGTATCATGAATCAGACACCGCGAATTATACATATTTTTGATAGGCGCCTCAATGTTCACAAACAATGCACAGTTTGAGGCAGATCAGATTCGAACCAATGAATATTAATTGATGTTGAGAGTCCAGTATTAAGGGGGCCCACCTCGATTATTTTTTCTCTCTCCCTCTCTCTCTGGTTTGTATCCATTCGGCCCCATTCAGCCTACTGTTTTAAGATGTTGATCCCCATCAAGGTTCCAATATTTTCCCTGGCGAGCAGTAGCGAGCCAGCATATGTTTAAGAATGTTTTTGACCGCAGGCTAAAATTGTACATTATTCGGTAGAAAAATGTCTCCGTCGAAGCCGGATTTCTCCATACAATGGTGGCTCGCTATCGCTTGCCAGGAAGAAATCTACACCTGGATGAGGATAAATGTCTTAAAACAGTAGGTTGAATGGGGCCGAATAGATACAAGCCAGGAAAATAGAGAAACGGAGGGATACAAAACAGGTCACCCCCCTTAAAACCATTGAGCGACCACCACCTAACCACTCTCTCTCCATTTACCAACAGGTATCCTGAATCAGACACCGTGACCTACACATCCTGTCGGTGGGCGTGACGACCTACACAAATGATGCCCGGTTCGAGGCCGTACCGCAGACAGAGAGCGGTAACTGGGTGCTGCGGCTGATGTATGCGGCACCCAGGGACTCGGGCCAGTACGACTGTCAGGTCTCATCCACACCGCCCGTATACAGGACAGTTCTACTCACGGTTATTAGTAAGAGTAAGTAGTTGTATTACTTAAGGGGAGGCAGACCATTTTTCTGGACCACTTCTCCCTAATATTTAGCGCCATTAGTTTTCAGATGTTAAGACGTTTGCACCATTAGTTAGTCGATTTTAAGACCTTTCGCCCCATTTCTTCGTCAATATTTAGACCTTTCGTGCTATTTAGGTGTCGATTTTTTCCCTGGCGACCGATAGTGAGCCTGTAATGTTGGAAGAACTGGCCTTCGGCCGGGACATTTTTCTACCGAAAAATGTACAAATTAATCTAGAAGGCGGATCTAATGGACTTTTTTATTAGGATTTGATGGAGGTCTAGGGAGGAAATTAGAAAAATAATGAAAACATACAAAAATCGCCCAAAAAGTGATCCATCTCCCTTAAGTTACGCTCCCATGCGTTTGGTTGTAGGGTCTTACTTTATTTGTTTTATTTAATAACAAACTCTTGACATGAAAATGTTGACAACGTGATGCACGGTATTCTTAATCTTGCGAAAGTGGCAATGGGATAATGGTTTGGAAACACAGAGACATCAGAGACATACATACTAACTAATATATAATATATATATATATATATATATATATATATATATATATATATATAGATATATATATAGATATATATATATATATATATATATATATATATATATATATACTGTATATAGATAGATAGATATATATTATATAATATTACACTTAATATACATCGACCAAAAATTGCACCCATTCATCTACCCACACACATCCACACCCCATTCACCCACCCCATATTTCCAACTCCCATGACAAAATATAGTATAGTTTAAAAGCCAACCCGGGTTCACCTGTCATCTGTCAACGCTCTTTAAATAAGCCGTGACTCTATGCTCCATTAAATAACCAGCCGATATTGAGGATTTGGGCTATATTTTAGGGACTTGCGTTATTCCTTAATTGACTATATTTGTTCATCAATTTGGTATCATTTTTTGCATAAAGGAATACAGAAATATAGACAAATATAAAGAAATACAAATACAATTAATGTTTTACAACTAATATAAAAGTGTTGTGGATTGACAAAATTGGTACAAAGCTACTCAAAGGAAATTAAGTATATATATTTTATATATTTAACTCTTTTAAAATGCTACTTGAAACGAAAATTAGATATGAACTACAAAATGCAATAATATAGAATACGATGTTCGAAGCTTGCTGTATATTCACTTGCAAGAATATAATAAAGTTGGGGACAATAATGCTAAACTGGACATGACCGCTATTCTCATCTTTAGCGGTGACCACAATAATATATACAAATTTTTAATATTCTAAATTAAGGGAGCTCAGACGGTATTGTGCAGCATAATTTACTGGTTCGGCTCAATGGTTTAAGGAAGGGGTTTAGTTTGCTCTCTAAACCTCTATCACACTTCAAAAATCACCCACAAGACCCCCCTTCGATATAAATTTGTAAATTTTTCGGTAGAAAAATGTCCCGTCCGAATGCCGATTCCTCTTCAAATACAGGCTCGCTATCGCTCGCCAGGAAAAAAAATCGACACCTAAATGGCACAAAAGGTCTTAATATTGGCAAATAAATGGGGCGAAAATTCTGAAAATCGACAAACTAATGGGGCGAATGTCTTGAAATCTCATAACTAATAGGGCTAAACATGAGGGAGGAGGAGGACTCGAAAAACCAACTGCCTCCCCTTAACTGCTTTATAATATAATCTACAGTCAATCAATCCTACGGTATATGACCGGCGTAATACAAACAATGGTATTAACGTCGAAATAGATGGAATAGTCTGTATCGGTTTCATATGGGCTCTGCTGGAGACTATTATATGATAGCTTAATTGACCACTTACGAGATTTAGACCTATAAGGAAGTTGAAGCTGTAGACTTCAATATTTAGCAGAATTAACAGCTAAAATACGGTCATAAAAACATAATGTAAAATTCAACATACCGGCTATTAATCATAAACCTACAGTACATTAGTATTGTATTTCCGTTTATAATCGATGTTTACGGCTTCAACTTCCTTATAGCCTGAAATTCGCAAGTCATCATTTAATGGTAATGCTTTCAGTATACGATGATGCTTTCCTACTGTTTTCTGACTATCAGTAGACGAATCTATTCCGTGCATGAATGAATTGTGAGAACTTTGCTATATGTTAATACTAGAGGGCCTTCCAAAGCTGAACTGTGAACAAAATATTCGTATGATTAATAATTTTAAGGACCGTAAATATATTATTGTTTCTTAAGGGGAGGTATTTACTTTGTTCCCTAGACCTCCATCAAGCTTAAAATTACACCCCCTTGAGTCCCTTTCAAGATAAATTTGTACATTTTTCGGTAGAAAAATTTCCCGGCCGAAGGCCGGTTCCTCTTAAATTACAGGCTCGCTATCGCTCGCCAGGATAAAATAGACACCTGAATTGCACGAAAGGTCTTAATATGGGGTGAAAGTTCTTAAAATCGCTAAACTAATGGGGCAAACGTTTTATAATATCAAAAGCAATGGGGCTAAACATGAGGGAGAAAGGGGTCCAGAAAAAAATCCCTCAAGTGGAGATCTCCCCTTAACTGTAGTTCACCCCTACTGCAATAGAACAGTGAGGAACTATTATTGCTGGTGGTTAGATATTAAATTGTAAAACTTGCTAAATAAACAAACCGAAACTAGGACGAGCACAGTAAAATGACAAAGCAACTAATCAAAATCGCTATGTGGTAACAACGCTTAAGCAAAATAATAATGTATCAATAAAAGAATACAATCCTTGTGATCGTTAACAGTATCCTATTATTATACTGTTGCCTGTCCTGTGACCGTAAAATAACGAAATAATTTTAACAATGTGAATAAAAGTGCATATTGTTGGCCATAATAAAATGAAAAAACGTCATCGTGCACTGTAAAATATGATAGGTGTGAAAAGGGTAAATATAGTGACCATACTAATATACCCATTTAAGGGAGCCCACCTTGCTTGTTTTCTCTTTCTCTCCCTCTCTCTTTGGCTTGTATCCATTCGACCCCATTCAGCCTACTGTTTTAAAACGTTTATACCCATCCAGGTGTCAATGTTTTACTGGTGAGCGGTAGCGAGCCAGCATAAATATATTCTTGTTATACAGCAAGCTAAATTTTTAAATTTTTCGATTTTCGGTTTCTCCATACAATGCTGGCTCGCTACTGCTCGCCAGGATTTTTGTTCTCACCTGGATGGGGATAAACGTCTTAAAACAGTTGGCTGAATGGGGCCAAATGGATACAAGTTAGAGAAAGAGAGAAAAGGAGAACAAGATAAACAAATCCGGTGACCCCCTTAAACGTATAGTTATAAGTCCATCTTAGCCAAGGCTAGAAAGATAAATCACCATCAATACACCTAATGATTGTAAGTATAGGCTACCTTTATCACTCCCGCTTTATACCTTTCAGTTTTGACAGTGTATTTTGAAAGGATAGTGTCTGGTAGTTCGTAAGGTTTTTCTGGCTACCATTAGACGATTTAATTCAACTTAGGAAGGATCTGTGGGAGTCATGGGTATAATTATTTGATGCTCTGAACGGCCGTATAAACTATAACCACTCTCTCCAAATCAAGTGACGTGTATACATAATGTGTCGCCATCTAGTGTGGCAGCCAACGCCTTACCTACTTTCCTCCCTAGACCTCCATACAAAAAAAAATAAATATATCCATTAGATCCCCCTTCTAGATTAATTTATACATTTTTCGGTAGAAAAATTTCCCGGCCGAAGGCCGGTTCTTCCAACATTACAGGCTCACTATCGTTCGCCAGGGAAAAAATCGACACCTAAATAGCACGAAAGGTCTCAATATTAACGAAGAAATGGGGCGAAAGGTCTTAAAATCGACAAACTAATGGGGCAAACATCTTAAAATCTGATATCTAATGGGGCTAAACATGAGGGAGAAAGTGGTCCAGAAAAGCGGCCCATCTCCCCATAAAGCTCCACTGTTATCATCTAGTGCGACACATATGAACCACCCAACATCTCGAAGCTTCAGTTAATGAGTTTGGGGCCTCATAAGAGTTACAGGCTACTGAACAGCCTACAGTCCTTAAGCTGAAACATTATATATATTAAGAACAAGACCAGGGTTGTGACAAACATCTACACGGAGGTCATCTTTATTGGCTACGCTTAGGAGTCGCACAAGGTCCATCATCAGGCATATGAATAAAATACAATTCTTACAATAGGAATATTGTACCGTAAACCGCCTATCGTATAAATACGATAGAATATGACTCTTTTGTGATCTCGTATGTCTCTGTGACGTCACGATCGCTCCTACAGCACGACGTAGGACGAGTAGATCGTATATTATAAGATTGTAAATAAGTTAAGTTATAAAAGGCCTAATATGCTATTAAGCAATATTGCCATGGTCTTATGTAGTATATATGAATTTATCGTATATATTAATATAATTTATCGTATAGAGCAACCTAGATGCGGTACGATAATTTGGGCTCCTGGCGTTTTGCCAAGGCAGCAAGGTGTGTCTTCGAGGAACACCAGAGCCTTCACGAACACCAACCAGTTAACATCTAATTTTCCGCCCTCAGTTGATCGTGCTTTTGTGCCTCTAATCACAATACACATACAGCAATACACACAGCTACACCATCACGACGCTCTCTCATCGACACCATGACTGACTGACAGATAAGCATAATAATCATGTCCATTCCCATGTAATCATTTATTCTTTCTTTAACTTGACTCGTGTCTCGGGACCGAAGTCTCGATCCCCATTGTCCACCGCCATATTGGGTAAAACGTTCTCCCTTGCCTCATTGCCACGTGGAACTATTGGTGAGTTAATTCCTGGCTAATATTAACCCTTATAACCTTACCCTATATATAAATTTATTATGTGAGACCTTTGGATATAAATTAGCTTGTTTCAGATTGAATTCAATTTAGATATGGAGTAGTTTTAATTTAGATTGATTTATTTGATTCATTATAGCTTAGTAATATTTAACTTCCATTGATAGTTTACCACATTGGTGCCCAGACCTCGGGAATTAGCTACCAGTAAGGGATTTTAAGGCAATGAACAAGGGGACATATAACAGGATGCAGGAACAACTCTATGATAAACTGGCAAGGCTAGCCAAGCGATGGTTAGAGCCGGAATGCAGGGTTGTATCGTTGCGCCTGCCTAAGTCCTGCATCCCACCCATCATCTTTCCCCAATAATTTTCTTTTCCGTTTCAGACTTCCTGTGACATATGACCTGGCCTAACATTTGTTCTTGTTCTTGTCGTTGTTATGTGAACGACATGGAACTGAGCGTCTCATGTAAATTATTACTGTATGCAGACGACAGCGTGCTCCTGGTTTCAGGAAAAGACCCAATAAGTATTGCCGCTTCACTTTCCAAAGAACTAGAATCATGTAGTGAATGGCTAGTGGACAATAGACTATCTCTTCACCTGGGCAAGACGGAAGCCATCTTATGTGGAACAAAACGCAAACTGAAAGACATTGTGGGCTTCTCGGTCAACTGTAATGATATTCCTATAACAACAGTGTCACAAGTTAAAAATCTCGGACTAAAACTGGACGCGAGTTTGTCAGGTGAATTAAATTTGCAAATCTATCCTGAGTAAGTGTAGAGCACGTATAAAATACCTGTATAGACAGGTGGGATGCTTGCCCGCGGCGACCAAAAAGACCCTCTGCCAAGCGCTTGTTCAATGTCATTTTGACTATTCTGTGTCATCCTGGTACTCTGCATCATCTAAATCAGCACAGCACAAACTTCAGGTCACTCAAAATAAAATGGTTAGGTTCATGCTGAACCTAGGACCCAGATCACATGTTGGCCAGGAACAACTTCAGTCACTAGGTATGCTCAATGTCGCTGACAGGGCCAAACAAATCAGGCTCACTAATGCCTTCAAAATTTGCTATGACAGAGCTCCAGAGTACCTAAAGAATGATTTTGTTAAAGCAAATGAGAGGAGTGGACATAATACAAGAAACAGGATGTTTAATTTTAAGGTCCCGAGAATCCAAGGACAGGGTAAGCAAACATTCTTCTTCACCGCCATCAAAGACTGGAACGACCTACTCCAGTCAGTCCGTGAAAAGAGAACACTGTATTCCTTCAGACGTAGCCTGAAGGAACACCTGAACCGGACAGCTGCGAGAAGGGAGCACCAAGCTTATGTCTACTACTAAATGCGACATAAGAGATAGACAAACCAAACTGAAATGATTACTGATTACGGATTACTGATATTTACTATAGGATGTAAGGTATCTTAAAATAACCCCCTAGAAATACTTTCTCTAAATTATCTATTTCTTTATCCTCTCCATTTTTCCCCAGCTAACCTAATCCCACAAGGACCCCAATGGAAATACGCCTAACGGCCTTATTGGGCTATCCTTAGTTGGAATTATGCAAGGCTGGTACATGTCATATTTGTAACAAACTATGTGGTACCAAATCTGTAAATTGCTAACTGAATAAATATTATTATTATTATCCATTAGTAGGTATTGCTATTTAGTGTACTATTTTTTCTCCATAACATAGAAGTCCGCCGGTTGGCGTCTCTTAATTAGACTATTATTTGGCCGTTGTCTTTGTAACGTATCATTTAGATACATAGCCTATAGGCTCACATGCAAAATGAATAAAGACAATAAAGAGACACCGTCTAGTGGGGTGCTGATCAAAGCCCCTAAAAATCAAAGGGCGGGACTTCGGGGAGTATTAAATAGGCTAATTGTGGACGTCAACACTTTCATCACTACTGCTGAACTAGAGGAATTGGAGGATAGATTAGAAAACGTCCAGGCTACCCACAGTCGTATAATGGCTCTGAGTGAGGTGATTGTGGCTAACATGATAGAGGAGGAAGAGATAGTTACAGAGTGTGATAATCGCGCCCTCTATGATGAACCTGTCTATAGAGCGAAGTACATATTACAGCGTGCTGTCGCGAGTAAGAAGGGAGGCGATAATGAGGCCCATAGAAGGGCTGACCCAAAATATACTGTACACCTCCCAAAGCTCAATCTTCCTACATTTGGGGGCAAGTTAACTGAGTGGTTAGCTTTTTGGGACATATTTCGGTCTACGGTTCATGAATCCTCTTTGGATAATGTCCGCAAGTTTCACTATCTGAAGGGACAAATGGAAGGAGAGGCCTTACATTTAATAGAGGGTTTTTCAGTAGTGGGTGGTAGTTATCTTGAAGCGGTACACTTATTAGAGTCCACATACGGGGATAGAGAGCAGTTGAAGATGGCCCATGTCGTTGCCTTGTTGGGGCTCGCAGAACCACAGTATAAGGTTGATGAGTTGACAAACTTCAGGGCAAATATGGAGTGCCATACTCGATCACTAGACACCCTAGGGCTTACCACGCAGGAAATGATAGTCATTATCTTGCGTCAGAAGCTTCCTATGGCAATACTTGATAAGGTAAGATCATTTGAGCTGGAGAGAGTTCAAAACTCAGTTCAGTAAGGAGATCAATAATCTACAGTTGAACAAAGGGAGAATGTATGTGTCGGGAGGGAGTGAGAATGTGGAGAAGAGGGGAACAGTAAGCATGACAGTGGGGACTAAAGAAAAGAAAGAGGGTGCGTATAAGAAACCTGCTCAAATTCTATGTAAGCTATGTAACAACAAACATTAATGGAGTTTCTGCGTAAAATACCCAACAAATGAGACAAAACTAGCACAGGCGAAAAGATTGAAGCTATGTGTAGGTTGTCTAAGTAAATAACATGGTAAGCAGGGACAATGTACTGCTACATACTTAAGGCCCTGTCACCATTGCAAAGGACATCACTTTGATAAGTTGTGTCCTACTGCAGATAAAGTCAAAGACGTCAAAACAGAGGGTACTACAACTGTGACACTAGGCAGCACGCAAGACACCACTATATTGCCCACAATACAGATTCCAATGGAAGGTAATGACAGTAACAAAGTTTGTCGGGTACTTCTAGATCAAGGGTCTCAACGTTCCTTTATAAAGAGGTCCGTACTGGTGGGACTGAAGCACCGAATCGTAGGGGCTGAGACTCTTCGATTACAGGGCTTCACAGGGGTTACTGATAAGCAAGACTACGAGATAGCGGAGATTTCATATTTCTACCGTAAAAACCGATACATTATGAATTGTATCGTAGTAGACACCCTACCAGAATATGTATCTGTGGGTGTGAAGAAGGTGGAACACGCATTACGTAGCAAAGGGGTTAACTTCTTCAGATCCCATGGGAAATCAGAGTGAGGTGCATGTTCTACTTGGTGTGCATCATTATTATGATGTAGTTACCCTGGATTTAAAAAGATGTGTGGTGTAATTTTAATCCCCACTAAATTTGGATATTGCATGAGCGGAAAGGTGCATACTACACAGTCAAAGGTCCTGGTCGACACGGTCTCGATATATAGAGTCAATGTAACCGCGGCAGAGGAGTTGGGAAGGGAGGATTCCCAACCTAGTGATCCTAAGATGGCTGCCGAGTTCGACCTGGAACGACTGTGGAGATTGGATCACATAGGCATTAATCCTATGGAGACTGATTATGACTCGGAAGTTGCGCTACAAAGGTTTGACGAGTCTGTGTGCTACTGTGCCTCAGACAAGTAATATAAAGTTAGTTTACCCTGGAAGAACAGTGAGATAAGCCTGCCTACCAACTATGGTTTGGCATTAGGTCGCTTGCGCGCATTACAGCATAAATTGTCTAACGAACCGAGCACGCGCCAGGCGTATGACGATGCATATCGGAGTTATGAGGATAGGGGCTTTATTGAGAGAGTCGATGTCAAGGAACCGTTTAAGAAGGGTAGGGTTCACTATCTGGCTCATCATGGGGTAAGGAAAGACAGCGTCACCACACCAATACGGGTGGTGTATGAGTGTTCTGCCCACCTAGGTCAACAACCCAGTCTAAATGACTGCCTGTTGACAGGTCCGTCCATGGTGTCGGACCTGTCCCAACATCTATTGCGGTTTAGGCTGGGAAAGTACGCCTATACCAGTGACGTGAGAAAGCATTCTTGATGGTCAAGCTAAAGGAGAAAGATAGAGAATGTTACTCGCTTTCATTGGTTCAGCGACATGAGCGACTCAGAAAGTCCAATCAAATATACCGTTTTCGGGTTGTACTCTTTGGGGCCACGTCCACACAGTTTTTGTTAAATGCCACAATCAGAAAACATCTAGCTGACACTCATGAGGACACAAGTAAACTATCTCGCGGATTATATATTGACAATTTGCAGGGTTCTAGCGATAGTCAGGATGATTTGTTATATGCATACTGGCAAGCACGCAGATTGTTTGCGGATGCACATCTATTTCTCCGCGAGTGGGTTACTAATAGTGAAGATCTTCAGAGTTTAATACAGGTGGACGGTACGACATCTCTTAACCAGGAAAAGTCCAGAAATTTGGGGATGATCTGGCAACCTAAACATGACATACTAACTTTTCAAACAAGGTCTTTTGCTCAGCAGACAGGAGTGCACACCAAAAGAAGTCTGTTCAGCAAAGTTGCGCAGTTTTTTTATCCTTTGGGTCTATCATTACCCGTTCGATAAGAGCTAGGATTCTAATGCAGGAAGTTTGGAGACTTAAAATAGGATGGGATGACAGTTTGCCCGAGGACCTGAATGACCAAGGGACATTGTTGTTGAATGAGTATGCCATCCTATGTACTAAACCTATACCTCGTAAAGTGGCGGCATTCGGTGACGTTATGTTACACAAGTTTTGCGATGCTAGCGCCACGGCATACGGGGTAGCCATATATGTCGTTACTTCATTTGGGCACATTTAGTTACAGCCCGGGCCAAGGTAGCCCCGGTTAAAAAGGTAACTATCCCTAAAATGGAATTGACTGCCATGCTGCTATTAGCACGTCTGGTGCAACATGTACACGCAGCATACGAGAGCGAATTAAATATTGAAATTGTTCACGTTTGGTGCGATAGTCAGGTCGCACTCAACTGGATACATAGCAAGAAGTCTCTGCCAGTTTATGTGCGGAATAGGGTAGATGAGATTAAGAGCCCTTTTGCCCGATGTTGCTTATCATTATGTAAATACAAAGGAAAATCCTAGTGATCTCATAACTAGGGGTATAAACGGCTAGCCAGCTAGTGAAGTCCGAATTGTGGTGGCATGGTCGCAAAGTGGCTGCTCCATGAAAGTGAATGGACGATATGGCATGCTGTTGGTGAGGGACTTCTGCCACTGGAAACAGTGGCAGTTACAGCCCAACCAAATGAGCCACCGGGTCCAATCATAGAGTGGGCAAGATTCGGTGACTATAATAAACTAGTCAGAGTTTGTAGCTTGGGTATTGTGATATTAGCCAATCTCAAGCTTAAAGTAATGGGCCAACTCTGCAACAGGGGTCACAACATTGATGCTCGTGAATTTAAAGCAGCTGAAGTAACTTTGATCAAATGGGTTCAAGTAGAAACCTTTTCCAATGAATAAGAATCCTTGAAAAGCTCGAATAAGACATTAATGCCTAATATAGTGCGTCAACTAAGGTTGCACCTAGACAATGGCCTCATCAGGTGTGAGGGTCGCCTGAAGTGGTCGGGTGTACCAGACGGCACAAACCACCCTATACTTATGCCAACAAGACATCAAGTTACTGATCTATTGATCATACGTGCACATAGGGAAGTAAAACACTACGGGGTATGTCATATTATATCAAATTTACGTCTCACATGGTGGCTACCCAGAGTTCGACAAGTAGCTCGACGCGTAGTAAGAAAGTGTGTGATATGCCAGAGACTAAAAGGTAAACCATATGCAACTGGACCAGCTCCACCTCTACCTGAATGCCGTGTAAAGCACGTAGAACCTTTCCAAGCAGTAGGATTAGATTACACAGGGGCATTGAAGACGAGGGAGCATGAGAAGGTTTATATATTATTGTTTACCTGTGCGACGTCTCGAGCGGTACACCTAGAACTATGTGATAATATGTCTAGCGAAGAATTTATGCTGGCGTTCCGACGGTTTTGTGCCCGTCGTTCATTCCCTCAACTCATTCTTAGCACACTGCTCCCACTTATGTCCAAGCATCAAAATATCTACGGATATGAGTAAGTGATCCTACTATCATCACTTTTTTGGGAGAGAAGAAGTGCGAATGGAGGTGCATTCCAGTTAAGGCAGCCCTTGATTTGGTGGAATGTGGGAACGATGTGTCGGCATAGTAAAGTCAGGACTCAGATCGGTTGTAGGATGTGCTCTATTAAATAAGAGTGAGTTGACGACAGTCCTCACAGAGATAGAGGCAGTCGTGAATGATCGCCCGCTTACATATGTGTACACGCGACCTGCAAGAACTCACTAGCCATTAACGCCAGCTCAAAACTTGCTTTTTAATATGGGAAAAAACCATTGACTGCGTTTTCCGATCTGATTTCCAATCCATAGTAGAGTTAGAGGATCCGCTCGTTTTGTACTCTGAGGTAAGCGGTGTCTAAGAGATACGGGCAGTATATATCCAGGATAATAGAGGATTTTTAGGAAACGGTGGATTATTGAATATCTGCTAGCATTGAGGGAAAGGAGTCTTACTCCCAATCTGGTAGACCCAGACGGCATCACCTAACAGGTTGGTGAAGTTGTTTTAATTAAAGAAGATTAGTCCTCCGTTTGATACTGGAAATTGGGCCGCGTGTTGGAGGTATACAAGGGCCAGACTGCTGTAGCGGCGGGTGGCGGCTATTGAAAGACATCCACTGGAGACTACTGTTCGTCCCAATCGCACGTTTGTACGCTTTGGAGCTCGATTCCGCTTGCCAATCTGATTGCTCCACCTGTTATTTGCGGGGGTGCCCGAGGAATTCTGCAAAGGAATCGACTCCACCTCTTGAACAATGGTGATTCATTCTCGGACGGCGGGTACGCGTCCCCAGCACCGGTCGCATGCGGCTACTGTGCACCGTTGCCCTTGTGGCGTCAAAAGATAGTCCTCTGTGGCAACTTTAGGGTTTAAGGTGGGGTTGCAGGTCTTTTTTTGT
>CM064496.1:28324331-28463724 GCA_032716605.1 Paralithodes platypus | reverse complement strand
TCCAGGCCGGATCCGCCTCTCTCTCACATACACGAAATACATCTCGATGAAGGAGAGCAGGATACTAAAATGGCAGCCCTTATTTCACATCCGATGCAAACATGGCTACCTTCCCTCGTGGTTACCACCTCACCACCATCGTCCGGGAAAGCGAAGATGAGGGGCAGAGGGAAGCCAGAGGGAGTAGTCAGCGCGACAGACCTTCCTTCTCGGGGCCCTGTCCGCGCTCTGGCTCTGCCTCAGTATGGATTACCATCAAATACATTCTCACAGTTTCGTAGGCTCTACCCTGATCGATACCTTTGAACAATGTCTTCCCTGCTTCCTTCTTTCTCTATCTTATTTTTTTATCTATCTATTTATTATTCTAGTCTTGAAAGGACCCTGCCACGTTTCTATTCAACTTAGACGCAGTTACCAGGCAAGCAATCTTCAATGCTACATCCAGAAACTAGTCTCCCCCTGCCTCCAGAGGAAACGTTCTTCTGCGACTCATTCGCCCGATTAAGGTATCCTGCTGTCCATCACGGCGTTGTGGTCTCCTTGAGAAACTTGGCTTGATGTCTAATCTCTCTAACACAGTCCTCATCCCCCTGGCAGCAGCAGTTTCTCCTAATTCCCCGGATTTTGGGTGACGACCATAAAAAAGAGCAAAAAACGGGGGAGGTCCCAAGGAGAAATATGCATGGCCTCATTCAAGGCTTTTTCAGTTTCACAGATGTGGCATAGGCCACAGTATTAGGATGTTCTTGACTCAGTATCGCCAGTTTACCGTCTTCAAGGTCCTATGAACTCTCTCAATGACTGAATTGCCTTGGGGATGGTACGGGAGATCAGAACCCACGTTTTAATTCCGGCTCTCCGACAGAAATCTACTAAACTCTGCACCTGTGAACGCTCGTCCCTCCACTAGCCATAACTTAACCACCTGGGGTTTGGCCGAATTTACAGATGTACCCTTTTAAATTCCCTTTCTTCCAGCTACTACCTTGCAAGACGTATTTTCGAAGGGGATAGATTAAGCAGATACCTAGAAAAATGGTCCTATCCACGGTAGAGACAATACCTGGATGACCACTCCTACTGTTTGTGCAAGTCAATAAGATCTATGGCAATCCTTTGGCCATTGTCACCTACTGGTGGGAGTTCCCTAAAATGGTGTACACATCTTCCCACAGTCCCTTGAACTGCTGACATGACTTTACACGATTTAACAAAATGCCGGTACATCCTTCGTCAAGGTCGGGAAACCAATAAAAATGCTGGTTGCCTTGGGCCACTTGTCTTGCGTTCCAACCTAGATGTGAAGCATTATGGGCCACTGGAAACAATTTTGAAATAGCCACCAATGGAAAAACTACGGTCACGACCAGATCACCAATCTAGATTTTCCCATCTCTTCTCCCTTCTCGTACATACAACACGTTCACTCACTCCATTTCAAAAGCATAGATACGGACGATTTACCTGGCAATTTTTCCGGGGCAACGTGGCCACTCCTTCTAAATATTGGATCACTCTTGCATTCCAGCGTGAGTCTTGTTTTCTGGGCTTCCTTAATCTTATCTATCGTAAGACCTTACCACTGGACCATTCTGAATTAGCCCTCTGCGTTAAATCTGGTTTTAAGTTTCACCTAGACATCGGCTCCATACTGGCCTACTCAAAGCATCTGGGACATAATGATTCACACCCTTCTTATTACTTTAATTACAAAGTCATAGTTTCGCATCTCAATATAGGTACCTAGACATGCTGTGGGACATTTGGTCCCTTTTTCTGAAGATAGCAGGTAGTGGTCTATGGTCAGTTAATGATTATAGAAAAGGTTTGCACCACAGATAATGTTTGAAAAACCTACATGCACCCACAATTGCCATGGCCTCTTTGTCCGTAACCGAGTACCCCCTCCTTTCTGCCGGTGTATGTTTCCTTTGAGAACTGCCGACTAGGCTTTAAATCTTTCTCAACCTTCCAATTGCATAAGGGCTCCCCCGATATGAAGTGTCATCTAGCATCTGTGTGTAGGTTTCGAATGGTTTACAGTTAAATCTGCTTTTTACCAGTAGTTGGAGCTGACATTAGCTTTTGTTTTACTTCAGAACCATGAAGGCATCTTCACAACGCGCCTCGACCACTCAAATTTGACATCTTTCTTTAGGAGATTAGTCTATAGGACTGGCAATGGCTGCAACGAAGTCAGGAAATATGCTTACGAGTAAAAGTTACACATACATACAAAGCGTCTTACTTCCTTTTACTTTGGTTGGGCGAGACATCTGTTTAATGGCTTCTAGGTTCTTGCTGTCAGGACGCACTCCTTTCTCTGACACTATATAAACCCAGAAACTTAATTTCATGCATTATGAAAGAACACTTGCTAACATTCAGCTTCATTCCAAATTCTGCTAGCCTTTCAAAGGTAGTCTTTAGCCTGCCTAGCATCTGTATCAAAGGAATCTGACCAGATCACTACATTGTCTAAATAGTTTCTACACCAACCTTTCTTAACTAGCAGGGCTAACACTTGCTGCATTTTCCTTATAAAAATTGCTGGACTAACAGACAGCCCAAAAGGTAAGCGCTTATATCTGAAGAGGTTATTGCCGTCTGAGAAAGTAGTCAAGTCACGAGAGCTCTCATCCAACCTTACCTGGAGATAGGCATCCTTCATATCTAGAGTGCAATAGTACTTTTTTTTCTGCACTCTCTTCAACTAACTTATCTAGTCTAGGTAGTGGCTGAATATCAACTTTCACCTTTTTGTTTAGCGCCCGATAATCTATGCACATTCTCTTACTACCATCTGGCTTACTAACTAGTACAATTGGGGCTAGATACGCAGCAGTGGATTCCTCAATTACATCTTTAGCAATCATATCTTCAATAATTTCGGCAATCACCTTCTTTGCTTGCTCAGGATGTCGATACAAGGGCATGCGTACAGGGTCAGAGTCATGAGTAACAATTTGGGCTTCAGATACCTTTAGGGTGCCTATTTCTTTTGGGCCCAGGATGAAGAGCGAGTTATTATTCAATATTACTTCTGTTAACTGGTCTTTCTGAGACTGTGACAAATGTGGCCACTTAAGCCCTCCTAGAATTGAATTAAGAGCTGCACGTCGGTCACTCCCATCCTGTGCCTGATCCATGTGGGGTAACAGGGCGTTATCAACCCAGACTACTGAAGATACATTACTACTCTCAGTTTCGTCACCTGCTCTCACTGCTTCAGGTTGACTCCCATACACTCCTTTGGTTCAAAGAAAGTGATACTCGATGTCTTCAATGACCCGATACGTTCCGAGTACCTGTCCCGGGTTTAGTTCAATGGACCCTTTGTTGGATTGGTTATAGGCAAGTAACATTCTCCCTCTCCATCAACAGTCACACAACAATTTAGTCCCAACGACGCTTTACCCTTGACCCTCCGAAACTTACTTATATGCAGAATATCTCCTGGATTCCTATCTTTTAGAGTGATTGGTACTGACATGACGGTCTGTGCTGGCAACACCGTCCTACACCTTACATGCACCAGGTCTCCTTCAACACTTCTTGTATGATTAGGCAGAAACTTTATTTGATTGACAGTTTGACAACGCTTACTACTGATCTCGTACTGCTGACCACCCCATTGCATCTCCTTACCTTTCCCATCCCAAGTGAAAATTGCCCGACCAATCAGATCGGCACCCATAAGCACCTCAGTCGACAAGTAATAATCTGGAACTATCCCGAAACGCTGCACGACACTCCACTTGGGCGCAATATGTACTACAGAAGAGACTAGTCCGACTAGGGTTAACTTGTGATTCGACACCGAATGTAGAGGACGCCTGCATGCACTAACTTTCAACCCTAAACGATCCGCTGTGCTCTCTTTCATCAACGACACCACACTTCCTATGTCTACAAAAGCTGAGACCCGAATTTGTCCCAAATTTAAACATATCAATGGGGTGTCCTACTTCGCCTTGTACTTGGTTGACTTCTTTACCTCGGCACTCGAAAGGTTATGTCGACCTTCACTCAGTTCTATATCTTTTACACTACATACTACATCCTTACTGGCTGAGTGCGTCGACCGGGAATCGTCTAGTCATTGACCAGGGGTTTGTGTGTTTGTATTTAGCTGAGAGTCATGCTGTGGAGGGGGGTTAGGTGTTACGGGAGATCTACCTTGTGCGTTTACCTGTTGTTCCCTACTCCGGTTAGGTCTTCCCAGACACCCTTCATGTCCCCCTTATAGAGTTAACTTTTAGACATTCAAAACAACTTCCATACTCTGGTTTCCTCGACAGTCTAACCTATGATATCTACTCCCATTTGAACACCAACCCACAATACTTGGGGGAAAATCCAGGCCTAGAGGACAGCTGATAAACTTGCGAATTAGCTACTGGGTAAGAGACATTACTGACATCTGGTCGGGCGACACTACTAGCGGCTGGAACATTACTACCATAAGTTCCCGGTTCATCAGCAACCTTAGCCACCCTACGACACTGTCTATATCCCCGTTCTCTCTCTAACTCTGAAATAAAGGTCTCCTCCATTCCCAAGTCGCGAAATAAATCCAACCGTTTCTCTAACCTCTTGGGGAACATTATGGAGGATCGCTCTCTTCCACATGCGCTCCACATTAGGTGGGTTTATATGGGCGTGTTCCCTACAATTTGCTCGGAAATTGCTTTTGAACTGTCTAACAAACCTCCTAGGTGGGTCTTCAAAATTGTACTCCATCTGAGCTAGTTCCCTGAAAGCATCTGCAACACCCGTAGGACCTCCGAACTCTTTTTGAAACATCCTTCGAATATCCAAATATGTACCTCCTGACGTACACAAACTTAACTCTCCTAAGATATAAGTGCGAAGTTCTGTATCCATTCGAGTAAGTGTTACTGCTTTCCGCTTCTCTAGGTTAACTGTGATAGACTCCACTTGCATGACGAAATGATCCACCAACGTCCTGGTGTGGAGTCATACATCTCACTCATTTTCAACACCTCTACATCCTTACACTCTAGAACTAACGAACTGTCCTGCCCCGCTTGAATGGTTCCGACTGGTAACTTAGACATCTGTGGGGTTGACTGCCATAACGGGCTGCCAATCTTTGTAGGAACGAGTTCAGGTGGACTTAACCGTTCCTCCAACAATTTAATACGAGAGAGACATGCATCAAGAGTAACCATCGGGTCCTGTTTCATACCCGCACCATCAGTCACCTCTACATCAAAATCAATGAGCCGTTGGACACTGGGTTTCATTTTGAACTATTAAGCACGGTTACACGGAATAAAATCAATAACTGTCTCCCACCTGTGCAGAAATACTCAGATAAATGTGGAAATAGTAAATGTAAAATACAATGACAGTACAGGCACATAAGACTTTATTTTTACCTTGGAGAACTGGAGTTCAAGCTGACTTAATTTCCCTCAATTATTCTTAATTAACCCAAATTATAAAAAAATGAATTACCCTCGGTGGAGTAACAGTTCATTCCACTGCATTGCCACCAATTGTAGGGGCGGGGGTTAAATTTTAGTAAGGGTCGGCAACCACACAACCCTTGGACTTGCCGGGTCTCGGATTGATTAGAACCACCTATCAGCGGGCTCTTCGGATATATCGACGTAAAGTGGTAGCAGGCAAAACAATTAGACAGAGAGGGAGAGGTAGACCGTAGGAGAGGTGGAAGGATGGAGTGAGGAAGTATATGACGAAGGCGGTGCTGGTTGGGGGAGGGGCGTCAACTGACTGGGGACAGAGGTGCATGGGGGCGGTTCGTTCTTGGCCACCCCTTCGGAGATCACGGCGTCAGGCAATAGATAGATAGATTGAGTGAGAGAATGATAATGGAATGTATGCCTCCATTGCCTGAGATGATTACCTCTGTAATGCACTCAGCACACTCTGAAGGTCCCCGGCCACGGAAGCAAAAATAATTCCATGGGAAATAAAAAAAAAAGTCCTGCTGAGGAGCCTCCCAGTCTGCATAAGTGCCGCCGGCTGGGAAGATCGAACAAGTAACAGAGATAAGGCTGTGGTCGGATGAGCCCAAATGGAGAGAAATGAGTTACAGTGTAAGTTAAAGAATTAGAAGTTACGAATAAATCAGGAATATTGGACCAATCTCCAAAACAATCAGGAATATGTGTCCCTACACATATTACTGATCGTTTTTGGAGATCGATCTGGACTAACTGCTCTAGGTCACTTAGGATATAAAATATGTAGGCTTGTTCACCAGGTTGGTCAGTGAAATGGGAAGAGAACCATTGGCGGTGTTGAACTTTGTAATATTCTAAGATGGAGATTTGTGTGAAAGGAGATGGATAGAACGTGTTCCACTTTAGAAGTTGGATAGTCAAAGAATGTTGGATAGTTATTTTATTTTGTTGCCATAATATGAGGTTCCTTTCTTTTGGTGCGTGGGTCTGGGTATGTGTGCATCGTTGGTGTGTATGTATGTGGGTGGTGTGTGCGAGTTTGTGGAAGCTGTATTGGCACTGTTTGCATCTGTGTGTGTGTGTGTGTGTGTGTGTGCGGACCCTGCGTAGCAACTGTGGCCATCTGTGAGTATGCACGTGCGTGTTTTGTATGTGTGTGTTTTTGTATGTGTGTGTGTATATGTGGTGGACCCTGTGTGGGAACTGTGGTTGTGTGTGTGTGTGTAGTTGTGTATATGTGTGACACGTTGGTGTGTGTATTGGACGCTGTGTGGCAACTGTGTGTGTATGAATGATGTGTGTGTTCGTGTGGTGGATATCATATTACCGATGTGGCTGTGTGTGCGTGTGTTTTGTATGTGTATATGTGGTGTGTGAGTGGTGGACGGTATATGGCAACTGTGGCTGTGTTCAATACGGCTTTTGATGAAATTGTATTGAGTTGGAAATAGATGGACATGTGTAGGTGTACGTGGATCTCTCTCTCTCTCTCTGCACGTGTGTGTATGTGTGTCCTCAGATACATACAGCCATTCATATGAATTTACTGTCGGGGTCATGAGTACCTGAACACCTCCAGTCATGATTGAGGGGATTGTAGACACCAATCGACCAATGTAATTATGTAATGTAATATATAGGGCCATTAACTCGACACAGCCATTAACTCGACGACAACCATTAACTCGACACACCTACGATGTTAAATAGGTAGTACTATAGTCTATTCGCTGTAAGTAGGTGAGTAATAATGACCTCTATCCTCTGTAACTCAAAATGGGCTAGAGCAAATTGGCTGTACTGTACATTTTCACATCTATTCCTTGACCCACTCTTCTCAAATGGTTGAAATATTAGCTCGATTACTCTAGTCGTTTATGAGTTACAGAGGTTATAGGTCATGATTTTTCGCCTAAAGACAGCGAATAGACTATAGTCACGGGCTATTAGAAATGTATGAGGGCTGACAATGATACGTGATAGTTGCTTAAAATGTTACAGTTTACTAGCAAGGTTGTTACCGAACTATTGGTTTTGGTTGTACAGATTTAAGCTTCACTGATAATGTTTTGGTTTTCCATTGTTATTGTTTGTGAAAGAGTAAACGAGAAGATGTGCAGTTAAAATTCAAGTAGCTTAGCTTAAAATTCCACAAACATACATACACACATGCTGTCAACACAAAACTGTAAACATAAACACACACACACACACACATCACAAAGCCCACCGAAACGCCAAATAAATACCCTCATTGTTCCCTGATTTAGTAGCACTGTATGAATATCCCCATATTCAAAATATGCTACAGGGGGACAATGCCTAGTGAGTTCATTGCTCAATAGGTGGCGTTCTGAGAGTGAAGGTTTGAGTCTAGGAGGTGATACAGTGAAACACTGCCGCACTGGAGCAAGGCAGCTTCAGAAATGAGGGTGCTTCGAGCCGTGAGTGAGCAACTAAGCCCCATGCATCCTGCGAAGGCAAGATGGCAGGGGCTGGTTGCAGTTAAAAAAGTGCTTCACATGTCTTACCCCTTAGACTGGAACATCATATCCTATACCTTATAACCTTTATTCTGAACCACCCACCTACCCCCCCAACATACATATTCCTACGCACTATTCAGGCGAGATAAAGGACAAAATAACTGACCATCAACATCAGCCTTACCTCCGTGAGTCGGTCTGCTGAAATTAATGGTTCTTATTTGTCAGCATTATTTTTTTCGTCTCCCAACATAATTTATCAATACTATTACGATAGTTATCTTAATTGGAAATCCAAACTCATGTATGTGCATTTCAAGCTCAAACGTTATGCATAGCCGAATTATATAGCTAAGCTGATGACATGCAGACGATGCAGATCGCCACTAATGCCATCAAGTGTATAGACGCAGCGTGAGCTCCACCACAACGACAACAACGAAAGTACGAAAATAAGACATCTGAAAAGGCGAATTGGCCATTTCCAAGTATCACTCCTCTCGCTCCTTACCTCTCATGGCTCCAATCGCGTTGCCTTAACCTACAACATTTTCAGTGGGCCCAATGGCATACAAAATAACAAGAGGCGCAGTTCGAGCTAATCAGGATTCGAACCCATGCTTTTGATTTCTAGTCCAGACCCAATAACATGTTACTTTTTCACCCAATTTATATGAATCAAACAATAAGACCTACACATTATCTTGGTAGTTTCCTTTACGTTCACAAAGATTGTGCAATTTAATTTATGTCAGGGTTCGAATCAACACATCTCCAAGTTCCAACTTCTTCACAAACCTATCCAAAACTTGAAATACACCTGCCCTCACACACCTACTACATCCTACATCTCCCACAAACCAAGAGCACACCAACCCTCAACAAACTTACAATACACCTGCCCTCACAGACCTACTACATCCTACATCTCCAACAAACTAAGAGCACACCAGCCCTCAACAAACTTACAATACACCTGCCCTCACCACACCTACTACATCCTACATCTCCAACAAACCAAGAGCACACCAGCCCTCAACAAACCAAGAGCACACCAGCCCTCAACAAAGTTACCCCAAGTATTTGCCCATGCTTCTACCCCACGTCATTCCACCAAACTGTTGCCTACACATTTGCAAAAACACTTTCCACAAACCTACTAACCTCTCTTGTCTTCTTCCAAACATATATCATGAATCAGACACCGCGAATTATACATATTTTTGATAGGCGCCTCAATGTTCACAAACAATGCACAGTTTGAGGCAGATCAGATTCGAACCAATGAACATTAATTCATGTTGAGAGTCCAGTATTAAGGGGGCCCACCTCGATTATTTTTTCTCTCTCCCTCTCTCTCTGGGTTGTATCCATTCGGCCCCATTCAGCATACTGTTTAAGATGTTGATCCTCATCAAGGTTCCAATATTTTCCCTGGCGAGCGGTAGCGAGCCAGCATATTTTTAGGAATGTTTTTGACAGCAGGCTAAATTTGTAAATTTTTCGGTAGAAAATTGTCTCCGGCGAAGTCGGATTTTTCCATACAATGTTGGCTCGCTATCGCTCGCCAGGAAGATATCTACACCTGGATGGGGATAAATGTCTTCAAACAGTAGGCTGAATGGGGCCGAATGGATACGAGCCAGAAAAAGAGAGAAAAGGAGAGATAAAAAGCAGGTCACCCCCCTTAAAACCATTGATCCACCACCACCTAACCTCTCTCTCTCTCTCCTTTTCCCAACAGGTATCCTGGATCAGACACCGTGACCTACACATCCTGTCGGTGGGCGCGACGACCTACACAAACGATGCCCGGTTCGAGGCCGTACCGCCGACAGAGAGCGGTAACTGGGTGCTGCGGCTGATGTATGCGGCACCCAGGGACTCGGGCCAGTACGACTGTCAGGTCTCATCCACACCGCCCGTATACAGGACAGTTCTACTCACGGTTATTAGTAAGAGTAAGTAGTTGTATTACTTAAGGGGAGGCAGACCATTTTTCTGGACCACTTCTCCCTAATATTTAGCGCCATTAGTTTTCAGATGTTAAGACGTTTGCACCATTAGTTAGTCGATTTTAAGACCTTTCGCCCCATTTCTTCGTCAATATTTAGACCTTTCGTGCTATTTAGGTGTCGATTTTTTTCCCTGGCGACCGATAGTGAGCCTGTAATGTTGGAAGAACTGGCCTTCGGCCGGGACATTTTTCTACCGAAAAATGTACAAATTAATCTAGAAGGCGGATCTAATGGATTTTTTTTAAAATTTGATGGAGGTCTAGGGAGGAAATTAGAAAAATAATGAAAACATACAAAAATCGCCCAAAAAGTGATCCATCTCCCTTAAGTTACGCTCCCATGCGTTTGGTTGTAGGGTCTTACTTTATTTGTTTTATTTAATAACAAACTCTTGACATGAAAATGTTGACAACGTGATGCACGGTATTCTTAATCTTGCGAAAGTGGCAATGGGATAATGGTTTGGAAACACAGAGACATCAGAGACATACATACTAACTAATATATATATATATATATATATATATATATATATATATATATATATATATATATATATACTGTATATATATATATATATATATATATATATATATATATACTGTATATAGATAGATAGATAGATATTATAATATTACACTTAATACACATCGACCAAAAATTGCACCCATTCATCTACCCACACACATCCACACCCCATTCACCCACCCCATATTTCCAACTCCCATGACAAAATATAGTATAGTTTAAAAGCCAACCCGGGTTCACCTGTCATCTGTCAACGCTCTTTAAATAAGCCGTGACTCTATGCTCCATTAAATAACCAGCCGATATTGAGGATTTGGGCTATATTTTAGGGACTTGCGTTATTCCTTAATTGACTGTATTTGTTCATCAATTTGGTATCATTTTTTGCATAAAGGAATACAGAAATATAGACAAATATAAAGAAATACAAATACAATTAATGTTTACAACTAATATAAAAGTGTTGTGGATTGACAAAATTGGTACAAAGCTACTCAAAGGAAATTAAGTATATATATTTTATATATTTAACTCTTTTAAAATGCTACTTGAAACGAAAATTAGATATGAACTACAAAATGCAATAATATAGAGTACGATGTTCGAAGCTTGCTGTATATTCACTTGCAAGAATATAATAAAGTTGGGGACAATAATGCTAAACTGGACATGACCGCTATTCTCATATTTAGCGGTGGCCAAAATAATATATACAAATTTTTAATATTCTAAATTAAGGGAGCTCAGACGGTATTGTGCAGCATAATTTACTGGTTCGGCTCAATGGTTTAAGGAGGGGGTTTAGTTTGCTCTCTAAACCTCTATCACACTTCAAAAATCACCCACAAGACCCCCCTTCGATATAAATTTGTAAATTTTTCGGTAGAAAAATGTCCCGTCCGAATGCCGATTCCTCTTCAAATACAGGCTCGCTATCGCTCGCCAGGAACAAAAATCGACACCTAAATGGCACAAAAGGTCTTAATATTGGCAAATAAATAGGGCGAAAATTCTGAAAATCGACAAACTAATGGGGCGAATGTCTTGAAATCTCATAACTAATAGGGCTAAACATGAGGGAGGAGGAGGACTCGAAAAACCAACTGCCTCCCCTTAACTGCTTTATAATATAATCTACAGTCAATCAATCCTACGGTATATGACCGGCGTAATACAAACAATGGTATTAACGTCGAAATAGATGGAATAGTCTGTATCGGTTTCATATGGGCTTTGCTGGAGACTATTATATGATAGCTTAATTGACCACTTACGAGATTTAGACCTATAAGGAAGTTGAAGCTGTAGACTTCAATATTTAGCAGAATTAACAGCTAAAATACGGTCATAAAAACATAATGTAAAATTCAACATACCGGCTATTAATCATAAACCTACAGTACATTAGTATTGTATTTCCGTTTATAATCGATGTTTACGGCTTCAACTTCCTTATAGCCTGAAATTCGCAAGTCATCATTTAATGGTAATGCTTTCAGTATACGATGATGCTTTCCTACTGTTTTCTGACTATCAGTAGACGAATCTATTCCGTGCATGAATGAATTGTGAGAACTTTGCTATATGTTAATACTAGAGGGCCTTCCAAAGCTGAACTGTGAACAAAATATTCGTATGATTAATAATTTTAAGGACCGTAATATATTATTGTTTCTTAAGGGGAGGTATTTACTTTGTTCCCTAGACCTCCATCAAGCTTAAAATTACACCCCCTTGAGTCCCTTTCAAGATAAATTTGTACATTTTTCGGTAGAAAAATTTCCCGGCCGAAGGCCGGTTCCTCTTAAATTACAGGCTCGCTATCGCTCGCCAGGATAAAATAGACACCTGAATTGCACGAAAGGTCTTAATATGGGGTGAAAGTTCTTAAAATCGCTAAACTAATGGGGCAAACGTTTTATAATATCAAAAGCAATGGGGCTAAACATGAGGGAGAAAGGGGTCCAGAAAAAAATCCCTCAAGTGGAGATCTCCCCTTAACTGTAGTTCACCCCTACTGCAATAGAACAGTGAGGAACTATTATTGCTGGTGGTTAGATATTAAATTGTAAAACTTGCTAAATAAACAAACCGAAACTAGGACGAGCACAGTAAAATGACAAAGCAACTAATCAAAATCGCTATGTGGTAACAACGCTTAAGCAAAATAATAATGTATCAATAAAAGAATACAATCCTTGTGATCGTTAACAGTATCCTATTATTATACTGTTGCCTGTCCTGTGACCGTAAAATAACGAAATAATTTTAACAATGTGAATAAAAGTGCATATTGTTGGCCATAATAAAATGAAAAAACGTCATCGTGCACTGTAAAATATGATAGGTGTGAAAAGGGTAAATATAGTGACCATACTAATATACCCATTTAAGGGAGCCCACCTTGCTTGTTTTCTCTTTCTCTCCCTCTCTCTTTGGCTTGTATCCATTCGACCCCATTCAGCCTACTGTTTTAAAACGTTTATACCCATCCAGGTGTCAATGTTTTACTGGTGAGCGGTAGCGAGCCAGCATAAATATATTCTTGTTATACAGCAAGCTAAATTTTTAAATTTTTCGATTTTCGGTTTCTCCATACAATGCTGGCTCGCTACTGCTCGCCAGGATTTTTGTTCTCACCTGGATGGGGATAAACGTCTTAAAACAGTTGGCTGAATGGGGCCAAATGGATACAAGTTAGAGAAAGAGAGAAAAGGAGAACAAGATAAACAAATCCGGTGACCCCCTTAAACGTATAGTTATAAGTCCATCTTAGCCAAGGCTAGAAAGATAAATCACCATCAATACACCTAATGATTGTAAGTATAGGCTACCTTTATCACTCCCGCTTTATACCTTTCAGTTTGACAGTGTATTTTGAAAGGATAGTGTCTGGTAGTTCGTAAGGTTTTTCTGGCTACCATTAGACGATTTAATTCAACTTAGGAAGGATCTGTGGGAGTCATGGGTATAATTATTTGATGCTCTGAACGGCCGTATAAACTATAACCACTCTCTCCAAATCAAGTGACGTGTATACATAATGTGTCGCCATCTAGTGTGGCAGCCAACGCCTTACCTACTTTCCTCCCTACACCTCCATCAAATTAAAAAATATATCCATTAGATCCCCCTTCTAGATTAATTTATACATTTTTCGGTAGAAACATTTCCCGGCCGAAGGCCGGTTCTTCCAACATTACAGGCTCACTATCGTTCGCCAGGGAAAAAATCGACACCTAAATAGCACGAAAGGTCTAAATATTAACGAAGAAATGGGGCGAAAGGTCTTAAAATCGACAAACTAATGGGGCAAACATCTTAAAATCTGATATCTAATGGGGCTAAACATGAGGGAGAAAGTGGTCCAGAAAAGCGGCCCATCTCCCCATAAAGCTCCACTGTTATCATCTAGTGCGACACATATGAACCACCCAACATCTCGAAGCTTCAGTTAATGAGTTTGGGGCCTCATAAGAGTTACAGGCTACTGAACAGCCTACAGTCCTTAAGCTGAAACATTATATATATTAAGAACATGACCAGGGTTGTGACAGACATCTTCACGTAGGTCATCTATATTGGCTACACTTAGGAGTCGCACAAGGTCCATCATCAGGCATATGAATAAAATACAATTCTTACAATAGGAATATTGTACCGTAAACCGCCTATCGTATAAATACGATAGAATATGACTCTTTTGTGATCTCGTATGTCTCTGTGACGTCACGATCGCTCCTACAGCACGACGTAGGACGAGTAGATCGTATATTATAAGATTGTAAATAAGTTAAGTTATAAAAGGCCTAATATGCTATTAAGCAATATTGCCATGGTCTTATGTAGTATATATGAATTTATCGTATATTAATATAATTTATCGTATAGAGCAACCTAGATGCGGTACGATAATTTGGGCTCCTGGCGTTTTGCCAAGGCAGCAAGGTGTGTCTTCGAGGAACACCAGAGCCTTCACGAACACCAACCAGTTAACATCTAATTTTCCGCCCTCAGTTGATCGTGCTTTTGTGCCTCTAATCACAATACACATACAGCAATACACACAGCTACACCATCACGACGCTCTCATCGACACCATGACTGACTGACAGATAAGCATAATAATCATGTCCATTCCCATGTAATCATTTATTCTTTCTTTAACTTGACTCGTGTCTCGGGACCGAAGTCTCGATCCCCATTGTCCACCGCCATATTGGGTAAAACGTTCTCCCTTGCCTCATTGCCACGTGGAACTATTGGTGAGTTAATTCCTGGCTAATATTAACCCTTATAACCTTACCCTATATATAAATTTATTATGTGAGACCTTTGGATATAAATTAGCTTGTTTCAGATTGAATTCAATTTAGATATGGAGTAGTTTTCATTTAGATTGATTTATTTGATTCATTATAGCTTAGTAATATTTAACTTCCATTGATAGTTTACCACATTGGTGCCCAGACCTCGGGAATTAGCTACCAGTAAGGGATTTTAAGGCAATGAACAAGGGGACATATAACAGGATGCAGGAACAACTCTATGATAAACTGGCAAGGCTAGCCAAGCGATGGTTAGAGCCGGAATGCAGGGTTGTATCGTTGCGCCTGCCTAAGTCCTGCATCCCACCCATCATCTTTCCCCAATAATTTTCTTTTCCGTTTCAGACTTCCTGTGACATATGACCTGGCCTAACATTTGTTCTTGTTCTTGTCGTTGTTATGTGAACGACATGGAACTGAGCGTCTCATGTAAATTATTACTGTATGCAGACGACAGCGTGCTCCTGGTTTCAGGAAAAGACCCAATAAGTATTGCCGCTTCACTTTCCAAAGAACTAGAATCATGTAGTGAATGGCTAGTGGACAATAGACTATCTCTTCACCTGGGCAAGACGGAAGCCATCTTATGTGGAACAAAACGCAAACTGAAAGACATTGTGGGCTTCTCGGTCAACTGTAATGATATTCCTATAACAACAGTGTCACAAGTTAAAAATCTCGGACTAAAACTGGACGCGAGTTTGTCAGGTGAAACAATTTTGGAATCTATCCTGAGTAAGTGTAGAGCACGTATAAAATACCTGTATAGACAGGTGGGATGCTTGCCCGCGGCGACCAAAAAGACCCTCTGCCAAGCGCTTGTTCAATGTCATTTTGACTATTCTGTGTCATCCTGGTACTCTGCATCATCTAAATCAGCACAGCACAAACTTCAGGTCACTCAAAATAAAATGGTTAGGTTCATGCTGAACCTAGGACCCAGATCACATGTTGGCCAGGAACAACTTCAGTCACTAGGTATGCTCAATGTCGCTGACAGGGCCAAACAAATCAGGCTCACTAATGCCTTCAAAATTTGCTATGACAGAGCTCCAGAGTACCTAAAGAATGATTTTGTTAAAGCAAATGAGAGGAGTGGACATAATACAAGAAACAGGATGTTTAATTTTAAGGTCCCGAGAATCCAAGGACAGGGTAAGCAAACATTCTTCTTCACCGCCATCAAAGACTGGAACGACCTACTCCAGTCAGTCCGTGAAAAGAGAACACTGTATTCCTTCAGACGTAGCCTGAAGGAACACCTGAACCGGACAGCTGCGAGAAGGGAGCACCAAGCTTATGTCTACTACTAAATGCGACATAAGAGATAGACAAACCAAACTGAAATGATTACTGATTACGGATTACTGATATTTACTATAGGATGTAAGGTATCTTAAAATAACCCCCTAGAAATACTTTCTCTAAATTATCTATTTCTTTATCCTCTCCATTTTTCCCCAGCTAACCTAATCCCACAAGGACCCCAATGGAAATACGCCTAACGGCCTTATTGGGCTATCCTTAGTTGGAATTATGCAAGGCTGGTACATGTCATATTTGTAACAAACTATGTGGTACCAAATCTGTAAATTGCTAACTGAATAAATATTATTATTATTATCCATTAGTAGGTATTGCTATTTAGTGTACTATTTTTTCTCCATAACATAGAAGTCCGCCGGTTGGCGTCTCTTAATTAGACTATTATTTGGCCGTTGTCTTTGTAACGTATCATTTAGATACATAGCCTATAGGCTCACATGCAAAATGAATAAAGACAATAAAGAGACACCGTCTAGTGGGGTGCTGATCAAAGCCCTAAAAATCAAAGGGCGGGACTTCGGGGAGTATTAAATAGGCTAATTGTGGACGTCAACACTTTCATCACTACTGCTGAACTAGAGGAATTGGAGGATAGATTAGAAAACGTCCAGGCTACCCACAGTCGTATAATGGCTCTGAGTGAGGTGATTGTGGCTAACATGATAGAGGAGGAAGAGATAGTTACAGAGTGTGATAATCGCGCCCTCTATGATGAACCTGTCTATAGAGCGAAGTACATATTACAGCGTGCTGTCGCGAGTAAGAAGGGAGGCGATAATGAGGCCCATAGAAGGGCTGACCCAAAATATACTGTACACCTCCCAAAGCTCAATCTTCCTACATTTGGGGGCAAGTTAACTGAGTGGTTAGCTTTTTGGGACATATTTCGGTCTACGGTTCATGAATCCTCTTTGGATAATGTCCGCAAGTTTCACTATCTGAAGGGACAAATGGAAGGAGAGGCCTTACATTTAATAGAGGGTTTTTCAGTAGTGGGTGGTAGTTATCTTGAAGCGGTACACTTATTAGAGTCCACATACGGGGATAGAGAGCAGTTGAAGATGGCCCATGTCGTTGCCTTGTTGGGGCTCGCAGAACCACAGTATAAGGTTGATGAGTTGACAAACTTCAGGGCAAATTTGGAGTGCCATACTCGATCACTAGACACCCTAGGGCTTACCACGCAGGAAATGATAGTCATTATCTTGCGTCAGAAGCTTCCTATGGCAATACTTGATAAGGTAAGATCATTTGAGCTGGGAGAGTTCAAAACTCAGTTCAGTAAGGAGATCAATAATCTACAGTTGAACAAAGGGAGAATGTATGTGTCGGGAGGGAGTGAGAATGTGGAGAAGAGGGGAACAGTAAGCATGACAGTGGGGACTAAAGAAAAGAAAGAGGGTGCGTATAAGAAACCTGCTCAAATTCTATGTAAGCTATGTAACAACAAACATTAATGGAGTTTCTGCGTAAAATACCCAACAAATGAGACAAAACTAGCACAGGCGAAAAGATTGAAGCTATGTGTAGGTTGTCTAAGTAAATAACATGGTAAGCAGGGACAATGTACTGCTACATACTTAAGGCCCTGTCACCATTGCAAAGGACATCACTTTGATAAGTTGTGTCCTACTGCAGATAAAGTCAAAGACGTCAAAACAGAGGGTACTACAACTGTGACACTAGGCAGCACGCAAGACACCACTATATTGCCCACAATACAGATTCCAATGGAAGGTAATGACAGTAACAAAGTTTGTCGGGTACTTCTAGATCAAGGGTCTCAACGTTCCTTTATAAAGAGGTCCGTACTGGTGGGACTGAAGCACCGAATCGTAGGGGCTGAGACTCTTCGATTACAGGGCTTCACAGGGGTTACTGATAAGCAAGACTACGAGATAGCGGAGATTTCATATTTCTACCGTAAAAACCGATACATTATGAATTGTATCGTAGTAGACACCCTACCAGAATATGTATCTGTGGGTGTGAAGAAGGTGGAACACGCATTACGTAGCAAAGGGGTTAACTTCTCAGATCCCATGGGAAATCAGAGTGAGGTGCATGTTCTACTTGGTGTGCATCATTATTATGATGTAGTTACCCTGGATTTAAAAAGATGTGTGGTGTAATTTTAATCCCCACTAAATTTGGATATTGCATGAGCGGAAAGGTGCATACTACACAGTCAAAGGTCCTGGTCGACACGGTCTCGATATATAGAGTCAATCTAACCGCGGCAGAGGAGTTGGGAAGGGAGGATTCCCAACCTAGTGATCCTAAGATGGCTGCCGAGTTCGACCTGGAACGACTGTGGAGATTGGATCACATAGGCATTAATCCTATGGAGACTGATTATGACTCGGAAGTTGCGCTACAAAGGTTTGACGAGTCTGTGTGCTACTGTGCCTCAGACAAGCAATATAAAGTTAGTTTACCCTGGAAGAACAGTGAGATAAGCCTGCCTACCAACTATGGTTTGGCATTAGGTCGCTTGCGCGCATTGCAGCGGAAATTGTCTAACGAACCGAGCACGCGCCAGGCGTATGACGATGCATATCGGAGTTATGAGGATAGGGGCTTTATTGAGAGAGTCGATGTCAAGGAACCGTTTAAGAAGGGTAGGGTTCACTATCTGGCTCATCATGGGGTAAGGAAAGACAGCGTCACCACACCAATACGGGTGGTGTATGAGTGTTCTGCCCACCTAGGTCAACAACCCAGTCTAAATGACTGCCTGTTGACAGGTCCGTCCATGGTGTCGGACCTGTCCCAACATCTATTGCGGTTTAGGCTGGGAAAGTACGCCTATACCAGTGACGTGAGAAAGCATTCTTGATGGTCAAGCTAAAGGAGAAAGATAGAGATGTTACCCGCTTTCTTTGGTTCAGCGACATTAGCGACTCTGAAAGTCCAATCAAAATATACCGTTTTCGGGTTGTACTCTTTGGGGCCACGTCCACACAGTTTTTGTTAAATGCCACAATCAGAAAACATCTAGCTGACACTCATGAGGACACAAGTAAACTATCTCGCGGATTATATATTGACAATTTGCAGGGTTCTAGCGATAGTCAGGATGATTTGTTATATGCATACTGGCAAGCACGCAGATTGTTTGCGGATGCACATCTATTTCTCCGCGAGTGGGTTACTAATAGTGAAGATCTTCAGAGTTTAATACAGGTGGACGGTACGACATCTCTTAACCAGGAAAAGTCCAGAAATTTGGGGATGATCTGGCAACCTAAACATGACATACTAACTTTTCAAACAAGGTCTTTTGCTCAGCAGACAGGAGTGCACACCAAAAGAAGTCTGTTCAGCAAAGTTGCGCAGTTTTTTTATCCTTTGGGTCTATCATTACCCGTTACGATAAGAGCTAGGATTCTAATGCAGGAAGTTTGGAGACGTAAAATAGGATGGGATGACAGTTTGCCCGAGGACCTGAATGACCAAGGGACATTGTTGTTGAATGAGTATGCCATCCTATGTACTAAACCTATACCTCGTAAAGTGGCGGCGTTCGGTGACGTTACGTTACACACGTTTTGCGATGCTAGCGCCACGGCATACGGGGTAGCCATATATGTCGTTACTTCATTTGGGGCACATTTAGTTACAGCCCGGGCCAAGGTAGCCCCGGTTAAAAAGGTAACTATCCCTAAAATGGAATTGACTGCCATGCTGCTATTAGCACGTCTGGTGCAACATGTACGCGCAGCATACGAGAGCGACTTAAATATTGAAATTGTTCACGTTTGGTGCGATAGTCATGTCGCACTCAACTGGATACATAGCAAGAAGTCTCTGCCAGTTTATGTGCGGAATAGGGTAGATGAGATAAGAGCCCTTTTGCCAGATGTTGCTTATCATTATGTAAATACAAAGGAAAATCCTAGTGATCTCATAACTAGGGGTATAACGGCTAGCCAGCTAGTGAAGTCCGAATTGTGGTGGCATGGTCCAAAGTGGCTGCTCCATGAAAGTGAATGGACGATATGGCATGCTGTTGGTGAGGGACTTCTGCCACTGGAAACAGTGGCAGTTACAGCCCAACCAAATGAGCCACCGGGTCCAATCATAGAGTGGGCAAGATTCGGTGACTATAATAAACTAGTCAGAGTTGTAGCTTGGGTATTGTGATATGTATCCAATCTCAAGCTTAAAGTAACGGGCCAACTCTGCAACAGGGGTCACAACATTGATGCTCGTGAATTTAAAGCAGCTGAAGTAACTTTGATCAAATGGGTTCAAGTAGAAACCTTTTCCAATGAATTAGAATCCTTGAAAAGCTCGAATAAGACATTAATGCCTAATATAGTGCGTCAACTAAGGTTGCACCTAGACAATGGCCTCATCAGGTGTGAGGGTCGCCTGAAGTGGTCGGGTGTACCAGACGGCACAAACCACCCTATACTTATGCCAACAAGACATCAAGTTACTGATCTATTGATCATACGTGCACATAGGGAAGTAAAACACTACGGGGTATGTCATATTATATCAAATTTACGTCTCACATGGTGGCTACCCAGAGTTCGACAAGTAGCTCGACGCGTAGTAAGAAAGTGTGTGATATGCCAGAGACTAAAAGGTAAACCATATGCAACTGGACCAGCTCCACCTCTACCTGAATGCCGTGTAAAGCACGTAGAACCTTTCCAAGCAGTAGGATTAGATTACACAGGGGCATTGAAGACGAGGGAGCATGAGAAGGTTTATATATTATTGTTTACCTGTGCGACGTCTCGAGCGGTACACCTAGAACTATGTGATAATATGTCTAGCGAAGAATTTATGCTGCGTTCAGACGGTTTTGTGCCCGTCGTTCATTCCCTCAACTCATTCTTAGCGACAATGCTCCCACTTATGTCCAAGCATCAAAATATCTAAAGGATATGAGTAGTGATCCTACTATCATCACTTTTTTGGGAGAGAAGAAGTGCGAATGGAGGTTCATTCCAGTTAAGGCACCTTGATTTGGTGGAATGTGGGAACGATGTGTCGGCATAGTAAAGTCAGGACTCAGAGCGGTTGTAGGATGTGCTCTATTAAAGAAGAGTGAGTTGACGACAGTCCTCACAGAGATAGAGGCAGTCGTGAATGATCGTCCGCTTACATATGTGTACACCGACCTGCAGGAACCACTACCATTAACGCCAGCTCACTTGCTATATGGGAAACCATTGACTGCGTTTCCATCTGATTTCCAATCCATAGTAGAGTTAGAGGATCCCTCGTTGTACTCTGAGGTAGCGGTGTCTAAGAGATACCAGTATATATCCAGGATAATAGAGGATTTTAGGAAACGGTGGATTAGTGAATATCTGCTAGCATTGAGGGAAAGGAGTCTTACTCCCTCTGGTAGACCAACGGCACCTACAGTTGGTGAAGTTGTTTTAATTAAAGAAGATAGTCCTCGTTTATACTGGAAATTGGGCCGCGTGTTGGAGGTATACAAGGGGCCAGACTCTGTAGAGCGGGTGGCGCTATTGAAGACAGCCACTGGAACTACTGTTCGTCCTATCGCACGTTTGTACGCTTTGGAGCTCGATTCCGCATTGCAATCTGATGCTCCACCTGTTATTGCTGGGTCCGAGGATTCTCAAAGGAACGACTCACCTCTTACTAATGGTGATCATTCTCGGACCGGGACGCGTCCCAGACGCGCTGCTACTGGCACCGTTGCCTTGTGGCGTCAAAAGATAGCCTCTGGGCAACTTTAGGTTTAAGGTGGGGTTCAGGTCTTTTTTTGTGGGGGGAGTGTATCGTATAAATACGATAGAATACGACTCTTTTGTGATCTCGTATGTCTCTGTGACGTCACGATCGCTCCTACAGCACGACGTAGGACAAGTAGATCGTATATTATAAGATTGTAAATAAGTTAAGTTATACATGGCCTAATATGCTATTAAGCAATATTGCCATGGTCTTATGTAGTATATATGAATTTATCGTATATATTAATGTAATTTATCGTATAGAGCAACCTAGATGCGGTACGATAATTTGGGCTCCTGGCGTTTTGCCAAGGCAGCAAGGTGTGTCTTCGAGGAACACCAGAGCCTTCACGAACACCAACCAGTTAACATCTAATTTTCCGCCCTCAGTTGATCGCGCTTTTGTGCCTCTAATCACAATACACACAGCTACACCATCACAACGCTCTCATCGACACCATGACTGACTGACAGATAAGCATAATAATCATGTCCATTCCCATGTAATCATTTATTCTTTCTTTAACTTGACTCGTGTCTCGGGACCGAAGTCTCGATCCCCATTGTCCACCGCCATATTGGGTAAAACGTTCTCCCTTGCCTCATTGCCACGTGGAACTATTGGTGAGTTAATTCCTGGCTAATATTAACCCTTATAACCTTACCCTATATATAAATTTATTATGTGAGACCTTTGGATATAAATTAGCTTGTTTCAGATTGAATTCAATTTAGATATGGAGTAGTTTTAATTTAGATTGATTTATTTGATTCATTATAGCTTAGTAATATTTAACTTCCATTGATAGTTTACCCCACCGCCTTTCACAGGGCTTACTTCCAAGTTTGATTCGTTCATTCCTCTGTCTTATAAACGCAATCTAGTTATAACTCTCACTTCCAGAGCATTTCAAATATGTTCAGATTATTTCAAATTCGATAAGGAGATTCAATTTATTTGTAACTTGCTTCACAACAATGGTTTCCCTCGTAAATTTATTGACACATATGTAGGTAAAGCCTCTGATAAAATATTTAATGGCGATAAATCATAGATTGCAACGGTTCCTTAACAGATTATCTATTTAGCCATTGTTTTCACAGGCAGCCAGACTATGCGGTTACATAAGAAACTCTCTGGACTCTTTCGTGAATTTTACCCTCAGGTCATTTTCAGAGTAATTTATAAGTCAGGAGGCACTATTTGTAGTTTTTGTTAAATATAAAGATATAATTCCTACCAAACTTGTCTCTTCTGTGGCTTATCAGTACACTTGTGATAGCTGTAAGGCTACATACATAGGTAAAACGAAGAGGCAATTAGAAGCTAGGATTCATGAACATTTAGGCAAGTCAGTGAGAACGGTTCATCTATTATCGAGACCTGTTCACTCAGCGATTCGTGATCCCGCCCATAACAATAACCACCAAATAAATAGAGACAATTTCTCAGTTTTAGCCAGTAGCTTTAGTGACATGGATCTCCTAATCCTAGAGAGTACCTACCAGGCGGTCGAGCGCCCCAGCATATGGCGCTACGAGTCCTCTGTGCCTCTTCTTTGTGTTTAATGTAAGTAGTGGCACTAGTGAGATACCAGCCCTTTTTATAGATGAGGAGGTATTTAGGGCTGCATAAGCTGCACCGTATGGATGTGAGTTCTATTATGTCTAGGGAGAGGTATTTCAGTGAATATTCGAGTTAGGTTTACACATTTATTTTAGGGGGAAATAGTAGTGGTTGAGTAATATACATATGGATAGCAGTTTTAACACAATACGGAAATAATATGGGTTATAAAGATCATGTGTCTAACCTCAATGAATACTGTATCATAGTAGAGTGCAATATCATTAATCATATTTATATATTATTATAGATTATTTACATCACACGCCTCAAGAACTTGGATAACAATTAGGAATTAGCCGTTGAAGGTATTGCAGGTCGATTAATACTGCTGAGGTCAGAAAACACTCGGTAGGGCCAGTGAGCACCTATGAGGTCAGAGAGCAGTCATATCTCAGGAGGGGAGGTGAGATACCTTCCCTTACCTGGTCTGAGTACCTATCTAGTTGCTATCTATCTATTGCCTGACGCCGTGATCCCCGAAGGGGTGGCCACCTATGTAGTTTCTAAGTTCTCATAGAATGTCTCATAGAATGTACAGGGAAAAGATACATGTTTAAAGGTGGTTTCTATGGTTGATCTAGGTCGCTCTGGTCGGTGAGGTGGGTAGGGGGAAAGTAGTGAAAGGGCCCTCCTGATTCGCCGTCGGATGCCTTCTAGGGACTAATCAGAAGGGTGTATGGCGGGTGATGTCATGGCGGCCTGATTGGTGGGGGCGGTGGTTATGCTGGCCAATCCTGGGCCGAGCTGGGCTGGTGACGTCACATCCGGTCCTTCTGCTGTTAGGCGACGTTCTTTAGGTGTGTTTGGGGGGGAGGGGGGGATTTGTGTGGATCTGGTGTTGTGATGGGGTAGACCTATCTGGGGGAGTTTTCTAGAGGGACCTATACTGCTTTGGGGCCGTTCTTTACAGGGGTTAACTGGCTTACTTTGGGAGGGGGTAACTGGCCTATGGTGTGGCCTTACGGTGGTAGCTGGCCCATGTTGTGGTAAAATAATAATTACTATTAGTATTATTGTTATTATTATGTATTATTATTATTGCTATAATTATTATTGTTATTATTATTATTATTATTATTTCAATATATGACTACTATATATCATATTAAGATCAGAAAAGCCTACCTTTAAACACAATGGTTACCCAAACTGTAACCCAAGCTCAATGACTATTTAATCTGGTTAGCCTGACAGGAAGAACAACTCACTGGTGCCGGAGCTTGTCCATTAACTGCCATTAACAACTCATTGACTCTCAATATCACCAATTAACGCAGGCCAGAGCCATTACTAACTCACTCATTACTTTTAACGAGTTTAAATGGTTATCCTTTTTATCTTTCCTTTTGTCGGGAATTTAGATAAAGAGGTTAAATTGCGTATCACTGGTACATGAAATATCCCAACAAATAGTTATAATATAATTACCAACGACCCTACGTCGTCGATGGGTGTAATCCAGTCCCCCACACACGGCTAATTCAATTGCATGACATATAGGAATGTTCACATAATACAATATGATACAATGAACTTAGCTTAGAGGACTGGTGATGTAGGACTGTTGTTATAGATTAATATTTGTAGCACATGGTGAACTGTGGGTTGAGTCAGAGGGGGGGGAATGTTGGCTGTATGGTGTTGATTGAGAGACTAAAGGGCCGGCGTCCGATCGCTTCACGAAATTACATATGGCTGCCGGCTCATAATAATTATAACCCATAACTTGGTTTCATGATACATCTAGAGCTGATGTAGATATTTATACATTACAGTTAATATTTAACCTATACTTAAGAATAAACTACAATACACAAAGAACCAGCCGAAATCGTACAAGCGATACGATACCGCCAAATTCAAATGTCCTATTGGACCTAAAACTGTCGGGATCATTACCCTATTCCCGATACCTTTAATATATTATTTACAAAGTTGATTGTTTTATTCAAACTATTTTTTACATTATCGTGTTCGTGTTTCCCTTAGCAACTGAAATATAATCCTAATAAATCCCTTAACCCCTTCTGTACCGACGACGTCTTTTTAACTTATTGTGGCTACTACTAATCGATGTTATTTAGTTTAGGAAGAATCTCTGGCAATCAACATGCTTTGAAGTACCTCACTTAACCCTTTTTACTACCATAGATCCTACTTAAACTGCAAAAAATCATCTAAATATAAATAGAATAAAACTGAAAAGACGTAGTTGGTACAGAAGGGGTTAATTAATGTTTTAAGATAATCCTTTTACTTTCTCCACTGATGTATTTCCTAACTAGGTTAGCAATTGAAATCATGATTTGTTTATTAATTGTTTTAATATTTATTTAGATTGTTTACCAAAGATTATGATTTTATGTTATAATTGTGTGCATGTTTAATAACTAACTACAGTAATTATTATGTCCTGTTAGTTACTCCTTTATGTTATAATTGTGTGCATGTTTAATAACTAACTACAGTAATTATTATGTCCTGTTAGTTACTCCTTTATGTTATAATTGTGTGCATGTTTAATAACTAACTACAGTAATTATTATGTCCTGTTAGTTACTCTTTTAGCAATTTTTATTGTTTCCCTTTCCATAAAACAAATACAACTACAGTATACTTTCTTTGTCAAAGTCCTTTTAATAATGTAATAATTTGTTTGAATTATCCAGTTTTAATCAAAGAACATAACAAATAATGTTTGTACTCCCTTCTTCAATAATTTCAATTTGCTTTAATTTTCAAAATTCAGTAAACAATACAATCACAGTAATAAATCCTTTAACAACCTAATTATAATTTTTTACATAAGTGTTATACGCAAAATATTGTTATTGAATTAATCATCTTATACAAAGATTAACAATTTTATTATTTACAAATTTCACTAGTAACTTCAACAATTCAAATATTTGTTAATAAAATGGTTAATAATGAATTTAAAGAAGATTTCTCTCTCTCTCTCTCTCTCTCTCTCTCTCTCTATATATATATATATATATTTATACTGTATATATATATATATATATACCGTATATATATATATATATATATATATATATATATATATATATATATATATATATATATAGAGAGAGAGAGAGAGAGAGAGAGAGAGAGAGAGGGAGAGAAAGAGAGAGAGAAAGAGAGAAATTTACTTATTCATTAAATAGATACTAGTTCCTGGGTATTCATTATATATCAACAATATTGCTGACCATTTCCTTTTATAGTATACATTGTTAATATTTTATATTGATTATCATACTTATTTTGATTTTGATTTAACCTTTTAGTGTTCTGCTTGGGCTGAAAATGTGATATGATCTCTTATATATAATATTATATCAATTATATTCAGATGATCCAATTGTATTAATTAAAGCAGATACAATATGAATATTTATTCTCGCGAATTCTCGTCAATTAGGGAAAAAGATTGCCTAACAATATTTACAAATTGGCATTAATTTTCCCCAGAGAGTATATTCTCTATTGAAGGAAAAATACTTCCAATTGCTATAATATTTATTTTAAATGTTTAAGCTCATTCAAACATGGTTTGTAAAACATTATGAGTTTAAAGAAAGCCTGAATATAGCAATTACAGTTCCTAATAGGAATAATGGTAGTGAAAACTCCATAACAGAAAATAAAATAAAAAATAAAATAAAATATATATATACTGTATATATACCGTATATATACTGTGTATATATATACATGTATATGATAAGGTACTGTGAATATACACAACTTGATTATAAATACGTAGTATATAACATTGATATTATGTTATATATAAATATGTATTATCCAAGTATTATAAACTTTGTTTCGCTTAGTTTATGAATTACCTCTGGAAACCTTGCATAATATGTATTTTGTATAATTCTAATGAAGTGATGTTAACACACTTTTCTATTATAATGTATTATAGTACGATACATACAATCAATCAAATCAAACCCATGTATATTGTGAAAAAACAATATCAAAACTTATTCAAAACAAAAATGGGTAAATACTATTCTCGTGGAAACACTGGCGATTTCAGTTTATTCCGAAACTGCATACAGTTGTGTAAAGGTTGTCAAATTATATTACGTAACGTCAATAAGATATACAAATGATTAATACAGGACACGTGAAAAAATCCTTCGTTTCTCAGAACCCCCCACAAAACAACGGTACCGGTAATTAGTAAAACATCGTCAATAATTCTCCGGCAGAGCGCAACGAGGGCCAATGTACATATATATGACAATACAAATGTTGACCCATTAAACCAGTTCTTAAAATATGTAGTTTAAATTTCTAATAAGTCAGTATCTGCCTCCAATAGTATTATGAAACTAGTGATGGATAAGGAAATTGGCCTTTGCTCCAACACAATAATATAATGTATATTTATATGCAATTCTTGACTTGGCCCTGCCTGAGAATACGTCTGGTTTACTAATGTAGGTTAGTCACGAGTTTCAGATTCATTATTATACTAAGTAATCTTGAGTTGCACATGTTTATAAATGTGTTGTCGATTATATACATCCTTCCTTCTCCTCTAGAGCAAGAGGCGAAGATTATGAGTGCTCCAGAAAGAAGCGAAGATTATGAGTGCTCCAGATATTTGTATTTATTCTTTATGCATCTAACTATTTTCCTAATTAACTATTTATCTATCTATCTCAAATAAAAGCAAAGATCCAGAGTAAACCAGAGATTAAAGTTTATATTTGTATGTATCTAATTATGTAGCTAACTATCTATTGACCTAAATAACTAAATATCTACCAAACTTATAACACATAACTACATAGCGCCTTCCTTCCACAGAGCCCCAGGCAAAGATCCTGAGTAAACTAGAGATTATAGTTAATATTTGTATGTATCTAATTATGTAGCTAAGTATCTATTTACCTAAATAGCTATATATCTACCAACATATAATATATAACTATATAGCTCCTTCCTTCCCAAGAGCCCCAGGCGAAGATCCTGAGTGCCCCAGAGATGCATGTCGGTCTGGGGTCCCCGATCAACCTGACCTGTGTGGTGCCATACTCTCCTGAACCACCAGACTACCTGCACTGGTACTACAAGGAACAGGTCAGCTGGCCACTTTACCAAACCTAAAATACAACTCTTTAACCTCTTCTGTACCGCGCCGTCCTTTTAGCTTTACTCTGGCTACTATTAGACAATTGTATTCAGTTTAAAAAGGGCCTCCAGCAATTAATACGCTTCGAACTATCTCACTTGACACTTTTTTACTACCACAGATCCTCCTTTGACTGCAAAAACGTCTAAATACAGCAAAAATTAAATTAAAAAGACGTCGCCGGTACAGAAGGGAAAAAGGGGTAGTACTCGCTTTTTCTGGATCCCCTTCTCCCTCATGTTTAGCATATTAGTGTTTGAGGTTTTAAGACGTTTGTTCCGTTAGTTTGGCAACTTTGAGACCTTTCGCCTCATCTGTTTATCAATATTAAGACCTTTCGTGCCCTTTAGGTGTCGATATTGTCCTTGCAAGCGATAGCGAGCCTCTAAGTTTAGAAGGAATCGGCCATCGGCCGGGACATTTTCTACCAACAAATTTACACATTTATCTTGAAAGGGGGTCTAGGGGGTGTTTTTCTAAGCATGATGGAGGTCTAGCGAGGAAATTCAAAAATAAATTAATAAATAAATATAGAGACCAAAAACCAAGTACTACCCCCTTAAAGGCCTCATTATACTAAAAGGGTAAACTGCCTACATGTGTACTGTACTAGAGTGTATAATACAATATATGGAAAGTTGTAGTTAACTTTATATGTGACAGAATAACATTAGTTTTCCGAGCCCTGGCCTTCAGTGTAAATCAACGTTGCAAATACTCTGATATACTATATATACTCTCTTTATCTAAATTTAACCTTTCTGTACCGGTGACGTCTTTTACACTTTACTCTGGCTACTATTAGAAGATTTTATTCAGTTTACAAAGGGCCTCCAGCAATTGACAGGCTTCGAACTATCTCACTTAACCATTTTTACTACCTCAGATCCTTAATAAATGGCACAAAATCGTCTGAGTGTGATAATCCAGGTTCGAATCACGGCGGATCACATATATACTTTCATTAATTTCATTGGAGGTGTTTGGTGGTGTGGTGAAATTAATACAAAATAAATACAAAATAAATATAGCTAGAATAAAAATACATAGACGTTGCCGGTACAGAAGGGGTTAACCAAGAAATTGTAAGGTCTGACTTATTGAGTTGTGACTGATTTGTTATAACGAGGTATTTAATAGGGCCCCTTCATCATTGACAACTTAGCCTATTAATAATAATAGTCTCCATTCAACATCCTGCGCCAGCATTTTGAATAGCCTGCGTGGAAGTATCATGGAGTACTGTCATAAGTGCACGCCTAATTCCCTTATGGGATCTCATTTTGATCGGGTACCCTACAGAAAAAAACTCCGTAAAATATAAAAAAGAAAAAAGAACTTAATATCTGTTATCATATGACTTGCCATATGCGTGGATTTCTCATGTTTTGCTTCCCCAACACCAGGCCCTCTAGCGGCCATCGTCTTCCTTCCAACTTCCGCGTTCATACTGTCAACACGGCTTGCGCCGCGCTTCGCTTCATTCGACGTTCCAGAGCATCTAGTGAGTCCTTACTCATTTGTATACATCTGTGTTGTAGTAACAAGGTTTAGATTAGCTAGCACGGCTGCCAGATTGGTATGTCCGCAGGAAGTGTGTGTTAAAATAGGGTACTTTTGTAACAGGCGTCTACGGGTCCAGGAACGTCGTACCGCGTGTGTTTTTTGTTGTGATACGCCTATAGCTTTTGTGATTACTTAGCTAGGAGGCTACCACTCTACAAGGCATGATACAGATTGTCAATATTGAGGAAAGTACATGTCATATTATTATATATCAGCAAATGCTCTGGTTTAAGGGTGTCTGCACGGGGTGCTCCACCTTCCAGGGTTCGTGTTTTGCTTTGGACCCCTAGGGTGGGCCTCCCTCATCTGGGTGCTGTGCTGGGTCTTCGGAACGTTGTCTGCCTGTAATGTTCATCGTACCTCGTGGTCAGCCTTTAGTAGGGGTCTCCGGTGTAGGCTTCAGGTATTTCAGGATGCTAAATTTTCTGTATTTTGATTATATGCCTATTTATGCCCCTAGTGTTTTTTACATGCGTGTTGGTATGTTTTGGGGTAAGGGAGACATCCCTATATATTCTTTATGATGTGTTATGTGTGGGGCTTGGGTTAGTGGAGCTGTGCCAACTCCATTCTCCCGAGTTTTTGTTTTTTCCGGTGGCCCCGTGCGGTGGGCCGAGGTTATCCGTCTTATAAACGGGTAGGAACAATCAAAAGGTCCCGGCGTGGTTTGGCTGAACCACATTCTCCCGGCGGAACTGCATTCCTAAGGGGGCTGCAAACTCGGCCCGCCGAGTTAACTCTCCCTAACTGGCCCAGTTACATGATTAGATTTTCTCGCCCTGCGGCGCCACAAGTCAAGTGTACAAGAGCGATAAGATTAGTTTTGCAAACTTTTTCATTAATGATCAGACACTAAAGGTCAAGGGACCTGTGACACTTGTCACAGGTTAGAAGTTAAACCCAACTTAGACGAGTCCAGCGGAAGGTTAGAGTAGTGGTGCACTATAGCTAATTTTCCAGCTGACTCGAGTTAGGATGTATAACACCTCGCAGGTTATCCTTATGAGTATTGGTTCCTGGAAATTTTATTTTCCAGGCTCCTGAGACTGCTACTCTGGCGGAGGTTGGGCAGCTGATCCCGGTGGGGGGGGGGGGGTCGCTTTATTGGCACCATGATAAGGTTTGAACTATGAATTACTCCTACCTGCTCTCTGTTGCCAATTTTTGCTCACAAACTATGCATTAAGTGCGTCAAGTGCTGGGATCGTTCCCGAGGCTTGTGATTATCTAAACGCTGTTCAATTTGCTCTGATTTGAAAACCGCGTTAGTTACTAACAAAGACTTATCGTGCCTAGCGGCCGTACAAGAAATTAAGAGTACATTTAATTCTTATGCCAAAGACACGGCCCATAAGGCACTTCACTGTGATGATGAAGTTCTATGGGAACAACTTATTATAAAGTCACCCCTTGTGAAACCCAGTTCCTCTAAATCTGCCAGACCCAAAGTCAAGTCGAAAGCCCTCAGCAAAGAGGTAGTGAGTAGTAGCAGTGAGAGTGATGTCACCAAGGTTCCCCCCTCCGACCGTGCCAAGAGGAGACGATCACCCTCTCTGAGGCGGAAGTCGAGGTCAAGATCGAGATCCCCCCGCAAACAGTCTAGATACTCTTCCTCGGAGTCTTCCCAGTCTACCAAACGCCGGAGAGAGGACTCTGGGGGAGCGACGAGTCAGGCAAGCAGTGGCAGCCGGAGGGACACCCATCAGCAACCGCCCCTTAGCCCTACCTCTGACACGCCTCAACAGGAATCTGGGGAATCAGAAGTAGGGTCTGATGTACTGGAATACACACCTAGTCATGAACAATCCTTGAGTGTGCCTCCCAATGTTACCTTTGCCATACCTAAACTGAATTATGTACCTCGTAGTGTTAGGTCGGCAGGCCCATGTTGGGTTCTGGCCGACCAGTACAGGGGATATCCGTCGGGGTCACAACTGAATTCTCAAGTAATTCCAGACTCCCAGCCCTTTGTGGCAGGGGGTTACTGGCGTCAGTCTGACCCATCTCAACCTCTTTTTAACGTCAATCAAGAAAGAACTGAGGAAGGTAGCATAGACATGTTGCCATCATCGTTTCCAGATTTAATGTGTCCCCCGGCGGATCATGAAATAGTGATACAACAGGAGAATCCTGTGCTGAGTGGAGAGCCGGAGGAAGTTATGTTCTCCCCGGCTCCCCAGGCACTCACAGGAGAAGATTCTGAAGCAAGTTCCCATTCATCCAGGGACTCCCACAGTAAGTGTGGTACTTCAGATCAGATAAGTGATTTATTGCACAAGGTTATGCAACATTATCAACTCCCTGCCTCTTCGGAGCCCCCGGTTTCTAAACCAGCTGTGACCCCTAGTACTTCTGTCGTAAGACCCCTAGATTCCCCAGGTTTTCTTCCATCATGTCCTACCCCAGTGGTGGCCGCGGCTCCAGGCACTACAGTGCCGGTGACGCTGGCTACCTCCACCTTGAGGGTTATTGCAGATATTCCTCCCCCTCCTTTAGATAGGGCACCTCTGAAGAAGGGCCCCATGCCCCTCCTCTATGGTCCGGATTGTTCTTGGGTCCCTGTGACACCAGTGAACCCTCAATTAGCTCAACCTTCTGTGTCAGGGGAACTACCAGTCCCCGGCGGGTGGTCTATTGAAATCAATAAGAGTAGAAAATTTAGGGCGAAAGATGAGGCAGGGAGAGTGATGGATGTGTCAATTAAGGCTGTACCAAATTCGTACAACCCGGATTATTTTGTGTATACAGCTGCTTCGGCAATCTCTCCCGCCGCATCTGCATGACTGTTTGCGGATTGGTCAAAAGCTGATGGCATCAACGATGTCAAAGCTTTGAATGCTCTCACGCCGGAATTGGCTACAACTCCGGTTCTAGACCAGACGTATACACCAGTCCTGCAGATGGGGCAGGTGGGGTTAGGCCCCTGGGTAGATTGGGAGATAGAGGCTCAGGTTTTTCCTGCTACAATTACTTCTAAGTCTTCACATCAGGTTCCCCAAGAAAATCATGCTTACTTTTCTTTGCCAGTAGCCAAAGCAGAAGGAGTGTCCTCAGATTTACTTACCTTTCTTGCGGCGTCCAAAGTTTCCTTGCACTCCCTTGATGAACCTTTCTCTACTCCCCTGGCTGCTAACCTTGACAGGGACTTCAAGTTAAGAAATAAGGCCTACCGGATGTTCCCTCAGTACTTGGTTAGTCACCAGATCGCCGCCTCCCTTTCACGTACTATTTCAGCCATAGCTGATCCCCAAATTAGGAAAGCTACTGAATTGTTTAGGAAACTTTTGCTACAAAATTCCATTCAGTCCTTAGGAGACATCAGAATTGCAATCATGGAAGCGGTTCGAGCCCGCCAAGATCTAAGAGTCCATCTGGTTAGGAAGTTGCCGGCGGACATAGGTTGCCGGGTAACTCTCTCGCCGGTACTTACTGCCACCCTACTTAACTCAGAAACCTGGAGTCTAGTGTTTAATATGGTTAATGGTTGGAAGCAAGTTACCTTCCAAGCCCGAAAGGACCCTGCTAAGAAGCCCTTTCATAAATCAAAGGGCGGTAACAAGCCATACCAGCCACAAGCTAAACAGTCACCAAGGGATCCCAGACTCCCTCCGCAGCAAGGAGGTAATCTGCTCAAGTCCAAACAAGGTAAACACTCTGGGTATAAAGGTAAGGTCCCTCAGAAGGGTAATCAGGGCCAATCATCAGCCAAATCTAGCCAAGCGTCAGATGCCAACCCACCTCCCCCTCCAAAAGACTAGCCACCCATACTCTCAGCCTCCCAGTACCGTGCTTAAGGACACAGGATTTGAGAGTTGCCTTGAAGGTCGGGCCCTGGTTGCACCTGGGTTCATTCCGTTCATTCCGCTCGGCCTGGCCCAAGAAAACCTGGGCCAGGAAAGTAGTGAGCAAAATAATCACCTGGCGGTGGCTCCGGCGGCCTCGACTGCATCAGCCGCGGGAATACACCAATGTGTCTCAGGAGGAGGAGACTCTACTTCAGGAAATGATTACCAAACAGGTCCTTATCCTGGTCAATGTCAATCACCCCGTATTCACATCAAGACTCTTCTTACTGCCAAAAAGGGACAGTATGGAGATGCGACCAGTTCTAGATCTCTCGCAACTGAACACATTTATAGAGAATTCACACTTCAGGATGCTTACAGTTCAGCAACTCAGACTCGCACTTCCGCCACAGGGTTGGATGTGCTTGATCGATCTCAAAGATGCCTATTGGCATGTCCCTATAAACAAACGATTCCAAAAATTCCTCGCTCTGAGGATCAGGCAAGAGACTTATGTCTTCCAAAGAATGCCTTTTGGTTTGAACCTGGCACCGAGAATGTTCACAAAACTTGTCCGGCAAGCTCTTTTACCCCTGTTAGTTCAGGGCATACAGGTGTTTTGGTATCTAGACGACTGGCTGGTAGTGGCGAACTCTTTGGAATTATGTCAAGATCATGTAAACCAAGTGTTAGCTCATGTACAAACCCTAGGGTTCAAGGTGAACTTGGCGAAGTCTCGCCTTGTCCCCACAAGGACTATTCAGTGGATAGGGCTGGTCTGGGACACCGCCAATCTGACTCTTACTCAGAGTGTGGACAACCGAAACAGATTCCGCAAGAAACTGTTCCATTTTCTCCACAGTCTGGATACGACCAGGAAGATGTGGGATTCCCTGATCTGCTCTCTCAACTGGATACAATTAACTGTGAAGTTGGGCCGGTTGAAAGTCAAACGATTAATCCTGGAAGGCAACACAGTTTTCCCTCTCTCGCCGGAGAAGAAATTATGGCCAATTCCTCCATTAATCCACAGCTTACTCTCGGTCTGGACTAAGCGAGAAGTCCTCCACTCTATCACGACATGGGTTTCTCCCCCTCCTACGGTATGGGTAGACACAGACGCCTCAGGGGCACTAGGTTGGGGTTATCAGTCCAACCTGGGCCATCAAGGTTAAGGCACCTGGTCAGAAGACAGTCAGTCACATATCAACAAGCAGGAGCTTCTAGTCCCTCTCTTTTTTCTCCAAACTCACGGCATGACTTTGCAAAACAAATCAATAGCGTTTCGAATGGACAAACAAACTGCAGTTTATTGTATTCAGAAACAGGGCTCAGTGAGGTCGCGAGAGTTACTGAAGGTTCCGAACAGATTTTTGCCCTAGCCGAATCGGGGGGGGGGGGGGGGCGGGGTGGAGTAGTCCATATCCCCACTGTGCTCCTGAAGATTGTGATGAATCACGAGCTGTGATAGGACGGGTTCTACAGTCCAGTATTATTTTGTTATGTTAATTCTAAGAAGATATCTCGCATAGTTGCAGCTATGTATGTTTTTTACCAAATTGTACAAATATATTTACTGTACAAATAGTTTTAAGAATGGAACGAATAACTACTGCAGAGTTATAGTTCTCGGGAACACATGCGTGTCCCACTTTATCATGCATACGATCTAATGTAAAGATCTGACCATGAGCAAGCAGTTTCTTAATGTCACGCACTGCTTGCAAATCTTTTATACTTTTTGATATATTGTTTGCATACAATAAAACTTAAATTTTTGTATTTGGATTCTTCTTCCCTAAGGTTAGAATATTTTACGAATGTCCCGCCTCCAGTCTTGCTAATCAGGCGAAGTCGTCAATGATGAAGGGACCCTATTATATTAGAAGTTTGATTCCCGAAGGGATGTAGAGAAAACCTAATATTTTGTAGGGCCCCGTAATCATTGACGACACTGTCCCTCCCGACCATCCCACTTCCCATTCGTTGATTTCTATAGTTTATTCTTGGTATATCAGTGAAGGAAGACGATGACCGCTAGAGAGCCTGGTGTTGAGGAAGCAAAACCTGAGAAATCCACGCATATGGCAAGTCATATGATAACAGATATTAAGTTATTTTTCCTTTTTTATATTTTACGGAGTTTTTTTCTGTAGGGTACCCGATCAAAATGACGATCCCATAAGGGAATTAGGCGTGCACTTATGACGAGTACTCCATGATACTTCCGCGCGGGCTATTCAAAATGCTGGCGCAGGACCTATAATATTGCCTATCAAGAACAAAAGGTGTATATATGAATCTAAGGAGCAGTGTTTTCACATTCTTCTATTAGTAGTGAGAACTCATCTACTATAGGTGGTAACATTTCTCGCTCCGTTAAGCGGATGGGCGTATTTATTTGCGTATGTATTTTTTTTTTTTTTTTTTCTTAGTTTCCTCCCTAGACCTCCATCAAGCTAAAACAAAACCACCTCACTACCCACCTTCAAGATACATTGGTAATTTTTTCAATAGAAATATGTACCGGCCGTAGGCCGGTTATTTCAATATTACAGGCTCGCTATTACTCGCCAGGAAAATATAGTGACACTTGAAATTGCAGGAAACTTTTTAATATTGTCAAAGAAATGGGCCGAAAGGTCTTAAAATCGCCAAACTAATGCGCCAAACGTCTTAAAATCTCATAACTAATAGGGATAAAGATGAGGGAGAAGAATGGCCCGAGAAACGACCCATCTCCCCTTAAGATGAACAGAGTACAGATTCATAGTACAATAGTAAAGATGCCTAACACAAAAATGTGTTTGTGCAAGGTTGAATCCTTGATGGATAGGGTAATTTTGAAATAGTCTTCCTAGTAATGTTGCCATATTTACATTTGCGTCCTACATTTGTCTGGAAGAAGATATATTCAGAATGTCTTTGACCTTACATGTTATTGTAATGTATGTTGTAGTATTATTAGTTATTATGTACGAAACAATATATGTTGACATCTTATTAGCAAACAGCGTTTCAGAGCACACTTTCACAATTAAGACAAACGTATATGCCGGGGTATGCTCATATCATAGTGGTCTGTTAAAAAGATTCCAACAACTTTACTGTCACATGACAAATAGTACAATGGCATCATAATACCCTAATTATAATGACCATAAACTTAATACTTAATATCATATTATTAAATGTGTTATTTTACGGCTAGCGTTGCACGAATATCTAGCCGTAGTTCTACAATAAATAGGTTTGAACTTGTGAATTGTTTTTACTAATATACAGTATAATGATTATCCATAACAAGAAGCACATTTAACTTACTGACTTTGACCTCCATACACACACACACACACACACTCTCTCTCTCTCTCATTCCCCGTGCTAATTAAACACCTGCTAGCAAGGTAAAAAGCTGGACCTAAATTTGTAATGAAGGTAAAGGTGTGACGAACGGTGGAAGAAGAAGAAGAGGAGGAGGAGGAACAACAATATAAGGTAAAGGTGGAAGTAGGGAAAGAGGAAGAGGGGAGAAAGAGAGGGCGAAGAGGAAGAGAGGGAAAGAAGGAGGGGGAAGAAGGGGGGCGAAGAGGAGGTTGAAAGGAGAGAGAGAGAGAGAGAGAGAGAGAGAAAGACTGGGGGCGGAGAAGGAGGAGGAAGATGATGATGATGATAGGGAAGAAGACGAAGAAAAGGAAGGAATACAGGAGAAGGATAAGAGAAGAGGGAGAGGGGGAATAAAGACAGGAAGGAGGAATTAACCCCTTCTTTACCGGCGACGTCTTTTAACTTTCTTGTAGCAATATTTAGAGGATTTTGTGCAGTTTAAGAAGGATCTGTGGTATAGCATAAATGGTAAAGTGAGATAGTTCGAAGCCTGTTAATTGCTGGAGGCCCTTTTTAAACTGAATACAATCGTCTCAGAGTAGCCAGAATACAGTGAAAAATACGTCTCTGGTACAGAAGGGATTAATATACTAAACATTATAACTAAATTGAACGGTATGACGAATAAGAGTGCCTTGGAATAATATATAGAATTATAGACTACAGATATAATAATTATTATATTTTGTCAAGTGTTCCTGTTGTTCGAGCGATAATATCAATTCCGTACTTCATATGTGTCACTGGTATTGACACATTGGACAAGCGGGTAATCAACACGTGTGAATAATTATTACATAACATTATTTTAAGGGAACCCACCTCGCTTTTTTTCTCTTTCTCTCTCTCTCTCTCTTTGGCTTGTATCCATTCGGCCCCATTCAGCCTATTGTTTTAAGACGCTTACCCCCATCCAGGTGTCAATATTTGCCTGGCGAGCGTTAGCGAGCCAGCATAATTATATATATATTTGTTTTGACAGCAAGCTAAATGTATAAATTTTTCGATGGAAAAATGTCTCCGGCGAAGCCGGATTTCTCCATACAATGCTGGCTCGCTATCGCTCGCCAGGAAAAAATCGACACCTGGATGGGGATAAACGTCTTACTACAGTTGGCTGAATGGGACCAAATGGATACAAGCCAGGAAAAGAGAGAGAAGGAGAGAAAGATAAAAAAAAAAAAACGGTGACCCCCCTTAATGAACCCCTTTCTTTAGTACTGGTGACGATATTATATATTATGTTACCCTTGCCACCATTAGAACATCATATTCGGTTTGGTAAGGATCTGTGGTAATCAAAGACTTAATCCAGATATATTATATACCTCTTTCATCAGTTTAAGGGGGGGTCACAGGCTTTTTTTATCTTTCTCTTCTTTTCTCTCTTTCCCTGGCTTGTATCCATTGGGCCCCATTCAGCCAACTTTTAAGACGTTTATCCCCATCTAGGTGTCGATTTCTTCCTGGCGAGTGATAGCGAACCAGCATTGTATGGAGAAATCCGGCTTCGCCGGAGACATTTTTCTTTCGAAAAATGTACAAATTTAGCTTGCTGTCAAAACAAAACTATATATTATATGCTGGCTCGCTACCGCTCGCCAGAAAAATATTGACACCTGGATGGGGGTAAACGTCTTAAACAGTAGGCTGAATGGAGACGAATGTATACAAGCCAAAGAGAGAAGGAAAGAAAGAGAAAAAAAAGCAAGATGGGCTTCCTCAAATGAAAATAATCGTCTAATGTTACCCAGCATATAAATAAGACAGGTGTCGTCGTATACTGATAAGGGTCTGATCTGTGCCCCGTGAATATTCTTTCCTCTCACATAAACATTAGGCTACCATAGTGCGGTGGGAATATGAACATGATTAGATTAATATCCAGTAATCGAGAATGGATGATAGGTCGTGCATGGGCGTGTGCATAAACCTGTAACCGTCTTGGTGGTGTAATGGTTAAGGTGTTTAAAAATCTGTGCGTGATTACCCGGGTTCGAATCACGGTGGATCACATATATGCTTTCATTAATTTCATTGGAGGTGTTTGGTGTTTTGGTGAAATTAATAAAACATATATCTTATAATTATATTGGACATAATTGACAGAGGAGGTAACTAAAGTAAATGTATCAGGAGTAGCTGCTAGATAAACTAAAATATGTTATATATCAATAAATACAAATCATTAATTACATATAACATACGCAGTATAAACAGAGTGCACCAGTAATATGTTATATATCAATAAATACAAATCATTAATTACATATAACATACGCAGTATAAACAGAGTGCACCAGTAATATGTTATATATCAATAAATACAAATCATTAATTACATATAACATACGCAGTATAAACAGAGTGCACCAGTAATATGTTATATATCAATAAATACAAATCATTAATTACATATAACGTACGCAGTATAAACAGAGTGCACCAGTAATATGTTATATATCAATAAATACAAATCATTAATTACATATAACATACGCAGTATAAACAGAGTGCACCAGTAATATGTTATATAGCGCACACACACACACTAAACTCAAGCATACGCACAAAACACACACACTCCCACAAAACACACACACACGCACACAAATCACACACGCTCAAAACACACACATACGCATACAATACATACATAAGCACAAAACACACACACTCACACACGTATAGTTACTGCAACTCAATAAGTGTTTCCACTTCTACATTTATCTTGAACACGTTTTGTTATCAATGTTATCGGCGAACTATTGAATTAGGGTTTTCAATAGAACACGGGGAGTCGCTGACAAATTGAAAGGTGAAACGCAAAAATAACATAAAAATAAAAGTTACAAAAGATATGGGTAGAACGACCATAAAACTGTAAGGGCAAATACAATACTGCTCTCTACCTCTCTCTTTAAAAAAAAAACCCGCTGAATCCATGACCCAATTCTTTATTTGGACTCCTGTTGCGCTCTCTCTCTCTCTCTCTCTCTCTCTCTCTCTCTCTCTCTCTCTCTCTCTCTCTCTCTCTCTCTCTCTCTCTCTAAACACCTTCAAAGGATCTGTATTACCGCTTTCATAAAAAAAGACGCTATAATAAATAAAGTTTTGTTTATCATTAAAAGATGGTATTCAACTTTAGTAGGATCTTGTCTAATATACGGACATTAGTATGACAAAACTATGTTTAATTTTGCCCCACAAATGCCGATACACTTAAAAATATCCCGTTCCTTTTACGGTCACACGGCAGGAACCGCAATTGCCAACCGAATATCGTAATGTTAACCGTCAAAAACATAACTTACCGTAATTTTCACCAGTGTTGTATGGTCTTACTAACGTTATTTAAGAGGGGTCACGGGCTTTTATTTTTATCTTTATCTCCTTTTCTCTCTTTCCCTGGCTTGTATCCATTCGGCCCCATTCAGCCAACTGTTTTAAAACGTTTATCCCCATCCAGGTGTCGATTTCTTCCTAGCGAGTGATAGTGAGCCAGCATGGTATGGAGAAATCCGGCTTCGTCGTAGCCATTTTTCTATCGAAAAATTTACAAATTTAGTTAGCTGTCAAAACAAAAAATATATATGCTTGCTCGCTCCCGCTCGCCAGGAAAATATTGACACCTGGATGGGGGTGAACGTCTTAAGACAGTAGGCTGAATGGGGCCGAATGGATACAAGCCAAAGAGAGAGGGAGAGAAAGAGAAAAAATGCGAGGTGGGCTCCCTTGAAAATAGAATTGTGATAAGAAAGCGTTGTACTAAATATGGGTATTGATAGTGTTAAGGTACGGTCTTCTACTGTTAATGCTATGGTTAGTGTACACAATGCAGCCTCCACCAGTGTTCACTAGAGATCCTATAGAAACAGAGATCTGCCAACCTCCACCATATTGGTACTTTTGGTGTCGCTGGCCTCTCGCCAGATCCATTTAAGTCTATACCAGTAATACACATTCGTCAACACTGGTAGAAGATATAGAGTTTGGTGTTTGGATATCAATTATACATAAAATAAAATAAGATATCACCTTGTTGCTTCATAATTATGGCACCATAACAGCATCCTAAGAAAAATACGGCCGAACTCTCCTACTACTACATTTCTATTCATCCCCCTCCCTCCACCTTCCTTTTCCTATTAATAACTCCATCATGTTAGCCCCCTTGTGAGAATAGCTGTAAAAATACACCACCACGTGATAATAGAATAGGAACCTTTTTCTATCTATATCAACACTTTGACTGCGGGCATATTTCCTCCTATTTTCGCCATATTAGGGCTCATTCAGGCACTCCTGATTGATTAGGCAAGTGTTTGAATGAAATTAAATGTATTCAGCCAAAAATTAGAAGAAAAAAGCTTCACAATGACACCAAAACGAGCTTCGTAGCTCAGGGACTTCACCCGCAGCACTACCATAGACATTCGCTAAAATGAGCAATTATCGCTAGCCTAATGTTGTGCTACATTTGCATTTGGCAGCGCTGTATATCTCACGAGACTCTGACTCAGAGTGCCGCGGCCGTCTGGCTGGGGGAAGGACATGTGGCCTGTTGTGCTCCTGCTCCCTAGCACTCGATTCTACAGGCTTTAAGAGGCTTTAAAAGCCTGTAAATTACTGTAAATTGCCATGGCGTTCAGGAATGTGTCCCACATGCAATGGGTTAAGGAGAAGGAGTTGCATTGGAATAGTTGTATAAATCTCTGTATGGTACTCTGAATTATCATTCCTACGACTTGTGTATCTATCTATCTATTGCCGGACGCCGTGATCCCCAAAGGGGTGGCCACGAACGAAACGCCCCCTTGCACCACTGTCCCTAGTCAGTCGATGCCCCTCCTCCCATCCACCACCGCTTTCACTCATATACTTCTTCACTCCATCCTTCCATGTCTCATTCAGTTTACTTCTCTCTCTCTGACCTTCTCCCTCACTCTCGTACACTCTCTTAGTCATTCTCTTGCTTCTCATATGCTCCATATGGCCGAACCATCTCATGGTGTTCCATTTCACACTTTCCAGCACATCAACATTCACACCCTACCTCTCTCGTACTTCCTCATACGTCTGTCTATCCCTCCATGTAATTAATTTCTACCCCTCTTACTCTTGGTCCGAGTCTTTCCGCCAACGTCCATGCTTCGCTCCCGTAAGTCAATGTTGGGATTACCACACTGTCATGCAAGGAATTCTTTACTTCAATGCTGACCACCTTATTTCTTGTTACTGCTTTCAGCGTTCCTACAACCCTCTTCCCCTGTTGCACCCTCTCCCGCAGTTCTTCATCCATACTCCCATCTTTACTCAACACACTGCCCAAATACTTAAATGAGCTAACATTCTCCATAGCCTGACCATTCAATCTCACCTCACACTCTGTGGCTGCACCAGTGCACCCCTTTCAAAGACCATAACCAGCAATACAGGCATCTTCCACTTGTTTCCCTCCCGTATCAGTGGTACACCAACATCCGTTGCTCTTCCTTGTATTTCTTTCATGACTCCATCCATATGTATATTGAACAACCATGGGGACATCTTACACCTTGTTTTAACCCAACATTCAGATCAAACAACTCGCTCTGCTCATTCTCTACAGGTATTGATGTCTTACCACCCTCATACATGCTCTTCACTGCTTTCAGCAACTTGCCGTCTACTACGATATTCTCAGTACTTTCCACATGCCTTCTTTATCAACTCTGTCATAGGCCTTCTACAAGTCCATAAAGGAAGCATACAACTTTTATCGCTTCTCCAGATATTTCTCCACAACACATTTCAGAGCAAAAATCTGATCTACACATCCTCTTCCCTTCCTAAACCCACCCTGCTCGTCATCTATTCATCTTTTCGTTCTCGCTCTCACTCTCTCGATCACTACCCTACTGTACACCTTCCCTACTATGCTTAGAAGACATATTCTCCGGTGGTTACCACACACTCTTCTTTCCCCTTTACCATTATACAGGGGAATACTATGCCTGTCATCCAGTAATCAGGCACAATTCCCTTCTCCCATGCTAGTTTACACATTTTCCATACCCATTCGATCACTGTCTCATCACCATACCACAGCATCTCCCCACACACTCCATCTATTCCTGATGCTTTCCCCATCTTCACTCTTTTCATGGCTTCACACACTTCTGACCTCCTGAGCCCCACCTCCTCCTCCACTACTTCTATTCTTCTCCCTCCCATACCCCATCCAACTATGTTTGCTGGTGTTTCATTCCTTACATTTAGCAATTCGTTGAAGTACTCCCTCCATCTTTCGACTCTCTCTTGCTTTTCGGCTATCACTCTCCCCTTCTTATCTTTCACACCCTTACTATTTCCTTGGTTACCCTCCCTAACATTCTTGACCTGTTTCCAGAACAGTTTCTTACACTCCCTCCATTTTACACTTAGATTCCTTCCAAATTCCTCATCTTCTCTTCTCTTACTTTCCTTTACTACTCTCTTCACCACCCTCTTGTTCTCCAAGTACCCCACTCTTTTTTGTCTCTTTCAAATCTTGGTTCCCTCTACTACCCAACCACTCTCTATACGCTTTCTACTTGTCTTCAACAGCAATTTTTCCTCTTCGGTCCACCATGCTGTACCCTTCACTCCCCTCCCTCTTCTCCTTACTCCACACACCTCCTTACATGCAGCACATATCTCTTCCTTAAACACTTTGCTCACCTCCCCTACTTCCTCCATACCCTCCAGGTCAAACCTACCTAGTCGTCTCTCTACTGCTCTTTTGGACTCTTCCCTGATCTCCTCTTCCTGTAACCTCTCTACTCTCTTCGCCACTCCACCTTCCTCTCACCTCTCTTCAGCTCTCCTCACCCACTTCTTTTGTATCCTAGTTTTAGCTACTACTACATGGTGATCAGACAGACACTCCCCCCCCCCATACCCATATACACCCTAGCATCCAGCACAAAATTCTTAATTCGTTCATTCACACATATATAATCAATTAGTGCCTTTCGTTTCACCACTGATTCATCCTTCCTCCTCCACTCCACTTTCCATTGTTACGACCTCGCACTCGGGTACACAAGGGCTCTCAATCAGGACTCGAGTACGGCTCGCTGCCACAACGGAAACACACGATCCCAACCCCTGAGTACTGCCAGCCGAACAAAAAACACCAATACCCTCCAGAGTTCAATCTGCTATAACGGGGTATACAAGAACTCGGTACTAGTGTTCAACAACAGACTAATAAAGAGACAGGAATTATCTAGTCTGGTCAACAATCAAACAAAGAAGTAAGAAACAACAACACCAAAGAATAGTGTTGGCCGAAGCCGAAGTAATCCACCCTTGACTATGAACTTAAGAAGTCCTCCACCCTCTACTTCGGATCGGCACTATTACGTTACGTTAATTAATAGTCCTTAAGCATCGAGCAAGGAATCTTCTGAAAAAAGTTAGATGCTTCTCGGATGCTCGTAAGAAGTATGTATCGGATTTTGAACAGCAATTCAATAAGCAAAACACTGGCAATTAAATACTATTAAAGGTTTAATTTGGCATAAGAATAATTAAAAGAATATGCAATAGTAAATGGCAAACATTAAAAAGAAGTACTCCGCAAATGCAACGGCAATAGCCTACTCGGATTGTGCTCGTGGGCCTCTAATCACTAAAGTAGCCAAGCGTGCAACACATGAAATCAATAGTGCATAAACAATATCATGCATAAGGAAAGCTTCAATACTATTCTGTATCTACTAATCGAGTAAAGTCTAGCTGGGGTACTGTGGGCAAAAGGTAGCAGTGACTGAGCAAAAACGGCTCATAGCCTAGCGAAGTCCTCACAACTGTTTAAAGTATTACGTTAAAACTAACAAGTGCACTTTGAGAAATCCAGATCCCTTGTATCTGGTTTTCTCCCGGCTCCTTGACAAAGTAAAAACAAACTGTTAATAAAATACAGGGTGGTTAGGCTCTTGCCCTCACGCACTGTAAATTATTAACTCAACACAGTCAGCCGCGAAGACAACCTAGGCTTCACTGAACCGAAACGAGTATGCAGGTTTATCGCTTAACCACTGCATCAAACAACAACTCGTAACACAGAAAAGCCTTACCCAAGTCTAGCATTACCTAGACTAGCAGAAAACAGGAATAATAATAATAACACACAGGGAAATGCATATACAAGTGCAACAAACATAAATCAATCCTATTGTAAGTTATCCCTTCCAAAATAGGCTATCTAATAGGCATGTATCTCGTGAGAACTCAAGCGATAATACGTTGGCTGACTAGCTCTGCACCAACGGGACCATGGAAGTTAAACAGGCAGGGAAAAGAGGAGATAAGAATGTAAGGTAGTAGAGAAAGTTCACATCAGTCAGAAGAATATATATAGTTAGCAAGGGGAATGAGAAGTCGCTCTGCCTAATGAGTTCTGATCAAAAAATGGCTAGACTTCCCTTTTTATACTCGGCCCTCCAGTGAGCCCAACGTGAACTACTAAGGACCGCCCACTGACAATCATTACGTAATTTCTCTCTCTCCTCTGGGATAGACAAAGGCTCCCCTAGCACTGAGGGGAGGGGGGAGGGGGAGTGCTAGTGAGTTAGGCCCACCTCCCGCATGGCGCACCCACTGACCCCCAACGGTGGCTGCTTCTCCCCCCATCATTACAAATAAGTTTTACACACAATACTTATAACTAATGATATAAAATAGAACTCATTGACTCAGATGAAAACAAAATACATATTCATAATACTTATAGTACAACGGCTCACATGAACTAAGTTAGGAAACTCTACATAGACTACAGCCAAAGTTCCTGCCCTGACGATCCTAGCGAGAGTGGGGCATGACTAGGCGTTCTGTACAGCATGCTCACACTGGACATGCGTCACACCTCCCCCAACATTTTACTTGCTCAACCCTGAGCTAAAATCTGACAAACACAGAACCCCATCAAGCCCCTCACACCCAGCGACCGCATGGCACTAAAACAAAGCTGAGTTTATCACCAAAACACATCTTATTATTAAAAAAAGAAAAAATTCCCATTTTATAACTCCTCCCAACAATAGCAAAAAGACACAATATCATGCTCCCAGAGCGAGCTTACAGCAGCTCAGCCGTTTGATAGTTCGTGGACTACTCAAACTCTATAGGCTATGACAACTTATACGATTACCTATATCAAAAGAAAGAGTTTTTATATGATTTTTATATTTTAATATGTTTTTCCCGGCTGCACTATAAGGGCAGCCTATTTTCCTCCACTCAAACCCACACACCTGTGATAGACTACGACTGATCATCCACCCTTGATAAACAATCCGCGATCACATTGTCACATCCAGCAATATGACGGATGTCCAGGTTATACTCCTGCAACATCAAAGACCACCTGGTCAGTCTCATATTGCGATTGTGAAATTGATTCAGGAATCTCAAAGGGTGATGATCAGTGTAGATAACCACGACTGGGCCATAGGCTGGAACATACACCTCGAAGTGCCTGAGCGACAGCACAATCGCCAGTAATTCCTTTTCTATTGTAGAATAGTTCTTTTGTGCAGCATTGAAATTCTTAGAAAAGAAACTTACTGGGTGTTCCACACCTTCATTGTCTGTCTGTAGCAAGATGGCACCAGCCCCTACACCACTAGCATCTGTTGCCAGCTGAAAAGGCCTGTTAAAGTCCGGGGCCCTGAGTATCGGGTGAGTACATAGCAAATGTTTCACCAAAGTGAAAGCCTTTTCACACTCAGGTGCCCACAAAAACTTTTTGTCTTTAGATAACAAATCTGTGAGAGGTGCCAACACCGTTGAGTAACCTTTTATGAAGCGTCTGTAGTAGCCTATCATACCCAAGAATCTCATAATCTGCTTCTTGGTTGTTGGGTGCGGAAATTTATTGATAGCCTGTACCTTGTTCTGAGGAGGGCACACCTGTCCCCTTCCCACTACAAACCCAAGGTACTGCACAGTGACTTTTACGAAGTCACACATTGCCAAATTTACTACCAGACCTGCTTCACTAAGTTTCCGGAACAAGGTCTCAAGGTGCTCACAATGGCTCTCAAAGTCGTCATCATAAATGATTACATCGTCCAAATATACGGTGCAATTTGGAATGTCCTTTACAATTTCATTCATCAGGTTCTGAAACGTTGCTGGTGCATTCTTAAGTCCGTAAGGCATAACATTACACCGGTAGGTACTCCCGTCCACGACAAAACCACATACCTCTTTAGCACGCTCGGACAAAGGTACTTGCCAGTAACCTTTTACTAAATCTACTTTAGACAAAAAACGAGCATTACCAATTTTGTCAACACTATCATCAACCCGAGGAAGAGGATATGGGTTAGTTGGAGTCAAACCTACGGAAATCAATACAAAAGCGTACCTTGCCATCTGGCTTAGGCTGCAGTGTTACGGGGGAAGTCCACTTAACTGTGCCTTTCTCTATCAACCCTCTACCGACCATATACTCCAACTCATCCCTCAGAGCTGGTAGTTTTATGGGGGGCACACGGTACGGGATTGACTTAAAGGGTAGATGGTCCCCCACGTCAACATCATGCATAGCCTGAGTAGTGAGGCCTGGGTGTTCAGCAAATACAGTGGGGTATGAACCGAACAACTGACGGATAGCATCAAACTGCGGCTCAGGCAAATGAGCTATAGCCTCGTCAGCCCTTAGGCTCGAGTTCCCCGCCCACTGATCCGCTGAAACATGTTGATCCCAGCTATCCTCCTCTGAAGCTTGACTGTCCCCCTCTCCTTCTCCACCACGGCTGCAACAAGCCAACACAGGGACAGTGAGAGGCTCAGAGGGGCGCCTCACATACTCTTTAATAAGGTTCACGTGACATAACTGGTTCTTTTTCCCCCTGTCTGGAGTGGCAACAAGGTAATCTAAGTCTGACATTTTTTCCACAATTTTATAAGGTCCAGTGTACTTCGCAGAGAGGGGGTTACCAACCAAAGGCAACAAAATTAATACCTCTTGTCCTACAGTGAACTTCCGGAGCCTCACTTTGCGATCATACCTGTCCTTCATCAAAGCTTGTGATTCTGTCAAATTTCTACCTGCCATCTCCAGACTCTTAAGCATGCGCTCACGGCTTTCAAGCACATACTTTAATAATGGACAAGGCTGCACAGTCCCCTCCCAAATTTCTTTCAGCATGTTAAGGGGGCCCCTGACACAGTGTCCAAAAATCAGCTCGTTTGGACTAAATCCCAGGCTCTCACCAGGTACCTCCCGAGCAGCAAACAGCACATAAGGAAATCCAAGATCCCAATCCATACCGTTGTCAGCACAATAACACCTGAGCATGCTTTTAAGTGTAGCATGCCACCGCTCAAGCACCCCTTGACTCTCAGGGTGATACGCTGACGATACTACTGCTCGTATCCCATAGTGTTGCATTGTTTGCTTGAACATGTTGGAGGTGAAATTAGATCCCTGATCAGACTGAATCTCCTCCGGGTACCCGTACCTTGAGAAGTACCACAACAAGTTACTGACTACCGTCTTAGCCATTCCATTTTTCATAGGGTATGCATCGGGGTATCTAGTGGCAACATCCATTATGGTTAACAAAAATTTATTTCCAGCCTTAGTGGGAGGGAGTGGACCAACCATGTCAACAATAATTTTACTAAAGGGTGGCCCAATCACAGGAATAGGGTGTAACGGAGCCTTAGGAATAACTTGGTTCGGTTTCCCGACACGTTGACAAATATCACATGAGTTTATCCATGACTGCACATGAGACTTCATCCCCGGCCACCAAAACAATTTCCCCAAAGCCGCCACCGTTTTTCTCACCCATAGATGTCCTGCCAGTGGCGTGTCATGCGCCAACCTCAGTAGGCTATCCCTGCACTCCCGTGGCACCACCAACTGGTCCACTACTCCGGATCCCTTTTGCCAACTACGTTTAGGGTCTTGAAAACGCCTATAGAGGATGCCTTCTAAATAAAAAAAATCTCCTGGCTGTGCATCGCCGTCCTCGTCGAGCTCTACAGCTCCATTAGCACACGTTTGGAGCTCAGGGTCCTCTAGTTGCAACCGACGTATATCTGAGGGTGCCAAGCGATCTAACTGCTCCCGGAGCAATGCATGACCTTCCCCGATACTGGGCTGCTCCCTCTGTCTCTCTCGATGTACATAACGTTGCTGTCATGGAGACTCGTCATGCCCAGCCTCGTCACTCTCGATGACAGGCCCAGGGGCTACTCCAGAATTAAGTAATGGTGCTAATACTGAATCACCCAGGAGAGCCACCGAGTCAAAACTCTTAAAACCAACTCCAGCTTTAGCCTCCTCCTGTTGATCGTTCCTCCGCTGGTCTGAAGACGGAGGACTAGGCTGTGACACTTTAGCTGCCCGAGCTCGGGTGACAACACACGCCATGGGTTGTGTCTGGCACCGCTCGACCCACTCTTGCTCTTCCCTACTCACGTCGGCCGGCCTCTCGACAACGACTAAGGGTAGAACCTCAGAAGCGGGCATTGCAAAGTCGTTGCCGAGAAGATGGTCGACGCCCTCCACTGGCAGTTTCTCCACAATCCCTACATCCAATTCACGTGCCACACCATCCACCTCCAACTCCAACCGCACCAGCGGGTATGACCGAGTTGCATTAATACCCTGCACCACTACCACCCGAGCCGCATTTATAGGGTAGCCAGTCAAGTTTTTCATCAGAGTCTGGGAAGCACCTGTATCACGCAAGACCTCTACTCCATGCTTGCACCCCGCCCACATCACGCAACCCCGCCCTCTATGGTCGCAAAAAACATCCTGAGCAGGGTTCGAGCCTCCCAGGTGCCTCTGCATTGGCTGTGCCTCAGCCTCTGACGAACTGCCCCGGGCAAACTCAGATGACTTCGGAGACACACCAATGTTGCAGGCCAAAGACACAGCTGCTGTAGGTGGTTTGCTAGGACAGACTCTTGCAAAGTGCCCCTTTTTATGACATGATAACACTCCAACTCCCCTTTGGGCTTCCCTTGGTACTGGGAAGGGCCCGGCCCTTCTTAAATGGGACGGTGCTAGTCTTGTGGTCAGTCTTGGTATCATGGCTCTTGTACTTGTTTGCATAAGGTATATCACTAACTCGGGGGGGGTGGGGCGTCACATCCCTTGTTACCTGCCTCACTACGCTGGGCAGATCCGCACCCACGAATTAGTGATAGCCGGAGGTCAGCCATCTCAGCTGCCTCCTGTAGAGTTTTTGGGTTCTTTTCTTTAATAGGTAAAGTCATTTCTGCACCAGTACACTTATAAAACTGCTCGAGCAGAAACAGCTCAGTCAACTGTTCGGCCGTCTCAGCTTTCTCAGAACGTGTCCAGTTTTTAAGTGCATCTTTTAAGTCCCGGGCATGTTCAAGAAAGGTCGCCTCCCTAGTCTTTGTAACACCCCGAAACTTCAATCGATATGTTTCCGGTTGCAACTCGTATGCCCGTAGGGCAGCTCTCTTCAATTCTGGGTAGTCAATGCAAGACTCTAAAGGCAGTGCATCATAAGCCTTCAGACCCTTACCCGTAAGTCTTGAGGAGACTAGAGCTGCCCACTTCTCTTCAGGCCAATTATGCTCCCTACACTTCTTCTCAAAACGATTAAAAAATTCTGTGACTTCAGTTTCACTAAATACCGGCACCAATTTGACTAATTGGGCCAAGGACTGTTCTCTTACTTGGGCCATGACACGAGTCTTATCTAAATCTAATTTAGCACAATATTTCTCCGATTCGTACCTAAGGTCAGCCTCATGCCTCCTAGCCTCAATCTCCTGCTTCCTAACCTCAATCTTAGCAAGCTCAAGTCTAAATACCATATCTGGAGACAGGCAGGAAGAGGGAGCTGCCACTACTGAAGGAGGGGGGGGCAAAAACTGGGGAACCACCATGTGCACCACCCGAGGGCACTCCAATCTGCCAATTCTCATCCCTCTGTGGGAGAGTGCTAACCTCCGGTAACTGAGTGGACGGCACTGTGGGAGTCGAGTGAGAGGGGATCTGGGGAGGAACCCCCCCAAACGCCCTCTCCTCCGAAACCCCATGTCGCCCACACAACACCCAGGAAATCAGCTCCCCCTTGGACATCCCTACTACATTGGAAATGCCCAAACCTTGGCTATCAGGTGCAAGCCACAAACATCCACCCCAGTCAGCCTCTCCTCCGTAACGTGGTACCGCTTACTCACAAAAACTCTAGCATCCTCCTCACTGGTTACTAACGGCACACCTTCAAATGGCATCTCTCGCTCATCGTCAGTGCTAATGCACGACATACTGAAGTCCACAAAAAAATTCTCGAGACAAAAGTGTTTAAACTTCCTATGCAAGCACTAATTACTAAATTAACTGGAGTCTCTTAAATGCTTTACTAATTGCCATACAAAAAAAATATTCTTCAATATGCACGCTAAAATACAAACAAACAAATGTTGTACAACTCTTCAAAAATTTATACTGTTCACAAAATCCTAAGCAAGGTCGCCATTTGTTACGACCTGGCACTCGGGTACACAAGGGCTCTCAATCAGGACTCGAGTACGGCTCGCTGCCACAACGGAAACACACGATCCCAACCCCTGAGTACTGCCAGCCGAACAAAAAAACACCAATACCCTCCAGAGTTCAATCTGCTATAACGGGGTATACAAGAACTCGGTACTAGTGTTCAACAACAGACTAATAAAGAGACAGGAATTATCTAGTCTGGTCAACAATCAAACAAAGAAGTAAGAAACAACAACACCAAAGAATAGTGTTGGCCGAAGCCGAAGTAATCCACCCTTGACTAAGAACTTAAGAAGTCCTCCACCCTCTACTTCGGATCGGCACTATTACGTTACGTTAATTAATAGTCCTTAAGCATCGAGCAAGGAATCTTCTGAAAAAAGTTAGATGCTTCTCGGATGCTCGTAAGAAGTACGTATCGGATTTTGAACAGCAATTCAATAAGCAAAACACTGGCAATTAAATACTATTAAAGGTTTAAATTGGCATAAGAATAATTAAAAGAATATGCAATAGTAAATGGCAAACATTAAAAAGAAGTACTCCGCAAATGCAACGGCAATAGCCTACTCGGATTGTGCTCGTGGGCCACTAATCACTAAAGTAGCCAAGCGTGCAACACATGAAATCAATAGTGCATAAACAATATCATACATAAGGAAAGCTTCAATACTATTCTGTATCTAATAATCGAGTAAAGTCTAGCTGGGGTACTGTGGGCAAAAGGTAGCAGTGACTGAGCAAAAACGGCTCGTAGCCTAGCGAAGTCCTCACAACTGTTTAAAGTATTACGTTAAAACTAACAAGTGCACTTTGAGAAATCCAGATCCCTTGTATCTGGTTTTCTCCCGGCTCCTTGACAAAGTAAAAACAAACTGTTAAAAAATACAGGGTGGTTAGGCTCTTGCCCTCACGCACTGTAAATTATTAACTCAACACAGTCAGCCGCGAAGACAACCTAGGCTTTACGAACCGAAACGAGTATGCAGGTTTATCGCTTAACCACTGCATCAAACAACAACTCGTAACACAGAAAAGCCTTACCTCAGTCTAGCATTACCTAGACTAGCAGAAAACAGGAATAATAATAACACACAGGGAAATGCATATACAAGTGCAACAAACATAAATCAATCCTATTCTAAGTTAACCCTTCCAAAATAAGCTATCTAATAGGCATGTATCTCGTGAGAACTCAAGCGATAATATGTTGGCTGACTAGCTCTGCACCAACGGGACCATGGAAGTTAAACAGGCAGGGAAAAGAGGAGATAAGAATGTAAGGTAGTAGAGAAAGTTCACATCAGTCAGAAGAATATATATAGTTAGCAAGGGGAATGAGAAGTCGCTCTGCCTAATGAGTTCTGATCAAAAAATGGCTAGACTTCCCTTTTTATACTCGGCCCTCCAGTGAGCCCAACGTGAACTACTAAGGACCGCCCACTGACAATCATTACGTAATTTCTCTCTCTCCTCTGGGATAGACAAAGGCTCCCCTAGCACTGAAGGGAGGGGGGAGGGGGAGTGCTAGTGAGTTAGGCCCACCTAACGCATGGCGCACCCACTGACCCCCAACGGTGGCTGCTTCTCCCCCCATCATTACAAATAAGTTTTACACACAATACTTATAACTAATGATATAAAATAGAACTCGTTGACTCAGATGAAAACAAAATACATATTCATAATACTTATAGTACAACGGCTCACATGAACTAAGTTAGGAAACTCTACATAGACTACAGCCAAAGTTCCTGCCCTGACGATCCTAGCGAGAGTGGGGCATGACTAGGCGTTCTGTACAGCATGCTGACACTGGACATGCGTCACACCATATGTACCTGTGTATCATTCTGTGTCAGAAGGTGTGGGCTATCCACAGTTTCCTCCCCACGCATAAGTCCACAAGTGCCCTACCATTTCCATTCAGCTCTGACGGTAGGCCTATACCCCACCCTCCCACCATTCCATCAACTTTCTTATCACCCACCTTCCCATTCATATCCCCAATCAGAAATATTATTTCGCTCTTACCAAACTTATCCAGGCATGCCTCAACATTTACCCAGAACTCCTCTTTCTCTCTTGCAGGCGACTTAAACTGCTTTGTTCGTCTTTTACGTCACGCAGGAGGCATGTGGGGCATATTCTAACCCCCAGGGGGGACTTATGTATGAAATGGATTAATGTTTCCAAGTAGGATGTATATCAGTATATATCGTACATTAGGCCTATACAGATATATATATATATACCCGGTATATATATATATATATATATATATATATACATATCAAGGTTTACTCGAGTATTTATCCATTGATCTCCTTAAAGTCACATCTGATAGCTCTAAGTGTTCCTTGTAGTCACCTAGTGGATGTAATTTATTCTTTTCAGCAGCACTGTCTTAATTTAATTTTGTCTTCACTTCTTTGGTTCATTTCATCCTTAACATCCTTAATCGCTCTCTCCCCCTCTCTCTCTCTCTCTCTCTCCTCTTAAATATTCTTTATACGTCCATACTTCCAGCTAACGGGCTTCTAATATATCTTCTCCAGTTTTTTTTTCAGCACTTTTTCCTAGTCTAACAACCTATATTGTTTAGCCTCCTCTTTCACACACACACACACACACTCTCTCTCTCTCCTTCTCTCTCTCTCCCCCCCCCCTTCTCTCTCTCTCTCTCTCTCTCTCTCTCTCTCTCACACATTTATGATTTATTCTTGATTTTCCCTTCATTACAAGCCCCAACACTCCGGAAACAATGTAGCTGAAGGGGTGTGTATTTGTGAGTGTAAGTGTATGAGTGTATCATTGTACGTGTGCACGTATTGAGTGTTTTCCGTGTGGTGATAAACATTCCCCTTTGTTCATACCTACCGAAAGACTAAAACGATAACATGTTTATAAAGCCGTCTCTCTATCGGGATTGACCAAATTATCAATAAACATGACATACCAAAAACAAAAACAAACACACACATTTAGCTAAAGTTTTTGGTGATGTGGTAAGCTATTGACTAATGGAAATGTGTCACTTTATGCAACCACGTCCTAGACCTTGAGATGTTTAATCATACATTTTAAATAATATATATATATACATTTTAAGCAAGTAAGCTAATTATGAATTACTAATTCTACAACATGTATTTAATCTATTCTACGTCAGGTTATTACATGTTATTGGTTCTTATTACTCATAAAAAAATGTGGTTGTATAAACCAACAAAACTGTGAAAAAATGCTTCAGTTGCCTCCTTACAATAATCCCTGCCAAATTTTGTTATCCAGTCTCCATTTAACCCTCTCCGTCTCATATGACGCGACCACGTCATATGACGGTTTCGCCCAAAAGTATCAAATGACGCGGTTGCGTCATATGAACCTAGTGAAATAGCTCAATAATAAGTTATATGATACTTTTGCGTCATTTTGAGGTCAGTAAGTTAGGTAAGTTAGATCATAATCTGTCGGTTGATGGCAACCCAAAATTCCTCCGACTTCTAACGGTCCCTCAGTGTGAGAAAGACTGTTGTGGGAGAAATACTTGGTGCTCTGCCAACCCGTAAGTAAGTTAATATAATATGTCTGGAGGGGTTAATATGTAGTCAGGATCAGTAAAACTTTAATTCACTCAGTCATCGAGATATCTGTGTTAATATATCGTTTTCTCTCTTCTTAGATGGTGCGCGAGGATGGTGTACGAGTATGGGTGAGGACCCGGCTGGGGGTACGTAGTGTTAGTCAGTTGGTGGTCCAGGATGCTGGCCCCAATGACCAGGGTGTCTACACCTGCAGTCCGGCACACTCTGCAGAGCACTCCATCACGGTCCACGTCCTCACAGGTGCGTAGTTTTAGAAATAGGTGTGTAAGAGGATACTTACAGTGCTCTAGATATCCATGTTTGTGCATGTAGGTGTTTACTCACTGTATATATGCTTTATGTAGGTATATAATTTAGAGTGCTGAGTACAGTATGTATAATTATAGGACTGTGTGTACGGTAGTGTCAGTCAGGGACGAGAGAGTTTACACCTGCGGCCAGGCAGAACCCACAAAAAACTCCATCACGGACAACGTCTTTGCAGGTGTGTGTTATATCTCTATATTTCAACTTTCCGATTATCTCTTAAATTGAACCAGACACTGGACATTGTAGAATAATCGTTTATGCAGACTGACAGCACATAACACCATCACAAAGAGTAAGAGTTATACTGCAGAGACACAGATAAGTATGTTGCGTGAAATGCTGAAGAGGCTGTGAGCCATTTTTGTGTATATGACCTTTGGTCAACTTATCAAGTCCTGAAGGAGCTTCACTCTAAGTCGTCCTCGAGGGTGCTCAGTTTGGTTGGCAAGGCTCTAACCAGAAGATAGCCCTAGTGGAAGACCATGTAACTTGTGACGTGGACAAGTCGAGTAACCATCATAACTACTCGACTGATACTTGAGCTGGAAAGAATTACGGCTTGGAATCTTGCCTGCGAAAACCATTGGGAGTAGAGTCATAGACTTTGTCCAGTTGAACCCCAAACACAGTATAGACGCCCAGTGATTGAGAAATATGGTCTAGCCTCTTCATTTGATGCCTGGTAGACAACAGAGTTTTGAGGGCAATAGTCAGATGGTGGCAGAAGGATGCACGTTACTGCCATGACTACCCACAAATTGTACAAAATCCCATGTTCAGCTCCTGAATGTCTGCATTAAAATTTCATATCATAAGCTTAACTCAACTAGTTGCCGATTGCATTTATTGAAATTTGTGGATGTACATATAATACAGTTTGTGAGATATGACAAGGGCTTATGGCGAACATTTTCCTTTACTAGATCTGCGCTAGTGCAGATAAAAATGTCAGTTACTGAATATAGGTCAAGCACATAAAACTATCTCGCTCTCGCTCTCTCTCTCTCTCTCTCTCTCTCTCTCTCTCTCTCTCTCTCTCTCTCTCTCTCTCTCTCTCTCTCTCTCTCTCTCTCTCTCTCTCTCTCTCCAGCCTCAGGATCTAGGTTTGTTAGGTAAATGGAAGGGGCCAGGTATGTGGGAGGTGCTCTGACTCATATTTTAGAGGGGATATACAGTATATTTATTCACTGTCTTAGTACTAATGGATATACAGGAGGATTTCAGGATTAACATCAGTAGAGTATTGTGGTAGTATTGTTGGATTAATGTTGGGTTCATGTTTCATTACTAATGACATGTATTATTAATATTTGAGAACCTTTCTAAGTTTGTCCCCTTCCAACCCTCTCCTCTAATAAAAAAAACAAAAGCAAAAAAAACAAAAATTGGTTTAAGGAAAACAAGGAATGCCCTTAACCCGCCTTCAAGCTAAATACGTACATTTTTCGATAATATACAGTAATGTCCTGGTTGAAAGCCAATTTTTGCTAAATTCAAGGCTTATTATAGTTATTCAGGGGAAGATCGACATCTGGTGAAGCATCTAACAATCGCTAGACTAATGGTGCAAAACGTCGCCAAACTAATGGAACGAAATAGGGGTCCAATTACAAATTTTCTCTCGCTCTCTCTCTCTCTCTCTACTCAGTACACATAGTTCTTAGCTATAAGGAAGGGACCAGGTACTGTACAATTTGCCGCACATATGCTATTCCGTTGGGTGCGTGATTTGGCAGCCCTGCACCCACTTCCCCATCCCTCTTATGACGCCTCCCGGCGTTAACAGAATGGTTGCGTGGGGCATTGCAGCTCGCTAGCACTCGCCAGGATGGGGGGATAGGCTACAGTTGTCCTAGAATGATCTGCTTTATTTCATTAGTGTCGTGTTGCCGCAGACAGTCTAGAAGTGATCTTTGTTTTGGTCTGTGACCGCGCCTTATATTTTATATTCGCTATAATATAAATGTGGCTTGTGTGGGAGGCGAGCGAGAGAGGATGAGGGAGTACACCTGGCAGCGGGGTGAGCTGTGTCGCGGCTCGCTTGGGCGCTGACGGCGTTGGCGGCCGGGTGGTCAACTAGTCCCTTCCCATCGCGGCCGCGTGTTTTTTACCAGCTCAGAGCTTGCCTGACACGCGTATCGTCTACATCCTTTGCAATTCTGTCCCCCATACTCGCCACTTTGCATACTATTTTTCTCTCTCGACTTCTCCTTTCTCTTTCTCTAATCTTTATTAAACTCAACATCCCTTCTGGTTTCAGCATAGACGTTCACCGTCGGCCAGTCGTATTGTACGCGAAGCTCTCAGATATTTCCATGTATTAGATTAAGGAGGTATTATGCTTTATTGAGGGGTTGGAGAGACGGACTTTTCCGTGTGTGTCCTCTCTCGGGAAGGTTGTAGACCGGTATATGTCTCCCTGGCAAGGTGTTGAGTGATTCTGATTGGTTATCTAAAGCTAGACTGGGGGTAAGGTTACTGTGTCGTTGTCTCCGATGTGTGCAGTGTTAGCTAAGCCCTGCACGACATCGACAGGTACTGTGGGAGCCTAAGTTGTCTTCGGGTGGGTTTACTTTGCGAGCACAGCGCTGTGGTGTGAGAGGGCCATAGCCTATCCCTCACAATATAGTGCTGCCTCTTTGTGTTGACTTCTGAGGGATCGCCAGGATAGAACTAGGTACTAGAGACCTAGATTTATCAAGAGAGCATCCCCGTCATATAACGTAATCTTCATTATACCACCTTCGGACAACGTTAGGCTACGAGCCGCATGCTCGCCCATTGTTGCCCTGCCTTGATACCCCAGCTAGACTTTATTAACTGAGCAGACACTGGTTAGAGATAAGCCCCCATTATTATATGTATGCAACATTATTATTCACTGCACTTTTGAGCCGAGGTTGTTGTTGAGTTGCACAACCCGAGTAGGCTGTTGCGTTGTGTCACGAAGCATTTCTTTAGTTGTCGAGCATTACTACCTTTGCACAGTCTTTATTATTCGCCTGCCTATTATTACTATATGTCCTAGTATTTATTGTGACCCGTATTCTGCATTATAATTGTTCAAGATTCTTTACGAACATCTTCCCAGCATCAGACTTATTTCAGAAGTTTCCAGTTGATGTTGCAGGACTAGCATTGCACTTTCTTTAATATAGGAGTGCCAGTTATTTGAGTATCTACCGTAACGTTAATTAATCACGTTAACTATCTTTTCTTTGTGTAACCTAATCGAGTAATCTTTTACTGTTTGAGAATAGGCTGTTCCATCGAGCGTCAGCCTAGTGTGTGTGCACCAATTACCGAGTCATAGGATACCTCGTTGTCCAGGTACGACTCAGGGCGGTAATGGTGTTTTGTTTTCCAGTGTTTAAGGCAGGGGTTGGGTCTAGTGTTACCGTTGTTGCATTTTTGCCATTATCTAGTCCAATGTTGAAGAGCCCTGTGTCTTTGAGAACCTGGATCGTAACACTCTTCCCTCAATCCACTTCCAATAGGAGGTTGAGTGAGGGAGGGGGGTTGGGGAGGTGGGTGCAGCGCTGTCAAATCAAGACCCAAACGGAATAGAATATGTGCGGCAAACTGTACAGTAATATGTGCGGCAAACTGTACAGTAATATGTGCGGCAAACTGTACAGTAATATGTGCGGCAAACTGTACAGTAATATGTGCGGCAAACTGTACAGTAATATGTGCGGCAAACTGTACAGTAATATGTGCGTCAAACTGTACAGTAATATGTGCGGCAAACTGTACAGTAATATGTGGGAGGTGTTCTGATCCATAGTTTAATCAGGATGTATATGTCACTTAACAATATCTGGTCCAACGTATTTGGGTTATTATGATATTTTGCTTAATTGCTATTGATGGCTTTGATTGTGTTTGCCATATTTGAGCAATTTATTTTTAGCTTACCCCATAAACTAAGCAAAAGGACATCCAAGACCCCCTTCCAGCCTAAAACATAAATATATAATTATATAATGTAAATACAACAGAAACAAATGAAAATGTGTGGGTGTGTGCTATGTTGTATGTATGTGTGTGTGTGTGTGTGTGTTATGTTGTATGTGTGTTTGTGTATTTCGTTATGTGCGAGAGAGAGTGAGAGAGATTCAATATATTTCTTATAGTCTTATTTTCTACTCCAAACTATTTTGATGTTCAATTTGTTTTGCTCGATATTCCATTCAATTAAATATGACGATAGGCCACACACACACACATAACACACTAATTCACACACGGACACCCATGGAAACACATAGAAGCACGCAAAAATACACATATATACCACATATATACACACAACGCATATCTACAATAACACACGCGCACCATGTAACATATATATATATATATATATATAAGAGAGAGAGAGAGTGAGAGTGAGAGATAGAGAAAATAATAACAAATATATTAGCTAGGGCTAATTGAAATCCGAGTTCCCTAAGCATGACAAGTTGCTACACACACACACACACACACGCCAACACAAACACACACACACACACACACTCAAATCAAACATCAATCAAACAATAAATGTATTGTACAGTAATTAGATCTACACATACATATTTTGGTCAAGTGAACTAATTATTTATTCTTAAATCATTCTGAAAACATAAATTAATTCACTGTATTGTAACTGTCAGATATATTCTACTTGCACATAATAAACTGTACTATTTTCACTCATTATCAGTCATGCCACTGTAGTATATGGTCATGCCTATTATGTACAGTATATTGGAAACATACTTCGCTGACATTTGTTACCGTTTCTTCTTCTTCTTTTTCATATTATTATTAATATTAATATTTATATAATAATAATAATATTAATAATAGAAATAGTAATTATCATTATTATTATTATCATTATTACCATTATTATTATTGTTATTATTATTATAATTACAAACACACACACACACACAAACAGACACACGCTCGTGCACGCAACCCAAAATATCATATTCAGAACAATCACTGAATGCTTGTTCTTGTTTTATTTTATTTTGGAGGGTGCACAAAACTAAAATTTCCAGACTGGTCCAGTTCAGTGTAACCTAATCAATTTCGATTGTGCGGTGGGATCAGTTCAACGCACGACCCAGGTATTCTGTATTTATATATTGGATTTTCTTATGAGGAAATCGACTTCGTTATATTGTATCTTGTCCAGTAGCTTGTTCAGTGTTTCATATAAGTGGAAGGGTTCTACATTTAGGGGGAGCGGTTGATGTGATAGAAATGGTTGGTTACTGTGTGCTGATGTGTGTCTGTAAGTGTGTGTGTGTGTGTGTCTGTCTGTGTGTGTGTCAGTCAGTTCTAACACAGCACCCGACTTACTTACTTAATTGCTCGCAACATCAATTGTCACTTAATTATTCCCCACAGGTTCTACTTCACATAATAATATCTGTATTGTACTTGCCATTCTGGAGCCATTATTTTGTTTGTTTTTATTGTCCCGTATATTTTGCTCTGTGACTTCTATGTTAATAAATCTATATACAATACCTAAGCATATTTGTTCTAAGCTAAGTGTCTCTACTAGAGTATATATGAGTCCACGCCTGCCTAATCCTTCCTAATTTACTCCAGCCATCTGGTCTGGAAATCAGTCCAGCCAGTAAACACTAATATAATGTATATATTTACTACACTGTACAAAATTAAGGATATAAAAAGGGCAGGGAAAAGTTATATACAATAATCGGGTAAATTGATGGTGATTTACTTTTCAATAACATGGGTTGATCACTACCAATATACCATAACAAGGGTAAATTATTACGGACACGTTTTCTTATAATTTGTTCATACCTTTAATATTTGAAAGTGTAACCCAAACGTCCACTGTCAATGACTGTCAGACTTTGTAAATTCCACATTATTAAACAAGTAGATGAAGACTGTATACTTCATACAATACTATCTATCTATCTATCTATCTATCTATTGCCGGACTTCTTACTCCCCTTAATGAGGGTGGCCATACACAGAAGGTCCCCAAGCGGACCTATCTCCTGTAAGAGGGACAACCCATTCCAGTTTACTGACGGACTTACAGGATTAACCACTCCATTTAGTGTCCGTCCGACCCCGAAGCCCTCTATGTATCTTTTTAGCACTATTTGTCTACAGTGGTGTTCGGTTAGTCCATCCACTAACCTGTCTTACCCTTAGCTAAGCAGTACGGATTTGTATAAGGTTGTCTCCCCTAGATTGGTTGCCGACCATGGCTAACGAGTCCCATCAACTATACATTATATTAGCTAATATAGCAAATTAACATATGCATAACTAGTTTCTATGACAACACCATTATCACGGAATAGATCGATCAACATTGATGATATTTACTAAATATTACTACCCCCTAAACAAAAAGTAAATATATATATATATATATATACTGTACAGTATATATATAACTGAATAAGTAAATTTATAAATCAAAATATAGTAATTTGAAATTTAATCTTGACAAAGTAATGTAACTGATCAATATACCGAAATTGTTATCAATAACAAATACATTTGTTAATTGTTTCGGTAATTAGACCAATATACAGTATATGCATCCTGACTTGTGACGTTATCGCTTGAGTCATGAGGCAGTATCACGAGAGTGGTTTTTTCCCCCCAAAAAATATCTTCAACATCTGTCTGGCAGCTAATAAAGTCAACTTTTTAAATAATAATGCCACTTAATATACCAATCTTCAGTTTTGTTCCCGGTACCAGCGGAAAAGATCCAGAAATGTTGTAGGTAAAATGTTGGCGATCGAAAGTTAACGATAAAAGCTCTCGTGTGATACCTCCTTTTCTTTCAATGTACCACTACTGACTTATTCACCCTTTTTTGTATTGAGGCAACTACTTATTATAAGGTGGTTTTATTTTTATTATTATTATTTTTTTCACAACTACTCCCTCTCGGGCATAGGCTGAGAGCCTGCACACTCTACTGCTGAAGACGGCGAGGCCCGTGAGGTCTTGTTCCAGTCTAGGGAGTGAGACATGTGAAGCACCCATTCACAGCTCAAAGCAGTCCCATCTCTGAAGCTGCTTCGCCTCAGTGCTTCACCGTCTCATCCCCCAGACTCGGACCCTTACTCTCAGAACGCCACCTATTGAGCAATTAACTCACTAGGCATCCCTATAGCATATTTTATATATGGGAATATTCATACAGTGATATTTAATCAGGGAACAATGAGGGTATACGTATAAATAATCAAATTGTAGCAAATTCGTATATGCAACAATACAGGGTGTCCCACGAGTTTTGTCAAATACTTCCAGAGATGAAAGATTAAGCAATTCTAAGTAAAAACTGTTATATACTTATAGGCTTTTTGGGGCATTGTTTTGTAGTTATGGACCCTTAAAGTCGGCATTTTGGTGTTTTTTGTACTTTCTAACCCTGTTTTTCTTCAATAAGATGAGGATAGGAAAAAAAATATAAAGTGTATTATGAAGCATGATATTAATGCTTCAAACTGAATATTACAAAAACAAAACAAAAATAATTTAATCACGGATAGAAGAAAGGAGCTACAGAGGATTTTTTGGGGGTTTTCTGTCAGTTTAAACCCATTTTCCGAGTAACGAAAATTAATGGCAATAACGTTAAATGCTGTATGATGGTGCATGGTATCAATACTTAATGAAAACACCAACAAATCCTCTGTAGCTCCTTTCTTCTTTCCGTGATGATGAGCTTAATATTAAGTTTTGTTGGTTTCTGGTAATATTCAATTCCATGTCAAGAGAATATGAAGTACGATGAAGGGAAGTTTTTGGTGTCAGTTTGAAGTATCAATACCATGCTTCATAATACACTTTATAGTCTTTTTTTCCTATTATCATCTTATTAAAGAAAAACAGGGTTAGAAATGACAAAAAAACACCAAAATGCCGACTTTAAGGGTCCATAACTACAAAACAATGCCCCAAAAAGCTTATGTGTATATAACAGTTTTTACTTAGAATTACGTAATCTTTTATCTCTGGAAGTATTTGACAAAACTCCCAGGACACCCTGTATATGGGGTGGAATCTGATGCCAGTGGGCCTTTAAAGACATGGTTCCACAGTATTGGTTTTCCTACGTGTATTTCACTCATGTCGTGCATGTGACAGGTGGGGCAGAAATGGAAAAGGCGTCTGAATGTTTTTTTGGGGCAGGTTATTGTGGGTTTGTTAAATAGTGTGGAGAGTTTTGATGGGTTTTGCCTTTTTTTTTTTTTTTAGTTTTGCCCTTCAAGCCTTTCGAAATAAAAAATAAATAAAAAATATATATTCACGACCTCTCAAGCTAAATGTAGACAAATGTCCGAGACTAAGGCCAGCATTTTCAAAATTGAAGGATTGCGATCGCTCGTCAGTAAAAACTCGATACCTGAATGGGGCAAAGCGTCTTGTAATCACCAAGATAATGGAAGGACACAGGGGAAGTTCCACAAAGAGCACCGTAAGCTTAGATATATTTGAAACAATGTTACACTCTTCGTTTTCCTTCGAGTATTTCACTGGTACCGTGCTTGTGGCAGGTTTGGTAGATACTATCTACCAAACCTGCCATTATGTTAAAGGTATGTCAGGGGGTTCGTACATTGCTGACAGGTGTGTGTGTGTGTGTGTGTGTTTGGTATATATATGTGTGTGTACGTGTGTGTATTTATATATTGGTGTGTGTGTGGTGTATTTGTGAGTGTAAGTGTGTTTATTTGTATGTACAGGTGTGTTTAAGGGGAGATTTCTACTTGAGGGATTTTTTTCTTGACTCCTTTCTCCCTCATGCTTAGCCCCATTGCTTTTCTAATTTTAAGACGTTCGTCCCATTATTATGACGATTTTAAGAACTTTCAACCCATTTCTGTCAATTGTAAGACCTTTCGTGCCATTTAGGTGTCGATTTTATCCTGGCGAGCGATAGCGAGCCTGTAATTTAAGAGGAACCGGCTTTCAGCCGGGACATTTTTCTACCGAAAAATGTACAGTTTATCTTGAAAGGGGTGTAATCTTAAGCTTGATGGATATCTATAGACCAAACTAAAAACCTCCCCTTAAGTGTGTGCCTAGTATATATGTGTGTTTATTTTTATATATTAATGTGCTTGTGGTGTCTGATTGTTTTAATGTGTGTGAATGTATGCCGCGCTTCTTTAATCTTCTATTAGTGTGCATGTAAAATATGTGTATTTGTTCATGGGTGTATCTAAGTGTTCTATTGAGTATATGTGTCTCCAATGTCTTCATACACCTTTATTAAACAGTGTGCGGGGGTATATGTATCTGATTATGTGCATGCTTGCCTGTGTCTAATTAAGTGTGTGTGTTTATGTGTATTTACCTAATTGTATTTACCTAATTGTGTTTTACAGGATTGAGATTTATACTAGTAGTGTACCGTCTGCAATTTAGTTGTCATACTTTCTTTTAAATGATGCTATACTTGGAAATCCAAATTTCCTAATATCTGTCTTGCACCTTTTCTTCAGAAGTTTAAAATTGTGTCCACTTGTTCTTCCGGTTGCTGGTATAACTAAAGCCTGCGTCATACAGATCCCGAACGTTGGAGGACAAGTTCCCGAATAGGATGACTTGCAAATTTTTACCGAATACAGCCGAGACTCTCCCGAAATTTGAAGATTACGAGCATGGCCCGAACGAGTTCAGAATAATATCCGATAGACAAGAACGACCTACGACAAAATCTCGAACAACTACCGAACATGAATCGAACTTACACTCGTTATACAAAGAATGATTTTCGACCATACCCGAATCATCAGACACAGATCCGAATGACATTGGAATGCTTTAGGATAATTAACCGAACTTAACCGATGAGATGTCGACAAACAACCGATAGAGAAGAACATTATGAGAACAACATCAGACTGTTTTACGACTGTAGCAAGATTTGTTTTATCTGCCCTATATAAAGAGATGGGTTGGCTCACACCCCACCACTCTCAACTCAGCGATTGACACGGCAACATGGCAGGCAGGATGAACCCGGATCTCGCAGCACCCCCTGATGACATGTGCGAAGAGTTGGAGAGGGCCATCCACTTCCAGCAGCTTGTCGTTGCCACCCTCAATCATCAGCTGATGTGCCACAGCCTCCTGAAATTAAAGCGTCTACGCCGTCTACGTACCAGGAAACCACGAAGCTGCAGCGTCAAGCCATTGTATAGACAGATATTTTCCTACGGACACTACCATCTATTGATGAAGACGCTAATGGCAATCGACAAGCCCACCTACAAGTACTATCTCCGTATGGACGAGGAGCTCTACAATGAGATCGTAAGCCGTGTGACACCCCGGATCAAGAAGGAGGAAACCAATTGGAAGAAGCCCCTGGAGCCCGGTTTGCGAGTTGCCATTACTCTACGTTTCTTGGCAACGGGCGAGGCATACAAGATTATGGCACTAAATTTTCTTGTTGGTGCCAACACAATATCCCTGGTGGTACGTGAGATGCGCGAGGCAATAATCCAAGAATACATTGAGGAGGTCATTGTCTGCCCATCAACACCGGAAGGCTGGAAGGAGGTTGCCAAGGGGTTCAATGACAGGTGGAACTTCCGGCACACCGTGAGAGCAATCGACGGCAAGCACATTGCCATACAGCCTCCTGCAAACACTGGGTCCTTGTACTACAACTACAAGCACTACAACTCCATTGTGCTCCTGGCAGTTGTTGATCACCTGGGGAAATTTATGTATTTGGATGTTAGAGCGAACGGGTCCGCATCTGATATTCCAGGTGTGAGAGAGAGAGAGAGAGAGAGAGAGAGAGAGAGAGAGAGAGAGAGAGAGAGAGAGAGAGAGAGAGAGAGAGAGAGAGAGAGAGAGAGACGGAGAGAGAGAGAGATTACATTAGTGTGATGAAGCAGACCTTGTAGCTTGTCGTGGGTGCTACAGGAGATAGATAGACAGACAGATAGATAGATAGTTAGTTAGATAGGTTAGATAATTATATAGAAAGAGGGGTAGATAGATAGATTTGACAGATAAAGATAGATAGATAGACAAAGATAGATAAATTAATAGATAGATAGACAAATAGATATATAGATAGACATACAAATAAATAGGTAGATAGATAGACAGACAGATAGACAGATAGATAGATATAGATAGATAGAAAGATAGATAGATAGACAGGTCATTCACATAGAAAAAAAAATGAAGCGGACATTACCTAAGCATTGTGAAACCGTACATGTAAGTAAAACAAAATATAATATACTATTTTGGTTTCTTCCTGCTGAACTCTAAGAAAACTCATTAATTTTAATTAAGGGGAGATGACTCGTTTTTCTGGTCACCCTTCTTCCTCATTTTGACCCTATTACTTTTAAAATTTTTAGACGTTCGGTCCATTAGTTTGGCTATTTCAATCTCAATTAATTAAAACTCAATAATTAATTAAAATCTCAATATTTTAATTCCTAATTAAACAAGATACATCGAGCAGACATCCAAAATTATTCGTATATTTGTCTGAATTTGATCGTAACTTGTTCTGAAAATTCGTAACTCGTGCGGGTTTTATTCTGGAATACGAGGGATTCATCGTGATATTATCGAAGTTTTGTCGGGAATTGTGCGGGATTTGTTCGGGATTTGTCCGGGATTTGTTCGGGTAGTTCCAAACAACATCGGCAATGGAAAAAAGAACCGAACAAGTCCCGAATCAGCAGAACGAACAAAGAATTAATCCGAACAAATACCGAACGAGTTACGAATAAATCCCGACCAACATCCGACCATTTTGTAACGGTTTTTTGTCCCGAATGTTCTTGAAAAGTTAGTGCATGCACTAACTTTTTGCCAAACCCCCGGAATGTCGGCTACACACCTGAACAACATCAGACCAACCTCAGACCAACCCAGGACTAGTCAGGAACTTATGCCGAATTGTTCGGAATATACCCGACCCGGATGAAATTTGAATTTTTTGTGCAAGTCATCCTATTCGGGAATTTGTCCTCCAACGTTCGGGCTCTGTATGACGCAGGCTAAAGTCTTCTTTGTCTCGTGTGTGTGTGTGTGTGTGTGTGTGTGTTTGTGGACAAGCGGTGGGATGCTTAAAGGTACAAAATTGACTAAATATGTAGGTTTGCAGGTACACGAGGTTTGGGGCGACAGTTTAAGTGTACACACCTCTTTAACCCTTCTTTAGCGGGGCCCAACTTAAGTCTGTATGGAGAAGAAAGGACTATGTGGCGGGGCCCGACTTAAGTCCGTGTGCAATTTTGGCGCAATATTGGCTCTGAGAGAGAGACGAGCGACGGGAGTAGCATAGGTTGCCTCATGACCGCTCGCCACGGTTGCCGTGGGCCTACTGACATATACTGCACACACATCCACCCTCCCTCCCTCGCTACACACGTAATTATGTAACGAAATGACCGTATTTTAGCGATTTTGCCCTTCGGTTGCACGATCGTTGCAAGACAACCAGTGATCGTAGAAGGATGGTTCAGGTGTCATTGGAAAGCTCAATTAACGCCCTTTCAGGGATACATAATTGTATTACGCTCTGGCTCTTGTTTATGCATGAAAAAGAGCACGGAAATAAGCTCGTTTAGGGTAAAACCACCCGCTTGGCAGGTAGTAGAATTTACCGACCTAGCCGCTCGTTGAGTGTTAAAATAAGTTTAAATGGAGTGTTTTAGGTTAGGTTAGGTAATTTAGATTAGGTTAGGTTAGGTTATGTAGGTTAGGTTAGGTTAAGTTTGATCTAGACAGTTTTATTTAGGTTTAAAAATCGAAAAATATACTCGTAAGCATGCATAATTAACGTGTGTACCGATAAACACACCACCGCTTGGGTGGGTGTGTGTGTTGTGTCTGTATGTGTGTGTGTTTGTGTGTATGTGTTTGTGTGTGTGTGTGTTAGTGTATGTAACATAATATCTGTTGTGTCGTACTCCTGGCATTGTAGTGTGACAGGTTTGTGGTGGGTGTGTGACAGCGTTCCACAATATCGGGAGTTGTGTGGTATATATTAAAAGACCTCCATGGGGTTTACTCTCAAGCTGGGAATACAATACAAAAGTGTCAGAGCAATGACAACAACATCAACAACAACAATACTACTACTACAACTGCTACTACTACTATTAATAATAATAATAATAATAATAATAATAATAATAACGTCACAGGTCCGGTGTAGACGATCCACAAAATCCTTTATACCATTGTTAATAATTATTTCAGTGCCATTGCATTTTGCAAGATAATATGTGCAGGTTGGCGATTATTATTCCATGTTTATCTCAACCCATGCACCACCACCTTTAACACCTTAAGAGCGGGTGGTGGAGTATATTTGACCGTACCGCCCAGCGGGGGGTTTATACCATAAATGGCCTTGTTTCCGTGCTCTTTTTCATGCATAAACAAGAGCCAGAGCGTAATACAATTATCTATCCGTGAAAAGGCGATAATTGAGCTTTCCAATGACACCCGAACCATCCTTCTACGATGGCTGGTTGTCTTGCAACGATCGTGCAAGCGAAGGGCAAAATCGCATTTCGCTACATAATTACGTGTGTAGCGAGGGAGAGAGGGTGGAGTAGTGTGGAGTACATCTCAGTAGGCCCGCCGCAACGGTGGCGAGCGGTCATGAGGTAACATATATGATCCTTCCACCGCTCGGCTCTCTCAGAGCCAATATTGCGCCAAAATTGCACACGGACTGAAGTCTGCCCCCGCCACATAGTCCAGATTTTTAGAGGCGGACTTAAGTCCGGCTCCGCTATAGAAGGGTTAAGGTGTGTGAGAGACTGTATTGACCATGGCAGCAATGTTTTCATTATAACATATTGTAAACTGTCTATATTCACAGTCACGTATTATAATACGATGACTATTATGCACATTATATAGAAGCTTTCCAACCATTTTGTTCCACGGTGATCTTACTTACACCATCAATAATAGAAAGTTTATGGGGAATATGCTGAGATGGCCCATGCCAACGGTGTTCATCTCCGATACCTAACTTAAGGAGCCTGTTGTAACTAACCCAATGCAGGGGTGCTATATTTTTCGGGTTACCATAGTTTGTAATTCCAGATGGGACGTCACAACGGTCCACTTATACCTGGTTATTATTTTGCTTCCAGCTCAACAGAAACATTTGGGTGTGAATAGACGGTCCAGCAGTATCGTCCCGCGCGAGATTGAACCCCTGCCCTTATCATTTGGGTCCAATACACCAAAGGTCACCATCTATAGACCTTCCTCATATACTAGTACGCCAACCCTGATGTAAAATTACACTTTACATTATTGGTATTTAATGATTAGAAAATATTATATAAAATACGTTGAAATAGTTTTATATTCAATATTCCCTTTCTCTCTCCCCTTCCGCTCTCTATATACGTAACTCTCTTTTACTCTATAATATTCTCTCTACTTCTCTAACATTGACCTTTGTCACCCTAGAATAGCGTTCCAAATCCAGAAACAATTTGCAAAAGTAACCGCAAAATATCAACAAATCAGTATACTGTATATGTACTGTAAATGTTACGACATTGCAACGTTAATTAAAGTTTGTTAAAGAGCAAACAAGTAGGTTAAGGATGGTTTTGTATGTTTTTCACAGTGATTCTGAAACTTGTTGGCAGCATAAGGTTGGTAATATGTGACCAAGTAAATTAGCTACAGACTGCCGTGGTGTAGTTGATTAAAGCGTCGGCTATCGTCCTGACGGTCGCCGGTTCGAACCCCAGTGAAAGATTAGAAATATATATATATACAGGATATGCTATATAGGTATATACAGAGGCAGGCAGCAAGCGAACGCAGATAGATCAATTGACAGCTTGATAAATAAATAGATAGATAGATATACAGATAATTGTATGGCCCTCCTTGTAAGTGTGGGCGTGATGTACTAGTGCACATGTGTTAATTTAGGCATGTGTGTACGTGTATGTGTAATAATGTGTACACGCCAGAACCCGTACAATCATGGTAGTTGGTGTACAGGCCTCGCTTTACCTTAACTACACCGTCAATTATAATGATAGTAGTAGAGAGAGAGAGAGCGAGAGAGACTTACACATATTATTATAGATACACTGGCCACACAGACGTTACGATCCCAGCAAAGTGGTCAGGACTTAATTCTAGTAGTGATAGGTAACCCAACAGTAAGGGAAAAGTGAAAAGAAAGGACAACAAAGAAGAATACTCTCTCCTTACCCTCCGTTCCCTCTGGCAATTACCGTACATGAAAACAGTTCGAACTGAATAACCTTCTAGGGCTGGGAAATTACCTGAGGGAATTTATATAATAGTTAGAAATAAATTAAAATTCCATGCAAACCTTCACATATAGTAAATACTGTATATACTATACACACATATACTATACACACATATTCCATGCAAACCTTCACATATAGTAAATACTGTATATACTATACACACATATTTGTCTTATTCTCTCTTCAACTTGAAACGGTGTTCATTACTGACCGATCGTTCTATCATTAATTAATACCTACTCCATCCCAATTTCTTAAATGTATCTATTGAGCCACTTTATTAGGGATCTAATTCCACTTACTAAGTCTACTGTGGGTGATTACTTTTTTTTTTTTGTATGTAGATAAGCTTTCTTGCCAATAAATGTTTGTTTGTTTCCCATTACAGAACTGCCTTTGGCTACCGAGTACCTTAAATAGATTAATGGGTTTATGTTACTAAATTATTTTAAATTCTTAAACACTATCAGTTGGTTTATTATCCTCCGTGTCTGCAGTTACAATATATTGCGTTCTATTAATATATCGTATGGCTTATTTCTTAGTGATGGGCTTAATAAAGATGCCCTTCGCTGCACGGACTCCACTTTGCCAGTGCCTTATATGAGGTAGGAAGACCATAACTGCAGAACATACTCTAGATGTGGCCTCACAATACTACTATAAAATGGCACAACTAAGTATTTGCTGTGATAATAATAATTTCCTCTGATGAACCCTAGTGCTGTATTTGCTTTGTGAGCTGCTACCGTGCATTGGCTTGAACATTTTAGGTTTTCATATACACAGTAAGTACGCCTACTATGGGTTTCAGAGGCCGTGTTACATCGTTCTTCGGGAATAACTTATTAACAAACAGTTGGATCAGTATGATATTTTAACACAGCTTTTTTCATACCGTGCCCTAATTTTCGTCAATATAGTGCATTACCAAAAGTGTAGAAATAAACCACTTGTCCCTGTGTCATGAGGTTAAAGTCACATATTAATGACTAAGAAATGGACAAGGCTACCGTGGCTTACCCGTGAGAACCACCAAACCATTATTGCTCCTCCATCAAACACGGTAGTTATCAGCCACCACCCAACCCTACTATCACCTTTAAATTTAAGTTATCTGTCAATATAAAATTATAAAAATATACAAATAAAAAACGTTTTGTATATTTGTACTTTATATTGACAGATAACTCGAATTTAAAGGCGATAGTAGGGTTGGGTGGTGGCTGATAACTACCCTATATTTTGATGGCGGAGCAATAATGGTTTGGTGGTTCACACATAAAGTTTGAGTTATATGCCATTTCTAATTTATTTGTTACTATTTTATATCTATATAATATTTTCGAATTTATTTTATTATCTTTAGCTACTAAAATTTCGTGTTTCCTCTGTGCCGTTTTTATTAGTGATTTACTTTTCTTCTGACCACCAAGTACTGCTTATACTGTATATGGTATTAATATATGCGTCAGTGTTGAGCTTATTTGAACAATTCCTTTCTCTAAATATTATATTCACATTTTGATCGTACCAACAGGGTTTGTTTACATTATTACTGTGTCGTTTGTGGATAGGGACATGTTTCTTGGGCGCTCATGAATATTGCCATAAGGGGGGTCACCTGTTTTTGTTTTATCCTTCTCCCTTTTTCTGTCTTTCTCTGACTTGTATCAATTTGGCCCCATTCAGCCAACTGTTTTAAGACGTTTATCCCCATCCAGGTGTCGATTTTTTCCTGGCGAGCGATAGCGAGGCAGCATTGTATGGAGAAATCTGGCTTCGCCGGACTATCGAAAAATTTACAAATTTAGCTTGTTGTAAAACAAAATATATATATATACATATGCTGGCTCGCTACCGCTCGCCAGGAGAATATTGACACCTGGATGGGGGTAAACGTCTTAAAACAGTAGGCTGAATGGGGCCAAATGGATACAAGCCAAAGAGAGAGGGAGAGAAAGAGAAAAAAGCGAGGTGGGCTCCCTTAACACTTATAGAGCGGGGCCCGACTTAAGTCTGTATCTAAAAAGCAGCAAGTTAGGAGCATTATTAAGGCTTTTAATGGGTTAAAATCGAGTGCAAATGGCCGGGAGCTCAGCAGGCCACACGGCCGACACCCAGGGCTTACCCCCGCCTACTGACCCACGCTCCCTCTGTTCTCGAGAGGCCGGAAGTGTAGCCAGTAGTGAGTGTAGCTGGAAAAAATATGCCGCTATTCGCTAAACTCCCATGTTGGTGGTACCACTGCATCAAAACGACGAGTGCTACGTAGCTCGTTCTGGTCTCATTTTGAAGCTTGTAGCGCCTAGTTTTTTGCTGAATACATTTCTTTTCATGAAAATACTTGATTGATCATTCAGGAGGGCCTGAATATGCCCAAAATAGCCCAAAACCCCCGCTAGACGAGGGTTAAAATCATATCCATATTTCTTTGATTCTGGTGATCAGTCCTTCAGTTTGCATATGGAAGTATTTTAATTTACTTTTTAGTCTACTAATATCTGCCTTGTTATTGCTGGGTATAAATGTTAATTAAAAGGGTGGCACTTCCGATCCTATCTAAAAAAAAATCTATTGCTCAAATTCATTCCCCTTCTACACACTATAAATAGGGTTATATAGCAACGCCTGTATATTTAGATAATGGCATGTTCGCCGAAAAATTCGGAGATTCAACCTTTTTCTTGTCAAAAATTGCTCTGACCAAAAGATAATATGTATATTATATATTTGTTTTCAGCACCTTCTATTATTCAATATGGGTAAACGAAAACGCTACGTTGTAGGGGATGCTTGTAGGATACGCCATACAAAAATTGCTGGAAATTTGAACAGTTTTCAGTGACTAGATGATTTTTCAAATTACGCAATGAAATTCTGCGCTCGCGCGCGCGCACGCACATAGAGAGCTGATTTTTTTCGGCGAGTCTTAGTATTTCCCTTAATAATAAGATGGTATAATGCCAGAAACACAACCTGGGTTCAGCCGAGGTTCACCCTCCCCTAAGCTATCCACCATGCTGAGTTGAAACCTGAAGATATTTTGATCAAAACCGGCTATTAATTCACCAATTTCTAAGTCTGAAGTTAGGCTTTCGTGAGTCGTGATAACCAAAGCTAATACATTGTGTGTGTGTGTGTCTGTGTGTGTGAGAGAGAGAGAGAGAGAGAGAGAGAGAGAGAGTGTTCCTACACCGTCTTTGTTTATGATACATTACAACTTAGTTCCCCCTATAACCAATACAGCTACTACTAATTTTCACCTGATAGACCTCAGCAGTATGACCTACCAATTGTTTTTTCTTTGATGCTGACGTGCCTTAAGGGGAGATTTTTAGCTTGCTCCCTAGACCTCAATCAAGCCTTAAAAAATACCCCCCAAAACCCTTCTTTTTGATAAATTTGTACATTTGTCGGCAGAAAAATGGGCCAAGCGTCTTAAAATCCATCCCATCTTATACCAGTTAGAAAAGTAAATCACTTATTCACCTTTATCATACCTTACTGTAAATGTTCGACAGAGTACATTAACCAACATAATATACTTGTTAACCTTATATAGCTAACGCACAACCCTTTGTTTGTGATCTCCAGGAGAGTATCCGGCGGCGATGCAGGGCGGCTCCTCGGTAACCTGCCGGGGGCGACGACAGTGCTGTATGGTGGTCCTTACCGCCATCACACTACTCGCAGCTTTTTATATGTAAATACTAAAATAAATAAAAGATGGTGTTTTTAAAAGATAACCCATAATACACGACGCTGTTAGTTTCATTCTTGAACCTTTGTTCTGTCTTATATATATATATATGATATATTTATATATATATATATATATATATGATATATTTATATATATATATATATATATATATATATATGATATATTTATATATATATATATATAAATATATATATACCGGTATATATATATGTGTGTGTGTGTTTTGTGTACTGTTCTTATGAGGTGTGTGTGTGTGTGGGGGGGGGGGGGGGGGGTTAGTATAGATGGGACGCTGTTGGATAATAACAATGTTCATATAACTTATGATGACAGTAAAATCTTCTGCCAGTTGTGAAGTTTAAGTAGGACTGGGATAATGTTACTTAGCCCGTGGCTATTAATAAGTCACACCCTACGGAAAGGTGCCTAACAGAAACGAATAAGATGAGAAGAGCATCAAGATGACAGATGCAGTTGCTGAAATGTTGAAAGCTGCATCGATAGCGAGCCAGCATTGTATGGAGAAATACGGCTTCGCCGGAGAAATTTTTCTATCGAAAAATGTACAAAATTAACTTGCTGTCAAAACAAAAATATATATATGTCGGCTCGCTACCGCTCGCCAGGAAAATATTGACACCTGGTTGGGGGTAAACTTCTTAAAACAGTAGGCTGAATGAGGCCGAATGGATACAAACCAAAGCGAGAGGGAGAGAAAGAGAAAAAAAAACCCATCTGTCTCCCCTTAAACGCCATTGGTAGAGAGGATAGACTGCCTGACGATGGACTAAAGATTGAAAGAGTAAATGTCTCTAAAGAGACAACTATATAGGACAACAGAAAGGGAGTCTCGCACTGCTGGACCAGACTTTCGCTTGTAGTCTTAAGGGAGGATGGTTCACTTTTTGGGCGCTTTCTGCATGTTTTTATTATTTTCCTAGTTTCCTCCCTAGACCTCCATCAAAAAAAAAAAAAAAAAAAAAAAACATCCATTAGATCCCCCTTCTAGATTAATTTGTAAATTTTTCGTTAGAAAAATGTCCCGGCCGAAGGCCAGTTCTTCCAACATTACAGGCACACTATCGTTTGCCAGGGAAAAAATCGACATCTAAATAGCACGAAAAGTTTAGATATTGACGAAGAAATGGGGCGAAAGGTATTAAAGTCGACTAAGTAATGGGGCAAACATCTTAACATCTGAAAACTAATGGGACTAAACATGAGGGAAAAAGTGGTCCAGAAAACCGGCCCATCCCCCCTTAATTAAATGTTAGTTTTTGCAGTGCTGTTAATGGAGGAAATAACGTGAACATGACGTCACTTTTAGAAATGGGAATGTAATTCAGTCTAATCTGTGTAAACGACACTCATTCCTAAAGTATTTGTTCGGTATCATATGCTACGAAGATTAAGACTTGTTTAAAAATACCAGACTATGGAAGTCATAGAGAAACCCCTGAACTTGTTTTTATTAACTAACACGCAATACGATACAAGCAAAAGTGGCCTCTTAAACCTGTCACCGGTTTTTTTCTCTTTATCTCCTTTTCTCTCTTGCTCTGGCTTGTATCCATTCGGCCCCATTCAGTCAACTGTTTTAAGACGTTTATCTCCATCCAGGTGTTGAGATCTTCCTGGCAAGCGATAGCAAGACAGCATTGTATGGAGAAATCTGGCTTCGCCGGAGACATTTTTCTATCGAAAAATGTACAAATTTAGCTTGCTGTAAAACAAAATAATATATATGCTGGCTCGCTACAGCTCGCCAGGAAAATATTGACACCTGGATGGGGGTAAACGTCTTAAAACAGTAGGCTGAATGGGGCCGAATGAATAAAAGCCAATGAGAGCGGAAGAGAAAAAAGCGGGGTGGACCCCCTTAAGGATGAAGATAAGGAGTATTAACCCATTCAGTACCGTTGACGTCCTTTTGATTATAGTCTGGCAACTATCAGACGAGTTTATTCAACTTATACAGGGCCTCCAGCAATGAATAGGCTTCCAACTATCTCTCTTAATCCGTTTTACTACCACATATCCATCTTTAATTTATTAAAATCCTCTAAATATAGCTAGAATTAAATTACAAAGACGAGGTTGGTGCAGAAGGGGTTAATACCTTAAGATATATTTTGTTCGTTCTTGTGGTCAGTTTTGTTCGTGTCATAAGTTTGTATTGGTTAGTCAACATGGACCATGCGTTACATACATAGTCGATGCATAACGCGCGTCGCGGGTGCTCAAGGGGTTAATAGTGGGTTTAGTTTGTATTGGTTAGTCAACATGGACCATGCGTTACATACATAGGCGATGCATAACGCGCGTCGCGGGTGCTCAAGGGGTTAATAGTGGGTTTAGTTTGTATTGGTTAGTCAACATGGACCATGCGTTACATACATAGGCGATGCATAACGCGCGTTGCGGGTGCTCAAGGGATTAATAGTGGATTTAGTTTGTATTGGTTAGTCAACATGGACCATGCGTTACTTACATAGGCGATGCATAACGCGCGTCGCGGGTGCTCAAGGGGTTAATAGTGGGTTTAGTTTGTATTGGTTAGTCAACATGGATTATGCGTTACATACAGTACATAGGCGATGCATAACGCGCGTCGCTGGTGCTCAAGGGGTTAATAGTGGGTTTAGTTTGTATTGGTTAGTCAACATGGATCATGCGTTACATACTGTACATAGGCGATGCATAATGCGCGTCGCTGGTGCTCAAGGGGTTAATAGTGGGTTTAGTTTGTATTGGTTAGTCAACATGGACCATGCCTTACATACATAGGCGATGCATAACGCGCGTCGCTGGTGCTCAAGGGGTTAATAGTGGGTTTAGTTTGTATTGGTTAGTCAACATGGACCATGCGTTACATACATAGGCGATGCATAACGTGCGTCGCAGGTGCTCAAGGGGTTAATAGTGGATTTAGTTTGTATTGGTTAGTCAACATGGACCATGCGTTACATACATAGGCGATGCATAACGCGCGTCGCGGGTGCTCAAGGGGTTAATAGTGGGTTTAGTTTTCCAATTGTCTGTTCACGACACTGAGTTTTCCCACTCTAAGATAAATACTTAAATGATACCTGGAAACAACGGAAGACTGTCTAGCTAAGATTAACAAAATCGTCTAACAGTAGCCAGAAGAAAATTTATAAAAACGCGTCACCGAATATTGACAGAGTTAAAATTAGATGGATCTTCATAATTATAGCTTCTCGTCTGCATCATAGTTGCAATATTGGTGGTTAGACAGATTGAGAAAAGTATTGCAGAGTGAGGGAGGAAATGAAAGGATGGGAAGGAAGGAAGGAAGTAACAACGTAGAGGGAGGGAAGGAAGAAGTGAACATAAGAAAGAGGATGTTAAGCAAGGAGAAGGAGGGAAAGAAGGGATCAGAAGAAGGAGGGAAGGAAGTAGTGATGGCAGGCAGTCAAGAGAGGGAGTGAGAGAAGGAAGGAAAGGCGTGTAAGAAGGAATGAATGAAGATAAATAGTGAAAGGAGGATGAAATAAAGGGAGTAAAAGAAGGAAGGATGGAAGTGAAAGAAGGAGAGAGTGAAAGAAGGAAAGCAAGAAGGGAGTGAATAAATGAGGACATCGATGGCAAAGGAAGAAATGAAGCAGGAAGGGATATAAATAGGCATTGAATGGATAAAATAAAGAAATGAAGGAAGGGAGAATCCAAAGAGAGGATAAAGGAAAGTGGATACCGAAAGAAAGGAAGGAAGGAAGAATACAAAGATAGGATAGAGGAAAGTAAAGACACAAGGAACGAAGAAAAAAAAAAGAGTGAAAAGGAAAATAATGAAAGGAAGAAAGGAAGGAAGAATCCAAAGATAAGATAAAGTAAGACTAAGAAAACCAGGGAACGAAGTAAGGAGGTAGGTAAGGAAAAGCAGTACAATTGAAAGAAAAGTATGCAGGAGAGAAAGAAAAAGTCAAGGAAGCAAGGAAGGAAGGATGAATGGATGAAGGAATGAATGAAGGAAGGAAGGAGGGAAGGGAGGAAGAGAGAGTGAGGAAAACAAGAAAAGGACGAGGCAACGAAGTAAACAAAAGTAAGGCAAGACTTATGGAATGAAAGAAAGGGGAACTACAAAAGGAAGGAGTGAACAGCAGAGTAGGAAAGGAAGCAAGGAATGAATGAATTAACAAAGAAGAAAAGAATGAAGGGAGAAAGGAGTGGGGAAGAGAGCATGAAAGGTGGGAGGGGTGGAAGGGAAGAAAGAAGCGAACTAAGGATGGATGAAGGAAGGACATTTAGGTAGCTGGAAAATCAAGGAAGGTAAGGAGGAAAAAAGAAGGAAGAGGAAGGCAGAAGGGCAAAATGGATGACAGAAAGAAGATATGAGAAATAAATCATTCAATATATTGTAGGACGTAGGGAATGGATGACGGGGAAAGAGAGGGTGGGGGTAAGAAGAATAGGGAGAAGAATGGGGAGAGGGAGAGGGAAAGGGGAAGGTGGAGAGAGAAGGGAGAGGGAGAAAGCGAGGGAGGGAGAGAGGGAAAGGGAAGGTAGAAAGAAAGAAAGAGAGAGAATGGGAAAGGAACAGGAGAGACATATATATACAATTATAGTGGGAAAGCGAGGGAGGGGGAGAGGGAAAGGGAAGGTGGAAGAAAGAGAGAGAGACGATGGGAAGGGAATAGGAGAAACATGTATGTAGTGAAAGAGGGAGGAAAGGGGAGAGGAGTAGGGAGAGGGTAGGTGAAGAGCGAGAGAGAGAGAGAGTGAGTGTGTGTTTTTGTGTCCTAGCGCGGTATTGTTGGTGGTGTGTATGACAGCAATTATCATCGTGGGCATGGCAAATATAAAATATAATTAGGGAAAACTGGAAGGCTGGTTTTAAGCAAAATCTTATTACTATAAATCAAATTAAAAATTATCAGGAATTGTAGAAACGTACTATTTACATAAATTTGAATCCTACCAACCACCTTCTGACACAATATGACTTCATCAAACATAATTAAAAATAAGCTGACAAACGAACTTTCTAACCAACTGTTAAATAATAATGACACCACTAAATTTAACAACATTCCATAGATTTGACAAGTTAAATTTGTAAATAATAATGTTACGTAAAAATAATTTTAAATGAGGTTTAACTCAGTTGATAGAGCTCTCAACTATCACTAGGTCGACAGAGGAGTGAGTTCACGACAGTACTACCAGGGGTTTGAATAGGTAATAATTTGTTTTTTGAAGTTAAACAGTATTATACAGTTTGAATATCTACACAATTTGAGGAGCACCTTATAGAAACGTGTCACTTACAACTTAGTTAGGTTTAAGAGAAACTTTGTCAATAAAGTGCTACTCTTAATAATTTATGAGTTATGTTCAATCTGTCTACTTTCTATATACCAGTGACTTATGTTATGAGGTTGTTTGCACCATGTTATGATGACGTTGACACCATGTTAGGATGACGTTTGTGAGTCTCCTTAATTAAGTTATTGTAAAGGTAAACCGTTTGGGAGGTTTCCTTATGGAGTTATAGATTTGGTTTATTGTAGTTTAGTTAAGCTGCTTGAAGAATACTGTGTAGCTTTGCTCTGCTCTGCTCTGCTTCTCTCGTTGATTGGTAGATATAAAATAGATGTGATAGATATGCCGCCACCACCTTTATTCTCTTATTTAGGTAAAGGAAAGCCACGTTGATTTATTGAAGTAACAAATGATGATTACAATATTACAAGGATAATTCCCTATGTCTGGAGGGAATCTCCGGGGCTGTGATCGTCCCCATGTCTCGTGTCTAAGTCTAGTCAAAACCTTTTTCATACCTCTCACTACCCTTCTCCATACACACCCCTAACATGTGATGTTAACTTTCGATTAACGTGTACAGTTCCTGGTGCTCAAAAGTGCGAGTGTAAAGTCTGACTCAGGGAAACCAAACTAGGAAGTCACATTGAATATCCTTGTAGATGTACAGTCACCTGCATAAATACATAGACAACTGCAAGTAAATCACCTCAACATTATATGAGAGTTGAAATAATGATTCCTATAATAATTACTGAATATAACATGTAATATTTACAGTGTAACAGTTTTACTAAACTGTTACAGCTCCCACCCCACATCACTAACCCCTGTCGCCACCAACTGCTAAGATAGAAGAATATGGGTATGGCAACACTTTGCAAACAACATGTAAGCTGTGGCATGCGTGAATAAATAGTGTTGCCATCCGCCACCATATGACACAATTATTAACTCAAAAATTCAAACACGTGAAACTAGAATAAGGCTGGATAATATTTGTCTAGGGTACTACTATAATGTCCTGTCCTATAATCATAACAGGGCAAGACATTATCATATACCTATTACAATGCTGAGCTGGGATTCGTTTTAAATAATTGAATGCATGGTAAATTATGAAAATAAATAGTTAAAATGGAAAACCAATTAGAGCTGTATTAGTTTCGTATTATGCACATAATTGTCAGGCGTATGGTGGCTAGAGTATGATATTCCTTGCCCATTTAACTCTTTCCATATTCGAGGACACGTTTTCCGTATATTCTAGCTAACATTCGACAATTTCAATCAAGACTAGAAATCCCCTTAAATAAGAAACTACACTAGCTCTTTATGTAAACAGACAACAGCTGTTCTGTGTCATATGCTATAACTATCGTATGCTACCGTCTTGTACACATGAGTTGGGATTGAATGGATGCTCTTTAGAATACAAACTACCTTCTGTCACGGTTCGGTGACTTAAGAGGGACTTTCTATGCTGGGGGCTCCATTCTGTTCATGGGACCTGAGAAAACTATAAATGGGGAAGGACACTATGTTACAGCAAGGATTTGAGAGGAAGAACAAACGGTATTTAGGTAATCAATTGCGGTCGCTTGTACATAAATATATAGATGAATTAATTACTCTCTCTCTCTCTCTCTCTCTAAATATAGAGTATATATATATATATATATATATATATATATATATATATATATATGAGGAAGATAAACACCAGTGAAAGGAACCATATCTTAAGTTATGTCCTACGTTTCGATACTATGCTCGTATCATCATCAGAGCCAAATATAGAACAGAAAACTCCTTTTAAAATATTATACATGTAGATTTACTTATCTAAAATAGTTAAACAAAAAGATTCATTTGAAACCTCAGTCTTCAGAAAGCCTACATTTACGGGATTATCTACCAAGTTCACTTTTTTTATCCCAATTAATTTTAAGCGTAACCTATTGAAAACCTTAACCTTTAGAGCATATCACATTTGCTGCAACTACTTAAAGGTTGATCACGAACTTACATTCACAATGAAACTGCTTTTTAGTAATGGATTCCCCAGAAACTTTGTTGAAACAAATATAGGTCAAACTATTAATACATTATTAAATAAACCCTCCCAAGTTCCAGAAACAGTAGCTAAAGCGATCATATATTTTCCTATAATGTTCACAGGCTCGTCTAGCTTCACGCTCAGAAATAAACTTTAAAAACTTCGAAATTAATGTTTTCCTCAAGTATGTGTTCATGTAATTTTCAAAAATGACAATACAATTAAGAAATTCTTTAAAGTTAAAGACCAAATTCCGTTAGATGTTCAGTCGTCTCTTATATATAAATTAACGTGTGACAGCTGTAAGGCACACAAGGGACTGGAATATTCGAAGAGAGGCTCCAGTCCTGACGTTATTCTTGACTTACAGTGTGCTGGCTTAATAATCCAATAGGATTGATAGCCTCTGAAGTCCTATTTTAACTAAAAAAAAAATGTAAGGCTTGGTACATTGGGAAAACAAAGAGACACCTGAAGAGTTAGATTGTGGAACACCTTGGTCGCTCAGCTCGTACGGGTTCACGAATCACTAAACCATCTTTTTTCTGCCATTAGAGAGCATTCTTTGAACAAATGATCACCCATTTACGGGCGGTATGTTTTCAGTTCTTTCTAGGAGTCCGGGGGAGCAGGATCTGGCTATTATGGAATTTCTTTTTCAGTTACCTCCATGAGCCCGAGATTGGATCTGACGAGACTTCATTCAGCACAGCTGTTGTGTTTTTAGGTACTAAGGTGTGTGATCTGTGTTTTCCTTCCTATTTCTCCTCAAATTTTAAATGTATCTTATAATTTCCAAACAAACATAAATGTACACCCTCCTTTCTACTTCATTTAGAATCTAGTGATTCCCTTTTATTCACACAATTTTGAACTTGATATGATAATTCTTGTCTTTAATAATTCCACGCACCCTTTTATCATTGAATGTTATCAACATCTTCACATACAATTTATATATCGTAAGTATCTCTTTGTTTTAACTATTTTAGATAAGTAAATCTACATGTATTATATTTTAAAAGAAGTGTTCTGTTCTATATCAGGCTCTGAATATGATACGAGGATAGTATCGAAACGTAGGAAATAAATAAATATGTGGTTCCTGTCACTGGTGTCTATCTTCCTCATACGTCTGCGCTTCCCAAGCTCAAGATCACTAGCTGATATATATATATAAACTATATTCATATCCACTTTCCGCAATATTTAACCACAACATAAAAGGGTTGAATATTAGATGAGCATGATTTATTATTATTATAAAAGGATTATGATAATCAATGCAGCACTAATTGCTTAATGAAGTCATTTCGTGTTACCCGTGGAGTTTAGTGGTGTAGCTCCCAGCAAGTCCTGCAGGGGAGTAATTAGTGCAAGGTTAAGGGGGGTCACCGGCTGTTTTGTTCTTTCTCTCTGTTTCTCTCTTTCCCTGGCTTGGGCGCATTTCATTTGGGCGATTAAGCACTTCATTTGAGCGAAAAAAAATATCATTTGGTCGCCAGTTATCATTTCATTTGGGCGATAAGTTAAACTGCACTTTTGACGTCGACACTTCACTTGGGCGAGAATCATACCTGTTCCCTGTCAGTCTTATATACCTGTAAGCATGTTTATCATGACAAACCAATTGACGTAAATCAAACTAAATTTTTCCACCAGTACAGGAGTATGTAATAGGCATAGTAAACTCTTTTACAAATGTATTCTTTCATTAAAAGTGCGTAATAAGCGCACAATAAACAATATGGCTAAAACTTTCTGCTCATCATTTACAAGTAAAACATTATCGTGTCAACTCGAAACAAGAATCCATAGAATATTAAACTCGTGTTTGTTTTTCTATTGGTTTCCGAGATGGTGCCTTCTTTGGTCCTGCTCGAGGAATGAATGTCTCTGCCTCGTTTCTTCATCTCGCCCTTGTGTTCGATCGTATTCAAACGCATGTGTTCCTACGGCTCCCACTACTCGGTCAAACTACTCTTAATTATCAGCCATCCTTGACAGACAGTTCTATAGCATTTACGCTGTTGTTGCCTTATTCTGATTTCGCCCAAATGATGGTTACCATTTCCCAGAATTACTGATATGTTGTCGCCCAAATGACATAGTGAACTGCCGCCCAAATGATAGAGTAGCAAATAAATTATTTCGCCCAAATGAAATGCGCCCCCTGGCTTGTATCTAATCAGCCCCATTCAGCCAAATGTTTTAAGACGTTCATCCCCATCCAGGTGTCGATTTCTTCCTGACGAGCGAAAGCGAGCCAACATATTTCATGGAGAAATCCGGCTTTGCCTGAGAAATTTTGCTATCGACAAATGTCCAAATTTAGCTTGCTGTTAAAACTAAATATATATATATGCTGGCTTGCTACCGCTCGCCAGGAAAGTATTGACACCTGGATGGGGGTAAACGTCTTAACAGTAGGCTGAATGGGGCCAAATGGATATAAGCCATATAGAGAGGGAGAGAAAGAGAACAAAAGCGAGGTGGGCTCCCTTAATGTACTCGGAGTGTTTGTTTGTTATGTGCAATATATTAATAGTCTAGTAGTTTATCTTTGGTACATACTTCTCATTATCGTGGTTCGCTTCCTTGTGCTTTCACCCCTACCATCCCCACCTCTCTCCCTCTCTCTCTCTGTGAGTGAGTGAATGAAGGAATATGTGTGTGTGTCTGTGTGTGTGTACTGTACTTAATCTCAGCCGTCGTTCACCATAAGCCCACCAATATGATATAATTATACCCTAATGCTGGTATTATATAATTATACCCTAATGCTGGTATCATATAATTATACCCTAATGCTGGTATTATATAATTATACCCTAATGCTGGTATTATATAATTATACCCTAATGCTGGTATTATATAATTATACCCTAATGCTGGTATTATATAATTATACCCTAATGCTGGTATTATATAATTATACCCTTATGACTATGTCATCATTGATACATTACAGTTAATTACTGGTAGACATTATGGGTGTATAATACATAATTACCAGGTTCATGAGGATTAGTTCATTAGGCTGAAGTTCTCAACATAATTAGATGAAACCCAGTGCGGTAGCAAGACGAGCATACAAGCTAAATAGATTGTTGACACCAATCAAGCAGGGCAGTACCCAGGGGAGGCCTCATAGTCATGTGATAAGGAGTTACTGGAAGTCCTGTTTCATTATGTCTGGCTTACTTCATTGTTTCTGTATGTGTCTCACCTACACAGAGTAATCCAGCTCACTCTCACAAACACCTCCTCCTCCTATTAATTTCATTACACTTAACAAGCAAATCACACTTCTTTCCAGTACACCAAAAAATATCAGTTTAAATTAGACTATCACTCAATTATTGGGGTCGACACTGTTACAGGCAGCTTTTCCTTTATTCTCCTTTATACACTTAGACAAAACAAGTCAATTGGTCAAGACAGCATTCTTCCTAGAGTTGTGAGAAAAGTTTATGACCAAGTGACAAGTGTGTTGAATAGCTACTAGAGATCATAAGATTATGGAGAGGTACCCCGAGACTGAAAATTGGCAATGGCTCAGCTCACAAAGGTGGATAGTAGGTTTGAGTCATGTGTCTTCAAATATGGCATAGATAGTGGGTGACCTCATTCAAAAGGTTACATGTGTTCAATGATTTCATCCAGGATTAACAGGCAGAAACAGTAAAGGCTTTAAATGATATTGAAGACCCCTGACAAGATTATTGAGGTGTTCGCTATGGCCCATAACTAGCCACAAATCAAACGAATCTGACACAAAAATGCAGATAGCCTACATGCTGCGTGTGAGCTTGCCCATTGTAACTTCAATCTTTAAGAAGGGGGATCACGAATCATCCAAGAATTATTGGTCAATTAGCTTGCCATCTATCATTGCAATAATGTTAGAAGAGATACTAGAACATTGATTGTGGCTAAACTTATCATGTGCTACCAATGTTATAAAATTTGACCATGAACTGTCGAGTGAATATGATATAAGTAAAGCTAGAAACATTCTATATTTCGAATTTTAAAATACCTTTAACTAAGTGTCTGACTGTAGGCTATTGTCAGATGCGAATTGAAAACCATTAATATATATTTAATATAATTAAATCGAAAATTGGGTAAAAGATAGACAGTAGCAAGGCGCTATTATGGAGATTCTTCCGATTGGACTCCTGTTACTTCTGAATTTCCACAGATTTCTATTTATGGCCCACTATAAGATTGGGGGAAATGTCTAATTATCACCAAACAAATTAGTTTCTCAAGCTCTTTGGGGTCATTACCCCTTTTTATATAGCATCCATATTTATGGCCCCCGTCCGTCCATCCATCCGTAGCCCGATACAGTATTTAAAAACACACAATTTTAGCAACATAAATGTCTTTGTTGTAATTATGTTATTTATGTGTTCATTCTTTGAGTATGATACATTAATAGAACTAAACAATTAATACACATTCCTAGAGCAGACAATATCTAATGAGGTACTTGATTTTATATTAAACATATCTTATTAAAAACAAGTTACAGCTCTTACAATGTTCTTATCATTTGAATCCCCATTCAGTGGGAAGGGTGATGTTGCATATCAACAACCACCTTCTTGATTCCTGGTTATGTTACACTCAAAGTGCATCGTAGGTCATGCTTCACATCAAGTTTATTACAATATTTTGTTTTTATGTAGAGTCAGTAAGAGAAAGCAGCCCAACAGAAATAGGTTGACGCAAATGGTAGGAGGTGGCGAAATGCTAGGTCACAATCATAAGTTTGGTTAGGAAACTGCCATTGATGACAAAACACAGTGAGAGATTCAAATTCAAACTTCATCTTGGTTCCTGAATCTTCCTGAAGCTTCAACATCTCTGTCTGGCCATTATCATTGCCATCAGGTATACATGTCACTGGAACAGTGAATGGGCCCCTAGTAGCAGAGAGGTTTGGCTCTGGATATCTGGGAAGTGTCTTTTAAGTTCCTCTTCCAAGGCTTAACACTTTGTCTGCATGCATATCTCCGCCCAATTCCGCCACATTAGGGCTCATTGATTAGGCAAGTGTCTGAATGATATGAAATGTATTCAGCCAAAAACTAGAAGAAAATAGCTTCAAAATGACACAAAAATTAGCTTCGTACCTCACAGACTTCACCCGCAGCGCTATCATAGACATTTGCTAAAATGAGCAATTATCGCTAATGTCGCGCTACATTTGCCTTTGGCAGCACTGTATATCTCGCGAGACTCTGACTCAGAGTCTTCAGTGCCGGGGCCGGCTGGCTAGGGGAAGGACGTGTGGCCTGCCGCGCTCCAGCTCCCTCGCACTCGATTCTACAGGCTTTAACACTCCACGAGCTGCTAGGTTAATAACTTCTACTACCTGCCCAGCGGGTATATTTACCCTAAACGAGCTTCATTCCATGCTCATTTTCATGCATAAAGAAGAGCCAGAGCGTAATACAATTATGTATCCGTGAAAGGGCGTTAATTGAGCTTTCCAATGACACCTGAACCATCCTTCTACGATCACGGGTTGTCTTGCAACGAACGTGCAACACAAAAGAAAAAATCCCTAAAATACGGTAATTTCCTTACATATTTCCCTGTCTAGGGAGGCAGTGGGTGTGGCTGTGTGCGGAGGTGAGGCCACTTGCGGCGCGGGAGCCGTGCCGTACGGTCAGAGCCAACCTACGCTCCTCCCACCGCTCGGACTCTCTCTCAGAGCTAATTATGTGCTCAACATCGCATACGACTTAAGGCGGGCCCCGCTCTTTAGGTAGGGGTTCTCTAGACCGACAGGCGGGCCCCGCCAAACAGGGGTTAAGAGGCTTTAAAAGCCTGTAAATTGCCATGGCATACCTGAACGTCTCCTGTCGGCAATGGGTTAAAAAAAATTGGCTATCAAGTTATGTGTAGCAGTGTTGCATTCCTCTAAAACATCTGACACAGTTTCCAGCATTGCTAAGTTACCTCCACTTTCCCATCGTACCAATGAAAGATTTGATTTTGTCCACAGATTCGATTATCAAGCTTCCTTTACCCTGTAGTTCCAGGTTGAGAATAGTCAGTTGACTGAATATGTCAGAGTGTACATGAAATCTGGGGGTAGTGTTTTAGATGCAAGGGCTTGCCTGGGGATGATGCAGTGCAGACAGATATAGTGGAGCAGATAACTGCAAATTTCAGGAGAATCGTTCAAATGGTGATGCAGCCATGAAATTTGGTACATGTACCCTTCAAGGTTCATTCTTCTCAGAAATACCGCTGGCCACGCTAAAATCCAAGATGGCGGTCATTTTTCAAGATGGCTGCCGTGCCTGACCATATATTGCTTAATTTTGTTTTAATTATTACCTGGTGAACATTTTAAGAGAAAACTGTTTCTTGGTAACCAGATTAATGAGAAGCACTGTTTTAATCAGTGTCATAGTCTATAATTGGAATTTTAGAATGGCATCCAAGATGGCGTCCATTAATTTCATATGTTCATATCTAAGCAACTACCGGTACTGAACATATATACATGATTTTTGGTGTGCACATACATTCTTTGGGTCAGATAATCCAATGGAGCCATATTCACATTTGTTAGTAAGGACTGAGGCAGTGATGAGATCTTGCAAATATAATAGAGTGATGTCAACACACAACCAGGGCACACTGGTAACATCGCTGCTGTGCAACTCCGCATGGGGTTCAGTGTCAGCTTATTTTAGTGTACTATACTATAAGTTGTAGTGTAGTTTAATTTAGTGTCCCAAATGCTTTCTAACAGCCCCATATCAATTAGCTACTAGACAGTAGTTGGTAGTTAGTAGATAGAGTTAGATAGCCGCACCTGAATTGAGAGGGTGTGCCAGCGCGGGAGAGCCGAGCCAAGGGTAAGGGGGCTATATATGACTTGCTCATGTACTTACCTGGATGGTGTACAGATCACACGGGACTTAAATGGCACTGGATGAATGATCGGGCTAGGTGTAGGTCACCCGAACCTAGTTGTATCCCATAAAGTAATGTGTGTGTAATTTCGTTAAAGTGGTAAAAGGATAAACCCTCGGCCTTAATCAGAAAGCAAAATGGCAGATTCAAAATCAATTTTTCCCATAAGACAAACTGACTGGTCAAAATGTTGTCTTTGCCAGAAAGACAAAATAGGTGAAGATTTAACATCACCTAGAACCCATTATTCCCTTGAACATGACGGTTATGCCATGCTGGCTACCAACATACCGATGTTTCATGAAATCCAGGAAATGCCATTGATCGTGGATCCAACAAGGCTTGATGAAGGTGACGGCATAGATGCCACTTTGAGAAGAAATCAGGCAAAATACCATGTCAACTGCCGGTTGTTGTTTAACAACAGCAAGCTGAATCGCGCAAGGAAACGCCGATCTAATCGTCAAAGTAGTGAGTCTGAAGACAATCATGCAAAGCAACGTCGAACTAGCTATGATGGTCAAACTTGTATTTTTTGTAAGAAAGTGGCACCTGCATCTGATCTCAGGCAGGTAATGACCATGAACCTTAACAAGAGGCTACAAGAGTGTGCAGAGGCACTTAACGATGGCAAGCTTCTTGCTAAATTGAGTGGTGGAGATGCTATTGCACAGGAGCTAAAGTACCACAGAGTGTGTCTCAGTGCCCTCTACAACAGGGAAAGGTCCCACCTGAGAAACCTTGAGAAAAGCTCAAGTGCCACTGATCTGGAGCCAGATTTTTATCCATTAATTTTATCAGAGCTGGTGACATTCATTGTTGAAAGCAACCTATGCTCAGAAGAGCCAGTCACATTTCGCCTGGCAGATATATGCCACCTTTACCAACAGCGTCTGGCACAACTTGGTGTGGATTTACCACGTAAGGTTATGGTCTTCGAAAGGGGTGAAGTCACAGAGTGTGAGGTGAAGCTGAACGGTTAGGCTATGGAGATCGTCAACTCTTTTAAGTATCTGGGCAGTGTGTTGAGTAAAGATGGGACTATGGATGAAGAGCGCTGGAGAGGGTACAACAGGGGAAGAGGGTTGTAGGAACGCTAAAAGCAGTAACAAGAAATAGGGTGGTCAGTATGGAAGTGAAGAAGTCCTTGCATGACAGTGTGGTAATCCCGACACTGACTTACGGAAGCGAAGCATGGACGTTGGTTGAGAGACTCAGACCAAGAGTGAGAGCAGTGGAAATGAATTACTTAAGGAGTGCGTGCGGAGTTACATGGAGGGATAGACAGACTAATGAGGAAGTAAGAAGGTGTGGTGTGGAGGTAGATGTGCTGGAAAGTGTGAAAAGGAACAACTTGAGATGGTTCGGCCATATGGAACGTATGGAAAGCGAGAGAATGACTAAGAGGGTGTACGAGAGCGAGGTGGAGGGACAGAGAGGGAGAGGTAGACTGCATGAGAGGTGGAAGGATGGAGTGAAGAAGTACTTGAACAACGGCGGTGCTGGTTGGGGGGAGGGGCGTCGACTGACTGGGGACAGAGGTGCATAGGGGTGGTTCGTTCGTGGCCACACCTTCGGGGATCACGGCGTCAGGCAATAGATAGATAGATAGATAAATTTAGCGTTTCCATTCAAAATTTAAGTATTGTATGGGACTCAAATGCCATCTCATAATAAATCTGGAATAATTTATAAAACAAGGAAGCGTAAGGGCCCAAGCTAAAGAATTACGATTAAAGTTTAAGCTGAAAACTATAGGCCTATTATTGTTTTAGAATGATTAAATAGATACTGTATTATGGTATTTTTTAATAAGGGTCCCATAATTTATTAAGAAATGTAAACAGGCTTTTCTGATATGATTATAATTTGACTTTAATTTCTGCCCAAATTCACTTGTTACCTAATAATAACTGATAGGATGACGATAGCGGTCGTACACTTACAGTTTCTTACAGTTTCTTACAGTAGATCCTCTGGAAAAAGGCAAACTAGGCCTGTGTATCCAGCTCAGTACCAGTACTTGCACTGCTGCGGTCGTTCACGGTGTTGGCGGCGGCGGTAGCAGACGCAACATTTTTACTATTTTGTATTTTTGTTTATAATCAAACTTCAAATCTTGTCTTCCCCATGCTTTATCTAGATTACTTTCAAACTCCCTTATTGATTCGGAATCGACTACATACTTGGGCAGTGCGTTCCACTCATTTACCACTCTATCACAAAATGAGTTCTTTGCCTTCTCAAGCCTATTTCTCTCTTTGTAAATTTTCTTAGAGTGTCCTCTCGCTCTTGTTCCCTCCCGCATCAAGAAGATACCTTCACACACATCCTCATCGTACTTTCCTGACACTATCTTAAAAGTCTCTATCATATCCCCTCTCTTTCTCCTATATGCCAGTGTCGGAAGCCCCAGTGTCCTCAACCTCTGCTCATAGCCCGCGTTCTTCAACGTTGGTACCAGCTTGCTAGCTCTCCTCTGCACTTTCTCCACTGCTTCTATATCCTTTACCATATATGGAGCCCACACCTGGTTCGCATATTCCAGGTCCGGCCTAACCAGCGCTGTATAGAGATTCCTGAAGATTTCTTCGTCAAGTGACACAAATGTCCTCCTTATCAGCCCTACAATTCTATTGGCTTTGTTTATCTTTTCCGCTAAATGTTCTGAGAAATTTAACTTATTGTCTATCACTACTCCTATATCCTTTTCTGCATTCACTTCCTCCATCGCTTCATACATACTGTATCCTACCTTGTCTATCTTGCTTGTCCCAATCCGCATGTACTTGCATTTTTTTGGATGAAAAGGCATTAACCAATGCTCAGACCATCCCTTCATGCCCTCCACATCTCCTTGAATCAAACCCACATCTTCCTTACTCCTCACTCTTCTATACAGCTTAGTGTCATCCGCATAGGCTACAGGTATACCTCACTTCCATTAGTTATAACTTCAGGTAAGTCGTTGATAAATGTAACGAACAGCAGTGGTCCCAACACAGATCCCTGAGGTACCCCACTAGTAATTTCCCTCCACCCCGAGCCTATTCCATTCACCAGTACCCTCTGTCTCCGATCTTTCAGGAAGGCTTCTATCCATTTCACACATTTCTCCCCTATATTATAGCTTCTAACTTTCTCTATTAACCTTTTATGTGGGACCTCATCGAAGGCCTTCATAAAATCGCAATATACTACGTCTATTACATCACCATCTTCTAGAATTTGCATCCAATCATCTACCACCTTAATTAGCTGTAGTACCGTCGACCTCCCCGGCAAGAATCCGAACTGTCTCCCACTGAAAAGTTGGTTTGACTTCATATGCTCCATTATTCCTTCTCTAATTACCGTTTCCATTAGTTTACACACAACACTTGTCAAACTGACTGGTCTATAATTCCCTGGGTCATTTCTCTTTCCCTTCTTAAATATAGCTGTTATGTTCGCCTCTCTCCAGTCCATCGGGATTTGTCCTGTATTAAACGATACCTCAAATAACATTTTCAATGGCTCTACTAACATCTCACCTCCTTCCTTTATGATTCTTGGGTGTATCCCATCCGGTCCCGGGGACTTACTTCTGTTCATTTTTTCTATAGCCCTTCTTTTTCTAGCATGGGAAAACTCTATTAGTTCTAGTGCCGGTGCCTGTTTGATGGCACCTACGTCGCCTTGTATACATAAGTCGTATGAACGAAGTTACGTTCGCGTCTAATCATGACATTATTGCGAGTGTCCGCGTAGTGTAAACAAGGCGGGCGGTATACCCGGTAACTACATTCTTGCCTATAGGCTATTACCAGCAGGGAGCAAATTACAGCTGGCCGTGGGATACTTTTGGAAAAAAAAAAAAAATCAAGGTAAGAGTTGTGTTACAGCGTACCATCCGCTTTGTTGTTCTTGTCGTTCCCTAAGCTGCCTGGTCGAACAGCACCGGCAGGGGTTTGTTTACTTAGTTACACGCTCGCAATTACATTCGCGTCTTAACCCTCTCGCATCTATAGGACGTGATCGAGTCATAACGCCACCCCTCCAAGAGTGCTCGTATGACGCAATCGCGTCATAATGCCACCTGTAAGTTAGAAATATTCGCCAAAAATAAGTTTATGACTCGATTTTGACTCAATTTGGACTGGTAAGTTAGGCATCAGTAAGTTACAAAAGGAAGTATCTAGCAACCCATAGCGTCCCTCTCTGAGGAGCGCGGGCCTCTGTAAAGTCAGTAGTTTCCTGGCCCCCAGACTGTGAGGCAGGGTCCCGGCCCTATAAATTCTGGGCTCCCTCCCTCTGGCCCACCATGCCTAGCTATAGGCAGGCAATTATAGATTATTTCATCTACCCAGTGAAAGTGTTTAGTGAATAATTTGAACTATATATGTATATAAGATGTTACTTGTGACTTTTGGTGACTGAGGGGAGTGAATCTTGGTTAACCCCTTGAGTATTGATGCAGTTTTGTCTAGGTATCATTGATGACTTTACACTATTTTTTGCTTGAAAGACAAATATAATTATCAATAAATACTGCCTACGAAATAAATACATTATAATCACGAAGATGTCACAGGAATGCTTACAGGAAGTATGGTAAGTACTCTATGGAATTTTAGTTATATTACAGTATATTATTATATATATATATATATATATATATATATATATATATATATATATATATATATATATAGCCTATATACAGTATATAACAGCCCCAAGGTCCCGAGCAAGCCCAAGGCCCATAAACGAGTATTTATATTATTATCATATTTTGTATTTTATTTAAATATTTATATATTTGATTTATTAGTTTTTATTTATTTTATTTTATTTATTTCATTTTGTTTATGTTTATTTTATTTATTTTATATATATATATACCGTATATATTTGTTTTGTTATCCCTGTTCCCCAGGGTGTCTAGCAGATCAGCCCCAAGGTCCTGAGCAAGCCCAGGGCCCATAATTGAGTATTTATATTATTATTATATTTTTTATTTTATTTATTTTATTTATATATATATATATATATATATATATATATATATATATATATATATACCCGGTATATATATATATTTTTTTCTTTATTATTCCTATTCCCCAGGCTGTCTAGCGGATCAGCCCCAAGGTCCCGAGCAAGCCCAAGGCCCATAATCGAGTATTTATATTATTATTATATTTTTTATTTTATTTAAATATTTATATATTTGATTTATTAGTTTATATTTATTTTATTTTATTTATTTCATTTTGTTTATGTTTATTTTATTTATTTTATATATATATACCGTATATATTTGTTTTGTTATTCCTGTTCCCCAGGGTGTCTAGCAGATCAGCCCCAAGGTCCTGAGCAAGCCCAAGGCCCATAATAGAGTATTTATATTATTATTATATTTTTTATTTTATTTATTTTATTTATATATACAGTATATATATATATATATATATATATATATATATATATATATATATATATATATACGTATATACCCGGTATATATATATATTTTTTTTCTTTATTATTCCTGTTCCCCAGGCTGTCTAGCGGATCAGCCCCAAGATCCCGAGCAAGCCCAAGGCCCATAATCGAGTATTTATATTATTATTATATTTTTTTTTTTATTTATTTTTTTTTATTTTTTATATATATACAGTATATATACAGTATATATATATATATATACCCGGTACATTTATATTTTGTTTTTCTTTTTTATTCCTGTTCCCCAGGGTGTCTAGCGGATCAGCCCCTAGGTCCCGAGCAAGCCCAAGGCCCATAATCGAGTATTTATATTATTATTACATTTTTATTTTATTTATATATGTATTTATTTAATTTGATTTATCTCATTTGATTTATATTTTTATTTCATTTATTTTATATATATATATATATATATATATATATATATATATATATATATATATATATATATATATATATATATATACCGTATATATATATATATATATATATATATATATATATATATATATATATATATATATTTATATATTTATATAAATGTTGTACATTGTGGCAAAGATATACAACTGTATAAACATTCTCATATATTTACATAACAATAACAATGCATGGAAACAATTGCGCATAGCTCGCGAACCAATAACGCTATATTATTTTTGTTTTCACCATTAGAAAGAGCATAATTTTCCGATGACGGTGATATAAACAGTTATATACGTATCCGAGCAAATAAACCAATGCCGAGGTGGGGAACAGCTCGGAACCCGGCTAGCATTGGCGGAAAAGAGACTGGTGAAGCGTAAATATTCGCATTTTGGCTCTGCATTTCAAATATTCATAGCGCAAAAAGTATTTGTCCTAGGAACTTCTAGTTTGTTTTATACTCATCAGCATTATTTGCCGTATTCATACAGCTTAAATTTAAAACCATACACTTCGTAGCAACGAAATAAATCGAAAATGTTATAAACCATATCTATTTTGTTGTTTTCGGTCACTGCATGGAAACAATTGCGCATAGCTCGCGAACCAATTACGTTATAGTATTTTTGTTTTCACCATTGGAAAGAGCACAATTTTTCGATTCTGGTGATATATACAGTTATATACGTATCCGAGCAAATAACGTAACCACGAGGTGGGGAACAGCTCAGAACCCGGCTAGCATCGCCGGAATAGAGACGGGTGAAGCATAAATATTCGCATTTTGGCTCTTCATTTCAAATATTCATAGCGCAAAAAGTATTTGTCCTAGGAACTTCTAGTTTGTTTTATACTCATCAGCATTATTTGCCGTATTCATACAGCCTAAATTTAAAACCATACACTTCGTAGCAACGAAATAAATCGAAAATGTTATAAACCATATCAATCAAAATATATATTTTTTTTTTCGGTCACTGCTTGAGAACTATTGAAGATAAACAATTTCTGTTTTCAGATTTGGAAAGAGGAGAAAAAATACTATTATTTGAGCAAAAAAAAATATATGGTCATCACTCACAATTTAGAGCTAGGACGGTGTGAAGACAATTGCATGGGAAATAATTGTATTCCGGACTCATTTACACTTTCATATTTCGATTTATTTATATTTGTTTTTGTTTTATCATGTACTATAAATATTCCTCTTTCCATTGACATATGATACATCACAATAAACAGCATTCTGGTGGATGAAAATACAGAAAAACACAAGGCTTCGAAAACTCGCCCAGCCTGATATTTCATGGCAAATTAGAGAATGTCTTACCGTAAGTTAGATAATTAAGTTGCTGGATGCGGGAGGGTTAATTTGACTGCTATTATTTGCCCCTGCTGGTAATATACTGTATATGATGATGACAATAAGTCATGGGGGGTGAGGGAGGTAAAGCCCCCCTCAACCCAGTATTGAATCCCACGGCCAGGTGTTGGGTAGGCCTAATCTGTTTTGTTACCGGCCGTGGGATACAGTAATGGCTTGAGGGGGGCTTTGCCCCCTCCACCCCCCCATGACTTATTGTCATCAACTCATCATACTACCGGTACCATATACATTACCAGCAGGGGCAAATAACACCAGTCAAATTAGACGCGAATGTAACTGAGAGCGTGCGACTATGTAAACAAAGCAGACGGGACGCCTGCTAACACAACTCAGTAAGAGTTGTGTTAACGAGCATACGCTACTGTCCGCGGAAAGAATGTTAAGTGCGGGCGTACCGCCAGCCTTGTTTACACTATGCGTAGTGGCGTCGGACCTTTGCCATTATGTTCCCGGCTATTTTGACTGCCTTTGGATACAATATTATGTTGAGGGAGGGCTTTGCACCCCCCCCCCCTCACCCCCCCATGACATATTGTCATCATCATATATATTGCCAGCAGGGGGAATATTAACGAAAAAAATCGCCGTCAAACTAGACGCGAACTTAAGCACGGCGATCGACAAATGTAAACATGACGGCGGCGGCAGCGGGGGAGGCGTCAGACCTTTGCAATCATGTTCCCATCTATTTTGAATGCCATTGGATACAATAATATGTTGAGCCCCCCTCACCCCCCCCCCATGACATATTGTCATCATCATATATATTGCCAGCAGGGGGCAAATAACCGAAAAATTTGCCGTCAAAATAGACGCCGAGTTAACCTTGGCGATCGCTCTATGTAAACATGACGACCGTACGCCCGAACTCTACATCCATCCCCTCTCCGCTTTGTATACAATTTACATAGTCGCATGCTCCCAGTTACATTTGTGTCTAATGCTATTATTTGCCCCTGCTGGTAATATATATGATAATGACAAGAAGTCATGGGAGGTGATGGAGGCAAAGCCCCCCCTTGACCCATTATTGTATCCCACGGCTGGTAAAAAAAAAAATAATAATTTACCCAACAGCTGGCCGTGAGATACAATAATGGGTTGAGGGGGGCTTTGCCGCCCTCAGCCCCTCACCCCCCATGACTTATTGTCATCATCATATATATTACCAGCAGGGGTAAATATCAGGAATAAATAAGCAGTCTAATTAGACGCGAATGTAACTGCGGGTGTGCGAATATGTAAACAAAGCGGACGGCACGCCCACTAACACAACTCTTACCAAAAAAAAAAAAATCAAATTAGGCTAGACACCAGGGAACCGAGATCGTACGATTTATGTAAACAAGTCGACGACGACGCGTACGTCCGCTAACACTATCTATACCCCCTAACTTAATCTAAACTTACCTATTATAGCCTATAACCATAATTTACCTAATCTAGCCTAGGCTACTCGACCTAACCGATTGCAACCATGTTTATGTAAATCTATAATCTAACCTAGATGGACAATTAGCCTTAGCTACCATATAGCCTAATTTTGAATTGAATAGGCTATAAGCCTAGAGAAGGCCAATTCTCCCTACCAATAAATGCCTACAGTGACCGATAGAGGCGCTGAACGCAAGGTTTACCGCGGTGCATTGTGGGAAATGGGCGACATCGCGGAGCTATCCACCCTCCCTCTCCTTCAATTCTATAATATACCGGCATGCAGTTAGTCTAAATTTCTGTAGCTGACACATACTTTGGTCTATGCATAGGCTATGCTGTAGGCTAAGTTGGTAGTGGTACGCCCACTAGCCTACTCCTAATCTTACCTTGAATCCCTTAGCAGCTAATTTATCAATGCTTAGGGCCTAGGCAGAGGTTAGGCTAGGCCTAATGGAAGAAAATTTTAAACTAATAGGTTAAGGCCTAGGCTATGTCTCTGTGAGTCTGCATCATACTAAGACCAAGTTTATAGTATTAGCCTAGCACCACATTTCATTACAAACTATTCAGACTAGGCTAATTGAGAAATCTTGATGGGAACTTGCAATTAACCGTCAGTTGCAAAGAAACAGACTAGGCCTAGGCTAAGTAGGCTAAGTTTTGCCTTTTCGCAAGTCCTGTGGCTATGAGGAAGGTCTGGCATAGCATTTCGGTTTGAAGATATTTTACCCAAATGAGGCTATATCAAGCCATTACAGAGAGTTCCTTGTACATTTGCTAAAGTGTTAAGTGCTAAACAACAAAGAAAAAGGCTAGCCTAATTAAAGTAAATCAAATCTTATATATTCCCTGCTCTCACTGAGTCACTGACCACCCTCCATCCCGAAGAATTATTCCAGACGACGCACATATTTTTATTATTTAGTTTTATTATTGCCTGCATTTAAAGTTATTTTAAGCTATGCTATTATATTCTATATATTTTTCATACATTATGGTACAATCCTGACTAGAAAAGAAGCTGAATAAGCGAAATTAAGATCATCACACTTATATCCTCACCCCCCACCCCCTTATTATTGCAGCACCTGTGACTTACCTTTTATGAAGCAGACGACGCACCTTATTATATTATTTAGTTTTAGCTAATTTTCTGTATGTAGAGCTCTTTTAAGCTATGCTATTATAATGTATATGGTCCAATCGACCATAGCTGAATAAGCGAAATTAAGATCGTCACACTTATTTCCCCACCCCTGCTTACTGCCACGGACCTTGGGCTAACGTCCGGGGAGAAGGTGGCGGGGATCAGATGCCATAGTAAACACTCACACCTCCCCCCCCCCCCCTCCTCCCTCACCGGTGCTTGTTAACCCTTCCTACCCGGGCAGTCTTAGCTAAGGACGGTCGCCCGTACCCGGGCGAAATGGCTGAAAAACATCTAGGCCTAGGCTACCGTATTTATGTTTATTTTCACTGCTAGAACTTTCCCACTCATCTATAATCGTAGTGCGGTTTTCAATCTGTATTTTGGCGTTGAGTAGAGCTCTGTAAGTCAACTGGTTCAGTTGTGATGACGATTTCAGTGGAGCAAATATTGCAGAGATGTTGCCAATATGGGGGCTTTTCAGACATAATTTCGTCTTACGTCAGAACAATAACATTGAAGAGTCTTCTCCTTCTTGTTTTCGGAGGTGCGGTGACGCAATGCTTGGGTTTGTTGACATACGTCGTACGCACGGCGTTCAGACCAAGCTTAATTAGGCTATTAAGCTGCCGCCTTAGGTAAGGCAGACCGGGTAGCGGCCCTTATTCCGAGCTCTCCTTACCTAAGGCAGCCCGGGTAGGAAGGGTTAAGGGGGGGTCACTGTCTTTTTTTATCTTTCTCTCCTTTTCTCTCTTTCCCTGGCTTGTATCCATTCGGACCCATTCAGTCAACTGTTTTAAGGCGTTTATCCCCATCCAGGTGTAAATTTCTTCCTGGCGAGCGATAGCGAGCCAGCATTGTATGTTGAAATCCGGCTTCGCCGGAGACATGTGTCTATCGAAAAATTTATAAATTTAGCTTGCTGTCAAAACAAAAATTGATATATGCTGGCTCGCTACCGCTCGCCAGGAAAATATTGACACCTAGATGGGGGTAAACCTCTTAAAACAGTAGGCTGAATGGGGCCGAATGGATACAAGCCAAAGAAAGCGAGAGAAAGAGAAAAAAGCGAGGTGGGCTCCCTTAAGTGCTTTTGCTCGATCCGGTCGTGTACTTCCTCTTCTCTCGTATATTTGTGTAGGATAAACTGTAGGATATATTTGGGGATAGTCCCTTTTAGATCACAAAATACCCCTAGACTGTTCCAAGCTCTTCCTCCTCCCGCAACCCCTATGAGAAAAAATAGCGGAGTAAGATCGGTAGAATCTGAAAGAGAAGGAGGCTATGTTAAATTCCCCAACTTGGACATTTGCTAGTCCTGGGACAACAGGGGAAATGTACCCAACCCGAGTGCACCATAGCCTAGCTCTTTCCTGATAAACATGCCGAGACAGTTACCCAGGTTAAGCTACATTAAGTAACTTAAATTTAAGGCATCCTGAGCAATAGAGGTAGATAATTTACTAACGAGCTTTGTTATCAGATGGGGATACCGAGCTCGGCATACTTCTCTCTATTGGCCACATGAAATGCGATTTTCGAACGAAATCATCATGGTGTGGAAAACTTTATATGTGCAACTCTTTCGTCCCAGGAACTAGATGATTATCGAGAATGGCCGAAACTTCTGCGTGAGATCGTGTGGGATATAATAATGTGGGTTTGCAATACAACATGAGCTACCCCTTTTGAAATTACTTTTGGGACCCTCCCAATATTGCAACAGGAGAAAATTGTAGACTGCCAGGAAGAAAAATCTGGAGTTCCGGGATGTAACCAGTATATTGACTTGATGCACAACCAGCGGTGTAAAATACGGTAACGTGAAAATACATATACACCCTCAACCTAAAGTGTTGCCAGGGAGCCCTTATTTCCGGGGAGGAATTTATGCTAATCGAGCGGAGCAGGAAAGTTATAGGAAAAGTATGAGTTACCTTTTAAAGTTACCCAACTAATCAGCCCTTATCATATTCAGTATAGAGATGGGAGAGGAATATTTAAAGGTGAATTACACAAAGATGAAAAAAAAGTGAGATAAGTTATTCAGCAGAACGTTAAAGGTAATACACCATTATTAGGAATATCCTTGAATTTGCCCCAAACATATAAAATAAATTGGGTTAATTTAAAGGTAAATTTCTGTTGCCTGACAACTATCAGAATCTATGACGTCATCACAATACTGGAAGGCGCGAAATTTGCAAGACAGTCAACTAGCAGACGCCACCAGATATAACATTTTTGAATATTTGTTTTCTGTACTGACTTAAATTTACGTTATTATACACAAACCTGAGCATCCTTAATATGTGTTGATGCATACAAAATATACACCTTGGATGGTATGCAGCTTATGTAATTCACCTTTAAGCTTTATCAAAATATGGGATGATGAGGAATCCACAGAAAATAGTAGTGAATGGTAAGAAGATGTAGACATCAATAACAAATAATATAAGAGTATAATTGGGGGTAACTGAGAGAAATCCCCAGATGTCCCTGTCAATTATTGAGCCTCATACCCTTTGGCTTAGTTGTCCTGAGCATTGCCTAATACCTGAACTTTGTCAACATTCAGAGTACGATTGAAAGAGTAACGGTAGTGAAACCAGAAGTTTTAGGTTCTCGGTAAGTGACGTAAAAACGTCCTTTTGAGTCCGCAATCATACCTTTAAAAAGAGAAAGAGACAGAGCGCTTTGCCAATAAACCCGAGGTTATTATGAGTCTCACCTTTTAAGGGGGGTCACCGGCTTTTTGTATCTGTTCTCCTTTTCTCTCTTTCCCTGGCTTGTATCCATTTGGCCCCATTCAGCCAACTGTTTTAAGACGTTTATCCCCATCCAGGTGTCGATTCCTACCTGGCGAGCGTTAGCGAGCCAGCATTGTATGGAGAAATCCGGCTTCGCCAGAGACATTTTTCTATCGAAAAACGTACAAATTTAGCTTGCTGTCAAAACAAAATTGTATACATGGTGGCTCGCTACCGCTCGCCAGGAAAATATTGACATCTGGAGGGGGGTAAACGTCTTTAAAACAGTAGGCTGAATGGGGCCGAATGGATAAAAGCCAAAGAGAGAGGGAGAGAAAGAGAAAAAAAGGCGAGGTGGGCTCCCTTAAGAAAGATTAATTTAGACAATCATGACCAAGGTGACAACCAAAGCGTATTGCATCATAAGAAAATAATGTGCTTTAGTTAAATGATTCCTTACCTTTATTAATTAAGCCAGGGTAGCTTCGAAGCTCACATTTACCTACCCGACCAAAAGGCTCAAACTTCCGAACTTCCGAACATTAACCCCTTCTTTACCGGCGACGTCTTTTTAATTGTATTCGTGCTATACTTAGGCGATTTTGTGCAGCTTAAGAAGGATCTGTCGTAGTAAACAAGGTTAAGTAAGATATTTGGAGGCCTGTTAATTGATGGAGGCCCTTTTTTTACTATAATTATATAATCGTCTAATAATAGCCAGAATAAAGTTAAAAGGACGTCGCCGGTACATAATGGATTAATCAAGGGTATCAATAAGATAATTCAATCAACTAAGAAAGTATGATTGCTGCATTAAAACTGTTATGCGAGGGCTTGACGTTCACTGAATGCTTGGGGGTTCGGAGAGCATGTAGGCGTAAGAATAACACTTTTCACCCGAGCTATTTACCGACATCCAGTTAAAGATTAAGTACGTGGAAATTAGAGTTTAAACAATAGATTGCAATGCGAATGTAGTGTAGGTCATCAACATGATTTAGACTTATTTATTTTTGGGACATTTTTTTTTTTTTTTTTTTTTTTTTTTCTCAAGAAACGCATGTTGAGGCCACATTGGGTGTAGCATAGCCTATTAACAGTGCACAGTACAAAGGTCATATTCTTTAGTAGAGGTTAAGATATAATTATTTTCATCGTTTTAAGTGTAGTTCAATAGAATATATATATATATATATATATATATAGTATAAGAGCATTACTCCTCTGATGTAAAGTTATTGATTCAGTAGAGGTTTAGGTGTACTGCATAGTTTTAAAATAACATAACAAAGTACAATATGTATATATGTTCTTTTTGTTTGTTCTTTCTTTTCTATATTCCAATTACTCCTTTTCAGGCGTAGGCTGAGAGCCTGTACATTCAACCGTACATTGAACGGCGAAGCCCGTGAAGTCTCGTTCCAGTCTAGGGAGTGAGACATGTGAAGCACTTTGGGATACAACCAGCCCCGATATCTTGCCTTCGCAAGATGCACGGGTGCACCCACGGCTCGAAGCAGCCACATCTCTGAAGCTGCTTCGCTCCAGTACTTCACTGTCTCACCACCTAGACTTGGACCCTCACTCTCAGAACGCCACCTATTGAGCAATGAACTTACTAGGCATTGTCCACCTGTAGCATATTTTGAATATGGAATATTCATAGTGCTATTTAATCAGGGAACTGATTTTTTTTTTTTGGGGGGGGCGTTTCGGTGGGCTTTATGGTAATGCACTGATACTAGGTACAGCACAAATTCCATCCCAATAATATCTTCCCATTGATACATCGAGAGGTACAGTATATTATCTAAAGGTATATTATTTTTGAGTGAACAATATCAATTCTATTGGCAGGAAGGTATAAACCAGTTTATTTATATATCTACATGTTTTGTATCGAAGAGTTATATTTGGTGGTAAAGGTTAACATATATTGAACAGTCTTTATGTGAAGTATGATCAGTCAGTGACTGGCGGTTACCAGAGACGGAGGTGGCTGTTGTGCTGCAATATTTTCAACTCAAAATGACCACTTTGAAGGAACTGTCAGTGATGTGACTATACATTACTACTGTGTAAATGTGTGGACACTAAGAGGAGTGACACAGAAAACACCACCGTGAACAGAATATCCAATTAATCAGAAACAAATATAATGTAGGTGTAGACCATACAAGCTGCATGTGTCCCAGTGTTTGTGGAGCCGTAGCTAGTAACGTTACCCATTTGAAGTTTTCGAAACATATACTCTATTTGGTCGAGACAACTATCTTTAAATAAGTGTATAAACCAATACAAAAACTGTCAAAGCATTTATACTAGTTCTCAGTGACGAAAATATAATAACAAATTAGAAGTTCTAATATGAGGATAACTAACAAAAGACAGGAGTTGATTTTTAAAGATTGTTATGTGAAAATCAAATCCCTGGAAGGTGAAGTAGACTGTAGAAAGCCTCAAAGTGTCACTGGATGAACTCGAGCAGTATTCCAGGCGAAATTAAATTTGATAATCTAACGAAGGAGTAGCCCTATCTACAATATTATGGCAGGCCAGAACTACAAAGATAACAGGCAATATTGCAGGTTGGTAGGCGGCAGTAAAATACTAAAAGAAAATGACAATGTAAGATTAGTTTTAGTTGATACACTGGGTTGGTTCGAAGTAGTGTCCCTCCTTGGATCGAACCGATTCAACCTTCAGCCAGAGGACTGTCAGCTCCTACTCTGCATTCTGTCGACTATACTGTATATAATGTAAGTATATGCATTTATTTGTTGTATTAACCCCTTCTGTACTGCAACATCCTTTTAACTTTAATCTGGGCACTATTAGACGATTGTATACAGTTTCAAAAGGGCCTCAATCAATTAAGAGGCTTCGAATTATCTACCTTAACCCTTTTTACTGGTTTAGATCCGTCTTAGACTACACACAATCGTCTAAATATGGCTAGATTATAATTAAAAGAACGTCGCCGGTACAGAAGGGGTTAATATATATTTGTTTTCCTCACAATTATTATTATTCGTTTATGTTTTGATATAATATGTGATAATGTGTGATCAACCGCGGGAGTTATGCCGTTCTCGTGCTATTAGTGTTGTTTCATTTTAATTCGGAAAGTTTGTATAACTCATGTTTATCCTTGATCGATATAATATGATTATTTATGTTGTATTAAGATTTTGCCCATGAATTTATGGAGGTAGGGATGAAAGCGCGATTTTTGTGGGCGCTGTGCATGGATTGTACAGTTGGTCAAAGTTCCAGCTGACCCACCCTCGCTCTGGGGCTCGCAGAATTAGCTGGCAAAACTGGTGTAGTTGCCAATCAATGGATATAATAACTTGAATATTTAAGCAAATCTACGAACTTTGGGTGAATGTTCGGGATCATACATAGCGATGTATGCATTTTTATTTGAGATAGGCTTACTTTCCCTTGTTTAGTATAATTATGTTCTAACAATGATATAGCCGAAATCAGATCTACCAATCCCAATCTTTGTAAGACACACCTCCTTCCTACACCAGTATTGCCAGATAATTCTGCGAGCCCCAGAGCGAGGGTGGGTCAGCTGGAACTTTGACCAACTGTACAGTACTAGAGGTGGTTTGCGGTGATAGAGTTTGGAATAAAGTCAGTTCCGCATGACATCCATGAGGATTGTACACCTACTATGGGTTACATACTGTTTGTATATTTATACTTGAAATTGACGTTTACTTGAATTTAAAGGCGATAATAGGGTTGGGTGGTGGCTAATAACTACCGTGTTTGATGGAGGAGCAATAATGGTTTGGTGGCTCTTACAGGTAAGCCACGGTAGCCTTGTCCGTATCTTAGTCATTAACCCTTGTTTAGCGGGGGGTTTTGGGCTTATTTGGGCATATTCAGGCCCTCCTGAATGATAAACCAAGTATCTGCATGAAAAGAAATTTATTCAGCAAAAAACTAGGCACTAAAAGCTTCAAAATGAGACCAAAACAAGCTACGTAGCACTCGTGGTTCTCATACAGTGGTACCAGTAACATGGGAGTTTAGCGTATAGCGGTATATTTTTCCCAGCTATGCTCACTACTGGCTACACTGCCGGCCTCTCGAGAACACAGAGAGGGTGATTCAGTGGGCGGCGGTAGGCCCTGGGTGTCGGACGTGTGGCCCGCTGCACTCCCGGCCATTTGCACTCTATTTTAACCCTTTAAAAGCCATAATAATGCTCCTAACTTGCTGCAAATTGGTGCCCGGCTATAGCCGGGCGCCGCTCTTTAAGGGTTAATGTGCGACTTTAACCTCATGACACAGGGACAAGTGGCTTATTTTTACACTTTTGGTAATGCACTATATTGACAAAAATTAGGGGACGGTGTGAAAAAGGCAGTGTCAAAATATCATGCTGATCCAACTGTTTGTTAATAAGTTATTCCCGAAAAATGATGCCACACGGCCACTGAAACCTATAGTAGGTCTGATGAATGTGATTATCTGGGTTACCATACTTTCATGCAAATAATTGAATTCTACTCTCATACTTGTTATTAATTCATACATTGCTCCAACTATATTATTGATGTGCTTCTCGGGGGATATATTGTCTTAGATAAAAAAAAAAAATAGGTTCTTGCTGTGCTTGTATTGCTGATTTCCTCATTCCCTAACCTATAGCTTACATTTGGTCTTCTGCCACTCTTCCCCATTTCTAAGACGTGACACGTTTTAGCATTAAATTCCATCTACCATGTTTTACTCCAGTTATGGATTCTGTCTAGGTCTCCTTGTAACTCTGTATAACTGTTTTCACAGTCGACAACCCCGACACAGACAGAGAGCTGGTACTACAAAACCAAACCGATAACCTCATCATCCTTAACGACATCCATCAACATACCCATATTCCTCACCAAGCCCTCTATAACCCATCATCTCCAGACATCACCTTTTGCTCCCCAGAACTCGTCCCCACAACATCCTGGAGGGTGGTCAGAACCTTAGGCTCTGACCACCTCCCGATCATTATCACCACCAAAACCAGACTCACCCCAGCTAGCCACAAACACACATACACCAATTATAAAAGAGCTAACTGGGAAGCATTCACAAATGAGACAGAACAACACTTCACAACTCTAAACAGTACACCCATCACTAACATCAACAATGCTGTACACATACTCAATAAAACTATCCAAAACGCTGACAAGAAACACATTCCAAGAGGTAACAGAAAAAGACACAACCCCAACTTCACACCAGAAATTCAAAACCTCATCAGACAACGCGACATACTGAAACACTCCCCAGTACCCCACACACAAGACATCACACAACAAATTCAAGCACTCAACACCCAAACTAACAACAAAATACAAGAACAACAAAAACTAAATTGGAATAACTTTCTACAAACACTTGATCACAAAACAAACCCCAAAAAACTCTACAAAACACTAAACAGCATCACACTTTCCAACAGCAACACAACACAATCACATGCTGCAATCACAACAACAGACTCTACTCCTTCATGTAAACAACAAGCAAACACTCTCATCAATCACTTTTCACATGTCAGCCACCTAAAACCTCACAAAGACGACCGACGTGTCATCCGACGTAAGAGACAATTCCCCACAGACCCTGACTATACACCCTTCACCAATCACCAGACAAAGCATATCATCAACAATCTCAAGCACTCACCCACCTGTGGCCTAGACAACATAAGCAACATACACCTCAGACACCTGGGACCACAAGGCATACAAGCACTCACTGACATATCAAACTACAGCTATTCACACAACACAATACCGGACATTTGGAAGCATGGTATCATCATCACATTCCCCAAACCCAACAAAGACCCCACGCTACCCTCCTCGCACTGCCCCATCACACTCCTTTGCTCCCCCTCCAATGTCATGGAACGCCTAGTATTACAAATAATTACACCTGACCTACCCCTAGCTCCATCACAACATGGCTTTAGGCCACTGCACTCCACAAACACTCTTCTCACAGACCTTACACAAAGAGCTTTCGACGGCATCAACTCAGCTAGACCACCACACAGATCACTATTAGCCACACTCGACATTAGTAAAGCCTTCGATGCCATCCCCCGCCACAACCTAACAAACAAAATCTACAACACAAACATGCACAACAACACAAAAACGTGGCTGGCCAACTTCCTAGCAGGCAGATGTGCACACGTATCTTTTGCCGGTCAGTCGTCTAAAATCAGAAACTTTCCAAACGGAGTCCCACAAGGATCCGTCCTATCGCCCGCACTCTTCAATCTGTACATGCACGATATAACTACACCCAATACACCCCAAATAAACTTAGCCTCCTATGCAGATGATATAACACTCACTTGCACACACCATGACCCAAAAAGAGCAACAGATCTCCTTCAACCCTATCTCAACACACTACATGGCTGGTGCACTACAAACAGACTTAATCTATCCCCAGCCAAATCCACCGCAACCCTGCTCACAAGTTGGACAGGAGAACACGAATACATCCCTCAACTCACCATAAACAACACACCCCTAACACATACACACACACCCAAAATCCTAGGAGTAACATATGATACTCATATGACATTCAAACAGCACACCACAAACATTAAAAAGAAACTGACACCCAGACTTAACGCCCTCAGGTCACTTGCTCACACACAATTTGGACACAACAAAGAAACTACCACCACAGTATATAAACAATACATAAGATCAGTGATGGAATACGCAAGCCCAGCCTGGGCTTCTAACCTAGCTGAAACACATCATAAGACCTTACAGACTATTCAAAACAAAGCCCTGAAGATCATTACAGGCTGCACAGCTACTGCACCCACAGATCACCTACATAAAGAAACCAAAATCCTCAAAGTCAAAGACCATCTGGACATGAGAGGCACTCAATTCCTGGCAGCAGCCTCCACGAACCAAGACCACCCACTAAACTACATGGCAACACACCCACAGACACCAAGAAATATCAAAACAACACCCAGCACACGGTATCACACACAATTATTGTCCTCTCTCCCTCCCTGCCCACCCTGAACCAACTTCCAGAAGCGCATCCATACTCATATCTCTCACCGATCCATCCACTCACTCACAGACAACACGCAGCTGCATGCACGACCTCCCGAAATCCATCCTTCCGAATCCTCCCTTCCTCGCGAGGACAGAGTCCACCTGGCCAGGCTGAGATGCGGACACCATCCAGCTCTCCTGAGCTATCAGAAGAGACTGGATGACTCCGTTGTCGACGCCTGCCCGGGATGTAACACAGCACCCCATACCATTAAACACATCACAGAAGACTGCATTTCACTCAACCACTTACGCCAACAACACAATCTACATTCAATGAGAGCCCTGTGGGAAGGCCCAATCGTGGCCATGGCCTTTCTCAGGGACTCGGGGCTGTTCGGCCAGGCAGCTTAGGGAACAACAACAACAACAACAACAACAACAACTGTTTTCATTGATGTGTTTCATGAGTTTGGTGTCATCTGCAAACATGTTCATATAGGCATCAATTCCGTTGGTTATGTCATTAACATATATCAAGAACATCACTGGGGCCAGTACTGATCCCTGAGGCACTCCACTCTTGACTTTTGCCCACTGCGAAACTTCACCCCTAATCGTTATTCGCATATCTCTCTCTTGCAGATAATTTTTCATCCAGTCCAATAGTTTTTCTCTCACTCTCCCTACAGTACTTAATTTCAATATTAATCTGTTATGTGGTACTCTGTTGAAGGCTTTCTTTAGGTCTAAGTATATACAGTCCACCCAGCTGTGTGTGTGTGTGTCATAGTAATAATAAAGGTGAGAGAGACAACTAAGTCTGTACTAAGTTTTTTTTTTCTTCTTTACACAGGAAAAAAAAGGAAAAAAAAAGAAAAAAAAACATCTCAGTACAGACTCAAACGAACAACCAATGTCGGATGCGGACGGACCCTGTGTTGGCGAACCCCGACCGACTATGGACAAGCTTACGGACATTCTGAGAATAGGTAGCCTACATGGAACGTGAGTGGCATGAATGATGGGACAAAAGAGAGAGAGGTACTGGAAGTGTTAGTGAATGCCAGGCTGGATGTATGTGGAATGACGGAGACCAAATAGAAGGGTACAGATGTGAGAGAGTGGGAGTGTGTGCTGGAGTGAGTGAGGTAGCAGCGAGAGAAAGTGCGTGTTTGTTTGTAAGTAACAAATGGAAGGAGTGTGTAAGATAATATGTGTCTGTGGGTTCAAGGATTGTGTGGGTGAGAATGAAAGTAGGAATACAAACGTGGGTGATTGTGTGTGTGTATGCTCCGACAGAGGATAAACTTATAAGAGAGAAAGAGGAGTTCTTGGTGAATGTGAAGGCGTGCCTGGATAAGTTTGACAAGAACGAAAGAATATTTCTGATTGGGGATATGAATGGTAAGGTGGGTGATAGGAAAGTTGATGGAGTGATGGGAGGGTGGGGGGTACCGTCAGAGGTGAATGGGAATGGTAGTGCACTTGTGGACGTATGTGTGGGGAGGAGGTTGTGGAAAGCCAACACCTTCTTCCGACACAGAATGATACACAGGTACATGTGGAAAGTGGTGTGGACGATGAAGGATAAGACAGTGGTGGAACGAAAGTCACTGATTGATTATATATGTGTGAATGATAGAATGAAGAAATCTGTGATGGATGCTAGGGTGTATAGGGGTATTGGAGGGGGTCTGTCTGATCATTATGTAGTAGTAGCTAAGGTTAGGATACAATAGAAGTGGGTGAGGAGAGCTGGAGGAAGACGAGTGAAAGGTGGAATGGTGAAGAGGGTGGAGAGGTTACAGGAGGAGGAAATCAGGGAAGAGTACAGGAGAGCAGTAGAAAGACGACTAGGTGGGTTCGACCTGGAAGATATGGAGGAAGTGGAGGAGATAAGCAAGGTGTTTAAGGAAGAGATCTGTGCAGCATGTGAGGAGGTGTGTGGAGTGAGGAGAAGAGGGAGGGGAGTGAAAGGTACAGCATGGTGGACAGAAGAGGTAAAAGTAGCTGTGGAAGACAAGAAGAAAGCGTATAGAGAGTGGTTGGGTAGTAGAGGGAATGAAGATTTGGAGAGGCAGCAACGAGCGAGGTACGTGGAGAGAAAGAGAGTGGTGAAGAGAGTAGTGAAGGAAAGTAAGAGAAGAATAGATGAGGAATTTGGAAGGAATCTGTGTGTAAAATGGAGGGAGTGTAAGAAACTGTTCTGGATAGAAGTCAAGAAAGTTAGGGAAGGTAGCAAGGGAAACAGTAAGGGTGTTAAAGATAAAAATGGGAGAATGCTAGCCCGAGCAGCAAGAGAGAGTCGAAAGATGGAGGGAGTACTTCAACGAGTTGCTAAATGTAAGGAATGAAGAGCCAGCAAACATAGTTGGATATGGAATGGAAGGGAGAAGAGGAGAAGTAGTGGAGGAGGAGGTGGGGATCAGAAGGTCAGAAGTGTGGGAAGCCATGAAAAGAGTGAAGTTGGGGAAAGCACCAGGAACAGATGGAGTGTGTGGGGAAATGTTGAGGTATGGTGGTGAGATAGTGACCGAATGGGTACGGTATGGAAAATGTACAAACTAGCATGGGAGAAGGGGAATTCATCCGATGATTGGAAGACTGGCATAATAGTCCCCCTAAATAAGGGCAAAGGGGAAAGAGGAGTGTGTGGTAACCACCGAGGAATATGTCTTTTAAGCGTAATAGGGTAGTGATAGAGAGAGTGAGAGTGATAACGAAGAATTGGATAGGCGACGAGCAGGGAAGTTTTAAGAAGGGAAGAGGATGTGTAGATCAGATTTTTACCCTGAATTGTGTTGTGGAGAAATATCTGGAAAAGCAACAAAAGGTGTATGTTGCCTTTATGGACTTGGAGAAGGCCTATGACAGAGTGGATAAAGAAGGTATATGGAAAGTACTTAGAATATAATATATGGAGTAGATGGCAAGTTGCTGAAAGCAGTGAAGAGCATGTATGAGGGTGCAAAGGCGGCAGTACATGTGGAGAATGAGCAGAGCGAGTTCTTTGACCTGAGTGTTGGGTTGAAACAGGGGTGTGTGATGTCCCCGTGGTTGTTTACTGTATATATAGATGGAGTCATGAAAGAAATACTAGGAAGAGCAGTGGATGTTGGTGTATCGCTGAAAAGGGAGGGAAATGAGTGGAAGCTGCCTATATTGCTGTTTGCGGATGATACAGTTCTGATGAGCGATAATGAATGGGAGTTGCAGGGTCTGGTAAATGAGTTTGGAACAGTGTGCGAAAAACGGAATTTGAAGGTAAATGCGGGGAAAAGCAAGGTTATTGTCTTCGAAAGGGGTGAAGTCACAGAGTGTGAGGTGAAGTTGAACGGTCAGGCTATGGAGATTGTCAGCTCTTTTAAGTATCAGGGCAGTGTGTTGAGTAAAGATGGGACTATGGATGAGAAACTGCGGGAGAGGGTACAACAGGGGAAGAGGGTTGTAGGAACGTTGAAAGTGGTAACAAGAAATAGGGTGGTCAGTATGGAAGTGAAGAAGTCCTTGCATGACAGTGTGGTAATCCCATCACTAACTTACGGAAACGAAGCATGGACGTTCGGGAAGAGACTCAGACCAAGAGTGAGAGCGGTGGAAAGGAGTTACTTGAGAAGTGCGTGCGGAGTTACATGGAGGGATAGACAGACGAATGAGGAAGTAAGAAGGAGGTGTGGTGTGGAGGTAGATGTGCTGGAAAGTGTCAAAAGGAACAACTTGAGATGGTTCGGCCATAAGGAATGTATGGAAAGTGAGAGAATAACTAAGAGGGTGTATGAGAGCGAGGTGGAAGGACAGAGAGGGAGAGGTGCAAAGAAGGAGAGGTGGAAGGATGGAGTGAGGAAGTATATGAATGAAGGCGGTGCTGGTTGGGAGGAGGGGCATCGACTGACTGGGAACAGAGGTGCATGGGGGCGGTTCGTTCGTGGCCACACCTTCGGGGATCACAGCGTCAGGCAATAGATAGATAGATAGATAGATAGACTCAATTGAGGACCTTCGCAGTTCTTGGGTTAAATATAGGTAAGGTTTGATTTACGTAGACTAAACAGTGGATTTAAACACTAGAAGTGTTTAAAGTGTATATTTCCCCTCCAAATTATTTTCACAATGTTTTTGTATCATGGTTATTAATTATATATTTGACTTTTCTTAATTACGTATATACTTTGCATATCTTTGTCTGCACTCAATAACTGTACTAGCTCTTGTTTGAACACTAACATGTGATTGACTACCATGCACCATTGTTCCATGTGTATTGCAGCAGGTGATATTAAGCTTTAGTATATATATTATGACAGTACATTTAATCACTTACATTCTATATCAAATCAATATAATTTTTGTTTTCATTTGTAGTTTTCCTATTCAAAGGTCGCAGCCATATATAATCACTTACCTCCCTCTCCGGGCCCGGTGTTTTTTCTTCTGTATTACTATAGTCACTAAGGAGTGGAGTGAGGTAAGGGTGTGGAGGTGGGGAACGATGGGTGGAGAGGTGGGTGGGAGTTGTGGTGGGATTGTTTAGAGTAGTGGAAGAATGCATAATAATTGTAAATTAGGGATATTAATATGTTGTTATATTGGTCAGTCAGTATCACCATTAACCCGAGAAGTGCAATAGAACTCACAGATGTATCTGTATAGCGAATGTGATAGGCCTCACGGAAGCAAGGCCATGAAAAAAACTTTCAAAAACAACCCAGGGGCTCTCAAAACAAAGGAATATGTTATTAGGTGAGATAATTCCTCTCTAGTACTTCCTAATCTATATGTTTCTCACCCCCCCTTCCCCTCCTTCCCCACCTTTCTCCTCCCTCCCCTCCTCCTCAATTATCACCTATTTTCCCTCTTATTTTCATCATTTATCGACTATTATTCGCGTTAATTGTTCTCCCGCGGTTTTTTACACAACAGCGAGTCATTTAGAGATCTTATGCAAGAAGAGAGTCTTTCCCGAATCGATCAGTGTGGCGAGACAGCTCAGAGGGGGAGAGTGTATGTCTCGCCGCCTACTGCCTGAGAATATAAGCGGCTGGGGAATATCGTCTTTTTTTAGCCACCCAAATGCTCTCCCCACTTATTTTATCACTCTTGAAGGTTCATATGTTCATCATATTAGTAAAATATGTGCTCATGGAAAATAAATTATGGTTTATATGATAGATATAACAGATTTTGTCTGAATATTGGGCAATTAATTCACATATAACTACGTTGGCCACACCCTTTATTTAGCGCTAACCGGGTTAACAGATGCCATTGTTCATGTAACTATGCATCAAGAATAGTATTAGGAATTATATATCCCCTTTAGCTGCAAAATAAAGCAGCTTGTTCGGTAAACGACTGGTTTAGCAAAAACAGAACCAGATAGTTATATGAGGGTTCCATTACAAGTAATACTGGGATCATAATTTAATACAGTATCTGCGTTATTAATTTAAATTAGCCTATTTACAGTGGAATTAAATAAAAACTCCACGTGTGTGTGTGTGTGTGTGTGTGTGTGTGTGTGTGTGTGTGTGTGTGTGTGTGTGTGTGTGTGTGTGTGTGTTTGTGTGTTTAAAGGGAGATCAGAACAAGGAAATAGTTTAGGTTTCGTGTTCATGGTTGGGTAGACAATTATATTGCTAGATATATTTTTTGCTATATAATAAATTTATTCTTATTGTATATATTTTCATAGATGTATAAGGAACCCGTTAAATGTTGATTTCATGTATTCAATTAAATACTCTACAAAATTTGCATTTTAAAATTTATATCATTCATTATGTATTTCATCTAAAGGCTGAGGCTAAATCTAGCAACTAAAGTTTGAAGTTCTTTACATTTCATTTTATATAATCATGTGTAATATTGTTGTATGGTAAACAAATACTGGCATTCCTTACCCTCCTGCTGATTCTCCTACATTCACTTGTTTAGAAAAAACAAAATATCATATCCCTCATTGTTATACCAGGTTTTTGCTGGGGTTAATTGGATAAATTTGGTAGGTTCTTGCTTGACTAGAGAAGCTGAATCCATTTAAACATATCACAAAGATAATAGAGGATAAATATAACACAGCAATCATTCATATAATATATTTAAGGCACATAGATATTGTATATTAAGTAATAGATTAGGGATTATATAAACATAGACGCATGAGCGAGGGTCCACATTACTCTCTCACGATTAAGACTTGGCCTGTAAATATTAGTTTAGTACTCCTTTCAATTGAGGTACGACACTAGTACTTTTGAGATCACACGATACAGGTATATTTCAAGCTAAGTACTTCCCTTTATTTAAAAAAATTATAATGTATATCACTGGTTCCATGTCAGTTGAACCAGTGCCACTTCAACCAGTGCCACTTTAACCAGTGCTAACTCAACCAGTGGCCACTTCAACCAGTGACCATTTCAACCACATTTTAACCAGTAACCTAACCTAACCTAACCTAACCTACTGGTTAAAATGGTCACTGGTTGAAATGGTCACTGGTTGAAGTGGCCACTGGTTGAGTTAGCACTGGTTAAAGTGGCACTGGTTGAAGTGGCACTGGTTCAACTGACCTGTCACCATATTACTAGTGCTTTTGAGATTTCACTTGTATAGATATATAGGATGTTCAATGAAGTACTTTCCTTAAATAAGGTATATCATTAATACTTCTTTTAAGGTTAAAATAGCATATTAATATTATTAGATAATTCACTAAAGTACTTCCTATTATATAAGGCGCATGACTATAGTAGCCTACCTATTAGGGGTTTCACTAGGTATTATATTATTAGGCACTCTGTAGTCTTCTAGTGAGGGTCTTGGCCTTGGTGGTGATCCTGACGTGGCTGGTGGACAGTGGATGGAGACTGAAACTCTTGGGTGTTGGGTCTTAAATAATATGTACAATATGCCAGTGCATCTGTACAATATTATCGAGCGAACATAGAGAGAAGCTCTCCAACTACTCTGGCCGTTATAAGAGTTTTGATGCAGAACCTTCCAGTACTCTTGGGTGTTGGACCTTGAATTTCATGTACAATATGCCAGTGCAACTGTAACATGTTATCGAATAAACGTAAGAGGGTCTTTTTTAACGCAATGTCTCTTAACTATTCTGATCGTTATAAGAGTCTTTCAGGGACTGAGTGGATGAGGTAATTTTGGGCCTTTTCCGATAAACGTACCCCAGAACCAGTGCCTGGGATTCCGGATGGACTCTATTTGCAAAGTGCCGTTATGCAGTGTTGTTACGGTATCTCCCAGAGCCCTGCGTTTCTAGAGTCCAGCCAGTGAGTGAACTTTTAGTAAGAGGAGAGGTGGTTTACTACCAATAAAGCGCTTGACAAATCAGAATTCTTTATTGACAGTAACGCCAGATATCAAGGCAGAGGAACAAATATTAGGTGGTCTCCATTGAGATCTAATAACAAAATCCTTTGATGAGCCAAGATCTTAAATAAGATTAAAATAGAGCTTTACAACCAGTGCTGTCAGGGATCTATTTCAATATCAAACCCTAATATTCCAGCTGTTATCTATCTTCCAGTGAGGGTAGTAAATAGCTTTCCAACTTTAAAGATCTTAACTTTGCCTGTCATAGTCATACCTCTTTCTGAGTTCTTCCCGGTGTCCCTTCTCCGGTTATAAAGGACATATGTGCAGGGAGGAGGCACTGAGGTGGTTGTGGTAGTCCCTCCTGGCTTCTTGGTCATGAGGGTGATGCAGCTTTGAAGAAGGGCACGTGGAGGTATGGTATCTATGCAGCCTTTTGGTGGTCTTCCTTTCCTTCGTGGTTTTCCTTTTCTTTATGGCATCATGGTTATCAATTGCGCCTTTTTATTCTTGCCGGGTGTTGGAGGGATTGTGAAAGCTATAGTTGCTACTCTGGCACATCTTGGTGGTGTGGTGGTTACAGCTTCCTTTCTCTGGGTTGTGGTGTGAAGCGCGGGAAAACTACTTGGCGGTGGTGGCATGGTGGTTATTTTCTTTGTTATTTTACTCATAAAAATAACTAATAATGAGAAGGCCTTCCCTAATTAAGATAATTTCACAATGAAGTATATTACAGTATAAGATGATATCAAGAAATATGGATACTACATGAATCGCTTAACACAATTGTCGGGAATAGGGTAATGATCCCGACAGGTTTTGGTCCAATAGGACATTTGAATTTGGCGGTATCGTATCGCTTGTACGATTTCGGCTGGTTCTTTGTGTATTGTAGTTTATTCTTAAGTTAGGTTAAATATTAACTGTAATGTATAAATATCTACATCAGCTCTAGATGTATTATGAAACCAAGTTATGGGTTATAATTATTATGAGCCGGCAGCCATATGTAATTTCGCGAAGCGATCGGACGCCGGCCCTTTAGTCTCTCAACCAACACCATACAGTCAACATCTCCTCCCCCGGCCCTGACTCAACCCACAGTTCACCATGTGCTACAAATATTAATCTACTAATAATATTAACAACAGTCCTACATCACCAGTCCTCTAAGCTAAGTTCATTGTATCGATATTGTATTATGTGAACATTCCTACATGTCATGCAATTGAACTAGCCGCGTGTGGGGGACTGGATTACACCCATCAACGACTACGTCGTTGGTAAATATATTATAACTATTTGTTGGGATATTTCATGTACCAGTGATATGTAAATTAACCTCTTTATCTAAATTCCCGACAACAATGTTACTCTCTCTCTCTCTCTCTCTCTCTCTCTCTCTCTCTCTCTCTCTCTCTCTCTCTCTCTCTCTCTCTCTCTCTCTCTGTCAGTATAACCTCATTTTAATGTATTTTATTCACATGATATTGAATTACTTCCCATTTAACTGTGTCTGACAGTCTGCTTATCTAGTCAATCATTTATTTATGTATTTTTAAAAAAGAAGTTTGGCTCGCTTTCGCTCGCCAGGAAAAAATCGACACCTAAATGGCACGAAAGGTCTTAATATTGGCAAAGGAATGGGGCAAAAGGTCTGAAAATTGAAAAACTAATGAGGCGAATGTCTTGAAATCTCATAATTAATAGGACTAAACATGAGGGAGGAGGAGGACTCGAAAAAACAAGTGCCTCCACTTAAACTATGCAGTGCGAGGGAGGAAAGGCGGAAGTTTAACAGAGAGACACAGGAAAATCGACTTTAAATCACATTCAACAAAGAACAATTTGGGATCAAATTTTACATACGGTTGCCAGCTATATAAATATACCGATAGTCATGAGGGAAATGGTTTACCAACAAATGTGCCTCAATGTAAATTAGTTTTATATCATATAAATCAGCCATGTCATATCTTGACTATTTGGCTCTATACATTATTATAATGTTATCCTCTGTAATGTTTGCTTGGCTACAGGAAATTTAGAATCATGCCAAACCTATCTCACCTACTGTATGTGGAATTAATTTGACCAAACTTCATAAAAGATTATCAATGTATTCAATATCCCACCAACTCAATAATAAATGTGACTCTCTTGCTTGAGGGAAGTCATCCACAGATCAAGCACATTAATTGTCACAACACCAAGGTACATTTATCGCTAGTTTGTAGTTTGCTAACAAAAGCTGTATGTTATATTATTAATGACATGTAAATTGTTCAGTAGAGCGTTGGCTGCTGATCAACGGGGCGGCAGATCAAACCCGTACTGTCTAGCGATTCGTGACAAAAGCTTAATGTTCTCGGGAATTACGACGTCAGGCAAACAAAAACAAAATATTAACACTAATAATAATAAAGATATTTTATTCTTACCAATAAAGTAGTTAAAGATATATATAGAGAGAGAGATTACTGCATCATTACTTCAGTCACAATGATGACACTATTTTCCTTCAGGTTTATTTCATTTTAGTATTTATATAAACATTTTGCCTAACAGTCATTTAACCACATTGCCTAACTATTCATTTAATCACAAACAAAGTAAAGCTGGGTATTGAGTATAACCATTAATACTTTGCAGTCTAATATTGTAAGACTAATGCTAATGGTTAATGATGGGGTTAATTGAGATAATTTGAGCACATACCGGCAATATATTTCTCAATTTGCATTACTTATTCATTTAACCCACCACTACTTACTCCACTCCACTTCCATACCCGCCCACCTCCACACCTTTACCTCCCTCCATCCCTTAGTGACTAGTAGGATAGAAGAGTCCGGAGAGGGAGAGGAAGGTTGGTGATTATTATATGGCCGCGACTGTACATCTAGCTACAGGAGTAACAAGACAATTAGTTTGTGTAACATATTGAAATACTATAATCAATACTTTTATAATACGAGCAGCAATGCAATCCAAATGTTCCATGGAAAACGTTATTTATGCGTTTACTTATTAGAGAGGTATCCAGAGTGAGGTTTGGCATCCTCTATCCAACCTTAGCTGTTTCTGTCTGTATCTTTTACTGTCCTACTTTTCCTTCTGGGGGTAAGGGGCTAGGACTCCTCCTCCCCTTGTATAATTCTCCTACTCGACGAGACAGAGAAACGGGCGACAGAACGTGAAATTTGTCTTGGACCCTGAGAATAGGAACTGTAAATGTTGTTTCTGTTCGGGCTCTGTCTCGTGTCGGCCACCCCCAGCAATGGGGTATGTACCTGACTACATACATACATACATACATACTTAAATGATATGATGCAACATATGTAGGGAAGATATTCTTTCTGATATAGAATATTATTCATGTTCAGTTTGTAGGAAGACCATGCATCCACAAAGTTCAGATTGGGTATGTGTAAACTGTATATAAGACACTTTTCATTTTAACTACTTGCTCGATGAGGATTGTTTGGCATATGTTGCAGGGAATAATTGGGCAAACAACAGGGAATCTTTAGGTACACTTGAAAATAATATTGTTTTAATTCTATGGAACTGAATAACCATAGTATGAGACATACCTACAGGTATCTATCATACTGATCTTGACTTATTACAATGCATTAACGCGTAACAATTTAAAGTATATAATTTAAATGTTTACATAAACGAGAAGCATCTACAAAATGTAGAGAGCGTAATCATTTGGGGAGTAAAAATGTATTCTAAATTATAACGGTACGAGAATGTGGACAATTATTAGAACAACATATTAAAGGGCATTGACATTTTTTGCAAAGCCAGAAAAGTTTTAAATATTCAAACACCTATAACATTATATAACTGCTTTATATATCCATACATTGCATATGGTATCGAGGTCTGGGTTGCAAGTGATTGTTACATTAAATCATTTAGTACTCTACTACAAAAACAATATTTATTCGACCAGCACGTTATAGAGAACGTCCTCGACCAATGATTTAGATTATTTTGCGTTACATGTTATGTTAATGGGATCGCACGCTAAATTAATGTTTAGATTTTTAGAAAGACATATTCCCTGAATTTTAGACAAACTGTTTTCGAAAAATAATATATCCATAATCTCATGTTATATCCAAAACCATTTAACTAGGCACAGGCATAAATTAGATGTACCAGTTAGCATAACATTACATATTTTTCCGACGTGGAGGTGTTCAAATGTTGAATATATTGTCATACAATACAAATAGTCCCTGTAGTTATACTCCTATAAATAATATTAAAATCTTATTTGTTGAATGAGTTGCTATAGTTGTAATGATATTTGTATTGGAAAATAGAGCTATGCAATTTGCTAGATATACATCACGTTGTCAAGTGTTAGCCTATGTATACTGTGCCTCAGTCGTTATCAGTGTACAGTAGATATGCACAATCACAGTTTGTTGTATATTTGTATGACTGTATGTATTTTTGTGTGTGTGTTCAGGATTTATGTTTGTTTGTCTTATGCACAAATACACATTATCTTGTTCTTTTGTTGACCATAAATATATATTGTACAGATTAGATGAATACATAATATGCTATATGGCAATAACTCATCTTTGTCACATAGTAAGCTAATTATTGTATTTTAAATCCTGTATCCTGTAACATTTTGTTTTATTTGTGACAATAGACATTTTCGAATGTAATTGAATTGTTATATAACTGTATAAGTGTTCTTTTCTTTTTGGGTGCAATGATATTTAGTTCATAGTGTGACGCCTCCCGGCGCTAGCAGAATGGTTGCGTGGGGCATTGCAGCTCGCTAGCGCTCGCCAGGATGGGGGGATGGGCTACAGTTGTCCTAGAATGATCTGCTTTATGTTATTAGTGTCGTGTTGCCACAGACAGTCTAGAAATGGTCTTTGTTTTGGTCTGTGACCGCGCCTTGTATTTTATATTCGCTATAATATAAATGTTGCTTGTGTGAGAGGCGAGCGAGAGAGGGTGACGGGGTACACCTGGCAGTGGGGCGAGCTATCACGCGGCCCGCTTGGGCGCTGACGCTGTTGGCGGCCGGGTGGTCAACTAGTCCCTGCTCATCGCGGCCTCGTGTTTTTTACCAGCTCAGAGCTGGCCTGACACGCGTATCGTCTACATCCTTTGCAATTCTGTCCCCCATACTCGCCACTTTGCATACTATTTCTCTCTCTCGACTTCTCCTTTCTCATTCTCTAATCTTTATTAAACTCAACATCCCTTCTGGTTTCAGCATAGACGTTCACCGTCGGCCAGTCGTATTGTACGCGAAGCTCTCAGATATTTCTATGTATTAGGCTTTAATGAGGTTTGGAGAGACGGACTTTTCCTTGTGTGTCCTCTCTCGGGAAGGTTGTAGACCGGTATATGTCTCCCTGGCAGGGTGTTGAGTGATTCTGCTTAGTTATTTAAAGCTAGACTAGGGGTAAGGTTACTGTGTCGTTGTCTCCGATGTGTGCAGTGTTAGCTAAGCCCTGCACGACATCGACAGGTACTGTGGGAGCCTAGGTTGTCTTCGGGTGGGTTTACTTTGCGAGCACAGCACTGTGGTGTGAGAGGGCCATAGCCTATCCCTCACAACATGGTGCTGCCTCTTTGTGTTGACTTCTGAGGGATCGCCAGGATAGAACTAGGTACTAGAGACCTAGATTTATCAAGAGAGCATCCCCGTCACATAACGTAATCTTCATTATACCACCTTCGGACAACGTTAGGGTACGAGCCGCATGCTCGCCCATTGTTGCCCTGCCTTGATACCCCAGCTAGACTTTATTAACCGAGCAGACACTGGTTAGAGATAAGCCCCCATTATTATATGTATGCAACATTATTATTCACTGCACTTTTGAGCCGAGGTTGTTGTTGAGTTGCACAACCCTAGTAGGCTGTTGCGTTGTGTCATGAAGCATTTCTTTAGTTGTCGAGCATTACTACCTTTGCGCAGTCTTTATTATTCGCCTGCCTATTATTACTATATGTCCTAGTATTAATGTGACCCGTATTCTGCATTATAATTGTTCAAGATTCTTTACGAACATCTTCCCAGCATCAGACTTATTTCAGAAGTTTCCAGTTGATGTTGCAGGACTAGCATTGCACTTTCTTTAATACAGGAGTGCCAGTTATTTGAGTATCTACCGTAACGTTAATTAATCACGTTACTTATCTTTTCTTTGTGTAACCTAAACGAGTAGTCTTTTACTGTTTGAGAATAGGCTGTTTCATCGAGCGTCAGCCTAGTGTGTGTGCACCAGTTACCGAGTCATAGGATACCTCGTTGTCCAGGCACGACTCAGGGCGGTAATGGTGTTTTGTTTTCCAGTGTTTAAGGCAGGGGTTGGATCTAGTGTTACCGTTGTTGCATTTTGCCATTATCTAGTCCAATGTTGAAGAGCCCTGTGTCTTTGAGAACCTGGATCGTAACAATAGAGGTTCAGATATTCCACAGATTGTAAGAGCTCTCTAACTGGTGATATAATTTCATTCAATTAGTTTCTGATAGTGTGTTTATCTTAGAATATGTCCATGCAGGAACAGTGCACATATTATTATTGCGTAGAAGCCTGACGAAAGGTTCGTAGGGCTGTACTAATGGGAATTACATAACACCAGAGGTAGAGTGCTGCACTAACTACATAACATTATTCATAATTTGCAGTCTATTTTACTTAAGGAAAGTTCTAAAGCCCCGTGAGGCTATAAGTTTTAAAATATTAGATACCAAAAAAGGAAGTTTTCATTTGTACAAAAAAGGAAGTTTTTATTTGTACAGGAAAGGGTTGTTATATATATATATATACCGGTATATTTTTTTTTTTTTTATTTTTTTTTTTTTTTTTTTTTTACTATTGGCTGTCTATCATCCACCTACAATTATATATGCTTTTTAACTGTTATTTCATTTGTTTTGGTTATTATTATTATTATTATTATAATTATAATAGTTATAATAAGCAAACGTACTGCACGATATGCGACTTCCTTCCGTTCTCCCTTCCCTAAAACATTATTTATAATTTGTTTAGCCAATCTAACTGACTAATCCGTATCAATGCCTCTTGCTCTTTGTTTGTGTCTCCTCTTTCGTGTCAACAATATAAAAGTACGGGAGATATGAGAAACACAGATAAGTCAATGGCATTCAGATAAAGACCCGGAGAGAGGGTGAGAGGAAGGATAAAAATAGAAGGAGAGAATGGCAGATAAAGACAGGGAGAGGAATAATAAAAACGGGGGAAGAGAATGGGAGAGGAGGGTGGGAACGAAAAATAGGACAATAATGCGATAACATGAGATGGTAAGTTGGAGAAGAAGGAGCAGGAGAGGAAGAAACATAAAACCAATGGGATACATGAAGAAGACGAAGAAGGAAGAGGAGGAAGGGAGACGGTGAATAACAGAGAGAGAGAGAGAGAGAGAGAGAGAGAGAGAGAGAGAGACTTATAGTTAATTATACAGATAACAAATTGCAGTCCCTACTAGGTGGTACGGCATCAGAAAGACAGGGACAGTTTATAATAGAAGAATAGGACAAAAAAGTAGGAGATAGAGAGAGAGAGAGAGAGAGTGTCACAACGAATAATTAGTATCACAAAGACCTTGTTGCCCATTCCAGGGAGACACTCGAAGTGGAAAGAGAGACTGTAGTGCATTACAACCATTACAGTGTGTGCCAAGTATTATCTACATTCTTCTTGAATTGCTCTATTGAAGAACTGTAAACAACTTCTAAGGGAAGTTATACCAGGTAGAACAGATCTTGTATGTGAACACGTTTCCACAAATGCTAGTGCTGAACCTTTGCAATTATAACTTACAACAATGGTTGCGTGTTTCATTCATATCCAGGAGGAGTAGGCTGTAGGCACCCGCTTAACAGGGTGGTACGCCAGGGGAGTGCTACAGGTGGCTGATAAGGACAGGTGGAACTCCTGTTTTACCACCTGGCTTCCCTTGCTGATCCTTTCCGCGTCTCACCAATATTGAGGGCAACCCCAGTCAGCCCTCCAAAATATATTTTCGTCCTACCAATACATTATACCACAAACATGTTACGGTACGTTAAACACAAACTTTTCAAAATTAAAACCATAATGAAGATAAATCAACTATGGGGGGGGGGGGGGGGGCAAAAGTGCCACCAGTGGTTTGACCCATGTTACCGACCCTCCATAATGCTCTGGACAAAAAGATTATACTCATACTATCAATTTATGCAACATTCCACTCTGTTGAACACTACCTCTCATCTGCCAACCATTATTTTTTCTTTCTCACAGATACTCAGTTGTCTGGAACTACGAGAGCAAACTTTTCTCTGTATTCTCTCACTATCTCTATCCTCAGTTTCAAGGCAAAGGTGGATATTGGGTGTATGTACCCAACAATCGTGATTTATCTCGTGTTCCCAACGTTGATTCTTCTGAATTCTCAACTATGTGGTTAAAACTTTTGTACCACTCTCAAACTAAAATGTTTTGCACTTTTTATCTATCCCCTATTTCTACTGATTATCCAAAATCTTTGACTATATAACTTCTAATGTGGAACACATTCTATCAATCTCTCCATTCACAGAAATATCCATCTTAGGAGATTTCAATGTTCACCACCGCCAATGGCTTTCCTCTCCTTTCACTGACCAACCTGGTGAATAAACCTATATTGCTTCTATCTAGAGTAGTTAGTTCAGGAACCCACCCGTATCCCGGATCACTTCGAGTAACGGCCCAAATTTGTTTACTTATTTCTAACCTCAGATCCTCCCAGCCAGCGGCGCTTGTGTGCCGGCACGTTGATGCTGCCTAAGAGGAGGCTCTTCAGCAGTACTACTTTGATATCCCATGGAATGATTTTTGCTTCTTTGGCCAGAGACCCTCGGAGAGTGTTGAGCCCATTACCAAGGTAACCCTCTCGGGCATGGAGGCATAATATTCCATTTTCTTTCTCTCAGTCTAATACCAAAATATCTTAGTTTACTCGTGCTTATTCTACTGCTGTCCGCAACAAGGAGGAAGCATTCCAATGATCCGTCAGCTTTAACTCAAGAATCTCATGCATTATATGTTTCTGTCCGGAATCAAGCCAAATCTGTTCTTCTGAACTTTCCAACTCTAGCTCTTCCCATGCTTTCTAGCCAAAAACATCTCCAACAATTTTCCTTTCTCATTTTTCCCTCCTCGTTGGAGTATCACTAACTCCAATTGTTTCAACTCCAGCATCCACCACCGCCCCAGCGTCATCTGCCAACAATCCAACACCTGCAGTAGCCACTGCAGAAGATGCTTCTGATGAACCTGAGCCGACATCAAACCAGGACAGCCGCCCTGTTCACCTTAGTCTCTGCCCCACTCCTCGTGCAAGAAGCCTGCTAGCACGAATAGTACCAACCCCTCGCCCCCGTTCTAACCACTCCTCTCCCCGACCTGTACGCAGAGTCTCGCCACCACAGATTTCCGGATTTACACCAGTGAGTAACGGTGCACGACCAACGCAGAAAAGGTCTCCTCTACCAGTCACAATATCAAACAGATTTGAGATCTTGGTAGAGATGGAAGACGAACCAGAAGAGACCAGGCTCGTTGGGGATTCCATCCTACGAGGACAGGTCGAAGAGTTCTGCGACAGAGTCCCAAATCGACGAAAAAGATTTTGCATCCCAGGAGCTGGACTGGACGACATTGTGGAAGCCTTCGAAGATACCACAAAGGATGCAAACGAAAATACCCTTTTTGTCATCCATGCTGGTTCAAATGACATCATGCGCACCAGATCCGAAGAGTTGATGGAGAAATATCGCAAGATGATCCAGCACTACAAAAACAAGTCAAGGAATATCATCATCTCAGGCATTCTCCCCAAGATCGACGCACCTGACAAATTCTACGACAAGGCCTTTAGCACAAATAGCCGACTAAAATATTTGTGTCTGAAGAAGAAGTTGAATTCATCAACCTCTGGGATAATTTCTATAACCAGCCTACTCTGTTCCGCAAGGATGGCACTCATCTAAACCCTGTGGGTTCAGCACGCATGGGTCGTCACCTACACGAAGCAGTCCGCAGCCATGGATCAAAAAACGCCATCCGAGAAGAAGCAGCAGTGACATAAATCATCCAACGCCAAGCAAAAAACAGAGGCAACCGAGGACCACCAGCGATAAGGACCGAAGACAGCGAGGACCGAGGACAGCCATGAACATAAATGTAGATCCGACAAGAACCAACAATATTATTAAAGAGCGTTCCGTGAATTCTAGAATAACAAATTTAAAGGTTTTCTATGCAAACACTCGTAGCATCCGCAATAAATTTTCAGATTTAGAGGAGCTAGTGTTTACAGAAAATTATGATGTGATTGGCATAACAGAATCTTGGCTCAATACAGAAGATAGAGACTTTTTAGCAGAGTATTCACTTCCCGGTTATGTAATGTTTGAGAAAAGCCGAATAAATCGAAATGGAGGTGGCGTTTTACTTTATATCAAAGAAAGTCTTAACTCTACCCTCTTGTCAAAACCTCAAATTGTGAACGTCGACACATCTTTTGTGCTAATAAAGAATAATAAAGGTACAAAAATAATACTTGCGTTAATAGACAGACCTCCAGCTCAATCAGTGCAAACTGACCGAGAAATTTACGAACAAATTGCAGATGTAAGTAACTCACAAGATACCGTAATCTTTGGCGACTTTAATTTACCTGTGACCAAGTGGGGCGATAATCTTACTTCACACTCCGGACATGACTTGTATACGAACTTGCAAGAGAGTTCACTCTATCAATTTGTTCGAACACCGACCCGTGGTAATAACGTTCTTGACATTGTACTTGCAACAAAAGAAGAATTAATAGAGAATTTGAATGTTGATGATGAATTCAGTAATCGCGACCATCGTACGATAACTTTCACTTTAAACTTTACTAGTAACGAACCAAATAGTAGCATCGAAAAAGTCCCTAATTTCAAGAAAGCAAACTTTCATAAACTTAGAGCTATGTTTAAAGAAACTGACTGGAGCTTTTTAATTAACAATAACGACATAAATACATCTTGGAAGTTATTCGAAACCACTTACCTAAAAGCAATGCAAGACCGCATACCATCGAAAATACAGCGTCCAGGCCATAATAATAAGCCCAAATGGTGGAATAAAGATATTTCAAACTGCCTGCTTGCTAAAAAAATTGCTAATGATAGATTAAAATCCTCACAAAATGACGAAGAACGGGTGAAATTTGTAGAGCTACGACGCAAAGCCAAACAGTTAATTAAGCAAAGTAAAAAGACCCTAGAGTTACATATTGCGAATCAAAGAAACACAAACCCGAAAGAATTCTATAGTTATATCAGAAAGAAAAAAGTAGTTACTTCAACTGTTGGACCGTTAGTCGATGAAAATGGAGAATACACCAAAGACGAAGTACAAATGAGTAATGCCCTCAATACCTTCTTTGCATCAGTTTTTGCAACAGAAGACCTCAGTGATATCCCTACACCATCGCCGATTCAGATTGATAATTCAGATGTTCTAAGCAATATCACTGTTACAGAGAGAGAAGTATTGAATTGTTTAGATAAACTCAAGGTAAATAAAACGCCTGGACCTGATACAATCTCGCCTAGAGTTCTAAAGGAAGCTAAGGATGAGCTCTCCAAACCACTGACATTACTATTCAATAAATCCTTGCAGTCTGGAACTATGCCTGATCAGTGGAAGATAGCCAACGTAACACCGATATTATAAAAAGGCAGCAAATCCCTACCCAGTAACTATCGTCCAATTAGCTTAACCTCAGTTGTATGTAAAATGCTAGAAACGGTCATAAGAGACAGACTCGTAAATCACTTAGAGGAAAATAACATACTTAAAGATACTCAACACGGCTTTCGTAAAAAACGTTCCTGTTTAACAAACCACTTAGATTTCTTCCACGATATCCTCAACCTCTACGATGAGAGTAAAGCTGTAGATATTATATACCTTGATTTTCAAAAGGCCTTTGACAAAGTTCCCCACAAACGTTTACCGCTAAAACTAAAAGCGCATGGAATACAAGACAGTGTGTTGAAATGGATAGAAAATTGGCTCAGCAACAGAAAGCAAAGAGTAGTCATAAACGGTAAGGCATCTAAATGGACCAATGTAAGTAGCGGGGTACCCCAGGGATCGGTACTAGGACCAATTCTCTTTCTAATTTACATCAACGACATAGATGAGGGTCTCACCTGTACAATCTCAAAATTTGCTGACGATACAGAAATTGCAAATAGCGTACTCTCAAAAGAACAAGTTGACTATATGCAACACAATCTAGATAAATTGTCACATTGGACCCAAATTTGGCAAATGAGTTTCAATGCGGATAAATGTAAAGTACTACATATCGGATACCTAAATGAGAAAGCAAACTATTCGATGAATGGCACTCCGCTTAAGAATGTAAACAGAGAAACCAATCTGGGAGTAACAATATAGAGTAACCTAAAACCGAGTCAACAATGTTCAGAAGTTGTTAAGAAGGCAAACAAAATAATTGGCTTTATAGGCAGGTCATTTGAGCATAAATCCAAAGACGTTATCCTAACCCTTTACAATTCCTTAGTCCGCCCTCTTCTGGAATACTGCGTTCAATGCTGGTGCCCTTACCAAAAAGACATAAACAAGCTAGAACGAGTTCAACGTAGAGTAACCAAAATGATACCTAGCCTAAAGAACAAACCATACGAAGAGCGCCTTAGAAAATTAAATCTATTTCCTTTAAACCAGCGCAGATTAAGAGGTGACTTAATTCAAGTGTTCAAAATAATCAAAGGCATCGACAATATGAACTGTAGTAAGTACTTCACTATCGACCAATCTAATTACACGCGGGGAAACGGTTGCAAAATTGTTGGTATATCTTTTAACTCACACGAATCTAAGAATTTCTTCTTCAATCGAGTTGTCAACTTGTGGAATGGGCTTCCCCGAGACGTTATAGACTGCAGCACCGTTGATTCATTTAAACTCCGCCTAGACAAATATCTCGCATCAAACCCGCGACTGACTGCGTTTGTAAATGAATAACTTTATTTTATCCTCCCCTCAGTTACTAACCCATATGTCCCCTACTAACTTCCTAGTCCTGCCATGGACATTAGTTCCAGGGCAGTAGTTCCCTTTCCAATGTTCCCTTACCCAGTCTAAACCACTGTTTGGACACTTGATCCTCAGTGTTTTGGAGGACAAGCAGCCTAGAAGGGTCAATAGATATGTTGTTGCTTGATTTCCTTTGTACTCCTTTGTACTCGTTTGTACTACTCTTTTCAACTCCAACGACCCTACCGCCACAGCTTCCGCTGACAAAGCTGAACTGTTTGCTCAAGCTTTCACTATAAACTCAATCTTGGATATTCCCGGTGCTCTTCCTCCTTCTCCACTCCCCTCTCTCTTACTTATGACAAATATCATAATCTCTTCGAAAGACGTACTATCTGCCCTCTCTGGGCTAGATACTAAGGAGACGTAGGGATCGGATGGTGTTCTTTCTGTTGTACTCATAATCTGTTCTTCTGTGCTGACTCACTGCCTAAGCAAACTCTGTCGGCTCTGTCTTTCCTCTAACGTCTTTCCTTCTTACTGGAAGTTTGCTCTTTATTCAACCTGTCCCAAAGACGGTTGAATGCTCTCAACCTTCCACTTATCATCTAATTGCTCTCATTTGTTGCATCTCCAAAGTTTTTGAAATTATTCTTAATTCCAAAAATTTTGAACATTTGTTTCCCCATAATCTATTTTCAGATTGCCAGTATGGTTTCAATAAGGGCCCTCTACTGGTGTTATTTTTATTTCAGTAATTCTTGGTCATCCTCCTCTTGAAGCTTTGGTGAGACCTTTCTTACTGTGTTATAAATATTGAAAGCCTTCGATACAGTCTGGCACAAATCTCCAATTTCCAAACTACCCTGCTTCGGTTTCTATCCCTCCAGCTGTGCCTTTGTCTCTAATTTCCTTTCTGGTTGTTCCATAGCTGCGGTTTAGGATGGGCATCACTCACTTCCTCAACCTATCAACTCCGGTGTTCCTCAAAGTTTTGTCCTGTCTCCAGTTCTCTTTCTAATATTCATTAATGATCTTCTCAATTGTACCTTTAGTCCCATCCACTCATATGCGGATAACTCAACTAGTTTTGCGCAACGACCCAACCTACAATCACTTCTAAACTCACGTGATGAGGCCATAGCACGCCTATCTTCTGATATATCAACTATTTTCGATTGGGGCAGAGAAAATCGTGTAATTTTCATAGCTTCCAAAACCCAATTCCTTAATTTTCGATATCCGTCAAGATCTTCCACACATCTATCCATTATACTTCAACAATGCACAAATCTACCGGCTTCTAGCCAATATCCGGATGTAAAAGTTTGAATATAGGTAACAAATATATAACAAATCTAAGTGTAGGACATCTATGGCTCTTCTTCTGTCACTCAGTTGGCAGGATATGTTAAGTGTCGCATAAAATGGATTTCTTGGTAGTCAGCTATCTTATGTCTTAGTATTCCTTCTAAAACTTTTACTTTTATAGAAGTCATGCTAATTGGCCGATAATTCTTAGGGCACTCATGATTCCATTTATTAAAGATTGGGTCACATTGGCCAGCTTCCAGTCTTTAGTGATTTATTCAAGATTTATGATAAGAAAGGTGCGATTTCATCTCGCACCTCTTATAGAACTGGGCCAGATGATTTGAAACAAAATACCTTACTTATTATTTTTGCTACCTCCTTTGATGTATACCTAATTCTGCTAAGAACTTCGCCCTCTTGCACATATACTGGACTTAGCATGTCACTGTTTTAGTCCTTGTAAATATTGAGGCAAAATAGTTGTTTGGGGATAGCTATATCAGCGTCAGAGGTTTATAGTTGTCTTCCTACTGTATTCATAGTTGAAGAACTCTCTACGTCTCTCTTTGCAGCGCACTGCTGCAACCCTGAGTTCTTCATTCCGATGTGCTTCCTTTTAAAGAGAGTTCACTCTACTACTCATATTTTTGAAGGAATCTAGATATCTGTGGCCCTGATTTCATTTGGCCTTTCTGTACGCAACATTTTTCTTTCCTAATTGCTGAAGCTATATCACTAGTGAACCATTTTGGTTAAGGTGAGCCTAATATGGTACGTTTATTGGGAACGAAGCAGCTTGTCAATTCATAATCTACTCTTTGAATGAGCACCAAAATGCATTAACATCTTCACCCTCCAATTTTATCTGGGATACATTTCCCTGAAGCCTTTCAAAATTTGCTCGTAGGAAATCTAGTTTCGTACTCTGAAGACTGGCGAGTCTGCTGTAAGAGGTGCGAAGTGAGAACCTAACTAGATTGTTGTGGGTATTTCCTCTGAGTGATATCCAACAGATAAAGTCGCACTTTCTTCTTCAGTGGGGAACACAAGATCCAGCATATCGTTGCCTCTAGTAGGCTTGTTCACTCACTGGGTCAAAAGGTTATCATTAGCAAAGTCAACAAGATGCCTACCTTCAGCATTGCCAATTCTTGCTTCCCAGTTTACCAGGCAATAAAAGTTACCTAAGATAACACTGGATTTGCTGTCGATAACAGCACTCGGTCTTGTGCACAGAAGTTCATCCTTTTCAACATTTTGATGTGGAGGCCTGTACACCAGAACAACCCTATTAGTAGAGTTACCTAGATTGAGGTTTATTCCTAACAGAGAGAGAGAGAGAGAGAGAGAGACAGCGAGCGAGAGAAAGCGAGAGAGGAGTAATGTGATGGAGGTAGAGCACAGCCTCCCGCCTACAGCACTATAGGGCAGATCATACATCCGTCATCGTCATCCGACCACAAGCCACCCACTTTAAAAGAACATTAAACTGTAATATTTATATTTTTTAAGTTCACAACATACACACATTGGAAAAAAAAATTAATACATAGCCTTTTGTAAGTTAATTTGTAAATTATTGTAAATACAGTAGATTGTATTTAACTCTTTCAGTTTTGGGGACGTATGTTTACACTTAAATCTGATTATCATTAGACAACTGTATTTAATTTAGGAAGGCTCTCTAGGAATCAAAGAAATAGTAACGCTCTCAATTGCGCTACCTCTCTAGCTCCCACAAGTGTTTGCTAAATTTAAAGAAAAACAAATATATATATAATAATCGTCTAATATTAGTCGGAGTAGGCTATACAGTATATACGCATCATAATCATCAAGGTATTAATGCAAACTATATATAAGCTGGTCTTTAGATAGTGATTTTTGTATGCAATCCTCATATGTATTACAATATAAAACAAAATAGGAAGGAGAGGATGTGGAATAAAACCAAACAGAGAGAGAGAGAGAGAGAGAGAGCAGTATTATGACCAGGGTAATGGAGAGGTTTGTCGGATAATTACCTTGATACGATGGTCACTTGGGGGTGTGTGGAAGAGAAGGGTGGAGAAAGACAAAAGAAGAAGAAAAAGAGAAACAGAAGAGGAGAGGAAGGGAGAGGGAAGAAACTGAGAGGAGGAAATGGGGAAGGAGGTTGAGGGGAGGAAGAGGAAAGAGAGGGTGGTGGCGAGGGGGCAGGGAATGGAACAGAGCTCAGGGGAGGCACCCACTCATACTGGCATATATTTAGCCTGTAAAATTGCAGTGTAACGATAAAGCAATTGTGAGATTTGTACCCACTGCTGTAAAAAACTAAACAAACACATGAATGGATGGGGGAGGGAGGAAAGTAAGAGAGATAAGGAAGGGAGAAAGTGAAAAGGAAGGAGAGGCAAGGGAGGGAGAGGAGGAATGAGGCTGGGAAAGAGGGAGAAAGGGAAAGAGAGAGCAGATAAGAACGAGCAAGTGAGAGAGGAGGTAGAAGGGAAGATCGAAAGGAAGGGAAAATATAAGGCAGGGATATAATAAAAGAAAAAGGAGATATATTGCGAGATTGCATAGGGAAAGGGAGAGAGGGAAGAATGAGGAGAAGATAAGGGGGGGGGGAGAGATGGAAAAGGAGGGAGAGGGAGATAATCGAGCAGAGATAATCAGAAATTAGAAAAGAGTAACGAAGGAAGGAGAAGAAAGAGTGAAGGAAGTGAGAGGGAGGAGAGAGAGGAGGGAATAAGAAGGAAGAAGGTATAAAATAATGGAGAAAGGGGAATGAGAAGAGAGGAAAGTGGTGACATACGTCGAAACTAATGTACTGTATATAATGAACACGTACACCCCGAATGAACCAAGCATGTTACATCAACCAATGGTATTAACGTATCATGTAAAATATATATATGTAATAAATGTTGTCAACTAGTATCACCCTCCTCCTAATAGCCTATATATATATATATATATATATATATATAAGTGTGTATACTATAGGCCTATATATATATATATATATATATATATATATTTATGTTAGTATAGCCGGGTAATAGATTCTCTTTTAAACAGACGAGGTTAAAAGCAATAGCAGTTTCAGCATTCAGGATTTTATTGTTACAGCTTTCAATAGTTCTAACAATTTTCCTTTGGGGTTCAGAGATGAGGTACAAAAGGTTAGCAAAATTCATGGTGGATCCAATGTTTCACAAGTAAACTTCTTGCATCTTCAGGGAATGGAGAGGTAATGATTAGAAGGAGTCAGGAGTCAGAGTGAAGCTAGGTAGCTTCAAGGTTAGAAGTAGAAGGGTCTAGTGGAGAGCGAAGTTTTGAAGGATGAAGAGTTGGAGAGATAAAAGCTGGTGGGCTGACCACCTTGCTATTTTTCATGTTGGTTGTTGAGTTCTGAGCATGGCACGTGGTGTTGGAGAGGAAAGGCCGTTGTTGTTGAAGGTGCGCGATGATGGTAGTCGTAGAGGTATTTGGTTCATCGAGGTAAGGAGATGGTGTTCTGTCGGCTTGCTGGCGGTCATTCCCCGGTCAAGGTCTTCATCTCCTTCCAATCCCTCCACGTCGACGTCTTCTCTTATGGTGGCCTCGGAGTATTCAGACGACGTGGAGGCTGCCACCGGATGATCAATGGTGGAGGGATGGAGTGGAGGTTGAGGCTGGCCTGCAGATTTTGGTGAGCATCGGCTGGCGCTTGTTGGTGTTCGGCTATAATTGATGATTGGTGGTCGTTGCTGCTGTTGCTGGTCAAGTTTCATTGGTGTTGATGGTGAGGAGTGCTCCACTTTGCTTCTGTTTAGACTAAGAGGTCTTGGCAGAAGCAGCTGTTGTTTGGGAGCAATCCTCGCCTCCAGCGGTGTTGGTTCTGGGGCTCGCGTTGTTGTCTCTTGGAGGGCTTCTTCCTTGCCGACGACCTCTTGGTGATTGCTGAGGTCGTGGAGAGAGCTCCTCAGGGATGGTGATTGTCGGCAGCTTGTTGACTGACAGCAGATAGGGGATCAGCTGGCAGAGTTGTTGTTTGTCTGTACCAGCGATGGCTATGGCTGACTGGATACAGGCGTAGATTTTTGCCCTCAATAACGCTTCCCCTTCTGCATTTGTTGTTGTTGTTGGCGCCTTAGGTGGAGTGTTATGTGGAGAGAATGAGGAGCCCTTGACAGGGGCTCCTTTAGGGCCTGTGATGTTGATGGCTTCTCTTCCCCGACTCCCGGAGCAGATGATTAGAATAGGGACAATGCATCTTATTTATACAAAATTCGAGGATCAAGTAGAGGGAGGTGGGCGGAGCTACTGGGTGTGTGGTGGCTGTTCATTGGTGGAAGGCAGTCTATTCGCGAGACGGGCACTAAATCTTATCGGTGGTTGGTTGTTGGCTGTGGGTGGCTGTGATTGGTTGGTGTTGTCAGTTGTGTGCTGAGCGTGGAAGTAAGGAGGGGGTCGCGGGGCGAAGAGGAGGGGGGGCAGCATGCCTGTAGCGCTTGCCTGAAGGAAGAAGTTGAATGTTTTGTGTTTAGTTGATGATGTTGGGGTTGAGTCTTAGAATGTATAGAGCTTCTAAAATAGCAGTCTTCTGGGGTCTGATTCTTTGTCGAGTATGGTGGTTTGTTTGTCTAGGTCGGCGCGAGTTAGGGCAAGATGGTGGGGGGCTTGATAGTGATCTTTTATAGCGCCAGATTGAAGGTGGAGGGTTAGTCGACGGGAAAGGCGAGTCTGTGTCATGCCAACATAGGATAGGGGTCCACAGTCCCCAGAGGTGCAAATATGCTGGTATATCACATGATCGTCTTTCGGTTGGTTGGTGGAAATGGGGCGGTTACGGAGGGCAAGGTTGGAGGTCTTAGGAGATTTGTAGTAAATAATGAGTTTGATTTTATTGTCAGGGGTGGTGGGGAGGACGTTTTTGTTAATTATTTCTTTCATAATGGATTCGTCTGTTGTGTGGTCGGAAGACATGTAGTTTCTGTAGAAAAAATGTAATGTCATTGGCCGGGTTGCTGCTAGGGGGGTCTTGTTTGTACCATTTTTCTAGGTGGTGGTTGATGGCATTGGTGACGTCAGTGTTGGAATATCCATTGTTGACTAGGACCTGGGTGAGCCTTTCCAGTTCATTGTGTGTGTCATTCCAGGTGGTGCAATGGGTGAGGGCTCTCCTGACATAGGTGGCGATGGTGGACTGTAGGTATCGTTTAAAATAAATTAAACTCATAAAATAAAATCATAAAATCAAACTCATTATTTACTACAAATCTCCTAAGACCTCCAACCTTGTCCTCCGTAACCGCCCCATTTCCACCAACCAACCTAAAGACGATCATGTGATATACCAGCATATTTGCACCTCTGGGGACTGTGGACCCCTATCCTAATTTGGAATGACACAGACTCGCCTTTCCCGTCGACTAACCCTCCACCTTCAATCTGGCGCTATAAAAGATCACTATCAAGCCCCCCACTATCTTGCCCTAACTCGCGCCGACCTAGACAAACAAACCACCATACTCGACAAAGAATCAGACCCCAGAAGACTAGCTAATTTAGAAGCTCTATACATCCAAACACTCAACCCCAGCATCAATAACCAAATGCAAGACCTTCAAATTCTTCCTTCAGGCAAGCGCTACAGGCATGCTGCCCCCCCCTCCTCTCGCCCCGCGACCCCCTTCCTTACGCTTCCACGCTCACCACACAAATGTCAACACCAACCAATCACAACCACACAAACAACCAACCACCGATAAGATTTAGTGCCCGTCTCGCGAATAGACTGCCTTCCACCAATGAACAGCCACCACACACTCAGTAGCTCCGCCCACCTCCCTCTACTTGATCCTCGAATTTTGTATAAATAAGATGCATTCATCACCAGAAACCAGGACAAAATTGATTTCTTCATCCACAGGAAGAACGTTGTGCCTAACATCGATAGCACAACGAAGTCACTAGGTGAAGGAGAAAAAGTGCAATTTACAACCAAGGAGGGAAGGAAGGGCAAGGAGGCAACAGGTGTAACAGGACCCCATGGCAGACCAATAAGGCGCTCCAAACCATCACAAGGAAGGCAGAAGCAACCCGCTACCACCGGATTGAAGTCTGGCCTCAAGACTGACATCATTACAGTCATTGTCCACACAGCCATTGCTCTTGCTGGGGACGATCGAGGCCAACTTTCTGTGCTTTTGCCTGCTCTTCTGGCTGCCAATGGCCTGACTACCATAATCATCCCTCCAGACCTCCTTGCCCGAAGAAACAACCAGAAGCCGCACAAAAAGAACCAACTCTCAACTTCTGCCTCGACTCTGCCTTCAGAAGACTCGAACACCTAGAGTCCAGAAGGCAGCAACTTCAACACCGAGCCTGCATAACGTCACGGGACCAGCAGCAGCCTCGACTCCAACACATGCCACCCTTCAAGATCCAGTGGCAACCAAACTCCTCTACTTCGTGTGAATACTCCTACTCCACCATAGGAGGGGACGTCGATGTGGAGGAAGGAGACGAGGATGTTGACTGGTGACTGCCAGCACTACACCATCCCAGCGAGCGAAGATCTACTACAAAAACTCAGACAAGCTAAGGAATAAGGTCTAGAGTTTCCTGAACAACTTGAAGAAAAGTGGAAGAAACTTCAACAATTTATAAACTCAAAAATACTACTCCATCAACATCAGGGGCTTTCCAACACCAACATCAACTGCCTCTCCACACCAACACCACGTGGCACTGCTGCTCCGACATGCTGCTATCAACAAAAACTCAAGAAAAATAGCAAGGAGGACAGTCCTCCATCTTTACTCTTCGACTTCGCTCTTCATTTCCATCTTTACTTCTCTCTAAGTCTTAGAGACCTCTCATCTCCCCAACTTACCTTGTAAATTGTAAATGGTTCTAATCATTACCTCTCATTCCCTGAAGATGCAAGAGGTTTACTTGTGAAACATGGATCCACCATGAATTTTGATAACCTTTTGTACCTCATCTCTGAACCCCAGAGGAAAATTGTTAGAACTATTGAAAGCTGTAACAATAAAATCCTGAATGCTGAAACTGCTATTGCTTTTAACCTCGTCTGTTTAAAAGAGAATATATATATATATATATATATATATATATATATATATATATATATATATATATGAGATTGTGCAAACAAACTGACATACAGACAGACAGCTATTGAATATAATGACATACGTACTGTACGTGGGTCAAAACTCAGTATCCTCACTGCCTCATTGGGATAATCAAATGATCTTCAACATAACTGTGTGAGGTTAGTGACCTACCAAGAACTAGTATCTGGAATATCCCGATTATCGAACAAACACTTTTGAAGGCTTTAATCGGGAGGATCTAAAAGGAGGGTCTTGTGAGCGGCAGCGTTATCCAATGCTAACCAAAGATAAAGGATCGTTTTAGGTATTAAATAAAGGGATTTGCTAAGTATAATCAAAATGTGTTCATTTATGCTCAAAGCTTTTGTGCAAACAGTCAAACAGACTAACACACACTTACACAGAAAGACACAGTAAAAGTATTGATTATCAAAGTTATTGAGGCATGCATACCATGACCAATTCAATCTAGCCAACCAAAATGTTTTTTTTCTCAGTGTATCAGTATTGAAGATAGAACCATGATAATTAATGGATGGCAAAGCCCCCACCCCCAACTGGATTCAGCCAATCATCTCCAAAATTGGTGTGTACAATCAGCACAATCCAGTACCTCCAGTATCGTAATTATTAAACAAAATCTCCCCCCTCAAAAAATAAAAATAATAATAACAATAATAAATATATAAATACAGTTCAAGAAGAAGAACATAAGAGACGGATTTTCGTTCAATATTAACCAAACGATAATTAGATCCTTTCGAGTGCCACAAGTGATTACTGACCTAGTTTCGTCGAAACCCATCATTCGTTCTCAAGATAATTTACGAATGAACACACACAAACATACATTAATGGAAACAATACCTTAGCCGTGATGCCAATGGCGACAGGAAGAGTAATATCAACAACAAGTGGTAGCTTTCAATGAGCCGCATCTGAGGCCCCCCCCCGTAGACGAGGACAGTATGAGCAAACAGACAGGGCGCATAAGTAGCCACCATCCATTCACAGCCGTCACTGGGCCTAGATGGCTAGGGCAGTTCGAGGCTCGTCTGTCACGAGAGTTCCTATTTCAACACTTCACCCGTTCATACTTTCCCTATTTTACGACGTCACAAAATGTTCACAGTCAAAATCATCAGTTCACCGAAAACCTTGCCCATAAACTGTATAATGTCAAGTTAATATAACTTTCCCTGTGACAGTCCTCATATATTACAATTAGCCCGTGACTAGCACTTTATATATCACGTAGTAAAGGTGTCGAGTTACTTTCTCTTTATTTAGTTTTATTTTAAATTATCATCATGGTTTTCGATTAAATATTGACTTTACTACATGTGCAACCACCTGTAGTGAAAGGCAAATCTTACACATCTTTATAGAGAGTTTTGACATGCTGATGTAATAATATAAAACATTCTACTTAGACACGTTCCCTAGTCAGTGTTTTCCCTTAATTAATCATTATTGTTGACCGTCTCAAGTTATCCACACAGTAGTGCACCAGCTACTTGTGCACACGATTATTCACAAACTCTACGTCAAGGATTTTAAAAGTTAGAATATACAGTCATTCATCAATATTTTGGAGTATCTTTTATTTTT